>CAOKZL010000533.1:0-609975 GCA_948472985.1 Iguana delicatissima
CCCCATTTTGGTGCTATTAAAATACTAACATTTGTTATTTGAGGAACAAGAACTAGAGACATGAAGTCGGGGTATCAGCCACTGGGCTTGCTGATTGTTACTGTGTTCCTTCAAATCATTTCCAACTGGTGGCAACTCTACGGTAAAGCTATCACGGGGTCTTCTTGTCAAGATATTATTCAGAGGGCTTGCCATTGCCTGCCTCTGAGGATGAGAGTATGACTTGCCCAAGGTCACTCAAGTGAGTTTCCATGCCTGAGGAGATATTCAGAGCCTGGTCTCCCAGAATCCTAGTACAGCATTCAAACTACTACGCTGTACTGGTTGACATTAAAAATGCAGAAACTAGTCTGGGGGAGAATTTTATCCATTTTTAAATGTTCCCTCCCCGCTTTTAAGAGTCCTATTTGCCCCAAGAAAAGTAGCATGGAGACAAAGGCAGTAGGTAAAGTGAAATTAATCTTCCTCTGGTAACCTGGCTACATGGAGGTTTTGTGATATTCATAGGTCCACCTCTCCAGCATACTTGCAGAGTGTAGTGGCACAATCCAATAAGAATTTAGCATGTGGTTCTGCTGATGATATAAACAAAGCTAGATATGTATTGATCATGGGTTGGAAGAACTGTGTGGACAATTGGGGGGGAAGTGGTTTTATGGGAGCAAAAGCTTTCTGAAAGTATAGGTCATGGTGAGCAATTTCATAAGGTCAAGAGGGCTTTCTCCCTCCCTAAACCTCAGTGGAAAAACTCCTTGGGGCTTGTGCACATGACACAGTTCTAGCACAACGATTCCACTTTAACTAGCATGGCAACTTCCTATGGAATATTGGGGTCTGTAGTTTTTTAAGGTCTATAATACCCTGAAGGTACCAAAACTCATTTGATCTTGGAAGCTAAGAAGGATCAGCTCTTGTTACTATTTGGATGAATGTACATCAATGAATACCAGGTACTGTAGACTGTATTTAAGAGGAAGGAACTGGCAAAAAACCCTCTGAGTATTTCTTGCCCGTGAAAACTCTGTGAAACTCATGGGATCACCATAAGTCAGCAAATGAATTGAAGGAACATTCACACAAACACACACACATACACACACACACACAAAATGGCTGTCTGCCTGAGAATTCTATATATCACCCTCTGAACTGCAGAACCCAGGGATTTTTTTTTAAAAAAGTCCAACTATAAAAAAAAAAATTGCTTGATTAACTAACCTGATTTTTTTAAAAAAAGTACTGTGTGATTGTCCTTAACATTGTCAAGAAACAAGAGCTGGGGGGTGGGGATAGAGAGAGATGGGAGAAGGACTAAACCTGAAAGAATATACCAGGACAACTGTGGGAAGCTTGACACACTGAATTCGAGCGTGCCAAATCTATCCCTCTCCCACAGTGTTTATGAGCCCAACTCTGCAATCTCTCAGCCTATGCAACTTATCACAACATGTTTGTGCTGCCTTCTTGGGAGGTGCAAACTGTTTCTATAATAGCAGGGTTATGAAATCGTTATCTCCCGACCTGTAAAGGGTTTGTTTGAGGCTCCTAATCACATTAATAGAGGCTTGCTAGATCAATTGCCTACAACTGCGGCTGTCATAAATAACCACAGCCTTGCCTTATCCGTTTCTGTGTGAATCTTGTCTCTCTTGTAGCTGGCTTAGCCACACATTTGTTAAAAGTTTATCAGTGAAACGCCTTGGAGTGTATATGCAAAGAGGGCGCCTCTTTTCCATAAGGGTTGGCACTGCCATTAAGGAAGGCAAGGCAAGCTGTGGCCCTGGGCTTCAGACGTGGGCAACTTGCCGCCATAAAAAGGCACACGGATGTCAGTTATTTAGGTCTTTTTTACATTATACCAGGATAGCACTTCAATACCACTTTCAAGCCCCAATCAAATTGGATCCTGGGATTTGTAGTTTGGCGATGGGGTACTAAGAGTTATGGGTCACAAACCTCTAGGGCTTCACCTAAACTACAAATACCATAACAGTGAAAAAGACATCAAAATGCTATCATTGTACACGGAGAGGGAGAGCTTAGTTTACCGTACTGGCTTTGCTCTGTTATGAGGTACAGTAGACCACTGGGATTCTGTGCCTTAAACATCAAAAGGCAGAAGGGGTGGAGAACCCCAGGACCTGGGACTGATTCTGGCCCTCCTAAGATCCCAATGTGACCCTGTGAGTTTCCTTATGACAACATTTTGTACACGGTTTCCCTGTAAAGGCTGAGATCCCTCTTCAAAGGCTTGGTGGCTGGGAATAAGAGCATTAAGCTTAAACCTGCTGGTTTTCTTGGTCCCAACCATTTTGGGTTGTCAGATTGAAAACTCAGTGGTGCTCCAGTACCTTTTTAATGGTTGTGTGCAAGATGGAATTTCAGGTAACAAGCAACACTTACTGAAATCCCCTCTTCTACACAACCATTAACAGCAAACATGTTAGAGCTCTCTCCACTTTTTCACTCTAGCAACCTTACCTACCCACTCCTTTTGCCCTTGGCATTATTAGACTCTGTCCCCATGAACTGTTCTGGAATTCAGTTCAGTCTTCAAACAGAAATACATTACTCCTGTCTTCCTCTACAGCTTTTTCTCAACTGCCAGGTATTTGGAAGCCACATTCTCCATCCTACGCATAGTTCTATCAGGTATAAGCTACTACAATGCACTGTTCCCTTTTCCAGCTCATCTTTATTTCTATACTGTGGGTGCGGATGCAAGAATCACACACATCATCCTGAATTCCAGAGAGGAAGGGCAGGACAAGAACAAAGATTATAACTCTTAATCATATTAAAAAAAAAAAAAAAGTCCTATGCTTGAATCCTGTTGGTGTCTTGTTTGGACATGTGCCTTCAAGTTTCCTGTCAATGTATGGTGACCCCATGGATTTTGTAGGGTTTTCTTGGGCAAGGAATACTCAGAGGTGGTTTTGCCAGCTCCTTCCTCTGAAATATAGCCTGCAGCACCTGATATTCATTGGCAGCTTCCCATCCAAGTACTAACCAGAGCTGACTCTACTCAGCTTCCAAGATCCAATGGGATCTGGTGTCTTAACACATCTGTAACTTCCCCTAAAGAATCAGCTTTGGTCCCATGTGGAACAAGCCATGCTTGCTTCAAGGTTGAGCAAGCAGAGTTCTCCTTGCGGTGCCTGTGTGCATGATTGCACACATGTGCAGTGCACAGAGTTGAGCTTGGTACATAGGCTCACTGTGCAAGGTGGAGGCATATGCACCATTCACTAACAAAGCGAGGTTGCCCAAAATGCTGCATAATGCGATAAAGTCATGCTCCATGTCTTCAGTATAGGGTTTCAACCCAAACAATTGTTAAAAAATGTGAGAGGGGAGCAAAGGAATCTGTTCATTTCTAATTTCATGGGGCGGAATGTCAAATCACGGCAGCACTTTCTGAAATACCCCCTGCTCAAAGTAAATCTGTTCTATAAGTGGCAGGTATCTGGGCTTCCAAAGTTTCTTAGCATCATTGGATAAACTTTTCAGTGAGAAAAGAATTGACAGCCAACTTTGCAATCTTTATAGAATCCACCAATTCCTCCCCGCTCCCTCCCTGCAGCTGCTTCTAACAAATGGTTCCAATTTGCCCTCATAATTAAATATAAGCATTTAAGGTTTTCCACTCAGATCATTTTGACTCTTTCGGAATTTTACTGCCAGTGTGTGTGTATGTGTGTGTTTGCAAAGAAAACAAAAACCAGGGTTGAGTCACCCCCAGTGAGAGTTGAAAGAAAAAGAAGGAAACTGGCTAAACAAACTCCAAAGCTCAGCTCAAGTGGAGCTGGGACGAGACAAGTCAGAAACTGTAAATATGGATCTGAGAATAGTGTAAAAAGGATTAGGGATCTTTGTCACATGAAGAGCGAAAACCCGCCTGCCAGCAGCGCTTTTCGCAGGGAAGAGCATCAACTGATCAAAGTAACACGCACCAGTTTGTAAATATGCTAATCTTCATGTTTACACAAAAGTGTCAGCACTTGCTTTACATCACAAAGAGGCTCGTACAGTGGAAGATTAATTAATTCCCAGGCCTCTGATCATTTGTAAATACTGGTCGTACCAGTACCCTGCCCTCTTCCTGTATTTGAACAGCTTCAAGTGAGGTGTGTATTGCTAAGACGGATCATTCCAAGACACCGAAACGTCAACTCGCTCTGGAATGTGATACCCTCAAGACACACACAGACTACACAAAGAGAGACAGATAGACAGAGACAAGTACACACACATACACACTCTATATTCTGTATATCCTTCCTCATGCATGCACAGTTCTCTCTCCCTCTCTCTTTCTCTCTCATACACGCACATATAAACATACAGGTGAATTAAAGAGATAGAATGTAAGATTATTCACAGTTATATGGCAGTTGTACAATGCCATTTCCTTGTTAGTGAATTGTGATGTTGCACAACCCAATATGCAGTGTGCATCCATGAGAGAGTGCAGTCATGTGCAATGCATTTGCACATTCATGCGTGATATACAGCCATGTTCAATGTTCCCACCCCTCTTGCACAATTCCTCTTCGGTAGCTTTGAACCAACTGTGGTTCTCCACAAAATGTCCAACTGCTTCTACAGGGGGATTTAGAAACCAACAGAATGCCAGCCATTTTATTGTTGTTATGTGCCTTCAAGATATTTCTGTCTCATGGTGATTCCAAGGTGAATCTATCACAGGGTTTTCTTTTCAGAAATTGTTCAGGGGAGGTTGCCCTTGCCTTCTTCCGAGGCTGAAAGAGTGTGACTTGCCCAAGGTTTCCCAGTGGGTTTCCATGGCTGAGCAGGAATTAAAACACAGTTTCCTAGCACAACACTCAAACCACTACCAGGTAGCTCTCTTAGACACTAAATCACATCTAATGAAGCAGACTTAGTCTGCAAATGCTTCTGCTACCAACTTCTTTCTCAAAGTTAGTCTCAAAGGGGCTACAAGATCCCTTTGCATACAGTTGCTTTTAGACATTGCCATGAGTAATAGCAATAAATTACTTTTCAAGCACTATGGCAAGTAACAGGAATGAATTATTTTTTCCCCAACACTCACTTTCCAAGCTTGGCATTTAGGTTTACATTCCAACAGGGAGGCATGAAATCCAACTAATCTCAAAGCTGGGATAATGGGTACTTCTACAATATAATTAAATCTTGATCCTGTTTACCAGGTAGAAGGCTGGTAAACACCTTTTCCCCATAACACTTGGGACTTTGAATTTTTTTCATATGGGGGAGGCAAGCCACTTAGACCCAGTGACTAAGTCCAGGGCTCTCGAATCATCCTGCTCCATCTCACGTCTGCATATCAGCAGCTTAATTGCTAATTACAGTAGAATGCTTTTAAGTAGATCCACAGTAACAACAGTAATAAAAAGACTAAAGGGAGTGTTATTAACATCTTTAATTATATGACCATTGGCGAGATTATGGCTGGAGATAGAAAAGGCTGTTGAACAAATAAAGGGGAAGAAAGATATTATTTACAATTGCTTCATAATAGATGCTTGATTTATTCACATCCTCTTGCCTTGTGTATTTTTAAAGCCACATATCTCATTGGTGTCGTACAAACTACCGAAAATCCGGGGCCTCTCCCTCCTGCAGCAAAAAGAATTTTCCCTGTTAATTATCTCACAATCTTGAATAACTCAAGGACCGGAAAAACAATAAGCTTCAGAAAATGTAAGTAAACTGGCATCCAATGGCTTGCCTTCAAAGTTTGCTGAACTGGAAACTCAGAAAGCCAACATGGGTAGGTTCACTTGATTGTGTAATCTCCTTTTTTGGTAGGCCATGCCATTATTGCAAATTTGTCCAAAATCTGCTAACAGCAAGTGAGCAGCAACCAAAAGGTGGAGACAGCAAGAGACTATGATAATACACAAGAAGCTGCAATGAAGTCTTGCTAATGTTGCAACAAAAGGAGCTCCCCAACCCCCGGCCAAAAAAAAGTGACTAGTTAAATAACCAGTTTGTAACATCTCTGAATACGTAATTTAAACTTTTAAATACAAAAGAACTGAACCCTTTTTCCCCTCTCCTAAGTTCTTCAACTTGATTCAAATGAACCATAGAGTGATGTTCACTCCACACAGCTGCTAGGTGACTCTTGGAGTATTCTTAAAACAATGTTGTTGGTATATCTCAGAGTGGGGAAGGTACATTGGTCTAGGGATGAAAAAGCATCCCAGGGATGAAATTGGATAGTCTAGAAACTGGACCTACCCAGAGTCATCTGGAGATGTTTTGAGGCAAAAGACAAGATGGCACCCACCATTCCATGTTTGGTATACAAGTCAACTGGATGGGTAGATTGCATGGATGAGCCTTGGGTAAGTCTGAGAGAAATGTGAACATACACCTAATTTGAACCAAAAAAGAATATGTCATGATTCTGGAGATAGGTGAAGTATGGGAAAAAACAAGAGTCATCCAGAAAGAGGTGTCACTTCAACTGACCTCAATGAGTTTTGTAGCACCTCAAGAACTATAAAACTTGGAAAATTAAGGCTTGAATCTTTGTTATAGTCCCAATTAGACTCGTATTGTGAGTGGTGGTCAACGCTTACATAGATAGGACAATTCTAGTTGGGAGAACTGACAGAATTCTAAGAGTATGGTTTCACTCCACACTCTCATAACAGGTTGATGTAGCTTCACTGCAAAATGGTAACACTGTAGCTGTCACAGTTTTGTTGCACACAATCCTGAGATTTGTAATTTGGTAAAATACTTAAGACATTTTTTCTGGAATACTGTAGTCCTAGGATTCTCAAACTTTGGTCCTCCAGATATTTGAGAACTTCCAGAATTCTGGATTGCTGTTTGCTTCAAAGTTCTGACAGTGGAAGTGCAAAACATCTGGAGGACAAGAGATGGAGAAATACTGGACTGGTCCACTTCTTTGAACCAAAGTGCTGGAACACACCAGGAGTAGAGCTCCACCAAACTACAAAATCCAGGGCTCTATAGAATGTAGCCAAAATGGTTAATTAAAGGGATACAAAATGGATATAACTGTGGAATGTAGGCATAGGGCCATTTCACACCATGCAATTGCAGCGCTATGATTCCACTTTAACTGCTTGGCAACGTTCTATGGAATTCTGGGGTTTGTGGTTTGGTGAAGCACCATTGGTCTCTGGCTTAGAATTCTAAATATCACTCCCTTAACTGCAAATCCTAGGATTCCACAGGATGATGGTATGACTGTTAGTGGAATCATATCACTATATTTGCAACATGTGAAAGGGATTGCAGTCTTTTTCTCCAGAACATCCAGTTCCCAACATCTTTTTGGACAGAGCCATGACAAGTAAAGTAGCATCCATCTGCTACAACTCTGTAGTGTCAATGCACTCTAAAAGACTACAAAACTTGGAAATAAGCCTCACAATACTCACTGTTGAGTAAAGATGTATGGGATTGTGCTGCTTTTGTTATATAAGCATTTATGGGCAAAGACCCTCGTCATTTGCCATAGAAGTATTTGCAGCTCTTCTGAGCCTTTCGAATACTGAGCTAATTCTCTTAGCCACAAGTTTCAACTCAAGTCTCTTTCTCTCTCAAATATGAAAGACAGTCATAAGTTTCATAGGACAACGACCTTGCCAACACTAAGTGGATTTAGTGCCTGTACAGAAAATTGGCTAAGAATCTTTGATCTCACACCAGAAAGTCCCAGGTTCAATCCTCAGCATTAAAGACCCTGAAGTCTTGGAGAGATGCTGCCAGCCAGAGAGGACAATATTCAGTTGGACCAATGATCTACAAAATCAGCTTTGTGTGGTTGTGTAACTGGGAAATGTGAAAAAGCAAAGGCCATGAACACTGTCTATGCGTGTATACTATCTATGGACACTGCAGGCATGTGTCAGATGCATTCATTGTACAAGGATGCCACCAATTTAAAGGAAAAATAATGCTGGGGGAAAAAAGGCACAAGGTGCTACTGAGGAGTAAAGTAAAATGGCTTCAGATAGGCAAAATCTTCTAATATTTGGAAGCATCAAAAACAAACATCATTTGGCATTTATAGAACATCCAAATCAAAGAAAAGGTACTCTTCTTCCCAGACTAAATTATCCAAAATGTGTAGATAAAAAGAAACAGTAGGGTGAAAACAGGTTAGAGAACATTTCCCACGGCTGCCCACTTTCTCTGTGCTTATGTAGGTATATTGTGTTGTGTGTATGCATGTGTGTGTGTGTGTGTGTTAATATCAGGCATTACATTTTTATGGACCCCCCAACTGCAAACTCAAACATGCAGGTTGAAATTTAGGATCGTTGACCTTTTCACTCAAAGTGGCCATAGGTGTTCCCACAGCTGTTAAATAAACCTCTGTTTATGGCACCATAAATGTAGCACAGGTGAAGATCTGGGTGATGTAATAACAACTCCCATTACTGCACAGTTTGTCATTTATACAACAGCCTACTATCCCGGGTGAATATTGTTTTACAATAACAGCACAAGGTTCTCTGGATTTAACCACTCTTTCTTCGTTTATGAGTCATTTGACCTTTAACCTTCCCAAAGAAGATCAAACCACTTCTGAAAAACCCATCTCTCTTTCTTTCAATCTCTCTCTCTCTCTCTTTTTTTCTTTTCTTCTTCTTTTTTTAAATAAAACACAGGCTCAACAGCAGTTAGTTGAATAGCTGAAGAAGCTGGTATGTGCCCCCAGGCCTTCCCAAACAACTGTCCTAGATCGTTTCATAAGATAATCTCTCGGCGTAATCGTGTAGCCACAAATTATCATGTAAATTCCCAATTAAAAACACCAAATAGAAGCTGTAAATCATGTCACTAAACTACCACCTTTCCAGACCAGGAATGGAAGTTTTTTAGGGAGAGGGAGTGAAGAGAGGAATTTGCAGCAAGCTCTTGTATTTTATGTATGTATGTATGTATGTATGTATTACTCATTTACTTATTTATGTTTGCATTATTTCAACACTGGAGGAAGGCAGAAGCCAAACAGTGCTCCTGATTTATGAGTGTGTTACAGAGCAGTAGTGAGACAAAAATTATTTCAGTGTGTTTAAAAAAAAAAAAAAGCCTAAGCAACAAGGAAGACCACACCACTTGTTAAAAAATGCTCCACCCTCCATGCAGGATGGCACTTGTAAAAAAACAAAGCAAAAAAACCCCAAACACAGCCTTCGCTTTTGGCATTTTTCCACATCCACCCCTTGTCCCATTTAGAAATTAAACCGGTAGCATGCCGTTCTCACTGGAACGTTTTTTGCTTTGCTTTGTTTTGCTCAAGCGGTGGCTTAATTTCAGTCAATTAAATGATACAAATGAATTAAATGAATTGCGCTGACGTCAGTCCAAAGTAATGGATGAGCGTCTTTCGGCTGCCTTCCACAAATGTCAACCGGGCCTCTGCAGAGGCAGCTGTGATGCCAACCACTGGGTGTGGGAAACATTGCAGTCTTCTCATGCCAAGAGGGAGAAAGGCATGGGCTGGCAATGAAGCCCATTCTCACTGTGTGTGTACAGAGGGAGAAAAATTCTCCAGACAACACAAAGTAAATTCATAGCCACTTGGGTTTATCATATTGGTCAGAGTGTTAGATTAGAAGAGCTTTAGGTTCAAACTCCCACTCAGCCATGAAATTCACGAGGAGACCTTGGGCTGGTCACTATGGGTCCTTCTAACCAACCTTATGGATTTGCTCTGAGGATAAACAATCTTGAGGAGTCTCGAAACCAAAGTGCTACAGAGTCTAGAGTCCTCTTTCTCATATCTGATGGAAAAAACAGATATCTATGGAAGGACACCAAAATGATCTAAACATGATAGGTACTCTCCTCCCATTGTTCCTCATACACTTAAGGAGCTGGATATGTTCAACATGGAGAAGAGAAGACTGAAAGGAGACACAATAGCTACCTTTGAATATCTGAAACAATGCCATGTAGAAGATGGCACAAGTTTGTTTTCTGCTGCTCTGGAAACTAGGATATGAACCAATGGATTCAACTTACAAGAAAAAAAAATCCACCTAAACATTAGATAGTGTTTTTTTTTTCCTTGTAAGAGCTGTCCAACAGTGGAATAGACTGTCTTGGTTAATTCTCCTTCTTTGGAAGTCTTTAAATACAGATTTGATAGACATCCTTAGGGAGTGCTTTAGCTGTGTATTTCTGAATGGCAGAGGGTTGCTCTAAATGGTCTTTGTGGTATCTTCCAGCTCTAAGATTCTATGATTATGCTATGGCTACTACTTAGAGATATGCTGTCTGAGGTTCCGGAGGTAGCACATAACACGGCAGTTGCTGCTCACTTCATCCTTCCTGCATTTGCCTAATTTAAAATCCCTCAGAGGAAAGATAGGATTTTAACAAAATGTAACAAAAGCCAAAATCCTGCCGTGAGGAGACATAGTATAACATGATGCTCAGAGTTACCCTGAAGTTATGCTACACCTCCTTGCAGAATTGTAACACTGTGCAACCAAATGCACATTGTGTTTTGATGTACATTGTGCAACCATGCAATCAAGGTACAATGCGCAATTCGCAAGGATGAATAATGGTGCTACATGCATAATTCTCCTTTAGTAAACTTCAACACGATGTAGACATTACACAACAGCCAAAAATCTCCACCAGCTTGTGCGAAGGAACTAATGCATGTGTAAGATACCAAAAGGATGCCAATAGTGTTCAGTTGAAAAATTTTATATGCACAGTTTTCTACCCTGTCCACCTGAGAGACCTATACTCTTATCTAGCTAGGACTGCTAGCTATCTATCTAGCTCTATTTAGCTAGGACTGCTGTGTCCTAGGATGCAGAGAATAGTAACGGCTTGTATCCATTGTTCATAAGCATCTAGTACATACAAGCAACTACAGCCAATTTGGGCCATGACTTTCTTCCCGGATCATCTTCTGCCCACATCATATGGCAACTGAAATGTCATGGTCTATGCCATCAATATAGTAACATTGACAGTTTTCTGTGTGAGAAGAGGAAGTGAACGCTCTGTGAGGAAATGCCTATCCTACTGCTTCTGGGGAACTGAAAACTTGGCAGTCCAGCAAGAACACCAGACCAGAGATCTAGTGATGAAAGAACAGAGTCTCTTCAATGTCATTTCCAAATCTTCTATGCAGGTTAGATTCTTATGGCATGTTCTTTGGGGGGATGCATTTGAAAAGGACTGTTGGTTCAAATGTAGCCACCAAAAGCCCTTTCATATTATATAATGATAGCACTATGATTTTTCTTTAATTGCTATAGCAACACCCCATAGACCCCTGAAGTTTGTAGTCTTTGGTGACCTTAGAGCTCTCTAGCTGAGAATTCTAAATACTCCTCTCTGAACCACATGTTCCAGGATTCCATAGGATAAAACTCTGGCAGTTACAATGGAATCATTGTGCTATAAATGTGTGATGTGAAAGGGCCCCAGGCAGCTAGGCAGAGGAAGGCTGCATGAATCATATTATACCAGTTATACAACATCTTACCTGGCTCCCAGTTTCAACCAATGCAGGTCAAATGTTGATTTTGATCTCTGATGTCTTAAAGAGACTAAGCCTAGAAAACCTGGAGCAACATCGTCTCTGGTGTAAACCTACCCATAGGCTTTGCTGCTTCCTCCTGCACCATTGATCCATTACAGACAACCATTACTTGGAGGCAGCCTTCTCAACAGTAGCACCAAAGCAATGATGGTTTCTTCCATCTCTGCTGCTTAAAGAGTTGAGCTGGTTGTGTTACCTTGCTTTGTACATATAGCAGGATATTTATTGATTCAATTTAGATCCTGCCTTTCTCCAGGTATGGGTCCCAAAGTTGCTCACAACAAATTGCAACAAAGTATTGCTAACGCCTATTTAATGCAAAAGTTTAAACATAATTATTAAACAGCAAAATTGATTTTTAAAAAGTCTTCAAAGAGTTTGAAAAATTCATTAAGGTATGGTTAAAAAAAAAAAAGGATAAAAGCATAGCACATCTTATTAAAAGAGCCTTCTGCCAAAATAAATTAAGAGCCAAAGGCCTGTGTAAAGGTCTTTGCCTCCTGATGGAAAGAGAACAGAGAGGGGGTCATCCAAACTTCCTGTAGAAGGGAATTCCACAACCTGGAAGCAACCACCTAGAAGGCGCCAAGAATCCAAAATCAAAAGATGAGACAGAAACGGAAACATTTGACTCAATAAAATAAACATTTGACTCAGTAAAATTTCCACAATCTGAATAGAGCACTTTGACCCTGACAGGAGACAATCAAGAACTAGCTAGCATTGCAAGAAATGGGTCTGAAGTCCTCAGTCCAAAATAACCTTTTGATCTCACCCAGGAAAATAAGTCACCATGAAATAAATCCACTTTGCATGCATTATAGGTTCAGGATCACAGGCTTAGCCTTGGAAAACAAACTAGTACGCAAGAAAAGCCCATGGTTAAAAGATCTCTTAAACCATATTCATGAATCTTCTCCGTTTGTACTTAACTCCTCCAAAGCAATCATAATTGTCAGATGCATGATCGGAAATGCTTTTGTAGGTTACCTGCTCGACACACACAAACAATCCCAACAATTAATTAAAACCATTTAAAGCACTCTGTAAACACACATCTGCCAAGAGCCCCACCTGGCCACAGATAGCAATCAGCTAATGCAGGCCTTGGTTCTCCTCCTACTGCTTCGCATTTCTCCATTGTCACCGGGGAAACTGGTAAGCTAAACAATAGAGGCTTTGCTAAACATGTTCTTGATATCTCGATAATCTCTTTGAATGTACGTTATTAACTTGGGCCATGCCCAGCTTGTTGCTGCTCCTACCTTGTCAGCACATCGTGACGTGGAAGGAGATATGCATTGTCGCAACTTTATGATGCTCTTGCATAACCAGTGAGAGACTTCCAAAATGTTATACCTCAGCCCCACAAGACAAATTTACACTAGCTACTGTTTTCTCCTCTATGGCTAACACATGGCTTCAGGATTCATTTCAGGGTTACTTCATGTTCCAGTCCATTAGAGAACAGACAGAACCTATAATTTGCACACAAACCACTCAAGGTGTAATCCCCACAATGGTGCAATTAGGTAACATTAGGCTCTGGACATAATGGTTTTATAAAAACACACACACACACCTTTAGGTGGTAATGTTCATTAATTCACTTACTTCAAAATATCACATGCCAGTTCTGCTGCATTTGGGATTGGGAGCTGTGAAGTGAGAAGCTGGGCAAACCTGGGCCATTTCCGCACTAGACTGTTATAGGACTATTATTGCACTTTCAACATCCTATGGAATCCTGGGGTTTGCAGTTTAGGGAGGGACTAGCGTGGAGATGTTCCTGGTTAGAGCCAGCCAATCACAGCCTTCAAAATGCCATGAAGGAGGATGTGGGGAATATAACAGATGCTTGACTGTTAATGAGTTAGATGGGGACAGCATGAAATGGAGTAAGGCAGTCAGGAACAGAGCGGAGGCCAGTTAGCAAGAGAATAATTGATATGATCTGAACAGGGTTTGGGGAGCTGGGAATGTGGGAAGAGTTCAAGGAATTCATATTTAACTTGTTATATGATAAATCTTTACTGCTTTTATCTTGTACAACTGCATCTGACTGTTTTCATTTGAGAACTGAAAAGGGATAATTGGTCATACTTTATCATACTGAACCCAACAACCAACACCTCCATTGGTCCAGTATGGTGGTCACCTTGGGGCCCAAGAGGTGTCAGATCCAGGGAGGGATCTTAAGAGTAGAGGGGCAAGGTGAGTGACTGGAGCTAAAGGAGTGGAAGTGCAGGGCCAGCCTGGATAGGGGTTCCCTCATAGGGACATTCCAACTCATTTGCTGAGTAGGATCTTGGACATCTGTCCTCTACCTTGACACTAAAACTTCAGCGAAACGTGTCACCCTGGACAGAATATACAGGAGGAATGTAATGATTTGACATAAAGAGTAAGTCTACCTACTGAATGACTTTGTTTTATGCACTTGTTTATTAAGACTCAAATGTTTTAATAATGTTTTTAACATGTTGGTATTATTTACAAATGTTAAAAACAATGTTGAAATTTTTCAACAACTTAAACCAAAGCAATAGTTTAAACTCATTTGACTATACAGGTTCAGTGTTGGTTTCTAGATCCGGATGGTTCAGGGAAAAACTCATGTTTTAGCTTGCTGGAGAGATGAAGGCCATTTCTGCACAACACTGTTATAGTGCTATTATTCCCCTTTCAACATCCTGTGGAATTCTGGAGTTTTAATTTCCTGAGGCCAAAGAGCTCTCTGGCTGAGAATTCTCAATGCCCCTCCCTCAACTGCAAACCCCAGGATTCCAGAGGATGTTGAAAGTGGAATAACAGCACTGTAACAGTGTAGGGCGGAAATAGCCAAAGTTAAAATCAGTATCACTCAGGCTTCCAGGAGGTGGGCATTCTACAAGCAAGGTGTCATGGCCAAAAAGGTCTCCATGTAGCACATTGGTAGCATATTGGTTCCACTGGTGGGAAACAAAGGACAGTCCCCCAAGCAGGTAGTAACAGAAAGAGAGTACCGGCTATTTTGGACAGATTCATCCTCTCGCAGTTCACTGAGCTAAAGGGACCTTCTCAAGGTTGGATAAACCTTCTAGTTTTTGCTATTCATTCAAGAGTGAGGGGAAAAAAATCTTGGACATAGCAGAATACCAAATTCAGTGCAGCTGAAATAAATGTTGTGTGTAGTAGTCAAGTAGTGTTGTGTTGTTTTAAAAAAATAAAGTTCTGAAGTTCAGGTGAAACAAGGTGGTCTGTTTACATATATATTATTTTTTAAAAAAAAAATCTGTGTGGTGATGAATCAGAAAGAACACTGTCAAGGAGAAAAGGGAATAGAGAGGGTCGAAGCTCGCCACAAACTCACCGACCCTGCAGATTTCGAAGGCAGACAAACAAGGAAATGAACCAAGGAAGACCCCATCAAGAAGGATTCTCACGCATACGATGCCTTTCCACCCACAATCTCTAATGAAAGTACTCACTAGCGGAGTGCAAACAAAAGAGGGCAGGCCTTCTGCATTTAACTCACCAAAGGCAAAAACCTTCACTTGCTCTTTTGGTGAACCATAATTTTCTGATGGAACCAGATTTTACATAAGAAAGAAATCTATGGATTTCACATGCAACAGAATTTATTCAGCAACTGCAATGCTATGGGCACACTTACCTGGGAGCGGGGCTCATCAAACACAATGAAGATTCAGAATCTTAGGGCCTCTCTGCACTACACTGTTACAGTGCTATTGTTCCACTTTCAGCACTCTGTGGGACTCTGGGGCTTGTAGTTTCCTGAGGCCAAAGAGCTCTCTGGCTGGGAATTCTAAATGCCCCTCCCTAAACTTCAAACCCCAGGATTCCAGAGGGTGTTGAAGGTGGAATAATAGCACTGTAACAGAGTAACATGGAAAGGCCCTAAGATTCCTTCTGTGCCAATGTGAACAAGGTGCAATGTAAGGGAACTTAGATGTAAGATTTCTGTAAGGGATGCTTTCTGGGTGGCTGTTGAAAAAGTGGCTGAAAAAAAGAGATTCTGCCTAGTCATTAGAAAGAATTTCCAACTCTAAGGTACTATGATACTATACCTAACAGCATCATAAAAAGGGCCAAAGGAAACAGCAGCTGGTCAGATGAAATGGAATGGAAGGTTACTGGAATCCCTTTCCTCTTTTCGCAAAGTTTTTGATTTCACTTCTGTTTGGTGGAGATTTGAGAGGGTTTAAAAAAAAAATTCTCAGCCAGAGAAAATTTGTTCAAGCCACACCAGCTGCTGGATGGAAGCGTGGACAGAGAGATCTGACAGCCTCTAATATCAGCTTCTGAAAGTTTCATGGCCATTTATGAAACTACTGGTAACTTGGTGGGAGAGATGGGTTCAGAAATATTAGCACTTACTCAGAAAGAATGGCCCAGCTTCAAAGCACTCATTGCTAAATTCACACAACGTCAATGTTATTTTTTAATTGTATTTTTTATTGAGCTTGCATACATTCTTAATATGAAATCAACAGTGCACACATCCATTAACTTTAAAAATATCAATAAAATGAAAGAAATCAAAAACTTTACATTTTTACATTTATATCATGGTATCATTCTTACTTTAGATTTAATTACAACCTATTCTTCTTTACTTTACTAGTTCTTCCTTTAAACTTTTCACTTCCTAATATTATGCTAAATTTACAACTCCTCTTGATTTTCTCTACCAATAGTCTCTGTTTCCTCTATATCTATGTGTATATATATGCGTGTGCATGCACACACACATATACACAAGCATACACACACACACACAATTCCTTCTCCCTCATTCCCCAATTATAACCTTATATATGCCATATATAATATGAAAATCTATCAACTATGCATGTAATTTCTTTTTTTCTTCTTCTTTCTCTCTCTTTTAATTATTTTATTATCACTATGAATTTAAATAAAAAATCCTCCCAATGTTCTAATTCCTTCTTTTTTGCTTAGTTTAGAAGGGTTCCCAATTTTCTTGAAATTGTTCAGGTATTTTCCCTTTCACCCTCATCGAGAGTTTGTCCATTTCTGCAATTTCTAATATTTTAACAATCCAATTTTTTTTGCTAGGTGTATCCAAACTTTTCCATTCTGCAGCGATGATCATATAGTGTAGGATTTTATCTTTGTCACACAGGAGA
This sequence comes from Iguana delicatissima, assembly GCA_948472985.1. Lineage (NCBI taxonomy): Eukaryota > Metazoa > Chordata > Lepidosauria > Squamata > Iguanidae > Iguana > Iguana delicatissima. The sequence goes on from CAOKZL010000533.1 coordinate 16,723, forward strand.
GAGCAACCGTAGCTGATCTGGGAGGGGACCACAGCTAACAAACAGTTTTTGCTACAACCATATGTGTCACCTCAAATAGATACCCAGAGACGGATCTCAGAGAAAGATCTTAGTATATCTTGGAAATGTCTCAGTCTCTAAATAATAAGAAAGAAAAGAGAAAGGAACATATGCATGCCATTCATTTGTTTTCAGGAAGAACCTTTTTTAAAAAAAAAAAAACTGATTTGGTAGCACTGATATTCTTTCCATGAACTTGTTTCATTTTGGTATTGAAGGGAGAAAATACTTGTAAAAATTTTATGTTTCACAACTTCTAGTGGAGCTCATCCTGCCGCAAACAACTAAAGCAAACAAATGAAACAGTCCTTAATTGACCAGGGTAGAGTGATATGCAATTATGTGTGTTTTCAGCATGTAATATGTATCTTAAGTGTTTTAATTGTTCATATTTTCACATGCCTCCATCTTTCAGACTTCTGTTCTTCTGTTCCTCCCTTCTGCACAGTAACAAGAGCCCATATTCTGTACCAGCTATATAGTTAGGTATACTTAACCTGGATCAATTACCTAGATGTGCTCTTCTGTATTCATGGTCATTACTTAGTCACAGTTGTCACACTACAGCCACAACCTACTTCACTGGGCATCAGCTGCATAGGGAGAAGGCAATTAATTCTGCCAGGGACTGGAGCATGGGTGAATGATCAGGTTTGGTGATCCAGGGGATAAGTAGCCAGGAAAGGTAAAGGACAGTTAACTAAGCAACTAATACAGAATATAGGCCTATGGTTTTCCCCTTAAGTCATTCCAATAGGAGCTCTCTGTTTAAGTTCAACTGATGCACAGGGAAACAGGGCACCAAGGCATTATTCATCCAGACTGCAGCTTGGGAGGGGACTGCAGTCAGGTAGGCATTAACAAAAAGGTAATGAAACTTTGGAGCCTGGCTGTGGCTTTCCAAAGAAGGTAAAGAGCGTTTTCCCTTCTTTTGCAAGCATACAGAGAGGTTGCAACACCAGAAAGTCCACAGAGGCAGCCTGCTATTATGTTCTGATCCATGTACATCTTGTTATATTCTAATTTGCTTGGCAGCTCCTCGGCGTCCTTGCCCGCAGAACCCGGGGGAGATGTGATTCATAGTGTACCAAAGGCACTGGCAGCCTCTTTAAGCCCAGTTGTGGTACTTCGCAAACAATGCGTTCCATGTGCCTCCCACACCCAACTTGAGGAGATTTCTGAGAAGCCATCCATCCTGTCTGAGCAGGAAGTGGGCATTCTACCACACTGTCATGCCAACCTGAAGTTTCACATTGCCTTGAATCGTTCCTAGGTAGGATCATAAGTGGGTGAAGATTTTCCCCCTTTCCCATCTAACTCCCCTAAAAGACTCTCCCCAACTCCTCTTAAGCTCAGTTTAAAGTCCAGAGTGGATTGCCCATCACAGAGAACATAGAGTAAATTCTGCATATGCACAGCTGTTTTATCTTCTTTTACCAATGTATTTTCAAAAACAACAAAAATGAGAAGAAATTATTTGTTTCAAGAAGGGGACTGGAAAGAACAACTATCCTTGGATATTTGCCAGTGTTCATTATACCAATACTGTCTGTTTTCAAACAACCACTGGAAAAACTATTTGATTTCATTTGATTACAATTCTATGATTCTATGATTGTATTTAAATATACCAGATAGACAGAAGACCATCAACTCTTAGAATCTCTTCAGTTCTGCACTGGATTATTATAACTGTGAACTGTTTTGTTGATCTTAGAGCAGTCCAATGCAGGAGTGAGACATAATAAATATACATAAATTCCATTGTACGGGTTACCAGATACCAAAGGGCTTTATTCCCTTAAGTGCTTAAGCAATTTGGGTGTTTGTTTGTTCTATCGCTGATGTTTCTGAAAGCCAGTGAACTTTCCAACTTCATGATCCTGGATGAAATTACCAGTATGAATCCTGAATCTCAGGCTGTTTAGTTGCTCTTCATTTCAGCCGTGCTTCCTTTGACAACCAAATGTAATTAAGAAGGGCATCATTTTCATGTTACGGTGCCTCTAGGAGGTCTGGGATAATGTGGAGAGGGCATGGCAAGAGTTGCTTAACCTTCCTAGAAATGAACTTCCTTAACATTTTTACATCTCCTCTTTTGGTCCATGTCGGTCACAATGATGAAACAATTTAAAGGAGAAAGGGTCATGGCAAAAAAAGAGTGAACTTTGCGTGCAGCCCAGTACCATAAAAGGCTCTCAGAGTAGCAGCAAGGGAACGGTGAGTCTGATGCTACAAAAAGAAAAGGAGAGAAAAGGAAAAGGAAAACACTCCAAATGAAAAAGGATTGGTTTGAATATCTGGAAGAGATATGGAAAAAAACAGTCCTTTGGAAAAGAAGTTTTCTTTTGTTGTGTTTTTTAAAGCAGGTTAGATTTCTTTTTTCCCTGGGCACTCACTAAAATTTGGGACTGTGCATCTTCTAGAAATAATGCAAAGTTGGTGCATGGCCAAGATTCTACACTGTTTTAGTGAAGTTTAAGTATCTGCTGGTGGAGCTGCATGTTATAACGCCCCTGTACTGAATACCAGTATAGTGCAATGTGGATCAATGGTCAATGCACATGGCTGGTGACAATGCACAGAAGCAGTGTGCATTCACATGCTACTCTATGTCTTTTAATATACTATTGCATGCGCAGCAGTCCCACATCTGCAACTCTGCTTAGGTCTCCATCAGCTGGATACAGTCATTGTGCATGGACTCAAAAAAATCACTCTGCCTGCAGAGCACAACTTACACCTGCATATGTCACTAACAAGATACTAGACACTATTTCCTAATAGCCAGAGGTAAGAGTGGAAAAGAAAATGTAATATACTGGCTTGTATCCTCTTTGTTAGCTGCAACTAGAGAAAATGCATTAAATCAATTGTTGACTGGTGAGTCAGCCTTCATCCATCCAACGGATTCAATGGATCTATTCATTTGGGACTAACCACAGGATTCAGATCAATGATAGCTGACCTGTTCAGTGGAATAAGTAACCAATCAATCCATAAAGCAAACACTTATGAGTAAGTTGACTATTTCATCACCATACCAACGGAGAGCTGCCCATGGAGAATAACACCTCTGAGAAACTAGACCAAGATCTTTACCAGCATGGTGTAGTTGTGTAAGTGCTGAGCTTGGACTTTGGAAGACTAGGGCCTGAATTCCAATTTGGCCATGAGAACCCACTGGTGACCTTGGAAAAGTCATATTCTCTCAGCCTCAGAGGAAATGAATAGTAAATTAGTGGTAAAGTAATAGTAAGCCTCTTCTGAATAAACCCTTTTAGGGATCCAATATGATGACATTGTTTGACTAGGACTCTGGGAGATCAGGAGTCAAACCTTCATTCAGCCACCTGAGTCACACTGTCTCAGTCTCAGAAGAAGGCAAAGGCAAACCTCCTCTTAATAAATCTTGCCAAGAACACCCTATGACAGGGCAGATGTATGTTGGAGTTAACTGGGAGGCACGTGACAACGAAAGCAAAAACTTTTGAGCTTAAGAAGCCAAAAGACTCTTTGTTCTTACTGTTTTGTTTTCTTTACATGAATATTCTAAACCTCTTTGGCGGTAACTATGACGGATAAATGAGCAACAGTCTGTCAGCAAAAGTATTAAGTAAGTAAGTAAGTAATGAGTAGATAAATTATTCTTTATGAAAGATTAGCCTAGTATTGTTCTCATTACCAAGAGAACACATGATTTACATTTCTCCTTACAGATGATCAGCAGCATATTGATGTCCTAGTGTGATACAGAATGAAGCACTGTCACCTGACTCTATGGTTTCCTAAATTCATCACAAAACTACATTAAATATCTTATATACCATGTAATTGTCTACAGGGAACACCGCTAAGGCAGTAATTGTGTCGTCAAGAGTTAATTTATTCTCAGTAAGCCTGTGCAATGTAGATATTAATCTCTCAGAGTACACAAACTGTTGTTCAGGGTTAAAGCATACACTCCTCCCTGAAACGTAAACAAGCCATTGCTTTTGAGTATCTTCACACATCAGTTGCTAACTTGCTACTAGGGGTTCTCCTAAGACTTCAAGCTTCAGGAAGATCAGTCTCTCAATTCCTGGGCTGAGTGCTGCAGAAGTAAAATTAAAAATATACCCTCTTTTGATGAGCTTTTAGATCAGTGGTTCTCAACCTGTGGGTCCCCAGATGTTCGTGGACTTCAGCTCCCAGAAGCCCCAGCCACTATGGTCAATGCTCAGGGCTTCTGGGAGCTGAAGTCCACGAACATCTGGGGACCCACAGGTTGAGAACCACTGTTTTAGATGAATCCAAGAACTTTGTGAAAACATTGTAAGGAAGGAGGAAGGAGCTTAAGCAACAAGGTAGCTTCTCAGATAAGTATGTCCCAAGTCAAGTCCTCATACACTCATTCTAACATCTTAAATCTTACCCACTAGCATATTGGCTGAATTAATTCAGACCGAATGACAGCACACAAAGTAATTCTGCAAAATCTCTCTCCCTTGCCTTTGGAAGATGACACCCATCAGCTAGTGAGAAAGGTAAATTTTCCCAGCCTGAACAAAGAGTCAACCAGTTGGATCTTCCACTCTTGTCTGATGCAGTCACCCAAAGGAGGTCCCATCTGGTATTTTCCATTTAGGTCACATAGACTGCAACCACAGAGAGTCAAGAGAGGGAGAAAGCACAAAGGACCTTAATTTTTTTAGCTGGATGTAGCCTGGAAGACTTGAAACGATGACTGTCAGATAAGTAGTGATTTTGCTGCCTGTTGTATGTATCTGCTTTTTTGCAAAAGGCTCCACTGTATATCTGTAATAAAGCTATTTCTAGTCTGAAGAACATGAAACTCTACTGTGACCACAACTGGTAGACGTGGGGACAATTATTTATGAAACATATGCAAAGCAACAGAGAGTCAACAGAAATATTCTTTGAATGGAAGAAGCTATTGGATGAAAACACAATACCCATATTGTTGTTAGAGACCTCCTTCTCCTCCTCCTCTTCCTCCTTATTTTATCAAGTCAGCTTTGACTTGTTCAGACCATACAAATGAGAGATGTCCAAAACACCCTGTTATTAACAACCCTGCTAGCACTCAGACTTGATGACTTTGCATTGCATAATCAACATTGACACCTGTCTAAGTATTTTAGGAAGTCTTGTTCAAGGAGATATATAGTATGTTCAATGTGCCCTGGCTGTTCCACAACTGCACCTCCCTAGTAGGCACTGTTTGCTATGGTAACACACGTGGGCTCTACTAAAAAACCTGGAGTAGATTCACCACCCAGTGACACAGGAGCCAATCAGCACTACCACCACCAAAGTTTACAGTAATCAAAAGTAACAAGAAGTGCATGACAGACAGATAGATAATTTATTTGCAGCAGCCACAAGCCATTGCAATAGAAACTCAATAGTATTCTAATAAAGTTAAAAGCTGCAATTGCACAATGCTCGTAAACCATCAGAGTTAAATGAAGTCCATATAATGTACAATGCAAAATAGTCCAGAAACTATATAACATCAAGATTCAGAAAATTATGCTCCATCTTTTTTTTTTAACAGCATCCCACAATGAATTTTGCAGACAGCTGTCACCACATATCTTGATCTGCTAAACAAAAGGCTACCTAAAAATCAGATGAATAGCTTGGTTTAGCTTTCAAGGTGGCATGTGCGGAAAGGAGTGCTTAGCATAATATGATTCCACTAATCAAGAAAATCACACTTGCTCCTCCATTTCTTGCCACTTCCTGCTGTGAAGGAGGTCAAAACAAGACAGCTGAACTTCTTAGTCTTTCAGGATGGCAAGATACTCTTGGTCAGTCCTCTTCTGCTTGGATGCCATCGACTGCTGACCATCTACTGACCCACCACCAAATACGGAAAAGATTATAATTTGAAATGACTTAAATGGGACATGTGGCCATGAAGAGGAAGATTTCTGAACTAGACCTTTGCTTTGTCATGCTTCCATCTCCAGGGGAAAGCTTTCATTCCAGAAAGATAAGATTAGATACACCTTTTTTTATATTTATATGCTGTCTTCCATCCTCTGCCTCCACCTTAGTCCAATGACTTTAATTTGGGTGCTGTACAGTTGCCTAGTGATGTCTTCATCAACCGTTCAAAAGCTCTGGGTCAGGAGCTCAGAGATTTGAATATATAATTTGGCTAATTGACTCGAGTCTCCCTTTTGACCATAGTCAATTTCTGCTAATTAGAAATAAGAATCATTAGCTAATGTGTGTAAAGATTGCTGAGGAGGAAATGATGCAGGACCGGTTGCATACCTCATCTAGTGCCTAAGGTATTAGGGTTCTTCTTCTCTCTCTCCCCTTACTCCAAGGAGTTTAAACAAAGATTGTAAATGAGACTACTCAAACCCAGGTTCAAAATGAATCTCTTTGTCCTGCACTATTTGTACTTTTATGTGCAGAGCGGGCAAAAGGAGACAGGGGAGTGCTGACCAAAATCCTACATTGGGGTTCTGCAGTATCTGTCTCTGCATCTGGAGTTATGCATTGATTGCACTTTGCAACCCTTGTATGCAACTCTCATTGCCCCCCTGACATGGAAGCCACTGACAATTCATCTTCCCATATGGAAATAAAACCTTGTGCATTTGTACAAATCTGAATAAATACCTTTTGGGTGTGTGTGTGTGTGTGTGAGAGAGAGAGAGAGAGAGGAAGGGAGAGGGGAGAGAGGAGGGGGCTAGAATCCTGTTGGCATCTTACACATGCACAAGTTCCCCTATATAGTTGGACATTTTTGTCTGATGCAGAATGGCCATATTCAGCTAAAGAATGCAAAAGAAGAGTTGTGTAAGTGGTTCCATTGCATCAAAATGCATTGTGCATGGATACCCCTTGTACATGGATGCTTATGCACATTTAGTTGTGCATTTGATTGCATGCTTGTCTCCTTGGTTCTGTTGTACAATGTTGCCATTTAACGCAAAGTTTGTGCAGCACAATTAACACATAACTCTGCATGCTGCAATTTACACTACATAGCCCCAGTTAGATCTCAGCCATGGATGGATGGATGGATGGATAGAGTGAGCTCACAACTACTCTACATTGACATTTATCCCCATACAAAAGCAACAGAAGGTGGCAGCTGGCAGGAAACTTTGCCTTTCCTTTAAGACGGCTGAAATCTCTGTAAAGTGTTAGAGTGCTTTTTGAAAATGAAAGGAAACCAGATTATGTACCCCTCTCCTGGCAAGTCAGCAAAGCAAAGCGAAGCTAGTCCAACCACTGGGGACCAGCCATGTCGAACCTGCTGTTCTCACACAGCTCAAGCCTAGCTTTTGAGGTTTGCAACCATGACAAATCATGAGTTTCAGCATACCAGTACGCCGGGGATGGGTCATTCTTGTGTACTACTGATCCCAAGAGGCAGGAAAATCCAGGGGGAAAGTGCCTGAGTGACATTTCAACCATCACATCAAAGAAAAGAAACAGAGCTAGCCAGCTCTTGGCGGAATTTGGTTGTACGCTACCTTCTGCAGCATCAGTACAATTGTCTTATAGCCTCTTGACCCCTGACATGAAGCGCAATTCTTTTCCTTGTTTTGGTTTCTTTGATTTATAAGTCACCTTTGTCCAAAAACTGGGATTCAAAATAGTTCACAATAAGGTTTTTAAAAAAGATAAACAGCAAATCGCAGAATTCCATAGGGATGGACTATGGAATCATAACACTATCAATAGTTCTATATTGAAGCAGAATCATGAACTACAATTGGGTAGTGTGAAATGGAGCCAGTTGGACTGCAACTGTTTCCAGATTAAGTTATGGCACCATTCATTTCACAGAATAGGGATCAGGGGCTGAAGCTCCAAGATCAGTGGAACAATGAAATCTTCTTTTAAGGCCTTTCCACACTACACTATTATAGTGCTATTATTCCACTTTCAACATCGTACAGAAACCTGGGGTTTGCAGTTTAGGGAGGGGCATTTAGAATTCTCAGCCAGAGAGCTCTGTGGCCTCAGGAAACTGCAAACCCCAGAATTCCACAGGCTGTAGAAAGTAGAATAATAGCACTATAACAGTGCAGTGTGGAAAGGCCCTTAGTCTAAACTTCAAAGGAGCTATCCAAGGTGCTGACGTATGGGGATAGCTTTCAAGAATCGTAGAATCACAAAATCTTAAGGAGGCCAAGGGCCATCTGGGCCAACCCCCTTTCAGTGCAGCAATACAGCAACAAAGCACCACAGAAAGGACGCCATCTAACTTCCATTGAAAAACCTCCAACAAAGGACAGTCTACCACTATCTACTCTACTATGAAAGAGCTCTTATCATCAGTACCTTGGATAGCTCCTTCAACGTTAAGGCTAAGCCCCACAATGGAATCACTACCCTCCTGACACTGAGGCCACCAAGCCTCATTTCATAACCATGGTCAGCCTGTCCATTTGTAGCTAGATGTTAACATCCCTGTCTCCAAAAAAACAGAACTCGTAGAAAAAATTGGGGGGGGGAGAAAGTCCCTACTAGCCACTCCTGGCTATGATTAATTTCTCACAGAAGTCAAGAAAGGTCTGTGAAAGAAGATGGGAGTGGGGGTGTGAGCCCAAGCAAACACAGAAGGCTTCAGTCTGAACTAGTGATGATATCTCCAAAAAGTCTGTAAAGCAACAGAGAGATCCAAGAATCCCCCGATATTTATTTATCTGGTCTTGTCTTTCAGATCTCAAAATATGACAACACATGTCAGTGTCAGTTAAGGTCCTGCTGGCAACACCTTGAAACGTATGCAAAGTATGGAAAACAAACAGCACTGCCTGTGATTTCAGTGATAAAATACCAGTGTTAAGGAGAACCTCTGGGGATTCATAATCTTGGATCATCACTACATAAGAATTGCCTGTCTTTTTGATAAAAGATGTCAAGTGGCTTTTTCTGGGTTATAAAGAAACACTTTTTTTTGCTATTATTACTATCATATTCTTCTTCTGTTTTTTTAAAAAATACTATGCGGAATACCCAGAAAGTGTGCAAACATTATTTGCGGTATATCATCCCTGCATTTGTCTCTGCTTATTTATCCTTCCTTTGGGATTTTTTGCTACAAAAACTCTCTCCAAATGAGACCAACTCCCAAATTCTATGTTTCTGTGACACGTTTATTTTGCCCAGAATGGACTAAGACCCACTATGATTTGAATCTTTTAGTTAATTCCTATTAGAGTAGGCTGATTAAGTCTACGGAATTTCCATAACTGTAGATTTCCCACTCAACCATTGATTTATTGGGTCCACTCCCAGTTTGTATTGATAATGACCTAAAATCCCACTCTGAGTAAAATAAAGCCTCAACTCCATGGTTAATCCCAACTTGAGGATACCCATTGAATCAATGGGTGAATGGCAAATCGATGCTTACGTAAAACCCACTGACTCCAGGAGTCCACTCCAGTTGGAACTGTGAGTAGGATTCTAACCACTGAGTCTCTTCCTCCATACTTAAATATTCCGATTAACATGAGTTCGAAAAAGCTTGGGATGAGCATTTTTTTTAAAAAAAAAAAACCTGCATTCTTAATTAAATCAAGCAGACAACTAATTAAGTTTGTTGAAGGATTGGTTTTGTTTATTGTTTGTTTTTTACTTTCTGTAAATGAAATCTAGTTTGAGATTTGATCCTGTAATGCTTTAAACACACTTCACTCCCATTAATTAGAAGAACCCCTCCTGGAACCGGCTAGACTTTTAAAATAATTCAACTTAGGAAACTCCTTCCTGCTATTCTAAACAACTGTTAATTCTTCATGAATTTATGTAATCTTCATCACTGGATAAAGACAGTGCATAGACGCAAGACAGTTACTGTTGTCTATTTCCTCCCTATTATTCACAGTATAGTTCTATAAAAGTTTAGTTAGAAGTAAGTTTCACAATATTCCATGGGGCTTATTCTCTTATACATATTAACAGGGTTAGGCTTCCATTTTATGCAAATTTTGGTGAGAATAAGATAAGCATACAGTACCCAGCTGAGGTTCCCAGACTGAAAAATAGAGAGGGCTCCTGTACCTTTAAGGGCTATGTAGGAGAGGAAATTTTTCCAGGTGTTACTTGGTTGCTTGACAAGCAACACCTGCTGAAGTTCCCTCTTCTATATAACCATTAAAGGTACAGCAGCCATCTCCAGATTCCAGCATGGCAACCTTATACACAGCTGACTTCCATGCAATGCTGTTGAGATGCAACAGTTCTCAGGAGGCAAAGTGCAGGTCAGCTCAGGTTTACTCAGGAGTAAGCACCACTGTAACAACTTTCTGATCTCATAAGTATAGCTCAGTTCCATGCAACTGCCTCTAGGCCTTTAAATCTTATCTTTTAATAAGGGAGGGGAAAAAATGGAACACTATTATGACTTTAACCAACTTATTTCATCATGAGCTTTCATAAATTTCAGCCTAAAACTGAAGTGGATTGAAATCCACGAAAGCTCAGGCTGAAATACAGTCTTACAGTGGTGTTAGATTCTTCTCCCCACCCTTTTCAATGGTGCAACAAACTAACATGACTATTTCTTTGATAACCTCTTATCTCCAATCAGAATGAGAGATAACAGAAGACGCTTGTAGGCCATATGAGGAAACCTGGTGAACAACCTCTGGCCTATGGTTCCCCACCTTTGATGTGTAGATTTATGCTGTTAGGTTTTTTAACTCCATAGCGACATGATGAAATCGCCAAGAGTGGTGGGATTGGCAAGATAATCTTTTGTGTATGACACCCCATTATTTCAGTAATCCTTTACAAACAACCCTGTAAGATAGGTGACTGTTATTATCCCCACCCTGTAGATGAAGAAGCTGAGGAGATAATAACTTGCCTACGACTGCAGTGAAATTGAAACTCTGGCAGTTTTCCTGGTTCATAGCTCAGCTGCTGCGCCACACGATGTTGAAGCTTTGAAAACTGCTGGCTGAAAAAGGAGGTGCTGAAATAAGCTCTTTCACCCTAGATGAACCAGACTGGTCAACACACCAACATGACACTGAAGAAAAGTCCACCTGCTGTAGCTAACCTACTTATGGTAACCTCATTACTTTTCCCTGAAATGTTACTGTTCATCCATCTTCATTTGGTCTTCTCCATCACTCCCTGAAATTAAATGGTGGGCTTGAAAGTTATTACTGTAAGTCAATAGACAACTCCATGGTGAACAGAGACATGTCCAATGATAGACAACCTTTTGAGGGGGGAAAAACCTCTACTACTTCTTCACATGACCTCAATTTCATGTAAAGAAATGTCTTTAAACTAGTGTTCTATAACAGTGATGGCCAAATTCTGTGTGTCCAGGGACCACTTTTCAATCCACGGCCTGCCATGTGGTGTACAACCTCTAAACCAGGGATGCGATCCCATATCAAGGTTGAGTACCATAAACCAGTGTGTGTGAAGTTATGCATTTAACTATGACACACAACTCTTGTGTTGAATGGTAACATTTTACCACTGAATCACAGCACCAAACATAAACAACAAAATGGGCATGCACACCAGAGCACCATGTCCATCGCCATGCACAATGGCACCACATGTGCACATTTCTTTCCCGACTGGAGGCGAATCTTCTGCATCAAACAAAAATGCTTGCCTACATGTGTAGGGAAACTGGTGCATACATAAGACATCAACTGGATTTCAGTCTGTTGAGTCTACTTCCTGTTTCTTTATTTCCTTTTTTAAAGAAAAAACCATTTGGACAGCAAAACAACAAGGAATGTGAACCTATGTCTTGTTTTAAAACAGTCTCACTGCTTCTGGTGATGAAAAAGTGATGTTTAGGAAGGGCCTGGGACATCAAAAATGGGTGGGAGACAAACAAAAGGAACATTTCACTACATGTAGCAGACTTGCGAGATGGCAAAAAAGTTCTGGATTCAAATGCATACTTTGATTCAGAGAATACTAAAATTAACATACAGCTAAAACCAGAACAGTTTCTTTTTGGGACTTGTGGATGAACAGCTGGAAAAGAACCATAGAAAAATACTTTAATATACTCTTTTAACTTCTTTAATTTTCCTCAATTTTTAATTCCCTTCTCCTTTCATTGTGATTCTGAAAAAGAAAAGTGTTGCTGATTACTCTTAATTCAATATATGATCATGGCAGTGAGATTTTTATATGCCCAAAAATGGAAGAATCCAGAAATTCCTATGGTGGAATAATGGCTGTTAGAATTGAATGAGCTGGCTGAAATGGATAAATTTTCAAGTTTGCTTAGAGAAAAATCATTAAGAGACTTAAAAAAAAAAGTTTGGATACTCTTGATAGACTTTTTCAGGAAAAAGAAGAAAGTGATTTAGTAACTGTTGGCTTTGAGAATTAATATGAGTTAGTTTGCAGAAGACATGTATGAGTTAGTTCTTAGAGAGCAGGTTCCCAGCATAGCAATATAGTTGTTGAGAACAAGGTCATTTATCTATATTGCGATTTCTTTCTACATGTATGTTTCTTTCCTTCATTTCCTAGGGTTTCTTTCCTTCATTTCCCCTTTCTTTTTCTTTCTTTGCTGTTCTAAGTTTTTTTTTTTAACAGTATGTGAGAAAATCCTATTTTTTTAAAAAAAAAGAAAGAAAAAACGTGGACAGGAGATATATGGGGCCTTTGGTCTGGTTTGGAATGAAAATGCCATGGGTCACAACTTAATCAATTAAAGCAAAATCACTCAAAAAACATGGGAGGGTTTAAATAGAAAAATCTCATCTTAAAACTATTGATACCCAAGCAAAGCAAAAGCAGCCCTTCTCTAAACCCTGAAAGAAAGTAAAACTGTTTAAATTTGTCATGCAAAAGGTAACACCACTAGATGAATCTTGGGAGGAAATTAACTGAAATGCCATTATTAGAAATGCCTGGTTATGAATCATTACCACCATAACCTCTGAAGCCACATCATAGAGATGTTGCCATAGATTCTTGCTCTGGGGCTCCTGTGGTCTCTTCCCCTTAGTCATGCTGGCTGGGGCTGTAGGGAGTTTTAGGCCAAAAATCTGGAGACCCAAATGTTTCCCAGACCTGCTGTAGAGGAACCTTCTTGCTCTACAGATGCTTGTGTGACAATGCTTGCCTTTTCCATCCATATTCTTGAATCTGTTTTATAACTCTAGGTAGACAAGCAACATACATTAGAAAGAAAACAACCTGCAACACCAGGTGAAGACAAAACAAGGGGAAAAATGTCTGGAGATAATATTATTACAGAGAATATTGGTAGTTATTTCATGGTTATTACTTTAAGTACAACATGATCTTTAAAAGTCACTGAACCAATTGTTTGGGGTCCCTAAGGACATTTCTGGATGGTGTATTATTTCATGATGTTCTCACCACCTACATAGGGATGGATGATGAGTCAAAACACTTATGTTGGCTAACTTACAGAGAGTAGGAGAAAGATTTCTGTTTATGGCTGCACTTCAGGAAGGGTTGATGTTGCTGGCAGAACTTATTGGCAAAGGAGTTGCTGACTGTTTCTACTGTGAAACGCTGGCACAGTAATTGTATAGTGGTACGGTGGCATCATCCTGCTGATCTGGGTTACGGTGGACAATTGGTGGCCCACACACTATGTTTACCTTCAGGTAGCTCTGACTTGTCATCTGGTACAGTGGTGGTGGCTGCAAGTAGGACAAATGTTTGCAAAATAACAGTCCTGAACTCTGAGGAAAAAAGGACAAAAAGTCTCCTAATATTACCTGGAAGGGATAAAACCTTGTAACTTGTTCACTCCTGGATGTGGGAATGAAAAAAGCCAAGGGGAAAACAGATGGAGTAAATGTGCCTGTTTGCTGCTGTACCTGTTGCTCAAGTTTTTTTTTTAATCAAACAGAACTTTTCCTTTGCACAGAATATTTAGAGCAACTCCAAGAACAGTAAGATTTCCAAAACACTGTAGCTTTAAAGATAGATGGCATGCCCATCAGGTTTCCAGAGCCAACAGTGATCAAAGATCTCTCATTGGCTAATTGTTTTCAGCACCATGAAATCTGAAAGCGTATTGGCCAAATTGTCTGCCCGTCTTCCTTAATCCTTCCTCCCTGACCCCAGCCGTAGAGGTCCATGTGGATTGTAAATGCTTTTCTAAGAAAGTGAGATATCTTGAAAAGATATAAATCTCTGGTTTTGATTTACTTTGCAGCAACTGATACAAAAGGTCTGCCCTGGCTGGAACTTGTGCCTAGATTTCAGCCCTAACTGTTATGCTTCCACTACTTGATGGCATCAGTTTGATTCTGACACAGCCCAACTATCCTTGAAGTGGTGAGAACTTTATCATTGCTTTCAGGATGTGGCATTCTCGCTCCCTGAAAAACATGGAATCTAGAGGCACCATTGCTGCACCTGACCTACCTGTGACAAGCAAATAATGAATGGATATCATAGGCCAGTTGATGAAAATGGAGGTATGAAATATTCCTTTTTAATTGCCCTGGCTCTATCTGTAACATCCTGTTCATGCAATCAAATTCAAGGAAGAAGCGTAGACAAGATTCATAACAACAGGTTGCCCTCTGTTGCAACCTTCCAGTCAAAGAACTCGGAGAACTCAAACATAAATGAAGACTCGGTGATAAAAAAAAAAGTTTATGCCCAATGAACAGGGAGAGAAAAATGTTGAAGTACATTTAATGCATGTGAAAATATGATTCCTGTAAAGGTGCCAATAACATTATCAGCTTGACTTCATTAACCATATAAATGTTCTTTGGCAAGTCATTTTACAGAACAACTGCACTCCCAGTTTGTTAACATAATGGGACACCATGGCTACATTCTGTGCTAGAATGGGAGGACCATGTTGACAATTATTGCCATTTTATTTTTTTTATTGACGAGTCCTAATTTAACACAGGATTAACACATGTGGTTACAGCTCGGAGCATAGGGTAGTGCATGGGGGAAGCAGGCATAAGAAGTAGAAATGGCTCTCAGAAGAGTAAGTACCACTGCCATTTTGTCCATCAGGGAAGGGAATGAGAGTCAGGCAGGTAGCTGTAGGATGCTCCCTAGGGCTGGAGTCCTAATATTGGACCCTTCTCAGTCCAACATTAACTATGTCCCAGGTCCTACATACTCTAAAGGCACCAGGCCCTGTCTGATGTTGGAAGCTAAGCAGGGTCAGTGGAAGGCGGAGAAAGTGTGTTTTCTCCTGCTCCAGAGATTGGGGACGTGAAACAAATGGATTCAAATTGCAAGAGATTCCATCAAACATAAGGAAGACAGCAAGAACCATTCAATAGTGGAATGGGCCGCTTCGGAAGGTGGTGGACTCCAGAGGGCTTGTTTTTAACAGAAGTTGGATAGCCATCTCTGATAGCACTTTAGCTGTGGGTTCCTGCATGGTGAAGGGTTGGAATATATGTTGCTTCCAGCTCAAGCCACCTTGAATCCTCCTGTCCTGGAGGAAACTGGTGCATACATTCAATTAAATACATAAAATAAATAAATGATTCCATGATTCTCTAGATGGCCAAGTTCCCATCCCATATCAAAAGTAATTTCGCAGCAGCTACTGCTTCTCCTTCCCCCTCCTTTCTCCTCCTCTTCCTCCCATTCTGAAGCTTAGTTAACTACATAAGAGCCTTAAGGTAAAATATGCAAATATCCTTGGCCCCACCCCCTTTCCCTCTGGCCCTGCCCACCCGTGGAGTGCAGCCCCTGAGCACTTTCTTGAAATTGAAATCAGGCCTTGGACCCAAAGAGTTTTCCCACCTGTGTTTTGAAATCCTGTAAGTCAGCAGGCATCATAGAGCATATCAGCCCTTTCTTTCCCCTCTTCCCTTTTGCTTTCTTTATTTCTTCATAATTTCCCCCCACACTTTTGATTATAGGAAAAGGTCAAGCAGCCACTTGAGCTGTCTTGGTGTCTTTGATCCCTCTGTGTATTTCCAACACTGCCCTCATTAGAAATGATTTCTGCATCTGATTTATTAAGAGGCGGGGTGGGGCTGTTGGACTCTTTTGCAATTCTTGAGAAGGTGATAATAAATCTGATACTCATATCACAGGTGGTGCTGATGTCTCCCTCCCCCGATTATGCTGAAGTTAGCAAATCAAACACAAATGTTACTAAACTGCTTTTATTTGTTTTTTGGCTGGCCGGTGTGAAAGTTAAACCAAATCTTGGAACACTGTGGAGAATGCATTTCTTGTCACTTCTATATATACACATGCGCGCGCGCACACACATATATATACACTTCCGTACTAATAAATTTTATTTTAATAAAAGAGGGGTCAAGGAAGCAAAGAAGCAAAAGTCCAGTCCAGTTTTGGTTTTTGGTTTAACAAAAAAATGACCTCTGACTTCATTTTCTTTAACCCTTTCAAATATTGTCAGGGCTACAGATGTTTCCTTGAACTTTACTGGTAAAAAAGAACACAGCATTTCCACTCTTTTCTAAAGTAACGCTTCACAGAGGGAGAATATGGAGAAAACTGAGCATGAGAAAGAGACAGGCAGGCAAAAAGGAGAAAAAAAGAAGCCCTTTCAATTGGAGCAATGCGATTTCATGAAAGGAAACCGTCTTTGGGTGCATCCACATTGCCAAGAATACCACTTTCATATTACTTTAACTGCCACAGATACATCTTGAAGAATCCTGGACTTTGTAATTTAGTGACACAGTTAAAGAATTCTCTGCCAAAAAAAAATTCTAATGCTGCAATGTGGGAGAGTGCTCTAAATCCTTAATTAACTACACATCCCAGGATTCTATAGGATGTAGCCATGGCAGCGAACATTCTGTCAAAGTGCTATAATACTGTAGCCTGGAAGAGATCCTGGTTTGGTCAGTCACTGTGGCATAGTTAACATGACGGGTAACAGAAACCTAAAATATGGGTTCCAGTTCTTCAGTCTTCCCTGGTCTGTGGTTATATGGAAAACTGAAACAACATCAGGAAATTACAAGCAATGACCCACTAAAAATAATAGTCTCCTCCCATCTCAGGCGCTTCAAGTTATGGTGACCTCCAAGACATCTTATTGTGAAAGTCCTACTCAGGTCTTGCGAACTCAAGGACACGGCTTCCTTGACTGAGTCCATCCATTTGTGATGTAGTCTTCCTCTTTCCCTAATGTCTTCAACTTTTCCCAGCAGTATTATCTTTTCCAGTGAGTCATGTCATTTCATAATATGTCCCAAGTACTACAACTTCAGTATCATCTGGGAAGCATTCATGTTTAATTGCCTTCAGACCCATTTATTTGTCTTTTGGAGGCCATCAACTTGAGAGAGCCAGGATGGCATAATGGTTTTCAACTAAGACTCTGGGAAACCACAGTTCAAATCCCTGCTTGACCTGGATAACTCTGGGCAAGTCACATTCTCTCAGCCTCAGAGGAAGGCAGTGGCAACCCCCCTCTGAACAAATCTTGCTAAGAAAACCCTATGATAGAGTCACCCTAGTGACACCATAAATCAGAAATGAGTTGGGGGCACACAACAAAAAATCATCAAATTAGATGCTAGTAACAAGGAGCATTTTCTATAATTTAGGATAGAAGGTTGAAATGTACCTTGCAGCTGAGTGGGGAACATGTGATAGGACAGATGAGGGACAGGGTGAGATGGAAGTTCTAGAATGGATTGTGCCCTGTTGTATGTTTATTATTGAAAATCCCATTAAAAGAAGGGGGGAAAGACTACTTTGCAAATGCGTATTATTTATTTAATAGATCCTATTATTTTCCCTGCTGTAAATAACATAAGAAGCCCACAGTTTTTTGGGGGGCAGAGAATTCTAAGTGTCTCACCAAATTACAAATCTCAGGATTCTGCAGAACGGAGCTGTAGCAGTTAAAGTGCTATAGAAGTGTGATTCTTAGCAATGTGGATGCAGCCACAATGTTGGATAAGCCATTTTCAGAATAATAACAAAAATGGTCCCACCGGGTGCAGGAATAACTAAATCCATGCATTTGGAGCGATGCTGAAAACTTGCATGAGAACATCATTACATTTGTCTTTTTTTGGAAACCCAGGCTGGGTTGTGGAGACAGAAGGCAAAAGCAGCCAAGGAAGTGGAGAACGATGAGTTACAAACATCAGATGGAGAGGATAGCATTACCCATTCAGTAGCTTTGGCTTTGGCATCCATTAGAGTGTCGCAGCATTCAAATGAAAACCCCAAAATGTTGCAGCAGCTAACATAACACCGCAGACAAAAGAACAGATGATTTTGCTCGCCCGCTATCCCTCACACACAGTCCTGCCAACTTCGGGGCTTCTACCCGTGCTGACATTTCAGACAAAGTGTGTGTCAACCGTATTCAATAATATACCAAGCTGTGGGTTATTAAATGTGGGGTAACTTGACCACAGCAATTAAAGGGAGATTAAAGAATAAGAATCAAGCTTCTCTGTGAGGCATGCACCACTCCCCATTCCCCCCCCCCGCAACATATGGAGCCTTAAATATTTCAAAGTGTGAAAACCACATCAGAAACCAAGAGATTAGACACTTGAAACCTATTTATTTTTCCCCCTTGCTTCATTCTTTCTTCTGTCCCTGTAGAACAGACACTCATGAATGATAGCGAGTTGTTATGAACATCATTGTTATTGATGGAGTTATGATGCTTATAGATAAATAACTAAGCACATTCGTCTTCAGGGAAATCTCACTCAACTTGGTGGGACTTGTTTCAGAATACATGCACTCACAGGATTATGCTGTAATGCCAGGATCCTACTGGTGTGTTATGTTAGTGTGTTATACCACTGCACAAGAGTCAGAGCTGGGATTGTGCTAGCAGTGTTATGCTGGCTTAAACTATTCCAGAAGTGGTTGTGATGTTTAGAATGTTGGATGATGGCTGGCACTCCCTAACACAGACAAGCCATCTGCATTCACACACAGCCCTGCAAGTACCTGCCAAATTTTTGTGCCATGGTGTGATCCACCATGAGTCCAACTTGGTCCAAATTTTGTTCGTCAACTGGTGAACAGGATCTTGGTTGGAGGCTACAGTCTTATGGACAGGGGCAGTGCAGTCCTAACATGAAGATGTGCAAGCTTCCATGGGTTTGGATTTGGCCCATGTCTCATCTACCTTCAGAAATGCTCTTCTGCCAATAAGGTCTTCATTACCTCACTGATCTCAGAGATCAGGCGATGGGGTTCTCTGCCAGCAGAAAATTCTCAGCTGAGAATTTCTGAGATCTATTGTCAAAAGAGTCAAAAGAAGAGGGTGGAGCAGGGCTGGGAGAGAAAGAGGAGCTGAGTTATGTCTGATCCAAATCTCCTCCAGCCCAGGGACACAATCATAATGCTGGCACAAAGGCCAGAACTAGGGTAGTCCTAAGTAATTTCCAACACCCAAGAGGTGCTGAGCCTGGTTTAGCTGGCCTAACGGAGGCCTTGCTGAGCCTTGATGTCTTTGCTACTTAGGATTGCAGTCTGGTGTCAGTATGCATCTGATTGAACTGAGTAGAGTATTGGCACTGCACTTTGAATAGACACTTCATTCTATTGAAGCCTTGCACTGATCTGGTAAGATTACATAGAAAGTCATCTGGCTAGTCCTGGTCTGTTTTGCCATGATCTAATGAGCCATGTGGCCCATTTCTCACCCTTTCTAGATTGTGCTTTCTGAGGTCTGACACAGATAAACAACAAGATCCTACATCATGAAAAGATCCTACATCATGAAAAGATAGTAAACTTTATGTTCCCTGAATTATGCCTCAGTCACACTATAGCATATCTTTACAGAATTGCAACATTCCACAACCATTGATGTGCAATGGTGGAACCATGCAATCAATGCACAGCATACAACAAAAGCAATGGCACCACACGCGTAACTCCACTTTCATAACCTTCAGTGGATGATTGCCATTTGCACTGGCCAAAAATGTCTATGCAATCCCTTAAGGAAACTGACACACATCTAAGACACCAACAGGATGCCAACACTTAAAACAAAGAGAAGATGTTACTGTAGCCAGGATTGCTATTCTGTGAGTGACTGTTCCTTTGATTTCATTTTTATTTTCAAAATAACCCCTTTAAACCATCTCTTTAATTTTATTACAAAGGGGGGAGGAGGGGGTCAATGCTACTGCTCATCTCGTTCAAAGCTGTTCCTGAAATCAGTTGGGGCAGATTAACAGATAACTTTGGGGACAAGACAATAGAAGCTGAACTGCAGCATATGTTTTATTTTTCAGACAAAGACGTACAGACACCCATCAAGCAGGCTGCAAACTTCTCCGTAATGAGGTTTGTAATGGGATATGCTTGCTCGCCTTTTACTTCAGCAGCCTGTGAACTTGCTGCAGTAATAAGCTATTTTTATTGTTTAAGTGATTACACCTTAGAAAATGAGTGATGGTGACACAGCTCCGAGGGTTTAATGAGAGGAAGTCTTAAATGGCTCAGACCAATATTATAGCTCTTTAAACAGATGAAACAACAAAAATATTATGAGGAGAAGAAGAGATAGTGTCAGGTGAAGGGCAGAGCACACTGCAGATAAAAATATCAGAGACTGATGTTTACAACTAGCCATAACAGCAGATGAGGCAATATATTACTGTTCTTCCGATAAATGGGTGGTTAATCTCTGATTTTTTTTAAAAAAATGAAAAAGTTGAAGACAAACAGCTCAGTTACAATTCAAGCTAGAAGCTAAAATACCATTTGGGTCAGAACAGTTTCTGCATCTCCTCTGGAACCTGGCACGGTCTAGAAGATTCTTGTCCAGTCCCACCACACAAAACACACAAACCATGGCCTGGAGACATCCAAGGTCTAAGCGAGTGTGCCATGGAAATAAAACCAGTAATGTGTCAGCTTCCACACACACAAAGGGCAACAATATATATAATAAAATGCATTGAGTTCCTTGTAAATTTCTGTCCACCTCAAGTTTATTTGGGACCACTCAATTATCGCTCACAGCTTGATGCTGGGTCACCTCATAAACCACCCAGAAAGAATAGACTTTACCATTTCCAGGCCTGGAGGCTGTATATCTGTGATTACCAGATGCTAAAGATGTATAATTTATTTAGTATTTGTACTTACAGGGCTAGTGGTGTGCTACAGCCAGAGCTCATAGGGCTGAATTGCTGGGACTTTTGGTCAAAGGGATACCAATGGCATAGAATCATAGAATCACAGGAAGGGGTGCCATAGGGTGTTGAGTAGGGATGGGACAAATCCACAATTTTCCAAATGCGGATCTGGATCTGAACCTCTGGAGGGTTCTGGCAATCCAAGGATCTCATGAATCTATAATCTTTTGAATCTTTTTTTAAAAAGCAAAGAAAAGAAAGCACTTACTGAAAAGTGTTTTTGAAGCAGAATTTGACAAGTCTCAAGGCCCGCAACAAGGAAGGCACTTTAAAAAAACAAAAAACAAAAACACCAGCCTCTGTTCCAGTCTCAATTCTGCACCCTGCAGTCTCAAGTCAAGTCTCAAGTCTTGCATCAAGGCACTTAAATATATATATATATAGTCCAGTCTCAATTCTCTTCCTTCAAGTCCAGTCTCAAGTCCTGCAAGGGACTTTCAAGACAAGTCTCTAGTCCACTCTCAACAATTCCCAATCCCTACCCTCCAGTCTCAAGTCAAAAGAATAGAGATTATTGCCTTGCAGAGGGAGGCAGCTGAGGGGACAGGCAGCTCCAGCCGGCACAGGCAGCACGAGTGAGTACAGGCAGCAGCCCTGGGCACAGGCAGCCTCTGGCGCATGCACACGGCTTTAGGACGCAATTTTCGTGCACCTAGGGGCCCACTGGCCAATCAGGCTTTTGGCGGACCCCGGAGACACCAATTTTTAAAACAAACTATTTGGTGGGTTTGAAAGATTTGGTTTGCCTGTTTTGGCACAGGGATTCGGATCCACGAATCTCGAATCCTTGAGGATCCGAGGATTTGGTTAACCCATGCCTAGTATTGAATCTAGCCTCTTTCCCAATGCAGGAACTCCAGCTAGAGCATCCACAGCAGGTAGTGTCTAGCTTCTTTCTGAAGACATCCAGAGAAAGGGACTCCATTACCTCTCCAGGTAATTGGATCCATTGCCAAACCACTCTTACCATCAAGACATTCCTTCTAATGCTCAATTGAATTCTACTCTCTTGCAATTTAAGACCATTAGACCTGGCCCTTCCCTTTGGGGCAGCAGAGAACTAACTTGTACCTTCCTCTCTGTGACAGCCCTTGAGATATTTAAAGAGTTCAATCATGCCACCACCCCTCGGTCTTCTTTTCACCAAGCTGAACATGCCCAGCTCCTCCAACCTTTACTCATATATTCTATTCTTTTATTTGTTATAATAAATAATAAATTTGTATTTTGCTATCTGCCTCTCCCCAAGGCTCAAGGCGGGGTGCAACATAAATTAAAATACAATTAAAAACACACTGTGGTTAAAATACACGAAAAACACATAAAACCATTTAAAATACAAATATATCTTAATTAAAAATACAGCATAATTAACTTGCTTGCCAGAAGAGATAGGTCTTTAGTACTTTTTTGAATTGGACAGTATATTTTGCTGTCAGATCTTTTCTAGCAGGTCATTCCACATCTGTTATCAGCCCTGTCACCATTCTCTGAAACTGCTCCAATTTGTTTGTCTCTTTCTTAAAATGAAGCACCCAGAACTGGACAATACCCTAGATGAGGCTTGACCAGTGTAGAATATAGAAGGACTACTACCTCCCTTGGTTTAGAATCTGTGGTTCTATGAATGCAAGTTAAAATATTATTTGCCTTTTCTGCTGTAGGCCTGCCTTCATAGGCTTCCATCTTCCCTCTGAGCATAGTTGAGGAATGGAATATAGCTGTTGTGAGCTACCTCTGTGGTAACGGCAAGTATTTTGGAATGATTTGGTTTCAAATGTGCCATTAAGACTCATTAGTCTTACAGAAGACCTACTCCTGGAAACAGCAGGAACCAGTTTGTCATAGATCAAGCCAGCTGCCTGCATTCTTGGGGACATGATTATGGAAGGAAAATATGGTGGACATCATTTATACCACAGCATAAAGCTGACAGAAAGAGAATTTGAAATGTGCTATTGATACTATGGACTTCTAAAAAGACAAACAAATGTGTCTTTGAGCAAATCATGCTACTGTTGGGAATAAGAGTTTCCCAGGGTGTTAGCCCTATTGGGAAATTCTATGGAAGCTAAAACTGTAAGGATTCAGCCTCCTTTTTAGCAGAGTAGCAGAAAAAGCATGTCTAAATTTGTGTATGGCTTTTCTGATCTCAAACTGATTAAAGAAACAAAACAAACGCAGGCAGCTTCAGGTTACAAACTTAGAAAAGTTTACTAATGGCTTCTACATTTACATATGTATTGGGGAGCCTACATCCTAACTAGCTAATGAATAGTAGTAGCTTCGTTCTTAACTCACCATCTTCTGATGGAGATGCGAAGCATGGGCGGAGAGGAGGAAGAGGAAGGAAAAAAATGGAGGAGAAAAGAGAGAGAAGCGGGGGGTCTCTTTCTTTTATAAGTCTGATGACCCAGGTGATCTGATCACCTGAACACCAAAGGTATTTATGATCATGCAATTAAATGACAGAAAGGCAAATGGTGGAGCTTTGGCATGCAAAAGAGAAAGGAAGCCCTATGGTAGCTATGCCCACTTGCTCTAAGAACAAGATGGGGTGGGGGGAGAGAGAATGCTGGAATTTTTCCAACAGCTACTAGCAGAAAATAGCAAAGATTTGGAACAATTATTGATGAATGTTACAGCACTTTCTCTCAAGGGAAATCAGGCTAGCTCCATTCATGCTGAGCTTCCAGCAGGTGGTCAAAACTGTATCATTTCTTCTGGTCCACATTTTTTTTTGAATGACTTCTAAAATTGTTTTAAATCTTCTTTTAAAATTAATGTACTTAGCTTTGGAGGAACCTGGCAGACACAAGAGCATTTCATACTTTTAATGTAAAATTGCAGATCTAATATGCTTTTTGTTTGTGGGATGAGAAAAGGGATAGCATTGTCCTTTGACTCAAGTAGCAACGTGTCTTTCAAATGCACTGGTTTCATCTCTGTCATGATCTCATTAGAAACTTCCAGGCAAATACTTCATCCTCAGTCCCCACAGGTTTACTAAAAGCAGTGACCTACCTTGTATAGTACTTTTAAGGATCATGTTTGGGAAGCATTTTTAGCATTGTAAAAGGTCTGGGCAAATGCTGGCAAACGCTATATAAGATGGATGCTAGGTCTGATCGAGCTGGATACATCTTCTGCCCTTGCCTGTCTTTATTCTGGGCCATGGGATTGCATCCTGAATGCAAATCTCAGACTATTCTAGAGCTTGAAATTTGGGTGAAAAAAAAAGAAAGCTCAGACTCCTCTGGGTTTTCAGAATTTGATCTGAATGGTGAAGACTTGTCTGTCTCTTGATTTTCTCAGCTCTGTTTGTTTCTCATCTCTCTCCCCCACAGACCTCCAGGGAAGCTTGGATCACATGGACCGACAAGCAACCTGCCAGCCATTCAAATCTTCAAGCTACTTAAAACTCTGCTGGCAACAGCTGGAGCCAAATAATAGAGGCAGTTTGCAAAGGGATTCCAAAGATGACAGCAGGATGAGGTCAAGATAAAAGCCCTCCTCCATAAAGATTTCATTTCCTTAAAAGGTACAGGAAGCCTATGGAGCAGGGATGGGAAGAACACTCAGAAACACTCAGAAATTGTTCCATGTTTCTCAAATACCAGGAAACCCCAGCGAGGAGAATTCTGGATTGGGGGAACTCATTGTAGTTCAGGATTTACTCTGAGCAATATTAACACCTTTCGTGCAGAAAACATCTGCACAGGAGCATGCACTTTTTTGTGCAGAAAATATCTCAACATGCAGAAAATGCTGTTTCTTTCACAGCCAATGTTTTCTTCTCAAAAGTCATGTGTGAATTTTGCCCAGAATAAGTCCCCAACCACAACATTTTTTCTGCATTTTTTCAGGCACATGGAATGGAAGTATAGCCTTGTCTGCCTTTTGTCTAGGCTCTAAATTTTATTTGTGAATGCAAATCTCCATCTATTCTAGGAATTGAAATTGGGGTGAAAAAAAAATATGATAGCTTGGAGTCCTCTGGCTTTTCCAAATTTGAAAACTCAATGTGCTAATTTTGCACAGAATAAGTCCTGAAATGCAAATCGTCTTCAAAAACGGCATGGTTTTCTTGCAGCAGGAGGAAAATTGCTAGAATTACTCATTGGTCTCCTTCAAGGACAAAATTAATGAAGAATCGCATCCCAACTACTTCAGGCTGCTAAGTAATATAATGCAGTTCCTTGGTTCGTGCAAATCCCCTCATGCAACAGATTTGTCCAATCTTCTGCTGCAAGATGGAGCAGTCCTTTTATTAGATATTTACAAGCTGAACCATATAGATGGCTTAAAACACCATGAAAATGGCCAATACCCATATACCCGTATACTTTCTTTTTGTTTCCAGCACAGTTGCTAGTCATAGGTTGACCTTGGAAGTACAGTGGGCCATCCATAAAAGTGACCTCCAGATCTGTGAAATTAAGTGATCTTGAAGCGGCACGTCCCATACCTAAAATAGCAGTGACATGTGCACAGATGTGCTGAAGCATCCACGTGCCCATTGCCACCATTTAATAATATGGGATGCAAGCATTCACAAGTTCTGCAATGCATTAAAAATAATTATGCTACGTGTTACCTTGTTGCATAACAGTAGGCAGCACTGATACCTTTTCACTTTTGAGGAGAAGAGCAGCAATGTTACAATAATAAGTAATATTTATTTTGTATTGCAAAAACACCACTCCACATGTTGCCTTTTTTTGCCATTGTTGGTGATGGGGAGAGGTTAAAATAACAATAAATAACACTGACACATAACAAGTTACATTATTCATTACCCAGGAGTGAGACATTATGCATGAAAGTTAATGTTAACCATGTTATGTGTTACTTTTGGAGAAAAGGGTTCCAAGCTCTGGAAAGAATATACTTGTTTCTGAACACAGAGAGAACATCGCATGACGGTGATTCACCAGAGAAAACCCACATCATCCTCAGGATAAGACAATGTGTTACATTTAAAAAAACCCTTTTGCATACATAAATATATTTTATCTCCAAGTATGGATTCATAAATGTATTTTGTCTCAATATATGCATTAGGGGAACCTATTTAAACTGAAAATTGTTTATGACAGTGCAAGTGGATAATTACCTTTCCCCTTCACATCTTAGGCCCTTTCCGCACCTTACTGTCTGCCAGCACTGGAGTGCGGGGATTGCACGAGCAGCCTCTGGCGAGAGGCTCTCACGTCTGGGGTCCTTTGGCTCTGCACGAGCTGCCTGCTCGCGCGAGAGTCCTGCCTTTTCCTTCCGCAGCACAGCCGGGGACTTTCCCAGGCTTTACTGGGGCAGGAAGCATGACCAGCGCAGCTCTGGAGGCTCCACACGCCAGGTAAGTGCACATGGGGCCTGGGAGCAATGTGCGATCGTGCACCATTTTCGGCTTCTAGCCAAAAATAAAAAGGTACACGATTGGTGCCTGCTGGTCCCTGGAGCGTCATGTGATTGTGAGTGTGTCGTGTGGATCGCTCCTCACAATTGCGTGACGCTCCAGGCCCTCTTTTGCATGGAAAATGCTGTGCGAAAAGGACCTCAGTCCAGCAGTTATGGAGCAGGTAAATTTATCTCAAAAATCCCTTATCTTTTGCTTCTAAATATCTTTTGGAAAATGTTTGTGGGCTTGATTTTCACTCTAGGAAAACCTTCACTTGATCTTTGTGTCTTTGTATTCCTATGCCTTCAAGTCATTTCTGATTTATGGAGTAGCCCTGAGGCAAACTGATCATGGGGTTTTCTTGCCAAGATTTGTTCAGAGCAGATTTTACATGTGCCTTCCCCTGAGGCTGAGAAAGTGTGACTTTCCCAAGGTCACCCAGTGTGTTCCGTGCCCAAGCAGGTATTCAATCCCTGGTATACCAGAATCCTATATCAACATTCAAACCACTACACTACGCTGGCTCTTATACCTTTATTTACTTTTTGCATAATACACTGCATTTTCTGCTTCTCTTTCTCTGTCTCTCTCTCTCTCTCATACTCTCTCCTGTCTTTTTGAAGTGTGAGCTCTTGGGAATAAGATCAGATGTCTGGGTTTTCCTGGTTAACTAACTGTAATAAATAAATCAGCATCAATCCTTGCCTCAGCCAAGAGACTGCAGTCAAACCAACTTCCTTTATATGCCAAAGCACCCTGATCTTTAAAAAAGAAGGAAAGGTTTAGGATATCAAACCTGCTGTTTAACAATGTATATTCTTGAAATCGGAGGTTGGGATACATTGAGTCCTCATTATTTGCTAGGGTTTGGTTCCAGGACTCCCCATGGATACCCAAATTCATGGCTGCTCAAGTCCCATTATGTACAGTGCTGTAGTAAAACTGTGTCTTTTATATAAGGGCTTTTCCGCCCTACATTGTTATGGTGCTATTATTCCACTTTCAACATCCTGTGGAATTCTGGGGTTTGTAGTTTACTGAGGCCCAAGAGCTCTCTGGCTGAGACTTCTAAATGCCCTTCTCTAAACCACAAATCCCAGGATTTCAAAGGATGTTGAAAGGAGAATAAGCACTGTAACACTGCAGTGCAGAAATACCCTCAAAGAGCAAAATCAAAGCTTACTTTCTGGATTTTTTTTGTGTGGGGGGAATATTCTCAAGCTATGGTTGGTTGAATCTGTGAATACAGAATCTGCAGATATGGAAGGCCGTCTGCATGTTGGACAGTAATGCCTCTGTTTTCTCACTGCTGGTTGCTCTGGTTAGGACTGACTAGAACTCTCAATCTAATTACATCTGGAGGGCACATATCCCCATCTCTGCTCAAGATCCACATTCTTCCATGTGGCTCTCTCCAAATGTGTTGGAGCACAACACCCATCATCCCCTCTCACTGACTATGCTGATTGGGGCTGGTGGGTGCTGTAGACCAAAGCATCTGGAGCGTACCGGGTTGGAGCAGGCAGCTTTAAAAGTATTGTTATTCACCCTAAGTGCTCCTTTCTGGCCTCTCTTTAGTTTGATATTAAACCTGAGACAGAACTAGCAGCTTCAGCCAACCCTAAACATTTAGTTACATTAATCATGGGGTGTTTTTGTGGTATGTGGGTTTGAAAAAAAATGGAGTATCCTCCACAAAAGACATTTTATTGGCTAGACATTGATCAAACAGGTATCTGTAGATCGTAGCACATTAATCACTCTCCCGTTTATCAGTTCCACCAGTAGAATATGTAAATGGGATGTCTGTCAGTGATAAGAGGAAGTGGAATTTACTCTTCAGATGAGTCCATCTGGAACGGCTGATACCATCTTCCCTAAGACAGTAGGTTATAGAGATAAATTCTTTGCATTTGTGATGCCGGCCTGCCGACAGACCCCCAAAAAGAAATAATAACATCCAAGTACAATTGAATTAAAGGCTTGCCAAAAGCAACGGGAGTTGCATTTTCTCCTTCAGTGGGTTGAACGGTTGGTTCCTCAGCATCCACGGTGGGAAAGAGGTTCAGGGGCATGGAAGGAAAAGATGAAAAAACAAACGAAAACAAAGATACTTGATGAAAGCTTTCCTAATTGTTCTGGAAGCTTAAAATGCTTTGAGGGAAAGCAGGTCCTTCCTGCTTGGTCCCTCTGCCCAGCGGTGAGAGCTCTGCCTCGTGGCAAAGGATGTAAGGCTCCTATGCGTGGCCCAAAGCTCAGATGTAGAGGCTCTCCATGCACAGATGGATCATATTAATAAGACAGCAATTTGTCACTAATGAGGAGGAGAAAAAGAAAAGGTACTTCCTGAAAATCTTTGTATACAGTCAGTCCTTTAAATGGAATTGCCTGGGATGGAATTGCAGTTGGTTAGCAATTTGAGCCACAGTCCTTTTAGTGATGTAACCGAGCATAAGCATGGGTGACCATTTAGAAGTTAGGGCTAATTATCACCCTAGGATTCCCCCCCCCGACTGTAATGCCACATCTAAGGTATACTGGAAGTGACATCATAACTACTTCTGGTTGTCGCTTTTGGTCAGTTTTTAGCCGAAACCTGTCATTTCGGGTTTTAGGGGTTCTGGGTGTCTATGGCCATTTCTGCCCTACCTTGTTAAAGTCCTATTATTCCACTTTCAACATCCTGTGGAATTCTGAGGTTTGTAGTTTATTGAAGCAAAAGAGCTCTCTGGCTAAACTACAAACCCAGTATTCCATAGGATGTTGAAAGTGGAATAATACCACAATGACAGTATAGGGTAGAAATGATCTAAGTCTATGAGTCTTTAAAAAGATTAAAAGGGAGAAAGAAAAAAAGGGAATATATTGTACTGATATGTCTCAGAATTCAGAAGAACTCTACTTAAGAGTGAGGATAAAATGTTTCAGCTGATGCTGGGAATTGACAGAAAATAATCCAAGGGCCCATGCACACTACAGAATTCTAGCACTGCTATTCCACTTTAACTGCCGTGGTTCCATCCTATGGAATCCCAGGGTTTGTCATCTGTTGCACCACTAGAGCTGTCTGACTGAGAACTTTCAGTGTTTTTCCCTGCACTGCTCAATCCCAGAATTCCATAGAAGGGAAACAGCTGTGTAGAGACGGGGTGGGTGGGTGGGGTGGGGTGGGGTGGGGAGATCTGCCCCGGGCGGCAATGTTTTTGGGATATCGCAGCCCATAACCACACACCCGCACACAGTGGCCACACCCCTTGCTCTGTAGCCCCACCCCCTCCTGCCCCCCCTCCACACACTCCAAGCTCTGCCACTGGATGGAAACATCGCATTTAAAATGCAATAACAGTGCTAGAATTCTGGGCCCCAGAACAACAGGAACATTGCATGGAAAGTTGTGGAACAACAACTGAGAACTGCAGCAAGAAATACTACATTTACCCTACCTGGAGGAGGCCAAAAACATGTTTCTTACAACATGTTCTTTAGAAAGAAAAGGTATCATGTAGCACCAACCTGTGATTATAATGCTGGAAATGATGGCACACAACAACAACAGCAACAACAAGCCTCACTGATCACAGTCAGGTTCCTTGCTTGTAAACACCCAGAGGATTTCATTTGTTGCAAAGGCTAATATGTTGGAAAACTGAGAAGTATATCAATTAACTTCCAAAAAGTTACTATCAATAGGATAACAGGGCAGGATTGCTACTTTGTGCGTGTGTTAGGAACAACATACATGCATAATGGATGGATTTTGCCCCTGGATACCAACCTGCGTCTCCTCTTGATTTAGCATGGAGGACTCAGTGCTTTTATAATAAGAAAGGCAGACTTTTATCACATGGTGTAACTCCTACCTTGATCAGTGCCTCGCAGTGCCCTAAAGGTGTCATCAAGATGTTAAAATTAGACCTGCTCCAAGGTCCCCTCAGATACAGAATTACGTGTCTGGATATAGATAGATAGACACATACACATATATATTTATCTTCACCAGAAGTAGAACAACCTCATCATCCATTCTTTGTAAACACTTTAATTATTCTGCTATAAGGATGTATATCAAATAAAGCAGAATTACTGGTTTTTCCCTCCCCAAGACAGTAAAGTTTGTGTTTTTGTTTTTTTAAGTATCTATTACTTGCTTTCTCCTTATGGTTTATGGTTGGTGTAAAAACTTACGTCACAGATGGGGAATAGTTATCCCTCAGAGGTTGCTTTAAGCTACAACTTCCACAGTCCCATACCATTTGCCCTGTTAGCTTAGGCTGCTGGGAGTTAAAATCCAGGACACATGTAAGACCAAATGTTCTTCACCACCAATTTATATAACTTTGTTTTGAAAAATAGCACCCCGGTTTACATAGCTCTGTTCTGAAAAATTCAGCCTGGTAAGTGGATTATGGAGAGGAAAATGTCCCTGTGTTAGGATGTACCCACTAAATTAAACTTACCTGCAGAATAGGTTTGTGAATGTGTGTGTGTGTGTGTGTGTTTAATACTGTTACTATATCATGTGATGTTTTTGTTGTTGCTATTCACAGTCAGGCTGGTAACCCTACGTATGAGAAAATTCCACGAGCCTCTGCCCTGCTCTGGCTTTGCAACCCAGGGCCTTGGCTTCCATGATTGACTCCATCCATTTGTAGCGTGGCCTGCTCCTTTTCCTACTGTCTTCCACTTGGTTGTTGCTGTGTGCCCTCAAGTCATTTCTGACCTATGGCAACCTTAAGGTGAACCTTTCACATGGTTTTCCAGGAGCTGAGAGTGTGTGACATGCCCAAGGTTACCCATGCAAGTTAGCAAAACCTGGTCTCCAGGGTCGTAGTTCAACACTCAAACACTACACCACGCTGACTCTCTACCAAGCACTGTTGTCTTTTCCAATGAGTCACCTCATCTCATATATCCAAATTGCAACAGCTTCAGTTTAGTCATCTTTACTTCTAGTGCAAGTTCAGGCTTGATTTTTTCAAAGACCCATTCATTTGTCTTTTTAGCTGTCCAGGGTGTCCGCCGAACTCTCTTCCAGCACCACATTTCAAATAAGATGAATTTCTTCCTGTCGGATTTCTTCACTGTCCTGTGTTCATAATGCATTTATCCCAAGTTGTAAGCACAGCCAAAAAGATGTAGATCAGTAGCCAAGATCCTACATCAGCATTGTATAACATACATTTCCACATGTGGAGTGGCACCTTGATTGGGACACAGATTTTTCTGTTGAAGGGCAAAACTGTTCAACTGAATGTACGTTGCAGATGATCTATATGCAGATTGTATGTGCATGCACATGTGAATACACTATGACACTATACGTACAACTCCACTTTGGCAACATTGGACCTCCAGTGCAAATATGATGGCAGAGCTCAGCACTCTGCCAGCATCAAATAGGATCTTTGCCCAATATGGTAGGTAGGATGGATCACATTCCAACCTCAGGGTATGCATGCAATTGCAAAACTTGGAAAAGTTACTTCTTTAGACTACAGCTTCCAAAATCTTCCAACGTTGTAAGGAGCTGGTGCAATGTAGGACAAACAAAGATTTTTTTCTTCTGATCTTTGGACACTCCTGCTCCATTTCAGAGTTACTGTCCAAAGGTGGATGATTAGTACCACTTCCTAATATCAGTGAATCATGAACTGAGACCTTACTCTAAGGAGATGGAAGGTATCTCTACACTCCCAGTGTCACACGGAGGCTATGCAAACCCCACATTAGTTGTGCAACCAAATGTGCAACCAAATGGACATGAACATCCCCCTGCCTCTGCTGTGTGCAACACATAGTGTGAATCTGCATGTGCAGTGTGCCTGCACTGTGGCACTCCATGTGCAACTCCACTTCTGCAACGTTGAACTCAGTGTAGACATTCTGGATCAGACAAAAGAGTCTAACTTTTCCTATAGGGAAACGAATGCATTTATAAGACACCGACAGTTTTTTGGCCATAATATTCAGAGGCAAAGTTCTTATCAAAGAAGTTGAGCATGTCATGAAGCAGAAGGCAAATATGACATAGATGCCCATTTAAAAAATAGGCACTAGATTAAATGTTTAGATGCAAGAGCATGATGTTAAGAGAGAGATGGGAGCAGGACGACAGGCATTTCCATTGGCCTAATCTTCAGCAAATTAGGTTCTTCAAACACAGGCAAGTATATTTGAGAGGAATAGTTTGAAGTAATTGCTGGAGAGGTAGGTGGCAAGAAGTACATCTTCCGAGACATTGAAGAATGGAAGTTAAAGGGAGGGAATGAACAAATTAATGATTAAAGGAAGATCCCTCCTCCCCTTCCCCTTCGAGAAGTCCTGTCCAGCCTGGCCTCCCAGCTTCAAGCAATCTTTCACTGTCAACATATGCCAAGAAATTGATTCAATTAAGATTAGCAGCCTCACAGTTGGGGCAGAAGGGTAGGTTGTCTCTGTGTGTGCATGTGTGTGTGTGTGTGTGTGTGTGTGTGTGTGTAAAGAGAAATGTCTTCCCTTTGGACAAACGTTTCCCTTCCTCCCCTCTGTGCTCTGGACATGACCCAGAAGGGGCTCAGGGGTGACTTAATTATAATGGATCATCAGGTAAATCTAGGAACCCATTCAAAAGATTAACAAACCCTAATGGCCATTTACGTTTCCAATGCTATTTATGGCTTTCCCAGGCACATCCACATGGGCTCCAGCTCTGTTATCATTCATGCTTACAACTCTGAGAACTTCAGGAACAAAGACTGGGCTGCAAGCATAAAGCATAAATATGAAAATCAACAAATAAATATGAAGATTATGGCCAATTTGGCCTCTAGGAGAGTGCTCATTCATAGAGTGCCCTGAAGCTGTTTTCAGACCTTCTGAAAATATACCGAACAAAGAAAAGGGAGCAGGACAAAAGAAGAAGCAGTCACATTGGATGCAGTAATTCTTGATTCCCTAAAATCATCATTGGCCAAAATAAACCAGAGTAGGCAACAAACAGCATGGAACAATTTTTTCGTCCCCATGACACCTCACCCTAGGTTATACCCACAATTCTGTTCCCACTGGAACTGATTCATCATCATGTCTGGTTTCATTCTGGGGCAGAATGGGCTGAGTTTTAGGAGTTCTGAGAGGTCCGGACAAGCTAAACGATTGCATTTGCAAGCAGCTTGAAGGCATTTTGGGAGGAAAAAAATGAAATCACCAAATATTGGCCCAATGATTTTCTTTTTTTAAAAAAGTGGGGGTACTGGAGCATTAAAAGTAGAGTTGGGAGCAGCATTCAGTCATAAGCTACACTTCCTGTACTCCTGATATAAACTTTCAGATGTCTAAATTTGCTGTCTGTGGGGCTGATGCCAAATACTCTTTTTCCACTGTGCTCATAGAATCATAGTGTTGAAAGAAACCACAAGAGCCATCCAGTTCAGCCCCCTGCCACACAGGAATACACAATCAAAGCACTCCCTTTGACATCCAGCCTCTGTTTAAAAAACTTCCAAAGAAGGAGACTCCACCATAGTTGGAGGCAGAATATTGCACTGTTGAACTGCTCTTATCATTAGGAGGTTCTTCCTAAGGTTTATGTGGAATCTCTTTTCCTGTAGATTGAATCTATTGCTCTATGGGCTAGTCTCTGGAGCAGCAGAAAACAAGCTTGCTCAATCTTCAAAAGGTCATCCTTTCACACATAAACATCGCTATCATGTTACCTCTTAACCTTCTCTTCTATAGGCTAAACATGCCAGGTTCCTAAGTCACTCCTCATAGGAACTTGGATGATCACCATGAGAAGTTGGCCTGGTCAATGTGGAGGGGTTTGGAGAGCTTTGAAGAGCTTGAGGGGTCACGATGATGAGCTGGCCTGGTCAATCTCTTATCTCTTATAGAGCTCAGTCTTGGATTATAGCAAATAGTTACAAAAACAATAAATAGATCATGTCTATTTATTTGTTTGACTTGTGTCCCATCTTTCTTCGTGAACCAAGACACTTGATTTTAGAGATTTTAGGGATTTGTGGGACTAGGGAGCATGGCTTCAAAGTAAAGGCTATTAGAAATTAATTGTCACACTCTAAATGATACTGTCTGATCTGATTTGTTTAAAAAGAAACCATTTGGGGCCAACATATCCAAACTCAAGGTCCAACCAATCAGGAAACTGGCTCTGAAATGGCCATTCACATGTCTCCAAGGAACTTGCAAATGTTTTCATAAAGAAAAGAGCTTGACTTTATTGTCTGGTACACAGTGGAGTTTCACTTTAGCTCTTAACTTTTGTTTAGGACCAAACTCTACCTCTTAGTTAAATCTTTCCCTTTTTTCAACATAGCGGCCATTATTCCATGCATTCATATTCCATCAAAAACCAAACTATGTTCCAAGTAGTCTCCAAAGACAATCAAGCAGACCTGTTGTGCAGATTAACCTTCTCAAACATAACTGCATTTTCCAAAGAGAGTTTTTCCCCTCTGCCCTCTTTTCTAGCAACCCTTCCTACAGCTGCAGATCTTTCTCAGTTGTTCACAATTCGCTTTTAAATAGCCCTAACAGTTTTATGGCCCTTAATGATCACCCTTTTGTATTTTGGATTGCCAATCAAGGATCACTTAATGACAAAACAGAATAATTTAACCCCTATTCAAAGAACAATGCTCAGAATTGCTCCAGTTAGTGTTTTGACACAGCAGCCGCTTAGAAGAAAGCTCCCTTACAGAATAGGGTAGCTATCATTAACAAGCCCTTCTCCTCTCGGTGTCATTGGCCGCCATCTACAATAGCCTGACCTTTGAACTTTGAGCTTTTGCTTTAACCGAATCACAACCGCTTTAACATTTGGGTTAGTCATTTAAAAGCTGCAGGTGTGGCAGCTGGACAATACCTAATAAAGTGCATGCCATGGGGATAAATGTATAGCCCTCTGCACCAGAGAAGAATCTCCCGTTAAGGCTGAACAATGCCCAAGAATTAGCAAAGGCTCTTCAAAAAGTTTAATGTACCGTAATCCAGATCCACTTGTTAGAGTAGCAGAGCTAGAAAATGAGTTTGATCTGGTTCACAAAGAGAGGTCCTGCCAACAGGAGAGTCATCACTAGAGTCAATCAAATTTCAAAGGAAACCAGCTCTTAAAATGCATTTGTGTTGGTCTCACCAATTATTTTGGGTTCAAGAAGGTACAAATCCTATGAAGCACTGTTGTAAAAGAATTTTTGTGTTGTACAGAACTATTCTTTGGCTATCAATGTGGGGCTTTATTAAAGGGGTTAGTGGGCTTGATCTGGACTAAGAAAGGCACTATTGTATCATGTCCCTTGGCACTGGGGCCATTTCTACACTACACTGTTATAGTGCTATTATTCCACTTTCAACATCCGATGGAATTCTGGAGTTTGTAGTTTAGGGATGGGCATTTAGAATTCTCAGCCAGAGAGCTCTTTGGCCTCAGGAAACTGCAACCCTCAGAATTCCACAGGGTATTGAAAGTGGCATAATTGCATTATGACAGTGTAGTGTGGTTATGAGATGTTCACTGATGGCTAATACCCATCAATGAACATCTCGTAACATCTCAAATCTCCTCCCAAAGATTGGGATTCAAACACAAAGGAAGAACAGTGCCAGCCCTAAAATATTTTTAAAAGGCATCACCAAGAAAGGAGTGCCTAACAGTGGACATGCTACTGATAAATCAAAAAAATTGGGGTCATATGTTCTACCGAGAAAGATGAGGGAAATTATACTCTTCCAGTAAAATAGAATATTGTTGCTTTCTAAATTCACCACTCTCTTGATTCTTCTTTGTGGTATCAGAAGTTAAATCAGGAGTAGGAACTGTATGACACAAGGGCCACATGTCAATCTTTGAGTAGGCTCCCATAAGACCCTAACCCAATCTGGATCCCCCCAGAGATTCCTCCAGCCTGGCCCACTGAGAACAACTGGACCAAAATCTGTTTTTTTTTCCCAACAAAAATGGGATCTAGTTGACTATAGAAGGAGGTTGTTTTGACTTCTGAACACTTTTTTTTTTTTTTTTTTTTGTGGGTGTGGGCAACTTAAAACAGCACAAAAGTGTCAGTTTTAAAAGCACGTTTTAAACATAATCAAATAGAAATACAATGTTTTGCATTAAAAACTCCATTTGCCACAACATCTGTAAAACCAAAAGCCTCTTAAATTGAAAGGTCTTTATATGCTGGCAGAAAGACAGCAGGGAGGGGGCCCAGCAGACCTCCTGTGAGTAGGAATTCCACAACTTGGAAGTAGCCACCAAGATGGCATGCTCTCTCTCTCTCATTCTCACCAAATGTGTCTGTAAAAAATACCCAGCCTTTTAGTTGATTGAAAGAACACCAATCAACAGTCATTTCCACTGGGCATATCAGTTTTGCACGCAGAACACAGGTAATCATGTTGTCATTGCCCAACAGTGTGCCTCTGGGACCATAAACGCCCACTGCAAAATTCATCACTGGTGCCATCTTGTAAACTCCAAAGCTTTGCTGCACCTTGGAAATCACTTTCTGGTTCTCTAAGAAATACATTCAGCCCTCCACATTTGTGGTTTCACTTTTGCGGATTTGATTATTCACGGATTGTTTGCTGTCACCTCTGCTGCCTCCCTATGTCATTTTTAATAGAGACTGCAAGCCTCATGAGACTGAGAAATGGTGAACAAGGCTTGTAAATCCCTATTAAAAATGGTGTGAGGCAGGAGTGGAGGTGACAGTAAGCCCCACCAGCCACCCACTTCTGCCTTGTGAAGGAACCCTGATGCCTCAGAGGAATCTACGATGGGTTGAATATGGTGATCACACTTTTTTATGTGTTAAATAGGCTTTGGGAGGGCCTAGAGTTATTCACTGTTTTTCCACTTTTAGGGGAGTCCTGTGCCCCTAACCCTAGTGAATGTGGAGGGATGACTCTACTGTAAAGCTACAGCTCCCTGCTTTTGTGTGTCAGCAGCTAACATTATCACAGCCATTTTGTCCTAAAAAAAAAAAAAACAAGCCACAGTTGCAGCCCTGAATTCCTAGTGCATGCACTTCAATTATCTTTCCCCTTGCAAGAAAGGATGCTAAATGAAACAGTAATGTTCCGCTCAGAAAACCGACTGTCGCCTTCCACGGAAAAGAGCCCTCTTTTGCTCTGCGATGTTTGTTAGTGGCGCCTGTCCCTTATCCAGTTCACAACTTCCATATTCCGAGGGAACATCTTGATTCAATTGGCAGTCTGTGCTTAATTACATGGGGTTGAGTGAGAAGGGGGGAGGGAAAGGAGGCAGCCGGCTTGTTTATCTCCTTTAAACAGGGCCTTAGTTGCAAGCATTTGTTATCTTTGGTGTGAAATGTAGGCCGACAACAATTAATGTTTCCTATCCCAGCAGCTCTATGGCTTTCAAGGGCGGGGGGGGGATGGCAAAGGAAGGCAGGGTGGTGGGGGGAGAGGAGGCTGGCTGGAGCTATGCAATTCCTATCATGCGGTCTGCCTGTCACTCATTATGCGAGTGGCAGAAGAGGAACAGCAGCAGCTGACAAACTCGCCCGGTGCCTCCCGAGAGCCTGCCGTGATAAAGCGCCTTGCTTTGTGGTGTAATCAGCTTGCAATACATGCATTACTTCCTAATGAGAGCCGTGTTTAAACAAGTGTATAGAACACATCTGTCCGAGCCCTGGGATTTGAATCTGGGCGACCAATTCAACATCTGAAAGTTAAATTAATGGTAAAGAGTTTAATTGTGAGTAAACAATGCTGCATTAAGGAGCAGTAAACACAGCAGCGGGGGAATGGGGAAAGATGGAGTGCTCCGTCACAGATGTGCCGGCTTCGGTGCCTTCCTTAATGGCCTCTCCCCAGCTGGACCTTCGGATGGCTTGATTTCACTGGAATGGCATCTTTCTTCCCTGCCTTGGCTTTCACAGGTGTTGGGCCATCCTCAAAAAGATGACACAATCCTTTCAGATGAGGAAAGTGTGTGGATCTCAGAGCTGGCAACTCCAGTAGGTCTGACAAACTATTTTAGTGCAGTGCGACTCCTACGTGGCCACAGAAACTGGCAAAAAAAGTCCTCCCAATAAAGGCCTGGAAATCCACTTCTTGTTTTAGTCATAAACTCACTTCTCATGTGGGGCCCTTTTACACTACATAGTTACAGCAGTATGATTCCTGGGGTTTGTAGACAGGTGAGGCTCTCTCTGGTTGAGAATTCTAAGTTGTTGTGTTGTTGTTGTTGTGTGCCTTCAAGTTGTTCCCAACTACTCATAGCAACACTAAGGTGGACCTATCATGGACTTCTCTGGGGCTGAATGTGTGTGACATGCCCAAAGTCAGCCAAAGGGTTTCCATGGCTAAGAGGGAATCGAACTCTGGTATCCAGGGTCATAGTCCAATGCTCAAACCACTATACAACACTAGTTCTCAGAATTCTAAGTACCCCTTGCTATACTGTAAATCTCATAATTCCAGAGGATGAAATCATGGCACTGGAAGTGGGATCAAACTGGTAGTGTGAAAGGGCCTTTTAAGAAGGGGAGGAAAGGTCTTGAGAAGGGGAGAAAATCAGGAGAGGTAGCCTTCTATTTTTAGAGGCAATCTTCTATCTTTGCCAGAAAAAAAAAAAAAGGTGATGGTGTTCTGGAGAAAGATGTGGTGGCTCTAAGAACAATCTTGGAGGCTACACATGGCCTCATGGTTGCATTTCCCCCAAAACTTATGCAGATGAAGAGATCCATGGACCCACAATACTAGAATAAACTCAGTCACTCCCCAGATAAGAGATCTCCATGTTCCATCATGCTTCTGCATGGTTCTGCACAGATTTCCCCTATGAAGGAAATGGTTTTGGTTAACAGTCCTATTGCATCTTTCCAGTAAGGTGAATCACGAAAGGAGCAAAGAATATTATGTGTACCATGAGTTCTTCCCTGCCTGCCTCCAACTCAGGCCAATTGGCCATATTATTGTGGAACAGTGGAGGGAAGCACATGTTCTAGCTGAGCAAAACTACTTTAAAACTGTCAACTCCAAACTGGCCACTCAACCTTGCTTGGAGAAGTGAGGATTTTCATGCAGCCTCTAATCAGTATGAGGGAGGTACACACAATGAAATGATGGCACTGTGGTGACTGAGTTCCATCCTTTCACCAATACTGGGGAATCCAACAAATGCTTTCCTCACTTCATGAATTAACACTGGAGATGGAAATTATTCCAGTGTATATGAAACTCAACTGGGTGCCCAGACTGGAACAAGGGTCCATTCACACAAGAATCTTTCACGGGCTTAGCAACATCGGTCATCTATGTGTGTTTGTTTTTCTGCCTGCCAAGTCATCTTATAAATATTCCATGATAGAATCATAGAAATGTAGAGTTGGAAGAGACCACATGGGCCATCCAGTCCAACCCCCTGCCATGCAGGAACACCCTCAAAGCATTCCTGACAGATGGCCATCCAGCCTCTGCTTAAAAACCTCCAAAGAAGGAGACTCCCCCACACTCCGAGGCAGCGTATTCCACTGCTGGACAGCCCTGACCATCAGGAAGTTCTTCCTGAGGTTCAGGTGGAATCTTCTTTCCTGCAGCTTGAACCTATTGCTCCTTGTCCTGGTCTCTGGAGCAGCAGAAAACAAGGCCTCTCCTTCCTCTACATGGCATCCCTTCAAATATTTAAACATGGCCATCATGTCCCCTCTTAACCTTCTATTCTGCAGACTAAACATACCCAGCTCTCTAAGTCTATCCTCATAGGGCATGGCTTCCAGGCCTCTCACCATTTTGGTCGCCCTCCTCTGGACTGATGAAGAGAAACTCTGGATTCATCAGTTTCAGGAGGAAAACTCTGAATTGATTTCCTGGTGGATGAGAATCTTTGATCTTGATGCATGTGAAAGGAACGTTGAAGAACTCACATGGCCAGGAAGTGTCACACTGAAGGTCAGTAATATTCCACCACTATCATGTTTTAAAGAAAAAAATACTTGAGTCCTTTTAAATTTTTATTTTAATAGTTTATACCCAAATGTTCTTGACCTCCCCCAAAATTAAGTAAACTTAAGCCAGTTCACTCACTCAAACATCAGAAAAGACAACAAAAATCAACAATCCCAATTATGATGGGACAAACAATGGCAGCTGGTTGCTCTGATGTCAGTGGGGCAACGAATCTGCCTTGGGTTTTAGTCTGAACCGTAAAGGGGCTATCCAAGCTGCTGAAAGTTTTCCCCAAAATACTTCAGCACGTTGGATAGGCCCTTTGAGCTAAAACTTGGAATTGATTCACTGTTCCATGGGTAATGAAGACATCAGAATGTGTTCTAAATCTTGCTGCTAGTCTCAACTAAAATAGACCCATTAAAACAATGGGATTTACCTATCTGTTGACTCATGATCTAACCACTGATTCAGTGGCTCTAAATCCAGCAGGATACAGGCCAACAATATTTAAAACCTATTGTTGTTGTTGTTTTGTGCCCTCAAGTCATTTCTGACTTATGGTGACCATAAGGCAAACCTATCAAAAGGTTTTCTTGGAAAGATTTTTGCAGAGGGTATTTGCCTTTGCATTTATCTGAGCTGAGAGAGTGTGACTTGCCCAAGGTCACACGGCTGCTTTCCATGATTGAGCACGGATTCAGACACTCAAACCACTACACCAAACCTATACTGAGCAATAATCCCAATCATATTAAAAGGGCACAGCAAAGCTATGGCAAGCCAAAGACTTCTGAGGAAGGTCAAATTTGGGGAAGATTTATAAAATTATCTTGATATGTCTTCTTAGGTAGGGTAGTGCCACCACTGAATAAGCTCTGCACTTGATGAATACTCAACAAATCTCATTGGCACATATGGAATTAGCACATTGGTTGCATTTGCAGATTCAGACCTGATGGAATAAGATTCAAGAAGAAGAGGAACAGAGTCATGTTGTGAGCTAAGGTCTGAGGGTGACTGCTCCCCTTTAATTGTGAAACCAGGGGTTAAGCACTCTTCAGATCCAATCACCTTCCATCTCCCTGCTTCCACTTATTTAAAGGCAGGACACATAATCCTCCAAGGCTGATTTGCTTCTAGAAAGGTTGCCTCAAGGACCTACTTATATTATCCTTTTAACATGCCAAGATGTAGGTTTCGTGGTGTTGGCTAAAACATCGGACACCAGCTGATGGAGCCACAACATGGATACATCAGAAAAACTTCGGTGCTGACCACAGTTCAGACCCAGATGTACAAGAATGATGGTGTGATCCTGCCCAACATCTGCTCCATCTCCATTGCTCTTGCATGAGGTCTTCAGTAGTAATACACAGGCCCCTCCCCCCGAAGCCAAAATCATTAAAATAGCAAATCCCTATGCGAAACAAGACCAAAAAAAAACCTCTCCTCACCTTACTCCTGAATCCAACGCTTTGATGGGGGCTACAGCTTTATTTCCTTTATTATTCTCTCTCTTCCACCAACTGTGGAAGTCCATTCTCACTCTTTATTGATTTTGGTCTCCAGGCGGCATATGAATGACAGACTGTATTAAGACGACGCTCATTGAAATGTCACCTCCATCAATATCACAAGGCAGTGCTAAGTGAGCAGCCCTCTGCTGTTTAGTGATGTATGTATACCCGTCCATTAAATGCCTTAAGAAAGAAAAAAAAAAGATTAACCTCTTCTGGAGAAAAAGTGTGGGATGGGAAGTGGGAGGTAGGCTCCTACAGTGATTCCCAGCGGGAAGTCCAGTGGGAAGATCTCCATTTCAGAAAAGAAGACAGATGGAGCAACTTCCAGCTGCTTCCTTGATCGCCCATCATGCAAGCTGGTGAAAAGAGACAATCCTTGTTTGTTTAAGCTAAAGCCCTTCATTATCCTAGTTAGGAATTTGTGGGGGAGGGAGTACAGAAAGAGACCATCGTTCCATCAGCTGCAGTCCCAGCTAAAATGGAACCCAAATGTTTGCTGTTGTTGATGATGCTGTTTGTTGTTGATGTTGATGTTGTTGTTGTTGTTGATGCCTTAAGTCATTTTGGTGACCCTAAAGCGAACCTATCACAGGGTTTTCATGGCAAGATTTTTTTAGAGAGGGTTTGCCTTTGCCTTCCTCTGAGGCTGAGAGATTGTGACTTGTCCAAGGTTATCCATCAGGTTTCCATGGCTGAGCAGGGATTTGAAACCCGTTTTCCCAAGCCAGCGTGGTGTTGTGGTTTGATTCCCCACTCAGCCATGAAAACCCACTGGGTGGTCTTGGAATTTTGCCACCCCATTGAAATTTTCCCTTAGCCCTCAAATGCCCAGCACTGGAAAGAATGAGACACCGAAAATCGTTCACATCTAAAACTCTTCTCTTTGCTGTGCTCATATTCCTCTGGCCTGCCTGCTTTTCTTTGGATGGCTAAATTATATTTCTAAATTATTGACTGAAGGTTTAATCTACTGCAATGCTAGAAATTTTGGGACTGGAGGAAAATTTGGGGAGGGGTGTGGCAAATTTCTTATATGGAGGAAGAAACACCCTCATCCTCTCTCTTCAGTAACAACATGCCTGCTTTACATTTTTCGAACTAGAACTGATGGTCAGAAAATGGATTCTCTTCTGTTGACAGTTGAGCTGTCATTACACTTCTTTTTATTTTAATGAAGGCAATTCCCCCAATTTCCAAAGTCTGACACTCTGTACAATCT
Organism: Iguana delicatissima; assembly: GCA_948472985.1. Classification (NCBI taxonomy): domain Eukaryota; kingdom Metazoa; phylum Chordata; class Lepidosauria; order Squamata; family Iguanidae; genus Iguana; species Iguana delicatissima. Next base: position 59,962 of record CAOKZL010000533.1, read on the forward strand.
GTCCAGATAAATCCACCTGGTGTATTCTTTTGGAAAAACCTTCCTCCTCCTCCTCCTCCTCCTCTTCCCAACAAATAAACAACTCAGCCATACTTTACACATGTATCCTCTGTAACTAACACAATTTGCCAATTTGCCAAAGGGCAGAAAACCTTTAAGCTCCATTTATTTGCCTTGCTGTTGAGTGATCTCAACTCTGGTGGCATAGACTCAAGCAGAGCGCTTCAGGCAGAGAAAGGTGGGGGGGGGAGAAGGAAAAAAATAATAATACCATGTTGTTACTCAACAAAATAAAACAATAAAACCAAAACCCAACCCATCTTGTGGAGCAAACCATGGCGTTGCCATTTTCCTAAGCAGGTTTAATTGAACTGTCTCTGGCCTTCACTGGTAAATAAAAGACTCAGTGTCAGAAATCTCACTGGTTCAGGGTGGAGGAGATGGAGTGCGGGTAATTAAAAGAAGGCCTGAGAAAGTCACCGCTTTTGCCAATCCTGAACAGATTGGAGGGCCTTGGCTTCCTTGAACCTCTCAGCACGTTTCAAAAAACGGGAGACAAACAACAAAAGGTGTTAATAGCTTTACAGAGGGGCCCCCATGCTGATAGATTACCCATTACAGTTATCCACTCGCAGCGAAATGGCAAATAGGTTTGATCAATTCGATTTTAATGGAAAGTGGGTCTCCCAGAAAGAGCAGCGGGCAAAAACCGTCAGGTCTTTTGTTGCTAATGTGTCTGGAGGCGGAGGAGGGCAAAGAAAAGCACTTAATTGAGGTCATAATAATATTAGCGGTGATTGCCATCAATAATTCAGGCGTATTTATGACGAGGCGGGCAACAGTCCTGTCAGCTGGGGGTGGCTGGGCCCTTTTGTGATGTGTTAACACAAACCTTGACGTTGGGTGTTGCAGTATATTTCACCAGCTGCTCTGGATGGTTGGGCAACAAGAGGTAATGAGATACTTTGGGGCAGTGGAAAGGTTGCATTTTAGGTAACAGTGATGCTGCTGTTTGCAAAAATATGTAATTTTAGAATATAATAGTTTTGCAGAAAACTGTTTATAGCATCGTCATCATCATCATCGCCAACACCACCGCCATCATCATCATTAAAGCAGTATATCTGAAAAAAGCAGCTGACCAGCCTAGCCAGAGCTATCTGTCACAAGGAAACACAGTTTCAGCCCTCTTGCATGATTTAGTATCTGTCCGGTGGGAAAACCATAAATCCTTCCTCTCCACACAGCCTTGCTCACTCCTGATTAGTTATCCCTCTCTCTCTCTCTCTCTCATCTTCTCTCTCACTTTTTTTTTTTAAGATATAGAAAGAGAAAATCTAAATGAACGCATAATTGTACAATTACAGAGCCTCATTCTGGAGTTTAAAAATTTAAATGTATTAGCCTCATAAAATGCCTCATTAATCTGGGTGTCTTAAAATGACACACTTGTCCGGTAATGAGGCGTTATGTGTAGGGAATATGGAAGGGAGGGGCAGAGGGTGGGGGTGTTTGGCTTATTGGAAAAGTCTTTCAAAAAGAATAGCAGATTTAAAGAAAAATAATAATAAATTGTTGTTTGTTGTATATGGAAACCCAAAACTTTTAACAGAATCAGATCCTCCCAGATCATGTTTGTATGAGAACAGTTCACATTCTCCCACCAATACAGACACACACACACACACAAAACCAATCCTAACTTCTCACTACAACACCCAAGAAGGCACATATTATAAATGCAATTTAAAAAAATTCGTATCTTGTACTGTGAAGCATAAGATGCATGTATGCAAATCTTGTTCCCATACATAGCCCATTCCAACCGCAAAATACTTCATTTTTCTTTTTCTCCCCAAAGAGTCACGCTCTGAGTAGGATACTAATACATGAATGATGTATTGTTCATTGCAACAGAACTATAGAACTGGACCCAGATGTAGTCCAACAAGATTTGCTAGGTCAGTACTATCCCAGGCCTTGAGCTTTCAAAACGTGAGGTCTGGTAATGACAGAGGGGGGTGGGCCCTGGTAATGCTACAAGTGTGGTGTTACAAGGGGCAGCCTCAGTGTTATTATTAAGCAGGATACATTAAGCATCAACTGCAGTTGCACAGTTAAGTTAAAACATACCATATTGGGGTGGGGTATTCATGTGCACATTTGAAGGCAGTTCTCTCACCCTGAGATTCCTCTCTCTAACCCTGAGAATTTAAGAAGGGGGTACAGGCCCTAAGATATGAGAACCCTAAGCTCAACTCAGGAATCCACTGACATGCATGTTGTTAGCTTACAAAGTACTAAGAAATGTGGGGCCTGGTTACATGGGAGTGAAGATCCATTCACTCCTTGAAATCATCTGGAGAAGGCTTCCTAAGAGTGTCATATGCTCCTGAGATGTTTGCCACAATAATTCAAAGCATGGTGAGACCCACTGTGTTCATTTTGGATTGTCTCATCCATCCCTCTCATCTAGTTGATTAAACCGAAGACTGTTGTACTTTGGACATATCGTGAGATAACGTGACTCACGGGAAAAGACAATAATGCTCAGCAAAATGAAAAGCAGTAGGAAAAGAGGAAGACCATGCTACAGGTGGGTTGGTCCAACCAAGGAAGCCAGGACTGCCCTGGATGAAGACTTGAACAGGACCGATAATGACTGAGGCTGTTGGGGGGTCTCTTATTTATAGGATCACCATAAATCAAAATCAACTTGACAGTAAATAACATCATCCACTGTGTGGCTAAGCCTACATCCCCCCAAAGTCAATATGCTCCCACAATTTGTACCTTCTACCATATATTGAAACTTACCTTTGAGGGAAGGCAAGGTTTCCTTTTGCAGCTCAATTTACCTTGTTTCATGGACAACAGAAATAATCTATTCTGATTATGTGTTTTATGTCTAGTGTATGTTTTATTCTTGTTATACACTGCCCTGAAGCTTTCAGATTTCCAGTCATTTATAAATCTGCAAAGTTAAAAAAATATATACATATACAAAGTAAAAAAAAAAATATTCTCAAGAGTAGCACTTAAAACTTTTTCCGTATGATAAACAACAATCATTCACATACAGGAATAGGATCCATGAAGAAAAAAAGAAAGAAATCACTGCAACTCACTCAAACCCTGGCCTCTTGTTGTGTTCCTTCTAATTTATTCCTGCTCCATGGTGATTCTAAGATGTCAAGGAGTTTTCTGGGCAAAATTTGTTCAATGGGTTTCCTTTTGCCACAGCCTTATGAGGCTGAGATAGCGTGACTTGCCCATGGTCACTTGGTTCATTTCCAAGGCCAAACAAGGAACTACTTTTCTATATATAGGATTTAAAAAAAAAATCAAATCAACATCATTAGGCAGTGAGGACAGGGAGAACCCTTACAAGTTCCTCCTTCTGTATTCAGCTGATTTGTTCTTGCTGACCTTGTTTTTGTTCTTTGCTTTTTTTGAATGCGCTTATTATTTTTCTAGCACAAAACGTTATCTCTTTGCAGCGGAGTCAAAAAAAAAATTCAAATCGCCCCCTGATCCAACTCTTCTTAGCAAAAGTCAGTTTTATCAGCCACAGGAGAGGTGGGATTTTGGAGAGATCTGAGTAAACTCACATTGTTCGGATCAACTCATTCAGGAGGTTTCAGCAAATCAAAGCTGAAAGAGATACTTATTCTGGGGGGGGGGAGTAGTAAAAGTGTGAGATTTCTTCGAGGTGGAGGAAGAAGAGGAAGAAAAGAAAGAGGATTATACCAGCAACGTTTTAAAGAAAGGATATGAAGATAGTTGCATGCCATGTTTCAAAGGGATATACCCTTTCCTTCATGCGCAGTGCAGGTACAGAGCATAAAAGTGTACAACATTATTTACAGAAGATCATAAACTGTTCAGTGGAGATCACTGCCCCAGTCTCTGTTGAACGCCCAGATTGTTGTGCTATCCGAAATGCTAATAACTGTTTCTCCACATTGGCCCCCAGTTTAAGTAACTGGGAATCATGTATATTTAAAAACCTTCTCTCTGTAGTTTTAATTATCTCAGACTGCAGGGGAATAGGATGGGGGAGCTCCAACCATTCCCAAGCCTCAGACCCAAATGAAAGTGCTCACATGCTGACAGCTAAGATGTCTGTCCTAGCTTGTCGGATTCCCAGCAAAATTTGCATTGAAAAGGCAGCTTTAAATATACTTAAAATAAAAAGAGAGAGAGAGAGCATTTGCATCTCATTTGCTACACTGGCAGTCTTAAAGTTTTATCGGAATAAAGACATGTCAAATGGATTTATTATAGTTAAGCTGATAGCTTTTAAAATCAACACAGTAACACTGGCTAAATTCAACAAAGTAAATTGGCAGCAGCTAATGGCATTTATGTGCTGAGCATCATTTACTTAAAAACCATAACGCACATCATTTTATTTTAATGTTGCCGTTGTTTGTGATTCTTTGGTTGGGGTTGCATTCATTCTCACAATGGCAACAAGCAGCAAGAGCAACAAAATGGCAGGGAAAGGCGTACCACTGACACACTTTTCCTAACTGGAAAGACTGTCAGGGAGCAAGAGCTTCAACTGGGACAAGACTCCATGAGTATCAGAGGTCACTTCTCAAGCCATTAGGAAGCCTAGGCCATTTCCACACAACACTGTTATGGTGCTATTATTCCTCTTTCAACATCCTGTGGAATTCTGGGTTTTGTAGTATACTGAGGCCAAAGAGCTCTCTGGCTAAAGGCCACTCCTTAAACTGCGAACCCCAGGATTCCATAGAATGTTGAAAGTGGAATGATATCACTTTAACAGTGTATGGCAGAAATGACCATAGTCAACAGCCAAAGCAGGACTTATTCAGATTTAAGAGGCAGGACAGCTGAAGGACCTTTGTAGTCCTAGGTGGGATCTTGTTCTCTTTTTGTACCGTCTGACCCCTGCCAGATTGATAGCTAGAGTACCACATATAGTCGTGGTGATGCAGAATAGAAAATACATTTGGAAATGGAACTTTATGCCTTATGTCAAGATGGACAATTAGTTTATTCAGGTCTTCCCTGTGGATTCCTGACATCTGGGTCTCCCCAAGAGAGATGAGAGCCAGCATGATATAGTGATTCTGAGCACTGGAGTAGCACTTTAAAAGACCAGGGTTCAAATGCCACTCACTGGGTGACCTTGGACAAGTCAACAGAGGAAGGCAATGGCAAGCCTCCTCTGAATAAATCTGACCAAGAAAACCCTAAGTCAAAGATGGCTTGAAGCTCAGCGACAAAAACAAACAAATCCAGCAGACTTTTGGCAATTGTACAGGGTGTGATCTTTGCAACTGGAGATGCCAGGAAGTGACCCTGTGACCCTTTCCATACAAAGCCATTGGTTTAACATTGCACTCTGATAAGGTAAGAGCTGTCCCCTACTCTGAGATTTCCATGCCAAAACCTGAGCTCTAGGGATGTCACAGGGAAAGGTCCCTGGTGATGTTCCATGAGAGATGCTACCAGGGTCAATCTCTGGTGCTGTTATTGAGCATTATACATTAAGCATCAACCACAGTATCACAAAGTATGCCACTGAACGTTTGTTTTAAAAATTAAGAAATTTTTAAAATCAAATTAGGAAAATATATACATATACACCTTTCTAAGCAGTGCTCTTATCATGAGATTTCTTCTCGTCCCTCTGAGGACCACAGGAGAAAGACCAGGCCCTGACATCTAAAACCCTAGCTCTAAATCTTCCCTATAAAAGTTCTTCTCCCATAATAATTCCATGGGGGATTGAAGAGATGGCCCTGGGACTTGACAATAAAAAGCAACGGTTGAAGAACTCTTGGAGGAGCTAGTTAAGGAGACTACAAGATCCCTCAGCTTTCAGGTTGTCATAGCAATGGTGGTGGGAATAAATCTTCTGAAGACTTCTGTTGCTAGGGTCCTTTTTAGGCCTGGTCAGTGAGGCCTAAATACCCTGAAGGCAACAAATCCCATCTGATATTGGTAGCTAAGCAGAGTCACATCTGGTTAGTACTTGAACAGAGGCCACCAGGGAATATCAGATGCTGTACAGTATACATTTGTCTTTCTCCGTTTACATATTTAACTTTTGCATATTTGGTCATTCATGGATTACTAGCTGCCACCTCTGCTGCTGCCCTACACCATTTTTAATGGGGGCTTAAAAGTCTCACCTCACATTCATAATCTCTCTGAAAACATCTTGAGACTGAGGCCATTTCTGCAATGCACTGTATTCCACTAGAATTTCTATTGGAGATCAGAGCCAGGAAAACACTTACCTTTCCGGCAAAAAAACCTCCAAGCAATAAGAGAATACAAAAAATGATTGTGCCATTTTTAACTTGGTTTGTGAGGTAGGAAAACTTGGATTTAAGATAGACCCTGAAGCACAGTGACCTGGCCTTTCAAAGTTTGCCATGGTGGAGCGAACAATATTTGTTTTCACTAGACATACTGCTCCCTTTGGTTTGCCTCAGTTCATGAGCTTCCTCTACCAAAAGATTCTACCTCGTCTCCTACATTTCCATCTCTGGTCTTCTTTGAGCACCAGAATAAGAATAAAACCAAGGTCTGGCAGCATCTTTCATGGTCTGAACTCCTTAAGATCCGAACGGCTCCAGCAAGGGATTCTAAAGGAAACCCACATGCCTCCGCAGGAACTCAAAACTTTACAAGGTTGAGCTCTTAAAAAGCAGTGGGAAAATACAGTGCATTGTGTTAAGTCCCCTCCCTCAGACATACTGTATAGGCCGTAAATTGTTCTTTTTAATAAAAAAGAAATAAATTTACTTTCTGAGTGCCTTTAAAAAAAAACAACCACCACTTCCCCACTCCCTAAAGCCGCAGGGCTTTCGAAGTAGACAGCCTGGTGGAATTCCAGTTAACAGCTTAATTTTCCTCCCGATAAAAGAGACAAAAAGTTCCTTTCAGTAAAAATAAAATTAACGCGGTCAGCAAAATTGATCTATTGCGACCTCTGACCTTAGCTTAATTGTTCACAAAGGGCTAACAGTATGCCTGGCGAATCAATGGCTTACAGAGAGCGCTGGGACTTCGTAGCTTGGGCGAAGGTGACAGACTGTCAAAAAATGTTTAATATGAACCTTTAAGGGAGCAAGACTATTCAGTCCAACACACCCACATTACATGTCTTTGGGCACTGCTATATGAGGTCCTAACTGCAGACTGTGGTCAAGAAATCAGAAGAAGACCAGGACTTGGAAGGGCAGCTATCACTGAATACCAAAGCCAGGAACATCCATGGCATGGGTGGTTCCATCCTTCTTAATGTAGACAATTAAAATGGATAATTTAAGTTACTTAGAGAAAACTTCTTGGCTAGACGACCATATTCAATTGCTTTGGGAATGCTGGAGAAGAGGTATCAACTTATTCCCAAATATTAGGAAAATTCATTGGGAAGAGAAAAAAGTCATCTCCTCCCCATTTCCTCATTAAAATAGGATCAGAGAGGACCCTTAAAACTGTTTTTAAGGTCCACAGGTCTTGAGACTGGCCGACAGGGCACTATGAATTCTTCATACTTATATGTATGTTTTTACAAAACTGAACACAGAAGTCAAGAAATCAGAAGAAGACTAAGGGCTTTTCTGCACTACACTGTTATAGTGCTATTATTCCAATTTCCACATCCTATGGAATCCTGGGGTTTGCAGATTAGGGAGGGGGCATTTAGAATTCTCAGCCAGAGAGCTCTTTGGACTCAGTAAACTACAAACCCCAGAATTGCACAGGATGTTGAAAGTGGAATAATAGCACTATAACTGTGTAGGGCGGAAAGGCCCGAAGACTGCTTTACAGATGGACAGACTCAGTGAAGAACACTGAGGCCATTACTACATGGCATCACCACTGTGACATGGCAACTGATGCTGCCAATCCAGGATGCATGCCATTGTACAACGTCGTTGCGGCCCTGCTGCTGTTGTGTCCCCATCCGTTGTCATCATGCCATATACCATTACCAGAAAAAAAATCCAGCAATGGCCCCCTTTCCTTCAATGATCCCATCAGTTGTGAGTGTGTGGGAAGGGTGGAAGCGTTTAATTCCACAGTACAGTGCAGGAAGAGGAGGGCTGTACTGCAGAAGGGAGAAAAGTGCCCCCAATGCTGACCATCCGCGGGCAGCCAACTGGATGTAGTGGGAGCATTCAAGTCCCAATCCCATCCCAACAATGGCATTGTTGGGATGGGATCGGGACGTTGAGTAATTCGGGCATTGTGTGATAAGAGCCTAAGTCTGAAAGACCTAAACAGGGCTGTTAATGACAGGGAGTCTTTTAAGTCCGTCATTCGTAAGGTCACCACAAGTCAAAGCCAACTTGACATCAATTAACATCATACTGGAACCTGGGCAAGCTATAAGAGAATACAGAAGGGCTGAGGTAGACAATGGCCTACATGGATGTTTTGGGCATATACACTGAGCATTTGATTATATGGTTACTTCTCTCACTGCTAGTAGAAATTGTCCAAAGGGTTTTGACTGAGTGATAATGGAGATACCTTCTTTTCATTGCTGGATTAAGTAAAGCATCTAAAATAATCTAATTTTCTTTACAGACTAATTACACTGGCCTACGTCCAACCGTTTCTCCCAATTAGAGTTGACCCAATGTATCAATGGAACTTAGAGAAGTGCTGATAGACCAAGGCTGCCTCGAGTCATTATTTCTACTCTTTGCTGTTGCTGTTGTGGGTCTTCAAATCATTTTCAATTTACAGCAACCCTAAGGGGAATTATAATGGGGTTTTCTTGGCAAAATCTTTTCAGAGGGGGTTTACCACTATCTTCTTCTGGGGCTGAGAAGAAGTGATTCACCCAAGGTCACTCAGAGGGTTTTCATGGCTGAAGGGGGATTTGAACGGCAGTCTCCAAAGTGGTAGTCCCATGCTCAAACTAATACATCACACTGACTCTCTGTGTTCATTTCGCTTGAGACTAACAATTGGATTTAGGAACTTGGACAGCTCCCATAAAGTTCAGACTAAAACCCAGAGCAGATTCCCCTGTCCAGGGATATGGAAGCCAACAGTCACCACTACATAAAGAAGAAGGTTTGGTCCTGAGGAAGAATTATGGTCAAGCATATCAGGCAATCCACATGTAATAAATACTTTTTTCTTTCCCATAGAATGATTTAGATTTATCTTTTCCTTAGCTGCTCATACCCTAATCCACAAGAATAAACTAAAATAATCCTATGCACACTGCCAAGACTTCTTCAGACACAGGGTAGAATGCAAATGCAGTCAATAACGTATGATTTCTTGTGTGCACCTGGGCAAAGCTTGAAAAAAAATTACTTTTGGCAACTAGGACATGCTAGCTGGGGAATTCTGGGAGTTATAGTCCCCTGAAGTAACTTTTCCAAGCTCTGTTCTAGGTAACTCATTTTTCTCTCAGCTTCAGCCTAGGGTTGCTACTAAAGTTTGATTTCCAAAAAAAAAATTATTGCATATTTTGAGCATTCCACTGAGGCAAACTATCTCTGCAAACAGTCAATTGTAGCTGTGAGTCTATTATCAGTTACCATTGCGATGTCAACAGTGGGTGCCCAGAAGTTGGTATGCTATTATTATAATTCTTCAGTGCAAGGAAAGATAGCAGAAAACTTGGTGAGGTTGATTTGTTATTAAATCTGGATTACACTGTTTGTGCGAGGTAGAATTAGCTCGTCTCTTCTCATCTCTTTCTCTCCCCCTTCCACAGCCTCTGTCTTTCTGTGATCCACCAGTCAAGTATGTGATTGGATTTCAGCTCAACAAAACCTTAAAATTACACACCTATTGTGCCTGCACTAAGCCTAGACTCACAACGGGGGAGTCAGCCCCTGTTGCTCTTTTGGCACTGTTCGATCAGGCTCCTGCTATCATTTGCAGGTTGATGAATGAGTAATAGGATTAGGAATCCTCATCTCTGAAATGCTGTAATTGTCACATTGGGTGAATCGACAAAAGGGCTCCGGCAACGGAGAGGTGCTCCTAAAAGCAAAGGCATGTTCAGCGTGCACTTTACAGGTGAGAACGCTTAAGGGAACCAGGGAACGGCTGGCTCGCCTGATCAAAAGGCTCACTGCATACCAGATAACAACATCAACACTTAGGGCTGTTTCACACCTGCACAGACGTCATTCAGCTTCTCCAGGGACGATTATCGGGAGATGCAAGGAAAGGCAGCTGAATATCTTCTCCATTGGAAAGGATTTCAACATCCATAGAAGACTCCCAGTTATAGCAGTGGTGAGGAAAGTATGGCCCAGGGGCTTGAAAGAACCTCAGTTTGGGGTCTTAATTATCTCCCCAAAGCCCTACCTACCCCATTTTAAAAAAAATCATGCCAGTTTTTGCATTTTTCACCTGTAAAACAATAAAAAGCCCCATGAGTCCAGCAATTTAGTTTTCCCCATCTACCCCTCAAACCAGAGCTTTCCAAATTGCATGTCGTGACACGTTAGTGTGTCTGCTGCAGTGTGTAGGTGTGTCGCACAAACATAACTGGTGGAGGGGCTGCCTCTCCCACCACCGCGGCAAGCCAGGCCTGAGTGAAGGGGCTACTTCTGCTGCTGTCACCACCCCAGGCTGAGGAAGACTACAGTAAGGGTGGCAGTGGTGGTGGGTCCCACTCGGATGGAAGGGCTGCTTCCACTTACTGAATTACTTACAGAATTGCTGTGTCACGAAATGCTGCTTGTCTAAAAAATGTGTCACCAACATGAAAAGTTTGGAAAGCTCAGCCTCAAACCCTCAATTCCACCACCACCCCAACTCATACATTAGAACAAAGGCCAAAAATCACCCACAGTGATGGTTGGAGTGGCATAACCTCATTTCTGACATACCCAAACACAACAGTGCAGCCTGCAAGGGCACAATTTGTTGCGCGGCTCTGATCTGTGATGTTTTATCTGCAGTAGCTCATTCACATCTATGAGTCATCCCCATGATAAACATACATTTCTCATTCGGGGAACCAAAGCCCAGGTCCTACTGTTAGACCCAAGGAAAGCGGATCCATTGGATCACATTAAATGTTGACTATATGGAGAGATAGCATTGTGTAGTGGTTTGGGTGTGGGACTATGACTCTTGAAGCCAAGGGTTAAATCCCTATTCAGCCATGGAAATGCACTGGGTGACTTTGGGCAAGTCACACTCTCTCAGCCTCAGAAGAAAGCAAAGCCCTTCTAAAGAAATCTTACTAAGAAAACCCTGTGACAGGGTCGCCTTAGGGTTGCCGTAAGTCAGAAATGACTTCAAGGCACGTAACAGCAACAATAAGTTGACTGTGGGTATAATTCTTTACTTTCTTTCTCAAACTAAGAAGAGGGCAATTTTAGCAATGCAAGAAAGTATTCAGAAAAAACAACCACCATGCAGTTTTGGAAGCCCATTCACATTTTGGCATTTGTTCTATGCAAAATTTGCATGTGGTTGTTTTTGCCGAAAATAGCATTTTCTGCACAGGAAGCAACATTTTCTGCAACTGATGAGAACACAAGACAGGGACTCTGCCCCTAGATTTTGATAATCTCTCCTTAGGGAACCTAAAATGACCCCTTGTTTGCTGTGTTTCCATCAGCAGGCACGGACTTTTCTTTTATTCAGACAGGCTTTTAACACTGAAATCTTTTAAGGAAAGGGCTGTTGGAGCTGTATTGTTTTAAACTGTATTGTTTAGCTTTCTACAATCTTTTTTAAAAATGTGTGGTTTAAGCAGGGTTAATAGGTTCATTCTGTTTTAATGTTCACTTTCTATATGCTTTTAACTGCAATCTTTTTAATGTGTAAGTTGCTTTGAGTCCCAGTCTTGGGGAAAAGATGGACTATAAATAGAGATGGTTGTTGTTGTTATAATTTGCCTCTCTCCCAAACTTTAAACCTTTCTTTGGTTCCATGGAAGTGTGTGCAGTCAGACTGCCCCTTTTCCTGCTCAGACCGCTCTGAAGAGAAGGACCATTTAGATCAGGAAACAGTAGCTGACCCCCATTTGCTCCACTTTCTCCCCCTTGGCATCAGCTTTGATTATTATCACCTTAGGTGTGTATTGCCTCTTGGCCCCAAGATGTATATGTGTTCTGCCTCCATTTTGTGCAATAGCTCTTGTGAGTGCCTGGTAAATGCTTCCTTCTGGGAGTTCTTCATCTCGCCTGCCTTTTTCTCCCTGCACCTTCCTCGTTTATTGAATTAACCCCTCCAAAGAAAGACCACCCTCTGTTTCTATGGGATTTGCTCTTCAAATAATGTGATGTTTGAGCTTTTGGGCCACTTCCAGCTTGAAAGGTGGGAGGCTAGCTGAACGGAATAGCTTTCGCTGGAAGGAAAAGAAGATAGATCTGACTTCTCATGCTACAGCTTACAATGCTTCTCACTAGAGTTCCCACTTCCATTATGCCACAGCCAATCTTTATATGGGCATCTATATCCCTCCCACAATCTTGGAATCAGGAAATGCTTCAGGCTTGCCTGGGTCCTGCATAATTTCTAATTGTCCTAATTTGGCCAGGACAGTCCCAATTAATCCACTTTTTCAGTTGCATTTAAAATGTTCCAGTTTCTCCTTTCTCCTCCCACTTTCCCCTTTGCATATGCAGCACCTTTGTGCATGGATATGCATTGTACATGGATGCACACATGTGTTTGGTGTCTTGGTTTCAGCATACAACATGGCAATGCAACAAAAGGGTCATGTCAGACATTTAATGCATAATTTCACATGTGCAGATTTATACTACATATGGTGGATCCTTAGCATCCACTAGGGTTTGATTCCAGGACCCTCCATGGATACCAAAATTTGTGGATGCTCAAATCCCATTATGTACAATGGTGTGTAAAAGGATGTCCCTTATTTATAAGAGCAAAATCACAGTTTGCTTCTTCATTTAAAAAAAAAAATAATAATTTCAAACCATGGTTGGTTCAATCCAGAATCTGCAGATACCAAAGTTTGAATGTAATCTCAATGTCGAACATTAAGAAAACAAAAATAATGACCATGGATGATTTGTATAACTTTTGTATAAAGCCGATGATGAAGACATTAAAATAAAGGTTTTCAATACATTGTCTCAGTCAGAAATCACAATGGAGACTGCAGTCAAGAAATCAGAAGAAGACTAGGACTTGATAGAACAGTTATAAAGGAAATAGACAAGATCTTCAGGTGAAAAGATACATGCTTGAATACTACAGTCAGGATTGTCCATGTCATTGGATTTGTGATCTCTGTGGTGGGCAGTGAAAAAAAGAAAATCAACTCATTCAAAATATGGGGCTGGAGTAAAGTTCTACAGGAAGATAGATAGATAGATAGATAGATAGATAGATAGATAGATAGATAGATAGATAGATAGATAGATAGATAGACAGACAGACAGACAGACAGACAGACAGACAGACAGACAGATCAAAAAGCAAATCCAGCCTGAACTCTGTGTAGAAACCAAGATGACTAAACTGAGGCCATTTCCTCAGTGGGCTTTTAAAATGGTGCAGAGTGACCTCCGACGGAGGTCTTCTACACCGTATAGTGGACTGGGTAGGACTACTTTTTGTAGTTCCGTACCTCAGTCCAGTTCTGCGCGACCAGAACTGGTCGTGCAGTGTGCTTTTAAAAAACCTCTTTTTAGAGGTTTTTTAAAAGCATGGAGTGCGAGACTCCGTCTCTGCACTCCGGAGCAGATTTCCAGGCACGCGCAAGTGCGTGCCTGCAGATCTTCCGAAGGCGGTCTTTCGGCTGGCGAGCTTCTCCGGTTGGTGGAGAGCCTCCACCAACCGGAAGCCGCCATTTTGGATGCCAGAGGAGTGTGGAGTGACAAGCTCACACTCGTCCTCGTCCCGACGCACTCGATCGGACGGAGAAGAAATCTGGTGAGTCTCGTTTTCGCCCGTTTATTTTCTGACATGCGGAAAGGGCCTGAGACTGTTGTACTTTGGCCATATCATGAGAAGACATGGTTCATCAGAAAAGACAATAATGCTTGGTAAGAAAGGAGGCAGAAGGAATAGAGGAAGGCCTTCAATCTGCAAGACCTGAGCAAGGCTGCTGATAACAAGGTGACTTAGAAGATATCTATTCATAAGGTCAAAATAAATGGAAGTAGACTTGATGACAATTGACATCAATGTAGGAAATCAGCACCAGCATGGAGAGATTCTTAGTCCACAAAGTAACTTTACCAAAATGTGGGACAGTGGCTTTATGCAAATTAAAGAGGCTTTTCTATGGCATTCCGCAAAGAGTTTATTTTGGACTGCAGCTCACAGAATCCTTCATTATTTGCTATCTTGTCAAAGGTTGATGGCATGCCAAGAACATCTGGTGGACCACAGTCATAGTATCTTTTGCCCTCTTTTATTTTTTGTCCTCTTGCTTCCCAAGAATGGTATCCATAGTTCCATTTCGCAGGGACTGAAGTTCTCTTAATATTACCATTCTTCCTTTGAGCAGGAGGCTTGAAAAACAGCCGAGCTGAGCGCAGGCTTCATTTACCACTGATTATTTTTGCTCCGAGTCTTCCACTCTGCTAATAGGTTTCAATGGAAAAGGCCAAAAGCTGAAATTTATTTTTAATTTACAATTTTCATTATCCTGCTCCTTTGGCTCAGAACAGCAGTCCCACAAGGCCAGCTATTAACTCTGTAACACAGTATAATAGAGGAAGATCATTCAAAGGGCTCCTTTTCTTTTCTTTCTTTTTTCCTTTTTTAAACTTCAGATTCCAGTACAGGAAGTGGTGAATAACTCTACAGAACTTCCCTTCTCACTTCTTATAATTTCACACTCTTTTGGAGCTTGTCACACACCTTTGCCTTTTGGAGAAGCCTGCTCCTAATAGAGACAGATCCCAGAGAGAATACAAAACTATGAGAGAAAAGCTCCAAGCTAGAGGAAAACATGAGTGAGTAGAATCATACAAGCACAGAATCGTAGAGTTGGAAAAGATCACAAGGGCCATCGGGTCCAACCCTCTGCCATGCAGGAATACACCATTAAAGCCATCCAACCTCTGTTTAAAAAATACTGAAGAAGGAGACTCCACCACACTCTGAGGCAGCTTATTCCACTGTTGAACTGCTCTTACCATTAGAAAGTTCTTCTTAATGTTTGGGTGGAACCTCTTTTCCGAAAGTTTGAAGTCATTGCTCCATGTCCTAGTCTCTGGAACAGAACAAAACAGGCTTGCTCTTTCCTCCATATTATATCCCTTCAAACATTTAAACATAGCTGTCATGCCACCTTTTAACCTTCCCTTCTCCAGGCTAAACATACCCAGGTCCCTAAGCCACTCCTCAAAGGGCTTCATGGTTTCTAGGCCTTCTATCATTTTGGTCACCCTCCTCTAGACTCCTTTCACCTTGTCAATATCCTTCCTGAACTGTGGTGCCCAGAACTGAACACAGTATTCCAGGCAGGGTCTGACCAAAGCAGAGTAGAGTGATATCATTACTTCCCTCAGCCTAGGCTTCAGTTTTCATGGGCTCATATCCAGGTGAGAGATGAGGGTGCAAAATCTCTAGTTTTGAGGGACTCCTCCCAAGAGGAAAGGGCCGGGTGCAAGTCTCCAGCTTGGCCAAGAGTATACCAGCTTGCTATCATTTGCAAAGCTTAATAGATTTGTTGGAAAGAGTCTTTTTATTTAATTGCTTTCTCCTTCCCTTCCAGTTGTAACAACAGGGCTCACTCTCCAATCTGCTCTGCATCTCTATTCTAACTTCAAGCAAACAGGCTAAGACTAGGGCCATTTCCACACCAGCCTGTTACAGCCAGCCAGCCCCTCCCGAAGCTGCAAACCCCAGGATTCCAGAGGATGTTGAAAGTGCTATAACAGGCTAGTGTGGAAATGGGATAAATGCCCCTTTTCATAGCTCCCCAAGGAGGTTAGGAACTGCAGTTGCTATTTCATGATTGATTTAACCAGAGGCTGTCTCTAGATTTCATGTTTCAGCTCTGAAAATTCAGGGCTTGAGTCAGTCCTGAATTGGAAGCCCTAGACAAGATAGATGCATACAGAATTATTCAGCATGTGGACAAAATAGACCAGGAGAAGCTTTTCTTGGAGTAAGGAAAAGTTACTTTATGAATGATAAATCCCACAATCCTCAAGTCAGGAAGTCCAGCATCCATGCTGGCAGGAAATTCTGAGAGAGGGTGTTCCAAATAAGTAACTTTTCCAAGCCGTCTGCACTCCTGTGCAGATTCAAAGCTGCACTGACCACGCTGGTTAGAGGATCCTGGTATTAGTTGCCCCAAAATACAATTTTTCCCAAGCTCTACTTTTCACCCCTCTGTTGTAATACTAGAACCCAGAGTCATCTTGTGAAAGTAAGGGGTGGTAGAGACTAGACACAAATGGAAGTTCAAAACACATGGTTCAGAAGCTGAATTGGATACAGCGCTGGCTGTCAATTTTGGCAATTTTACAACAGGGTCGGACAAATTAACTTACAATAAGTTTACCAATGGCTGCTAGTCATAATGGCTATGTATTATATCCGGTAGTGGGATGACCCTAAGGCAAACCTATCACACAGGTTTTCTTGGTAGCATTTGTTCAAAGAGGTTTGTCCTTGCCTTCCTCTGAGAGTGAGAAAGTGTGACTCATCCAAAGCCACCCATTGGGTTTCCAAGGCTGAGCAGAGATCCAAACCCTGATCTCCCTAGTCACACAGGCTCTCTTTTGCCATGCTGCTGCTGTTGTTGTATGCCTTCAAGTTGTTTCCAACTTACAGCAACCCTAAAGCAAACCTATCACAACCAAATCTCACTGAGTTTAGTAGAACGTACGCCGAACGGATGCCAGAGCATAACCTAAGCCTACAGAAACAAACCTCCCAGGAACATCCCCAAACAATTTCAAATCTTATATATCATAGGTGTGCATTTCTCTTGCATATTTATTTTCAGCTAAATTGCTAAAATAAGAGTCTCCTGGGTTTTATGTTAATAGAAGGTAGGGTAATAAAGAAATAAAACAAATAGCATGGTAGGTACAATTTTCAGTTAGAAGTGAGGGTAGCATCCTCTGAAATATATTGAAGAACTGAACTGCCCTCACCGCTGACTAAAAGTTATACCTAGCATGCCATCTTTAAACACAGACCTATTTGCAATCACTGAAATATTGGAGGAGGCAATCTCAACAGCAAGTCGGTGGATTTCAAAAGAGTCATTGCATTCAATGCTAAACCGATTTCCTCCTGAGTGATACACTGGTAAGCCAGTTTAGATCTAGCTTCCTCCTGGGATGCCCAAGAGACATGCAGCCTTCCTTTGAGGAAGAGGTAAGAATTCCGATAGCCCCAAACAATAACAGTAACATTTTTCATTAGGTGACCTCCATTTTCTTTCACAGACTATTAAATTTTAAGCCTTTGCTGGAGCAAAAGGCCCTCTGTTTCAGCATTAAAATCTAATTCCAAAGAGTTTGACAAAGCACTGGCTTAACATGGGTCAGCAGTCTATTGACAAGGTGCTAATTTTAAATTGTGTCAGCGTTTCCTGGCTGGAGTGTTAATGTCAATTAGCACCTTACTGCATAACCTCAAAAAGTTCTACCCTTATTAGCAGAGAGAGGTCTGGGGCTCCTGCATTCAAAACATCCCACGTTTGCTACAGAAAGAGATGTCACAACACAAACAGAACAGTGCAAAGGACCCAGCTTCAGTAAACTACAAACCCCAGAATTCCTCAGCATGTTGAAAGTGGAATAATAGCACTATAACAGTGTAGGGCAGAAATGCCTGGAGTATACTAAACACCTTACAGAACTACAGATCCAAGGATTCCATTGGATGAAGCCATGGCAGTTAATACGGAATCAAAATGCTATAATTGTGCAGCGTGGAAGAGACCCATAGTTAAGTGCTTCTCCTCTGTAGTCATCTAAGACTACAGTCCAGATATTTTGGAGTTTGAAACACAGAATTCCTGATTATGGGCTATGCCATTTGGGCCTCTGGGATCTGAAGTCCAAAACATCTGGAGTTCCGATGGTTGAAAATCCCTGTTCCAAGAATTATCCAATGTTTATTTTACTTGTAATGCAAAAAAGTGGCAACATCAGTAAAGAGATCTCATTTAAACTAGAACAAAATTAGTATCTCTTAGTATCTTATGTTTAGTATCCACTATGTAGATAGATGGTAGATAGATAGATAGATAGATAGATAGATAGATAGATAGATAGATAGATAGATAGTCCATATTTTAATACATAAATATCACAATCAAATCACAGCTCAGTGGTATAGCACAGAGATTTGGAAGCAGGAAATTCCAGCTTCTGTCTCTGTCGTCTCCAGTTTAGAAGGTCAGGTAGCAGAGAAGGTTAAATGCCTTTCTCTCCCAGACACCCTGGAGAGGAACTGCCAGTCAGAGCAAACAATACTGGACTAGATGAACAAATAGCCTAACCTTTGAGCAAGCAGTTTCCAACACTGCCATCCTCTCGGCTGTGTTATTGATTTTATATCTCCCAACAGCTTAATCCCAACCGGCCCGCTGGTGTGACTAAACCAGCTAAAAACAATAAATGCTGGCACATAAAAGCCTCCTAGAAGGGGACAAGAAATGCACACACACACAAAAAGGCAGGAAGAAAACGATCCTCCAGCAAACATATCTGACAGCACCACACATTTTGTGGTTTTAAAAAGCAAGTATACATCCAACATGTTCCAGTGTCTCTTAGTTAGCAATACAGATTCATCATTTCTTTGTTTACTTCTCCGGCTTATGTATTCTCAGGTGTGGCCAGGTGTAATGTTGCAAATGTTCCTTGCTGCTTGGTGACTAGGTTGGATTTGGAATTATATTGTGCTGCTGGAGTATTTAACATTCTCACTTTGCAGTAATTACCCCTCTGCATTCCCAACAAATTGACTAAGCTAATATAGGCCACACACCCTGTACCGGATCGACCACACCTTTGCTCCATTCCCTGTGAAAGCTAGGGCACAAGAGACTTATAGTGAGACTCATTGTATTTGGAAAAAAGAAAATATTTCAAACATGTTGGGAAGGAGTAGGAGGAGAAGAACAGGTGAGGGTTTGGAGTAGGAACATGAGACTTTCATGTTGGAGCACAGTGTGAACAGGATGGAAAGAATGTTATTCCAGGATCTGGTGCTTCTGCATGTTTCCATTTAATTAGCAAACTCTTAAAATGAGTAATTTGTATGAGCAAATGCTCCTTAGCAGTTTCATAATACCACAACTTGTGTTTCTTGGCATTCGACACACACACACCAAATTAGAAAATTAAAAAAAAAATCTGACAACAGCAAAGCATGTTGAAATCATGCAGGCAAAGGCTTCCCTTGTTTTGACATGAGAAAAGATGCCAGGTGGGAAGAAGGTTGAAGCCTGGAGGCTTGGGGTGGTAATGCATTTCGGGGAACTGATCCCAGCTGTGAGCTTCCTAGCAACTGGCAGTGAATCAGGTTCATCAAGGTTCATGTGGAGTTCGATGTGAGCCTCCAGTCCAAAAGTATGAACATCACCCAGGGAGCTGCTTACCACAGTCGTGTGTGTGTGTGCCTGTTGACTTATGACGACCCCATTAATTTCATATGGTTTTCTTAGGTAAGCAATACTCAGAGATGGTTTTGCTAATTCCTTACTCTGAAATATAGCCTGCAGCACCTGGTATTCTTTGGTGGTCTCTCATCCAAGTATTAGCCAGAACTTACTCTGCCTAGCTTCCAAGATCAAGAGGACCTGCTGTCTTTGAAGTATTTAGGTTCCTGCACTAATACTGCCTGCCAGTTCCTTTGTAATAACAGGAGCCCATATTCCAAGGACTTCTCACTTCTAGGGACCTATTAGGATTTCTAGCGACCACCAGCCTTGACATAAAGGAAAAAGACTAAAAGACTATTATGTAGAACAGGTTTGGGAGCAATCATGAATGTACATCAGCATTCAGAGCTCAGCAACAAACATCGCAAGAGCTATCTACTGGGCTGGGCATGCTTGGTCCTATGTCACTCAATATGATATTATCCTAATTCCTTTGTTTAGCTCCTCCAAAAATCCAGATGTTCTTGAAGATAACAAAAGCTGTCCTGAATCAGACAAGAGGTCCATCAGTTCCAGCATCTAAATTCCCATGGTGGCCAACCATATTAGTCTCCAATCTCTTTCTTTCCATTTCTTGATCTTTGCCTAACTCATCGCATTGCTCTCTTCAGTACCGTATCCCCAACAGGCCAGTCAGGAATCCTCATCCATCCAGGGACCAAACTTAGAAAGCTTCACAGATGCATTTTACCTTTATCACCTTGGGTATCAGCAGCCTTCACAAACCTCCTCATTATAACCCCACCCCAAAGCCAGCTCACATACTGCTAAATAATGCTTAATAAATTGTGCTCCACCCTTTAAAAGCTAGTGTGGTTAACATATGGCAGCTAAAGAGTTGTTTGCAATTAAAAGTAGCTCTGTTATGGCTTGACTGTTCTAACACAGAGCTATTAATAAAGGTAATAACATTATCTTGCTTAACAGAACGACATATAACAGTGACTATTCACACAAGACTTACACATTAATTTCTCTGACCACAACATTGAGTAAGGGCAGGGTTGGATCTTTGGTCAAACTTGTCCGTTCTACATTCCGTTGGTTGGTTTGTATGTATAAGACTCTGCTGGATGCTGAGGTATTGGAATGAAATTTGGTACACACATTCGAGATGCAATTATAAATTTCAAGAGGCAATACCCTCTGAATTCCTACACTGTTGTCACAAAAAGGCATAAAATGAGTTATAATGTGGTGCCTTCTCCCAAATGAGTCTCTTCAGTCACAATACAATCAACTAGAGAGAGCCTTCTTAGGTTGCTTAGATTGAGGATGAGCAAAGAAAGTCTCTGGATTGCCTCAAAAAACATAGATGCTGAAATGTTTTGTTTTCAGTCCACGCTACAAGTGCAAGATCAGTTAGGTCCTCAAAGTAACATAGATGTCTCTGCATCATGATCTAGCATGGCATAGTTGATAAATACAGGGAAACTGTGAGTGAGCAAGTCCTCAGTTCAGATCTTACTATTATTGTCCAGGATGATCTCACCAAGGAGTATTATGGATAAATAATACAGCAGCTGAGATCCTACACTGGGCTGAATAGAGTAAACATCTGCACATGGAATTCCATGCTATGTGAACCTTGCTGGTGTCTTACCTGCATGCCAGTTCCAGTACAGAAGTGGATGGACATTTTTGTCTTGTGTGGAATAGTTCAGTTCAAAGTCACAGAAGTAAAGTTGGGCATTGAGAGACACATTGAGCATAGATGTGCCTTGCACATTTTGTCATGCGTACAGTTGCACGTTTGGTGTCTTGATTCAGTGGAGCAATGTTATCATTCTGCGCAACAACTGCATAGCACAGTTAAGATACAACTGTGCATGTAGAGAGTTATACTATGCAATCCCCAATGTGAGATCTTGCCCTGATTGTGCTACGCAACCTTTGTGTTGAGAGGTATCACTGAGCAACTGAATGTACCATGAAATGCGTATCTGCACATGGATCCACATGCTCAACAGCACTACGTATGGGTCTCCTCTTCCACATTGCATATTCTGCATTGGAAAAAAATGGCCATCTGCTTCCATAAGGTAACCTGCACATGTGGGATACCAACAGGATTCCAGCTAATGGTTACAATATTGTTGCAAGGATTTCAAAACTCATAACGCATAGATACCTATATTACCTGGAGAATATCACACACCTTTAATATCCACAATAATTGGAAAACAAGAAACTTCTTTGCCATTCTTGCATCAGACCAGAGGCTCAGGTTGTTCCCACATATTTTATACAGAGTCTGCATCATTTGTTGCTTTGCTCCTTTGACTGGGAACTGTACCAACCAGAGATTCAAACCTGAGCTTAGGCATGGACTCACTGGGTGGCCCTCTGGCATGTCACTATTTTTCATCCTCATTTCATCATCTGTAAAATGGAACCAATCAGCACCTACTTCCCAGAGTTGTGGTGGGAAGAAAACAAGAAGCATGAAGCTATTTAACATGCCTGTATCTGTGATGATCTAAATTTCTATGGGATTAGCCCTATCTATATTGCTGGAGATTGCAAGCTTCCTTCCGAAATGTTAACCAGACTCTCCTGTGATTTTGCAGAGAGTGCAAGACCAATGGTGGGAAAGCTGATGAACCGGGAGGTTATCTAGCTTGCCCCAAAGCTCTGCAGGAAGTTAGTCAGCAGCGATTCTTGGCTCCGAGCCTGTTCTGTCTAACCTTATGAAATAGTATGTTCCTTTGCTTTTTTATATACGTGCTGGAAACATTCTTGCTTCGGAGAAGTCTTCAATATGAAGAGGGTTTTTTTTAAAAAAAAATAATATCACTGGGGCTTTGCATAAATATAGCTCCATTTATGTGCTCGTTAAAAAAAATAATATCGCTGGGGCTTTGTACAAAAATAACTCTATTTATTTGTTCATTTTCAAAAAGATATAACCCACATTTTACCCCTCTTACAAAATCCCCCATGATTGTTTGAAAAGCACGAAATTAGTTTGGATGTAAGTTCATGTTTGGTGTTTCTAAAAAACAGCCAAGTTTGTAAAAGTTAAGTTGTTTTGTATTAAAGGTGTTTTTAAAAAGCAGAGAGGTTATGTGTGGAATGTGTATTTCTCTCTGTTTTGCTATTGTTGATCTTCTTTGAATTAATGTCTGCATTTTCTTCCAGGTCTATTTGGAGCCAAGATGCAAGACTTTAATTCCCACCCCCAAAACATTAGCAGATATTTTGCCCATATTTTTTTTCTGATATGTGCTTTTGTTTTCCTGATATGTACTTGTAATCATGCAATTTAGCAAATGTGCACAACCTTTTCCCATTGACAAAAATGTGTTTGTGTGCATCCTCCTCTACCATTTAAGTTACTACAATGCTAGATATCTAGGGAAAATTTGAGGGGTGGACAGTGACCTGATTTTGTCCCCAACTGTAGCAACACCCCACAGTGGTTCTCAACCTGTGGGTCCCCAGATGTTTGTGGACTTCAGCTCCCAGAAGCCCCAGCCACTATGCTCAATGCTCAGGGCTTCTGGGAGCTGAAGTCCAAAAACATCTGGGGACCCACAGGCTGAGAACCACTGGGGCAAGGAGAAAGAGAGAGAAATTGTAATGGACAGAGAAATCCCACAAATCCATTGGAGGAACTGCACTAGCTTAAAAACAGTTATGCAAACACACTTTTAGTCAGTTTTGGCTTAGAGATCGCATAAATATGGTCCTTGGTGTGGGCCAACAGTTCTGCAAGCTCTAACCCAGTTCTTCGTCTCACTTTTGACTTAGTGGGTGGGGAGCTATTTGGCTGCTTCACAAGAGGTGAGTTCTTGGCCTTGGTGCCCATTGTGTAACTGGTTGCACAACTGTGGGATCCAACATAACTACACTAGAATATATTCATGGGCTCCTCCAGATGGGTCAAATGGGTCAGAAAGCTGCAGTATTTGATGCTGTGGTTCTCAAGTTTGCTCAAAAAGTATATCCAAATGATGTTTCTATTGTCCCAGAGTATTTTCTGTCAATGTCCAGTTCCAGCGGCAACATTTTATTCCTACCCTCAAATGAGCTGCTTTTTAATTCCAAGGCAAATTGGAACAAAAATATATCCTTCTGTTCTCCTCCTTTCTCAATCTCTCTTTCTGTCTTTTAAAAAATAAGAGGGTTCTTGGAAGCTAAGCAGGAGACAATCAGCAAATACCAGGTGCTGTAAGTTATACAGCAGGTTATATTTCAGAGGAAGGAACACAACCTAACTACATTAACTAACTAAAACACAAAAGAACTCTAACTACCCCACAAACAAAGTGTAATGGAAAAAAATCAGTTAATAGAAAGTGTCTTATTTTGCCATTATAGATCTGACTAAATTCAGCTTACTAGAATTACTAATAACCATAACCACAGATGGTTTACAACATTAGTTTTCCTATTGCTCCAAAAATCCATGAAAGATTAATAGTTTAATTCTGTTTATTTTTATTTTATTTTCCATATTATATATAAAAATAGTCAACGTTCAGAGAAAAAACAGCAGTCAACACATTTTCTTTCATCACTTAAATCATTCTGTTTTCATGTTGATAGTTTCCTTTTTTGTAACTAAGTTGTATTCATTTTAATTTGCAAGTTGCCTTGAGTTCCAGTTTTGGAGGAAAGGAATGGATATAAATAGGCATGATGATAGCAACAACAACGCATCAGGCAAAAACTTTTCTTCTTTGCTGAGGCTTTTTCATTTTTTAAAAAAAGAAAAATATTGATTTATGGATGCTGTTAACATTTGAGTTATTTGTCTTGCTTTAATTGCTAAACTTTATGCTTGCAAGTTCTAATTGAGCTGAATGGTAGAACTCTACATATAAGAATGTAAAATGGAAATGTTTCAGTTTTGCATTTATACTGGACTGAAATTTCCAGGAAGCAAGTTTTGGGTTAGCCACTAGGGAAACACATTTGATATTACTTATAAATTACATTAGTTACATTACATTAATTGCATTTATACCAGCCTTTGTCAACCTTTTTACCCTGGAGGAAGCCTTGAAACAATTTTCAGGTCCCAGGGAACCCCTGCCTAAAAATAATTATATCTACAGCTCAAAAAAAAATGTTTATTTTTTTCAATCACAATTACTCACGGAACCCCTAGCGACCTCTCATAGAACTAGGCTGAGCAACCCTGATTTATACCATTCTTCCAAGGAGCTATAGGCAGTTCACATACCTTTCCTCTTCTTCCCTTTATCCTCACAACTACTCTGTAAGGTAGGTCAGGCGGTGATCCAACAGGAACTTCACAGCTCAGTGGAGATTAGCCTCTGTGTTCTAGTCCCTTCATCACACCGGTTCCCCAAATGTAAAAGGAACCTGACAGTGGAATAGATTGCCTAAACGATGATGGGATTTCCTTTAGTTATTAAAGGAGAGTCAGGATGCAATAATCTTTCAGACAATGTTGTAGCTTCCTGCAGTTAAATGAGATTATCTTTCAGGGTTAGCATCCTGATTAGACTACTGTAATGTTCTCTACATGGAGCGGCACTTGAAGACGATGCAGAAGCTATAGCTAGCACAGAATGTTGCAGCTCACTTGTGGACTGTAATACCACATAGACAGCATGTAATGTGACTCTTAAAATAATCACACTAGCTGCCAATACACTTCCAGTCTGAATTCAAGGTGCTTGGGGTAACTTTTAAAGCCCTAAATGGCTTGGGATCATAACACTTATAGACCTCTCCCTATATTTGCCTGCCCAAGGATTGCAGTCTGTTGGGGGGGAGTTCCTCTGTGCCCCAACAGTGAGGTCAATATGGCATATGAGGACACGGGGAGGGCATTCTCAACTGTGGCACCCCAAAAGTGGAATGCACTCTCTTCGGAAGACGAATGGTGCCAATGCCGGTTTCATTTAGGTTCCAAGGAAAAACATGGCTATTCGTCAAAGTACTGATTGATCTCAGGAGGTCCACGTGCATGCCTTTGAACTGTTTTCATCTTTTAAATCTATTTTAAGTTGTTAATCCTGTTTAATATACTTTGAGTCTCTCTGAATTATTCCTATTGGTTTAAATTGTTTTAATCTGTTTATACTGATGTTACTTGTACACCATAGGGCAGGACGAAAATATTTTAATATTTTAAGAAGAAAGAATAGAGGAGAAGGAACTCTCCAATTCTATGGGATAAAACTGATGGCAGTCCTACTTGGAGCAGAACTATCCAAATGAATGGAGCCTGTTAGTTACTGACATAATTCCCACTGATTTCAACCTTTTGTTTAGTATGCTTTTAGCTTGTTAAAATTCTTTTTTTTTTTATTGTCTCCAAGTGTATTCAACTCCTTAGACAAATTCTATTTGTAGGCCACTCAAAGATTTCATGATGTAGGTCAGGATATAGGTGTTGTATTAAATAATTTAAGTAGGGTTGGCTCTGGATCTCAGACTTTAGTTTTCTTATTCTCTTTCCAAACATTCCCAGGATGGAATGTACAAGCCCATTAGAGAAGAAGAGCAATTTGTTCAGACTTTGGGCTTTATGGGAGACCCACTATGATCCCTTCAGCTCTGGGGAAATGTGCACGAACTGCAAAGCCTCCGTGAATCCTAACACACATACACATTCCCACCCATCCCCAGCCATATGGGTATCAATTCTATGTAACCTCTAAGCACTCCCAACCAAAAGCAAAGAAAAATACCCCATGTGGCACAGTTCCTTCCAGTGAGCATTATCTGGAGCTGATCCATTTTTAGCATTTTCCAATTATAATTGCCCTAGTTAGGAATGGTAAATATTCTGCATAATTACTTTCTGTCCTCCCATCCACCCACGTAACACTCTAAAACCTCAGATACTGAGATTATAATTAAACAAGCCCCTGCACTCCACGGCAGAATATTAAGGAAAGATCCATGCCTCTTCTTACAAAGAGATCCTACATTATGGGCTTTTGAATGCTCATTTGAAGACTTGGTGGCGGGGGGAATCTTGCAGGCATTTTAAGATCAGTTCATGGTGTTCTTCCACCTCCACGCTTTTATCTTGCTGATGATTTTCAGTGTGCCCGTACATAGTGCAGTGTTTTATTCACTGCTGTCGGTTTTAGCTTGCTTCTGTATTCTTCTTCTTTCGTGGTGGTGCTGAAACCTTTAGCTAATCTCAACTAGAGTAAACCTACTGAATCAGTGGGATTTACCAATGTATTGACTCATGATGGAATAATTTATTCCATAGGTTTACATTGCTTAGGACTAATCAATAGGGATTCGGGCTGTTGTTTTGTGATGTCACTGTTGTAGTTTATAGTGATTTATGATCTTAACACAATTATGCACTGCACTGGAGAACTTTGATTCCTGGTTGGTGGAAATCATACACTCCAACTGTACCAATTTGGTAAGGAAAGTCCCAATTAATCCTCTGTCATCCAACTTTTTCAGCTGCTTTTAAAGTGTCCTTGCTTTTATGTGTGAAATGTTAGAGGCTATGGGGAAAGCATACTAAATAAATAAATAAGCCATAACCTCCCAGGACAGGGTTTTTCAAACTCACACTTTCTGCTCTTCAAAGGTATTGAAGATCCTCATCGCTACTACGCAGTATTTTGTTCTGCTGGGTGTGCTGTCAACAGGACTCACAGAAAAATCCTATACATGTCTACTCTTGGGACGGAGGTGAAACCCAACAGCCTTTAACAAGACTTGTTCTTAGATCTTTGAAAAATCCTATTTGGGGGTAACAGTACTAATTGGTGCTGGTTGAAAGGGTTTCTAAGTTTTTTGGCCAAAGCCACAATTGATCAAGATCTGCTCTCTCTCTCATTAAGTTTGTATAGCAGACGCAGCAGTAAACCAGTGATGTCAGATGCAGTTTTATTAAAGTCTTCAGGCAAAGTTTATCTGTACCAAATGGTGTCAACTAATGGCTCTTATGTCAGTGGACCTGTGAATATGCTCCAGTTTTCAGTTTGAACTACAAAGGAGATATCCAACATTCTTAATCTATTTGAGATCAAAGTTCAGCACCTTAAATAGTTCCATTACAGGTCAGTTTAAAACCTGGAGCAGAATAAGCACCCCACTGACATGGAAGCCACCAGCCACCACTGATACAAAAAGCTGGAATGAGTATGAGGAAACTAGATCTGTTAAAATCACCAAATCCACCTTTCCTGAGAATTTATCCAGTAATCTAGGCAGCAAACTTCTCTAGAAAGCTATATTAGCAAATATCCTAAGTCTGGTGTACATGCGTAGAAGAGGAGGTTATCATAAAAACTACCTTTCCAAAAGCTGGTGCCTTTCTTTTGTTTTATTTTGGATTACAAGTCCAGTCAGCCCCAGCTATTATGACCTATAGTTAGGGCAGTGAGAGTCCCAAACATTGGGAGGACACCAAGTTGAGGAAAGCTGATAAAGACTGCCTAATATCTTTAGAAGAGACTCTCCCTTGGTGCCACTATTTTCTCAGGCACATTTGGTGGGACCAAGGGAGAGTCCCTCCTCGGTGGGGGCTGCTGGACTTTAGAACTCCTTCCCTAAGGAGGCTAGCCTGACTCCCTCTTTGCTGTCCTTCCTAGGGCGAGCAAAAATTTTCCTATGCAGTCCAGCTCTTTGGAGCTGACTGCAATGGGTTTAATTGTGTGCCATTTCACTGAGGTTTTTTTTTTTTAAAAAAAAAAATCTCTCTTTTAATGAATGTTAAATGGTTTTCACACACCGTTTAACTCTTGGCAAGTAGCATGTATACACGTGTGTGTTTGTGTGTGTGATTTTGTATATGTGTGTTTTGATCTGTATTGGTTTTAATTTGCAAGCCACGTTGAGCCCCAGTACTGGGGGGAACGGAACACATTGAATTAAATAATAAAATAATAACAAAGGGAAAACATCATGCATTTGCTCACCAGCAGTCTCATTGAGCCCAAAGCGATTTGCCTGCTCCATCTTGGGCAAGTGACGTTATCTTCCAGATGGTTTATAAAACTTCTATGTGCCTACATGTTTCCACTGACAACTGCCTTATTATCAATGGAAGTGAAATATTTTTGAACCAAGTTCCTTCATTTAACAACTGAAAAACCAATGAAACCATACAGTCCAGAAACTGATTAGGCCGGCTAGTTTAGCTGGACAGCATCCACTTTTATCCTGTTACATATGATACAAACTCACGGTGTTAGAATCCTTGGGAGTATCTAAAGGGATAATGAAGAGTCCAGTGAAGACTTATGGCTACATGTTTTTCCTAGTACGAGAGGTCACCTGGGAACCATATTTTAATAGGAAATGCAGCTTGATGGCAGGCAAGCTGGGTAGATTTATGAAGAAACTGCAGCACAAATCAAGGGGGTGATTTTGTTTTTCTAAGAATCGAGGAAGCGTTGGACACAGGAGAAGGAGGGGATAAGTTTAGGAAGGGCATGTAAAGATGTTTAGAAAAAGAAGGTGATCCCACAGCTAATGATTTATTAGGGACAGAAGGGCCATGAAGCCCACGACTGAACTCCTCACACCTCTTGCTCTTCACGGATTGTTATTCTTCCCCAAAGAGAAGCCAGATCGTGTTACTCACCGACACTCAGTTACACCTCCACAATGCGATTTGTCCACTTAAAGCAACATTCATCACGTTGCCAGGTTATAAATTGTTCAAGCCAAGGCCACTATGGCTACTGGAAGGCAGTCTCTCCTAACCATCCACCCAGCCCTCAACCCTTGAACTGATCTCCCTGTCAGATAATTCTACTTTCCTGTTTGCCTGTCTTGCTTCGTCAGGCAAGCTGCTTGTGAGCAGCACCAGACATACCCTGGTTTTTCCATCTCAGTGGAAAGTAAATATCATTGTGTGCATCTTCAAGTTGCCTGCCAAATTATAACAACCCCATGAATTTCATCAGGTTATCTTAGGCAAGGAATACTCAAGTGGTGGTTTTGCCGGTTCTTTCTTCTGAAATACAGCCTACAGCACCCAGCATTTGTTGGCAGTCTCCTATCCAAGTACTAACCCAGGTTTATTATTGTTTATTGTTATTGCTACTAGCCTAGTTTATGATTTTTGTAACATAATAATAATAATAATAATAATAATAATAATAATAATAATAATAATAAATTATTTATATCCTGCCTCTCCCATCAGATTGAGGCGGTACTACAGCAGTAGATAAATACATTAAAAGCAGTCAAAACATAAAACATAACATAAAACATAACCCATCCTCCCCACCCACCAACCCATCTAAACCCCCTAAAACACATTAACTATTAAAAACTTAGATACTACCTGTTAATTGCAATGTATTTCTTTGGTGCAAAAATATATAATAATAGTAACAGTCAACTTTGTTTCTCAACATTATAATTGTTCTTCATATATCTGTGTACTACATTTTCAGGGTTTTTTTTAGTCAAAGTTACTATTTATAAGTTGGACTCGATGGCCATTTTGGTTTCTTCCAACTCTATGATTCTTGGTGCCCAGAACTGGACACTGGACTCTAGTTGAGGTCTGATCAAAGCACAATAGAGTGATGTTACTATTTCCCTTGAGCTGGACACAGTCCCCTATTGATGGAGCCTAGAATTGTGTTGGCTTTTCTGGACATTGCATCATGTTGTTGACTCATATTTAGTTTGTGATCTACTAAGACTCCTCAATTCTTTTCTCAGGTATTGCTTTCAAGCCAGATGTCACCCACTCTATATGCTTCCAATAGCTACTGGTAGTTTCTAATAGCTATGTTATATCTCTGCAGTATCAAAAGAAAGTATGCTCAGAATACACTTGCTGGGGATTGTAAGTGGTAGCAAGCTATTTTTATTCACATGGTACTTGCAAGTGTTTGGAGCCAATTATAAAATTATGATACCAGTTGTTATTACTGCAGCCTATAGAATCCTGGGAGATGCAGTTTGGGAATGAGTTACTTAGAATTCTCAGCCAGAGAACTCCAGTGCCTCACCAAACTATAAATCTCAGGATTCCATAGGACGCAGCCATGACGGTTAAAGTGGAATAACAGCACTAGTGTGACTGGGTCCTGAGTTGGCTACTATGAGAACAGAATGTTAGTGGGGAAGATAGGCCTTTGAACAGATTATCACGGCTCTTCTTATGTTTTTACAATAATTCGATGACATTGTACATATTAACTCATGAATTCTGGGAGTTGTGGTCTAAAAAAGGAACCTTTATCCTCTCTGGACTAATCTTGTAGCCCAAATTGGCGTGAAAAAGTAAACAGGACTGGAAAAAGGAGTGGCTGGAGGAGGTCACTGCTAGGAATTCCTAACTTTTGTGAGTAACAAAGTTCTTCCTATCACTGTATCTCATCCAGATAAACACTTGCCCAATCTTTCTCTGCCTGCTTTCATGTCTCCTGGTCTACCTTGAGCTCAGAATGAGTTTCCAGAAGGAAGGGAAGGGATGTAAGAAAGAAGAAAAAGAAAGTAGACAGTGGAACAGATCTAGGCAATGGGAGATGACTAGCTCTGATTAATCAGAGTAGTATTTTTAGCCAGTAATCAAGCCATTAATCACTTAATTGCTCCCATTAATCACTTAATGCTCCAAGCCCTCTGTTTGAGTTGGAGAGTCAGTGGCCAACATAATAAATTTGGTTAAGAGCCTAGGAAGTTGCCTTATACTGATACAGACAAGTGGTCCATCTATATGGCCACACCTCGGGGCCATTTCACATTACTCGGTTATAGCACTTTGATGCCACTTTCACTGTCATGGCTGTAGCCATTTCCACACGAGGCTGTTATAACGCTACGATTCCACTTTCAACATCCTATGGAATCTTCGGGTTTGTAGTTTCCTGAGGCCAAAGAGCTCCCTGGCTGAGAATTTTATATGCCCCTCCCTAAACTGCAAACCCCAGGATTCCATAGGATGCTGAAAGCGGAATAATGGCACTATAAAAGTGTAGTGTGGAAATGGCCATATATGTGTAGCCCATTGGTTGAGTGGAGCAACTGTGGTTTCACGTGCCGTAGTAATTGTGTTTAAGTTGATTTTCAAGAAGTACTGATTATTACTACTTCTGTTGCATAGGGCTGTACCTCAGCGATGGACCTTATGGTCTGTGTATAGAAAATCCAATGTTCAAGCTATGCTGGCTGAAGATGATAAGAGTTGTTGTTGAACGCATTTGGAGAACAGTGGGGTAGGTAACTCTTAATTCTGGCCTTGTGTCTTCTGGGCATAGATTCTAAGCAGAGTGATTGAAGGAAGGTGAATTTATCACAGATAATTTCGGGTTTCATCCAAAGATCCTTAGAGCCAGTTAGTACAGATTAACACAGCACCTACTGGGTTCTGCCTGCATGTCAGCATTCTTACGTGCATTTCCCCCCCTTTTTCATAAGTCAGTGTTCTTGGCTCAGAAAAGTCAACCCTAGCTGTTGCGCTGCAAACTTATTTTTTATTATGAGGAGGTTCACCTCAGCGATGACACTGAAAGAGCTACACAAATTATTTTGAACGCTAAAGCTTCATATGTATTCAGGAGCCAAGCTGGAGTTAATATAGTGTTGTTTCCAACATTACTCCTCGACGCATGTTGAAAACTCCAGATGGAATCCAGTCCCTTGGCACAGCCAGGAGGAGAAATCAAATATATTATAAAGGTTTGTTTTACATTCTGAGCAGGTAACATGGAGCAACATGCCTTGCTGCAATCAGAAAGAAAGAGAGAGAGAAGGAGTTGGGCAGAGCTCAGAAAGAATGACTTATAAGTAATGTAGTTACCTGTAATAATGTTTTGTTTTGTTTTGTTTGTTTTTTGTTTTGGTGGGGGGGACAAGAAAGTAACAAAGATATATTCCAAATGAAATATAATGGCCAACATCCCATTTAGTGAATTCCGCAGAGGTACATTGTACTACGCATATGGAGTGATTATTACTATCGTTATTATTTTGGATATTACACAATCGTCATATCCAGTTGAAGGCAGCATAAGCAGAGTTGTGTATGTGGGACCGCATAGTACCACGTGAATGTGCTTTGCCCTTGCACGTTGCACACTGGAATAGCAAACTGGGTTGTCAGATATGCCGGCTGGACACTGATCCACATACGTTGCGCTACCCTGATATTCAGAAGAGGAGTTCTGTAATGTGATTCCACAGGCAGATATTTAACCTGCGCTGAAGCAATGTAGGATCTTGGCCAACGGATGCAAATTAAATTACTTTATGGTTTGGCAACTTTTTCTACTTTCTTGTATGTATGGTGTTTAACATTTTCTAGTTAGGTTTAAAAGTCATTTTGGGCTTTTCAGAGACATTTTGAGAGGAATTTCTTATTTTTCTTTTCTTTTCTTAAGGAACGAAAAGGTACTAGAAAAAGACTGGTCATTGGAAGCTGGCAGCTTCTGTATTAGTGGGACAGTGAACCTGTTCTTGGATTTACTCACACATTAAAGACTTATCCAAAGGTCTGAACATCTCTCCTCTAAATCAGTTGAGTTCCTTGGATATGTTCAGCCCTTTTCAGCATAGCCAGTGGTGAGGAATGCTGGGAGTTGCAGTCCAACAACATTTGGAGAGCTATGCACGTGCAAATTTTGTAAGGAATAAGTCTCAAATTGTGAATAGGCATGAAAGACTGTGTAGTCTTTGAAGAGTTTCTCATCACAGTTAAGAAAATTGCTAAAATTACTTGCTGCTTCCTTCAAGAAGAAACTTAGTGAAGAATTACACCCCTACTGTAATAAGGCACTTCTACTGACTTCCTGTCTCTTGCTGACCCTGCCCTGAGACTTGGGCCATTTCCGCACTACACTGTTATAGTGCTATTATTCCACTTTCAACATCCTGTGAAATTCTGGGATTTGTAGTTTACTGAGGCCAATGAGCTCTCTGACTGAGAATTCTAAAGGCCTCTCCCTAATCTATAAACTCAATGATTCCATAGGATGTTGAAAGTGGAATAATGGCACTATAACAGTGTAGTGTGGAAATAGCCATATATGTACAGCCCATCTCTGCAGCATTTAGGAATTTCAATAGATTCTCTCCTTCATATAACTGCAGCTATGGGGGGAGCAATGAGAGGATTTCTCTTCCAAAAAAGTGATTTTCTCCAGTGCCCCCCTCAAAAATTATTTTCTTTAGTGCTCAAATTTCTAGATAGTATGAAAAATGGTGCAGTGTCTTCTTCCAAGAGCGGTTCCATTTAAATTTTTTTAAAAAAACCCTAAACAGAGCCAAATGAGGCTGTTTCTACCCTAATATTCCAAATGTACAGAATGAGGGATGTTAGCATCCTATCTCAATTTCTTTTCTTCCCCTCCTCACTAAATTCAGAAAGCATTGAACAGAAGCGATCAGAGGGAAAGGGGAAAACACGACGAAAGAGGGAGCTTGATTGATCAAGTCCCTATCTGGTCATTTATGATCTGGCAGAAGGAGAAGCCAATTCTGCCAGGTTTTTGTTTTTTCAAAAAAAAAAAAAAGCAATTAATCTGTAAACGAGCCCAGAAACAGCCAGCCTGAGCACTGCAGTCTAGGCTGCTGGGAACTCAGGAGAGGAGATAAGGCTGCGGCCTTCTATTTATTGTACATTTTAATTAAGTGGCTTGTTAACGGCACTTATCTTTAACAGTCATAAAATTACTGTTGTAATGCATTGGGGGGGTTCGAGGAGAGGTAAGGGGGGAATTAAAGGGAGGGGCCAGTGGGATATCTCAGCACCATGAGGCCTTTATGAAAACAGTGGCCGATTGCTTTCACTTTAAATCAAAGGATAAATTCTGAAGAGGAGGGATGTAGCAATGATCTAACCCGAGCCACTAATGGTTATTTAATGTGGCCATCAGCGTTTAGAAGTCCCTAGCATACGGAACGGTACACAATAGCTTCCAAACCCTCTTTAACACTTATTTGAGATGACAGGAAAAATGAAACTGTTTGTGCTTTCAATGGGAAAGCAATCATTGGTACATTATATTCGGCTTGCCCTATCATGCTAATGCATGGTAAAAATGTCACCAACTGTATTTAAGGACCTGATGGAGTGTTGCCGCTGGATTCCTGTTACCGGGCTGATTAATAAGAAGACGGGGGGGGCAGAAAATCTTCAATTTGTATGTAAATGCAACGGGGTTTCATATCATCCGCGTACCTGCACCCGGAGAAAATAATAAACTGAAGTTTAATGTGGCAATTATGAGCATTTATGGAAGCCTTGAATAAAGGCCCTTCCCTCCCTCGGCCATCAAGATGAGATATTCACAGAGGAATATTACTGATGTTCAGACAAGAAAAGCTGCAGATGGCTCCCCGTGCAAACGTTGCCAGTTCAGATTAACTCATGCTCACTTTGGTACAACAACGTAAGCTACTTAGGTTTAGACAAAAGTGTCCTATTCTTCCCTTCACCTCCTTCAGAAGAAAAAAGAAGACAAGGATGGATGATACCACCACTACACCATCTGAAATGAGGAGAGATTATTTTGGAAGGGATTGTTGGAGGCAGGGGTGTGAATTGCAGGGAAGGGCTGGTAATTAACATCTGCTATTAGGTGTGTTTGCATTACAGTCTACAAGGCTTCTCTGTTGTCTTCAGCAGAGCCTCCAGCTATCCTGATTTGGCAGGGATGCTCTCAATTAAACTTCTGTCATCCCACTGTTTCAGCTGCTTTAAAAACATCCCGGTTTCTCTCTCCTCCTCCCACTTTCTTCCTTTGTCCTCAGTGTGCCTCAGTTGCTCAGATTAGTTGCTCAAATTCATTTCTTCCAATTAGCTTGCAAAATGTTAGTATTCAGCAGAAGTATGGTGCAGTGCAACCACCACAAAACTTTGCCATTCACTTCTGTCAAATCGACCTCAGCTTATAGCAACCCAGTGTTTGAGAGATCTCCAAGTCACCCTATCATCAGTCGCCCCGCTCAGATCGTGCAAATTCAGAGACATGTGTTCCTTTATTGAGTCTATCTCTCTGTAATACAGCCATCCCCTTTTCTTATTGCCTTCCACCTTCCCAAGCATTATTGTCTTTTCTAGTGAGTCAGGTCTCCTCATGCTATGGCCAAAGTATGACAGCCTCAGTTTAGTCATCTTGGCTTCCAGGGATAGTTCAGACTCGATTTGCTCTAGGATACCTTGACCTGGGGCAATTCGGGAATAGGCGTCAGTCTCTTTAGATGGGGTTACACTCCCCTTGAAAATACAGGCTCATAGTTTTAGGGAACTCCTGCATTCAGCCCTGAGCCTGGAGGACCATGTTTCAGCAGTGACTGGAAGTACGTTTGCACAGTTAGAGCTAGTGTGCTAACTATGTCTGTTCCTGAAGAAATCGGATCTGGCCATGGGAACCCATGCCTTAGTTACATCCCATTTGGATTATTGTAATGCACTGTATGTGGGGCTGCCTTTGAAAAGTGCTCAGAAATTTCAGTTGGCCCAAACAGCCACAGCCAAACTGTTAACTGGGTTAGCTGGCTACAGAGAGCATACAACTCCCTTTTTGCAACAGCTCAATTGGCTAGTGGACCATTCCTGGACACAATTCAGAGTGTTGGTTATGACCTGTACAGCCTTAGATCCAGGCTATTTGAAGGACTGTGTGTCCTTTGATGAGCCCTTTAGAGGTCCAAGAACTTCAGTCCACTTCATTCTCAGGCTTGTTTGGTGGGACCAAGGGAGACATGGGCTTCTCAGTGTCTGCTCCCTCTGGAGGCTGTATGGCTCTGTCATTTCCCTTCTTCTACCAGCAAGTTAAAACATTCTTTTGCCATGGGACTTTTGGAAACTGAACAGGATGGGCTTTTAATGTAGTGCTATGCTTTTTTATCATTTGTCTTTTAATGGATTTTAATTTTTTTTAAAAAATAAAAATTGTTTAATTGGACAACCTTTATAGTTATTTTTTTTTATTTTTTAAACTTTTATATTTATGTTTTTATTGAAGTCCGTGTATGCTTTTTTAACCTGTATGGTTTTAAAATGTGTTGTGAGATGCCTTAAGTCCCATCATTTAGAAAAAGGCAAGATATAAATGGAGGAGGAGGAGGTGGTGACGGCAAGACATTGATGATGATGATGATGATGATGATGATGACGATGACGACAACAACGGCTGGAATCCTGTTGAAAATTTACCTCTTCACAAGTAGCAGTACATCTGTAGGAATTAGAATTAGGCAGTCCCATAATGTCCATATTTAGCAAAGGGGCTGCCACGATATTACTATGTAGAGAAGCCAGCAAAGGGACCAATTCACAATGGGATCAATGCACAATGGGGCTGATGTGCCTCAAGACACTAGCTGGGGAGTGCCAATCCACATTGGCAGAGCCTGATGTGTGTCAGGATGCTCTTTCCAATATCCCATTACACATCTTCGCAATTCAATAGCAGGACTTCTTAGCACCTCTGCTACATAGCTGAGGAGATACGTAACGTACACCACGATAAAGGATTCTGCCCATCAACTTTATGCTCAGCCTTGAAATGTTCATCGTCACCATATGCTAAACTGGTGGTTCTCAACCTTTGGTTCTCCAGATGTTTTGGACTTCAACTCCCAGAAGCCCAAGCTGACATAGCTAATGGGCAGAAACTCTGGGAGGACAGGTTCAAAGGTTGAGAACCACTGTGCTAAACTATTCTAAGCCCATAAAACCAAATCCATCCCTCACAATTAATGATTGAAATCTTTATATTGTCTTTTTTAGTCACCCAGTCTTCCTGAGTTTTTAAAGTCATGACACACTGAGGGAAACATAGTCCTGCTAGCCACCTTGATAATATTTTTAGAAAAGCAGGGTCTAAAATATTAGCAATCAGTCCATCAAGCTGTTGATTTGGTGAAGTCATAACAACTGTGTATACGTTTTCCTGACAACATAGCCTCCTGAAATAATGTAAAAACACCAGGAGCTGAGCTCTTTGGTATCCATAACAGTATCTCAATTATTTATCTGCATCTGCCTATTGATCACCAGACCTTTCAGCAAATGCTTCCTAGCTCTCCACAGCTGATCCCTTAATAAAACACAGCATCTGACTATCAGAAAACACACGATCGGATGTAGGGAAGGAGTTTGTGAGTGACTAGCTTCCTCATGGAATGATAAATCCTATGGATGCAGATAATACAAGGCTCAAGGAAGCATACATTATCGTGCGGCATCTGCTTTGATGTATTTTCATGCACAAAACCTTCTTACAACGACAGCTCACGATTAAGCCTGCCCACCACATAGAAGCTCCAAAATTGTTATAATGTATTGATCTGTGCTTTCATATCCCAGCCTGTGTGTACACACAGATGACAAACAAGCACATTAAGCTGTGAGCATCGCCAGCCCCGAGTACAGGATAAATTATTGTCCTCACATTGCAACTGTACATCCTCATTAGAATGGAATTCTTAACTAACCCAAGAGTATGCCGTTTGTTTTCATTTACCGTAATGTGCCATAAAAGGTTATATATATTCTTCATAGATCATCTCCACAAGATGAAATCAATGACCTGTTAAAAACTGCAACCTTGACGAAGTCTTTTTCTAACACTCTCAGACAAGGGTTTTTAACTTCCACCAGCCGCTGGCTTATGGTGGTTTCAAAAGAGATAGGCTAGGCATTGGTATTGTTTTAATTATCAGCCTTTTGTGGCTTAAATTCTGAAATAAAATCAGATCGGTAATTTTGAAGGCCATGGTGAGGTGCATATCTTTAGTTCTTTTCAGTATTTTAAACAATGTGTGTGTAAAAGCAGGTATTGATTAATATTGAATACATTCTGACCAAATGTATATACTCATCTGTCTGTCTGTCTATCTGTGTGTCTACAACTTTCTTAAAAACGCATTAAAAACATCTTTTTAAAAAATGTAAAAGTTGGTTTTGAAAACCAAAGGCCAGACAGTGTTTGCCACCTGCCAGAAGTCAACAGTGAAGGAACCAATCTGCCTTCCTGAGTTTAGCAGCTGAGGTGCCAAAACAGAGAAGACCCTGGGCACTTCTGCATTGAGTTGGGATACACTAAGAATTGGTTTTATAAGTTGGCCTCCTCATTCATGTAATTAGAAAGGGAGAACCTTTCCATTTATGACAGGGGTAGAAATCATGAGGGTCTCCAGATGATGTCAGGTTGCAGCTCCAAGCAATTCTCACCACTAGACTGGCCACAACTGATGGGAGTTATAGTCCGAAAACATCTAGAAGACCAAACTTTGATCACCCCTGCTTTAATGTGTCTGTTAATGAAACACAGAATTTACTACCACAAGATATGGTGATGGCCACTAGTGCCTTTGAAAAAAAGTACTGGACAGATTCATGGAGGAAAAGCATTTCACAGGTCTGTAGTCATGATGACTTCGTGGAACCTCCAGCTAATGGAGACAGTTTACCTCTAAAAATTGAGGCTGAGCAGGAGAAAAGAATTGCCTTCATTCGCTCTCAGGAGACTACAGCCTCTATGGTTTTCCACTCTTTCAAATGGGGTTCTGGTCGTTTCATTGACCTAGTCAGGAGTGTCCCTATTTGCTTGCATTCTTATCACACTGGCCTGAATCCTATTTTCAGTCCTAGCTAGAGCGGACTCAGGGAATCAATTGGATTTACCTTTGTACTGATCCACCATTCAATAACAGTCTTAATGTGCCTATTCCAGTTGGATGTCTTGGAGTTTCTTCTTTGAAATACCTCAGTAGATTCCCTGAGATTCACAAAAATGACTCAAAAGAGAGGCTGAACTTACCATATGCTGCTGTAGATAATGCTGGGCTGGATGAGCCTCCTTGAGGTGTCCCTAGCCAATGAGATCTGGCAGGTGGCTGAAACCGCAAGAGCCGTTTCAGTGGTGGCAAACTGATTTTGGAATGTCCTTCCCAGAGTGTTCCTCACCAGCCCACTTTGTACTCTGGTACCACACGACTCTCCACATGACTCTCTGGCCCTTACTGCATGTCATCATCATCCTGGCAGAGCAACCTGTTGCTCTTGGTCCAGGACATGTGCCATCACATGATGTCATTGCGATCCCACTGCTGTCACATCCCCATCCACTGCTGTTATGCCCTTTTTCATTACTAGAAAAAATCCAGCAATGGCACCTTTCCCCACTATGATTCTGTCAGCTGCAGGCATGAGGCAAGGACCGAAATGCTTGATAGTGCTTCCTTCTGCAGTATAATGCAGGAACCAACGAGTTGTGAGGTTGGGAAGAGGTGGGGAAAGGGACCTGCCATTGACACTGTACTGCGGGAGGAAGGACTGTGTGCTTGATGCTACTCATTCACAATAGCCGACCGGGCACAGTGGGGAGCATTCATGCTTAGATCTTATCCTGTCAATGGTAATTCTGGGATCCCACCAGGACAACGCACTAGTGGGCCATAGCACAAGAAGGGCCCCTCTCTCTTCTCTTTCCTGCCATTTCAGCATTTTAGCTCTTTAGTTGATTCTTCTTACAATCTTTTAGAAACATTAGATTTCTGAATATTAAAGCTTATTGTGGCATTCATCTTGTCTTCCATTATGCCACTTATGCCTTCTTCTGTATTTAAATTGTTTCTATATTTCTTCCTTCTAATTCACTCAAGCTAATAAACGGTACAGGGTGGAACATACAGATGTATTAGGTAAATAAATAAATGGACCCAATGCTAGATGCTCTTGGTGTGAGAACTAGGGTGTTACTAGCATGCTTGCATTTTCGCCTGTGAAACACACACTATTTGCTATGTGGATAGTTTCAAAAGGTAAAGCTTTGTATCTCTAATACACTCTTTAACAATGTGATTACCCCAGCATTTAAAGTAGCATACAATTATTTATCCAATCCATCACAGTCCCAGAAATGTATCCATTTAATTTGGATGCTCTGGCTGAGATGTGTGTTGTTATTAATTCTCTGAAAGATTCCTAATGATGCATATTATTAGTTACTGATTGCCATTTGAGCCAAAGAGAAGCATGAAACACATACCTACCACCCTCCTTCCCTCTGCAGAGAGAAACATACATAATGTTGATTCGTGTCCCCTAAGCATAAAGGCTGAGGAAATATATGAAAATTAACTTAAGTGCTTGTATTCAGTGGTCTTTGAAGTGTGGACATCACTGCTGGAAGACTGACGTTTGCATGCAGATGTGGTCATTGTGGAATCCATGAATGCATGTGTACACACACATGGTTTTTGATGTAAATAGTTACAGATAGTTTCCTGCTCAGCCATTGAATCACTCTGGATGACCCTGGATCCATCATACACTCTCAGCCCCAGAAAACCCGATGATAGTTTCATCTTACCATCACCATAAGTCTGAAACAAGTTGACAGCATGCAACAACAATGTCCTCACTTAGGGCAAGCATGGTGTAGTGATTTCAGCTTTGGATTACACCTTTGGTGACCGGGATTCAAATCCCCACTCAGCCATGGAAACCCCCTGGGTGACATTGGGCAAAGTCACACTCTCTCAGCCTCAGAGGAACAAAAAGGCAAACATCCCCCCTTGAATAAATCTTGTCAAGAAAACCCTATGATAGGTTCATCTTAGGATTGCCATGAGTCAGAAATGACTCGAAGGCACACAAGCAATGTTCTCACTACTTAAGCATTTCTTATTCCAAAGGCCAGAAGTTCGTAGCACTAAAAATAAATA
The DNA here is from genome assembly GCA_948472985.1 of Iguana delicatissima. NCBI lineage: Eukaryota > Metazoa > Chordata > Lepidosauria > Squamata > Iguanidae > Iguana > Iguana delicatissima. The sequence continues at coordinate 101,180 of CAOKZL010000533.1, forward strand.
GGTTAATACTTTTTCATAATGAGAAACGAAAGAGATACTTTTCAAACGTTGCAAATTTTACCAAAACTAATGATCTTTCCCAGTCTTTCAGTGTTAACTTTAACTAATGACTTCTAAAAAGTAACTTTCTACTCAGGTGGAACATGCACCAAATTTATCTTCATCTCTTAGCCAAAGACCTCCTGATCAAAGTTCCTGCAGCCACTCAAACCTTATTCTCCCCCCAAAATAACTGTAAAATCTATAAGAGATTAATATAGGACATTTCCTTCTTCTCCCCACCCATTCAGTTTCCAATTTTTATTTTCCAAGGGACATCTGACATTTCATAACTAGAGGACATGCTTCATCTTCCCCTGGCTATTGTACTTTCATAGATCTTGGGTTTCACCAGGTATTCTTCCCTCTCTGCCATTTTGGCTAGAAAATGCATTCCAAATTAAATGGTATTCTTTCCATCTATCCCAATTTGGTAAGGAAGGTCTCTATTAATCCTCTGTCATTCCACTTCTTCAGCTGCTTTTTAAATGTCCCAGTTTCTCTCTCCTCCTCCCACTTTCCCCCTTTGTCCTCAGCTTACTTTGATTGCTGAAAACTGAGTTCATAATACAAAATACTTTCCACTCAATTTACTCAGCAGCAGAGAAACAAGGGGGTGAAATTTTGCCCTTCCCTGTGGCTCAACCAAAAGGAAACAGCTGCAGCATCTCCTATTTTGTTGGTTTGTTCTCACTGATAACTTTTGCCTAATTCACAACACTCTGATGTCTCTTGGCCTCATGTGCCTCAGCTTTCATTTGCAATTTGTCTTGTCTGAAAGAACAGTATTCTCAACCTATTAAAAAGCCTTCCCATAAACATTACTTTTAATGAGCATTTCTCCCTTGGGGATGGAAGGAAAGTTTTTATGAGGAAACTGCAACAGAGTCACAGAAGGGTGTGGAGTGTCCAAGCCCCCACCTTTAAAAAGAAAACAAATCAATAAATGGAAAAACTACAAAAGACACCAAATGGAGCAAGGCAGCCAGTATTGACTTTTAGGTGGACTTGGTTCCCCAGGCGATATAATGCATCCTACTCTTTTAAAAAGAAAAGAAATGAAATAGGTCATTGTTTATATTACCTTTTGACTTGCCCACAACTAACCTGTCACAGCCTTGGGGGAAACGTCACGCTTGGAGAGTCATATATAAGATTCCCCCCACTGCCAAGCTTAAAATATTGAGCTGTGGTCATTTTCTCCCAAGCTGTCCAATCCCCTACCCTACTCCCGCAAGACCTGTATAAAAATGTATTTATAAGATGTCCATACAGGGCCATCAGGGCATACAAAATAGCTTCCACATGGAGACCACTTGAAATGGCTTCCCACGCCACGTTGACTGTCATCTCCATACTAAGATAGGAGCCATTTCTATCCAGCAATGATCAGATGGCTGAGATTTTTGTCAATGACAACACAAATCTATATATCCACAGTTTTGTTCAACAAAGAACTAGGAAGCCTTCAGTTCAAAATATCTCACCCGTATTCAAAACAATGCCCTTTTCTTGCTGTGCTTCAGCCTCTCCACTGGTAATATGAAAATAATGACACAGATCTTGTTTTATGAAGCCACCATAATGTTTACAAAGCTAATGGTCATAAAGCAGTTTGAATTGCACTATCAATGTCATCCGTTCATATGTGTCTTCTATGTAAAACCTAGTCAGATCTGTTTCTCACTCTCTTTACTTTCTTCTTCTGTTTTTTGCAAATGGAGTCCATTTTTGTTAACCTTCTGGGAATTCCTATATGGGCTACTGAATGCTGACATAATCCCTCTATTGTCATTAAAACACACACACACACATTCAATCTGCCATGAGTTTTCAGAGTAAGTTACACAGGTTAGTCAGCAGACATTGAAACTTTGTGATGAGAACTGCTCCTCTTCAGAGGGTTCCCAACACCAATCTAATCAACTTGCTAATGCCATCCTTTGGGAGGCTCCATTAGCAGAAATCTCTAAAGCATTCCTAGAGTTAAGCTTTAGAGGAGTTGCGTGAGGAATGGCTTTCGTTCTTCATTCTCTTTATTTCAAATGTCCAGGCTCTGAGTATCATTGCACCGTCCTTGAACAAGAGCTAGATGATCAATAGGACTGGGAAATCCCAGGCTTTGCAGTGATACAATAAGTCTTTATTAGTAGAAGAAATATAATAAATCATAATAAGAAATATAAAACATCTTTAGGGTATGAGAAGTAAAACTCAAGCCCAATGAGGACTGAGACAGAACACTGACTGAATGTTGTAGAAAAATGGGAGAGCATGAAGCATATGGAAATGGAATGAATCATAGAATCATCGAGTTGGAAGAGACGCCAGGGACCATCGAGTCCAACCCCATTCTGCCATGCAGGAACCCACATCAAAGCATTCCCAACAGATAACCATCCAGCCTCTTCTTAAAAACCTCCAAAGAAGGAGACTCCACCACACTCCCCAGCAGTATTTTCCACTGCTGGACAGCTCTGAACATCAGGAAGTTATTCCTAAGGTTCAGGTGGAATCTCCTTTCCTGCAGCTTGAATCCATTGCTCCTTATAGTCTCTGGAGCAGCAGAAAGCAAACTCGTTCCCTCCTTGACATGACATCCCTTCAAATATTTAAACATGACTATCACGTCCCCTCTTAACCTTCTCTTCTGCAGACTAAATATACCCAGCTCCCTAAGCTGTTCCTCATAGGGCATGGCTTCCAGACCCTTCACCATTTTGGTCGCCCTCCTCTGGACATGTTCCAGCTTGCTGATATCCTTCTTGAATTGACGTGCCCAGAACTGGACATACTATTCCAAATGAGGTCTAACCAAAGCAGAATAGAGTGATACCATTACCTCCCTTGATCAAGACACCATACTCCTATTGATGCAAACAAGAATCGTGTTGGCTTTTTTGGCTGCCTCATCACACTGCTGACTCATGTTCAGCTTGTAATCTACCAAGACTCCTAGATCCCTTTCACACATTCTGTTATCCAGCCACATGTCCCTCATCCTATATTTGTGCATTCCATTTTTTCTGCCTAACTGTAGGACCTCTCTGTTGAAATTCATTCTGTTAGCTTTGGCCCAGCTCTCCAATCTGTCAAGGTCATTTTGAATTTTGATCCTGTCCTCTAGCTTGTTAGCATTCCCTCCCAATTTAGTGTCACCTGCAAATTTGATCAGCATGCCCTCTATTCCTTCATCCAAGTCACTGATGAAGATGTTGAATAGATGTTGAATTATATATCTGGAATTGGGAACTATAGCACTTCTCACTGCATTTTTTTTTTATTTGCAAGACTCCATTAATATAGATGTTTCCATGGGAGTTGGTCCCATCTCATCACCATCATCATTGCATCATCATCATCATTGCATCATCATCATCATCATCATCATCATCAAGGACTTCTCTAAATATATCTCCTTTAGCCATGTCTTTCCCCATCCTCCAAAAGAATGTCTCATTTTTAACCCCAGTTGGGATTCTCACCTTTTTTTGAGCATTACTTCTGCCCTTGTTTTAACAGATAACCATTTTCTTCTATCTCTTTAACATTTTTACAGTTTTAATTGTTATTTATTGCATGGGAAACCACAAGAGGTTCCAAGGGGGCAGGGCCAGAGTATAAATCCTTTCTGGCTGCTATAAATGATAATATTAAGGGGAGCATCTGGATACAGTTGCATAGCAAAGATTTTGCTTTTGTAGTGAGATGTAGCTAAAATACACAGATGGTACAAGCTGGTATGAAACCAGGAGACGGCATCTTCTCCTGCCCACCCTCCCTCTCTTTTTCCCTCTCTCCGCCTCTCCCCCTTTTCCTATAGTCATTGAAAACCATTGTAAGCCAACGAGTGGGAGGACGTGAGAGCTTGCATACACATCCCAGCATGCCAACCCATGGCCTACTGTGATATTTGACTGTCTAGCGCGTCTAAGCAGCTGGAGGAATGTCAAACTGTCATCGCTGATTAAAATGGGATTTTACACAAGGCATCAAACATATTGTCAAAATTCTAGATTTCACACCATGAACCAGAAAAGGAGTTAATCATTCTTCCATAGAAACTGCAAAGGTTTGGGATTCATTTATTAATCTCTCTGTCTATTTATTCATTCATTTTAGAGATGAACATAGGAAGAACAGGCCAGATGCCTCCAAAGAACTATCTAGTCCAGCATTCTGTTCAGGTAGTGGCCAGCCAGTTGCCTGTGGGAGAACTGTCTATAGGACTTAAGTGCAAAGACACCCTCCATCTCATGTTCCCAGCAACTGATCGACGGAGGCATACAACTTCTGATACAGGAGGTGGCATCATTCCATGCAACATTTCACAGATGAAAACTGCGCCTGAGATACCAAAATAACTTGATTGTCTTTGGCTACCATGCACCTTATCTAGAATGGTGGGAGGAGGAAGAGGCATATTTGCTGTTCTGCCACTGGAAGCAAAATGTCTTGGGCCAAACCTGATGAATTGTCCATTTGCTTATCTAACAGCTGCTTCTGTTGTGTAATGACAAATGTCCACGGTGTATAGTTGATCCCAAAAAAACAAATGTGTTTTTGTTTTGTTTTTTTCCATACAATCCTGATATCTTTTAGAGTCTTGGTAAAAATATGACAAAAAGCAAAACTAACTTTTTCCAGAAATCCATTCCATTTTGTTTTCTTACAACCAGTTTGCTGAAGAAGAGATGTCGCCTCCAATGTATGCTGTTTCTCTTTCAGAATTTTAATATGGACACAAGGCAAAGGTACAAACAAAAATAGAAGATTAATCTCCAGCCTATCACAGTGAATGCCACAATGTGCTGAGACTGTTCAGAACAGCTGCTCAGAAACCCTAGAGGACTTGGCTCTCTAAATATTTTACAGATCACAGTCATTAATAAACAAGGGATTATAGATTATACTAATCACCTGCAGAGGTTCTGATTTCGAGACAACCTAGAAACTAAGTCAATAGGCATATCGTTTGAGGGACGATGGTGGTGCTGGTGGTTCATAATGGTCCTTTGCTGGTCCAGCTGCACACTTTCCTCCTACTGGCTGCGTGGATATGCCAAGCCACATGCAAGTTTCAGGGGCCTTTTGCACTACACAAATATAGCCCTGTGATGTCCCTTTAACTGCCATGGCAACATCTTATGGAAACGTGCAGTTTGCAGTTTAGAGAGGGATATTTAGACTTCTCAACCAGAGAGCTCTAGTGCCTGCCCAAACTACATGTCTCAGGATGATGATGATGTTGGTGGTGGTGGTAAAGATAGGTTGAGTATCCTTTATCCAAAATACTGGTGACCAGAAGCGTTTCAGGTTTCAAATTTGGGGGGGGGGGTTGTGCGTGTTTTTTTTCTTTTTGGATTTGGAACATTCGCAGACACATAATGAGATATCTTGAAGATGAGACTCAGGTCTAAACACATACTATAATCCACTTATGTTTTATTTACACCTTATACACACAGCCTGAAGGCAATTTTATACAATATTTTTAATAATTTTGAGCATGAGACAAAGTTTGTGTACACTGAACCATCAGAAAGCAATGGTGTCTCTATCTTAGCCACCCATTTAGGATTTTGGAGCATTTTCAATTAGAGATGCTCTTTTATTATGACGACGATGATGATGATGATGGTGGTGGTGGTGCAAGTTCCGGCAGTAGCCAGCATACTAATGATGATGAATGCTGGAAACTGCAGTCCAATAACAACGTGAGGGCTGTGTGATTTCCACCCCAGTCTAGAGTAAGTTCAAGGGCTCTCCACCATAATCATAAACCCTTCCTTGGCCTTCAGGGATGCCTTTGAGAGCACTGGGTCAAATCGATGCTATGAGAAGAGGGCAGAAATACTCTCAAAGTACAAATGGAAATGCCACATGCAATTCTTTCAGTGGTTAATTGGGTGCCTTTTTCCCCCAACTGTTTATTCATTGAGTCTGTACTCAAACAGAAACATAACACACGCACTCACACAAAATGAATGGGAAAACCACACAGGTCCCTAAATTATATCTCCTTCCCCAATGGTGCCTTTGCGTTGACCTAAATATGCTAACACATAAAGCCTGTTCCTTTTCCCAGCTGAGAAAGATAAATATTGCCTTTGTACACCAGCAAAGTAAACAAGTGACATGTATCCTGACAAAGAAGCTGTTGCTTTCTCCTAACTAGAAACAGAGAGAAAAGAAGAGCTGCCACAGTCATGAGGCTGTGAGTCCATGGGTTTAGGGTGGAGTTAAATGGACCTCTTTGAATATTTAAGAAGAACAACTGGTAAACAGCGAATGAAGAACTTTGGAAGGATATCTACCACGTTTTCAGGGCCTTTGTGCCCTACACTGTTATAGTGCTATTATTCCACTTTCAACATCCTATGAAATCTTGAGGTTTGCAGTTTAGGGAGGGGCGTTTAGAATTCTCAGCCAGAGAGCTCTTTGACCTTAGGAAACTACAAAACCCATGATAGGTTTGCCTTAGTGTTGCCGATAAGTCAGAATTGATTTGAAGACATACAACGACAACCACTATTTTGAGGCAAGGGCCACGTTTTCATCAGTTCTCCTCTTGCTTTCTTCCTGTAGGGAACACAAGGGAATCATGGAGCTCACCAAAAGAGATGAAAGACTGGGCTCCACTTTTCACGACTTCCACTTTCTGACAGTGGTTTGGTCACCAACCCATCAGATAACCAGGGGATGCCTGTATTGTGAAAATACACAAGGGGTAGGAGAAGAGACAGGTGACTATAAAGATTTCAGATATTTAGGAAACAGAAGAACATCAAGGAGATGCCAGAGGTATGATCCTTGGAAATCAAAAAATCCTGCTGCTTCAACCTTGTGAACCCCGGTTGCACTACACTACTCCATATGATCCCAAAACTGCATGTTCCAGTATCATCTGGGGATGTAGCTCAGTTGTGAAGTACATGTGTTTTTGTACATGCAGCATCCACATAGTTGGGCTTAGGTTGACTCTCCAATTAAACTATGCTTTGAAAATTATCTCTGAGACCAGGCAGTGGTCAATCCAGGACAAGATAAACTAATAGTCAAATTCTATGCAAGGCTACTTCATATGCTCATAACCAGTATATAATTTTTTTTTCTTCCTTCTTTCTCTCTTCTTGCCCATTCTTACTCTAAGTCACTGAGAAGATGGCTAATGCAATTGGAACTCATCCCTGGCAGTAAATCATAAACAAGAAATAGATATTCCTCAAATTCTGTCTTGCCGGTCCATTGTGGAGAGATGATGCATGCCTGCCAATGAGGTTTTGAATAATGGCAAGGGAAGTTTGGATTCCCATTATCGTTATCAAATTCAGAAGCTCTTAAAAAAAAAAAAAAGACAGAATGCCCCTGATTATTTGCAACAGCAAATAATCTAAAATCTCAGCTGTGACCGGACACTTAGCTATCTCATATGTTTCACTTCCTTTCCATCAAAACTGTGGGGAATTGACCATTTTCATGCAACAATGCAAAGCTCCTCATTACCATCTTCTAAATATGCATGAAGAAAATGCTGAATAATGACCACCCAATTGCCACCAGAGATTGGCCTTTTACTGTCCAATAAGCCAACATATTCATCTCTCTCCCAGAGATGGCATATAAAGACCTGGAGGATTTTTTTTTTTAGAAAAAAGGAAAAAAACGAGAAGAAAAGAAGGGGAGAGGGAGAAAGGGAGAGAGAGGTGTGAAAATACTAAGGGGGAGGAGGGGATCTCAAAATGCTAAATGAAAAAAAATCCGTCACATTGACTGACATTTTTAAAATCCATGCATCTTATCCAGGGTGAGATATGATTATCTGACTGTCATAGGATATGACATGACAAATCCACCAGCCCTGGATAAAGAGTTGGATGGTGAGTGCATTGCAGGTAGCTGGGTGAAAATGTTGCATGCAGTTTGACTCCTTACAATAAATAATGAATCATCAATGTTTTATGGTATTTTATTTTTGCATTTTTGATTGAACTGAAACCATCAGCCACCTCACAAAAATGATAACCAGCCCTTGCAATGATAGGAAAGCAAAACCTCTTACACATGGCTTGTTTGTTTTTAATCTTTGTGGTTCAACTGCTCCGCAATAAAATATTTATTCCCTTTTCGACAGGACAATTGCAAGTCCGGTGTTCAAAATGGACAACAAGGCATCAAGATTAATTATTGCTAACACAGTTTGCATCATCACTGTTATTGGACTGTCATCTTCAAATATGAGACAGGAATCCATAAATCTGGATTTCAAATTTGCAACAAAAACATGTGGTGCAAAAGTCTTGGATCAGTGAATTGGCTGTTTTTACAATGTACAAATGTTTAGCCTGAGACTTCTCAGCAATAGCTAAATTTCTTTGCAAAACTTAAAAGTATACAAAATGGACTAGAGATCTGTAACCCTATGTGTCTAAAAGCAAAATTCCATGTGTTTTAAAATTTGTGTAATCTCCCTGTCCCCTCTCAAACTAAATTAAAATTAAAATTAAAAATTTAAGTTCAGTATCTGATAATAACTTGCAAAAATGTTCCTCACTCCCAAGATGTGAAAAAAAAAATCTTGTTATAGTTACACTGAGAAAAATACTCAGTGATTTATTTAAATTCAAGGAAAGGGGGAAAGCTTTTAAAGAAAATATTTATAGTGAAATTGGGAGCGGGGGAGAAATATTTCCTCTGCCAAGCCTCTCTCATTTCCCTTAACAATCTCTTCTCTTTATTTATTTCTGTTGCCTTCTTCTTTGGGAATTCACTTCACAGGGCTCCTTCTTGGACTGGAGAGTAACATACTTTGCCTTCTTTTTCCCCCAAATCAAAAGCAAGCATTTGAAACTCATGTCCAAAGAGCTTTGATATGCCCAAAGTCTCCCTCATATGGCAGTATGAAAAAAAAAAAGGCGGGGGGATTTCTCAGCTCCATTTAAGTCTCATGCAAAGAGCTTACAACTGTAATTAAATCATTAAATTCTTGTCTACGCTTCACAGAGCGTAGAGAAATTAACTTCCCACCAACCTCATTTTCTATTTGAACATGAAATAATGATTTTCTGCCAGTCTAATTACAAAGGCAACATCTGATCAAGCCAGCATCCAGAGGGGATTATCACGTGCGCGAGTATTAGACCTCATTACTAGCTTGAGTGCAAAATTATTACATCTTGTAATTGGATGGTGAGATTTATATACAGATCGGGCCGGTTTCTGTAAGATTATAATTACAAGCTTCGTTGGTTAGCTACTTATCAGAACTTTGCAGGAAAAAAACAAAACAAACGACTGGGCAAAATGAGGATTTCATTAACCTGTAACCCTACCATGGGGGAAAACGAGTGTAACATTCATGTTATGCATTAAGGAAAATGGGTTCATCCATTTCTCGGTTGGCTTTGTGATGGCTGAGCAAAACAGTCTGTTTCATTTATTTAACCTGGATAATCTGGCACTGGAAGAAGGGAGGGGGGAACAGAGAGAGAGAGAGAAAGATTGTGTGTATGTGTGTGTGTGTGAGAGAGAGAGAGAGAAATGAATGAGCTGTCTCTTCTGCTAGGCTGGGCCCAATGTATCTATTACTTAAGGGTAACTGGCTGTGAAACCATCCATTTTGCAGGTTGCAAAAGAGCAGCTTTTCTGCAGGCAAGAAAAGGGGGAAAGTGCCATTGATTGCAGTCTGCTAGCTAGGGACGGAAGGTGTGGGTAACTGAGTCAGATGAAGACTTATACAATAAAGCTATAGGCAAGCGTATTTTTATATATCACATATAAGTATATGTGTGCTGGGATGCGCACCTGTAGTATAGACAGGGCCCATCTCTGTGTGTATGTGTACATGCGCACTTTCTCATTCGATGCCTTCAAGCTGAGTCTGACGTACAGCAACTCTATGCTACAATTTTCTGGGCAAGATTTAATTCTGAGGATGTTTGCTGTTGACTTCTGCTGGGACTGAAAGAGAGTGACTTCCCCAAGGTCACCTAGTGAACCCAGGTCTCCCAGAGTCATGATTCAACACCCAGACACAGAAACTGACCCTCTATGGTCATCTGGGAGGCCAATGTGACTAGGGTTGTCAGGTCAATAGCATCCCACTGCCTGAGATTTCAAAGCAAAACCTGAGCCAAGGAGGTAGGCGGTTGTTGGCATAGCAGGTCCTTGGGATGTCACAGAAGTGAAGAAGATAAGGGTTGGGAGTAGGGTTGCCAGCCCAGCCCCAGGCTTCGAGGTTTTCAGGACAAAACCTGAGACCTAGGAATGGCCCTTGTAGATGTCATTTAAGTATTATGCATTAAATACCAACCACAGGCAGTTACAGTTTGTCATTCAAAAAAATGAGCAAGAAAAAAAATCATCCTGTTTGGAAATGAAGACTTAACTAAAGGGGCTGTTCACAGATCAAGATGAAATGTGGGAGTCATTCATTCACACTTATTTAGGGAGACAGGATGAGGAACATTTCTTCTAGCCTCTTTGCTTCCAACTGAAGGTGGATGCAGAGTAGAGGGTGAGCCTTGGTACCACAATGACTAGGGGTGCAGGAGTAAGCTAACTAGCTAGATACATAGGCCCATCCCAGGACAGAATTTGCAAGCTGCAGTACCAAAGCAATTAGTCCTAGCAAATTGTAGCAAGCTGCAGTTCTACTAGCTGACCAAAATATTTGAACCCAGCTCTTCCATTTTGACCAAAGCTGATCGCATGAAAACTAGAGGATTTACACCTCTGTCTCCCACCGGAAGATGATCCATGAACAGTGGAAACTCAGGGGAAGGCCCTTAAATCTGGCAATTCTAAATGAGGTGCCCTAGCCGCCACAGTTGCCCACCACAGGTTTGACCTGTGTGTTCCTAGAATTCATATCCAGTGATACAATCCAATCTCTGTTTGCTCAGAAGACAGACCCATTGTGAGTGGCGGAGCTCACCCCATTAATTCTAGGTCACCACTGTAGCCGATTTAACAGAAGCAGATTTAGCAGCATTGTAGCAGATTTAACAGACGTCTGAGTGAAAGTCGAATTTAATATCGTGTGTGTGTGTGTGTGTGTGTGAGACAATGTGGACATACCAGTGAAGACTGCTTGTAGGTCTTTGAAAGAATGGGGTGTCTGCGTGTGTGTGTCTTCAAGTCTCCTAAATTTCAAAGGGTTTTCTTAGACAAGGAATACTCAAGAGGTGGTTTTGCCAGTTTCTTCTTCTGAAATATAGCACCTGGAATTTGTTGGCAGTCTCCCATCCAAATACAAACCAGAGTTGATCCTGCTTAGCCTCTAAGCTCAAACAGGGTCTGGTGCCTTGAGGGTATTTGGGCCCTGGAAAGAATGCTAGCTTTTACTTAAATACTGATTTCTTTCTAGTCTTTCAAGTATCAGATCATGTGCAGATGTGCTGAAATGCAATCAGTTACTCCATGATTAAAAAGCATACACACCAGTAATCCCCTGAAAGTTCTTCAAAGCAGATGGCAATCCTAAAACATATAGGTCTAAAGAGGGCAAGCCAACACCCATAGCATATCTACAACGTGATGCCTCACAAGTGCCAATAAATGCCCTAGGGTTTACTCTTGGGTAAGCTAGCTCACACCTCATCAGTTTACCAGTTGATCCAATGGCTCCAACCCACACAGTTCTTTAAAAACCAGTATCAGACCCTTCACTCACCATCCCTCTTCTACTATATAAAGCCTTTAACATAATCAGCCATCGAATCCATGCATCAGTTGCTCTGAAACTGAGAGAGAGGACAGGCTGGAGAGAAAAAGAAGCAGGTAAAAAAATGTTCATTTACAAAGCAACCTTTTTTTCCCTTCTCTTTCTTTTCTTTGTTTTTTTCCCCCTCTCTCTCTCTCCTTTTCTCTCCCTCTATTCCCCCACCCCTCTTAAACAAGTGATTCCACCGTGCAAATCAATGTTGGCAGCACAGCCGGCCCGCCACTAATCTTGGCATTACGAGTCTCCAATCACAACCTGGCAGGTAATGGAGTTGTTATTGAACTTCATAGTTTGGATTAGATCCTCTGCAAAGATCAATGTGCTTCTAAAATAGGATTGATAAACCCTTGATAGGAATCTGAAGCCCCTGAAAGCCTGGCGGGGTTGCCCTGGTGTTTATAGGAAGGCTGGAAAGGGACGTAAAGGTGGGGAGGGGGGCAGAGGAAGGCCAAGTACTGAAAGGATGAGAGGACCTATGGGGGAAAAGGCAAATCTGGAAACATCTCACACACACACAGGGCTTCCTAAGAAACATGAATGCTTGTGTGTCTGCCTGTGTATGTAGGTATTGTGTTGTTTTAAAGTGTAATTAATGCTGTATACATAGGTTTTAGAAATATTTCTCTATTTAGAAATATAGACAACTAGCATACTTACCCGGTGTTGCCCAGGATTTTATTTTCTTATGTGTAACACTTGTTAGAAATACCTTAGGAATTACCTTACCTTACTGTAGGAACTAGATGAGGTTGAAATACACAGATTTGAGATCCTGTGTCTCTAATTCCCCAAACTGCCCTGTCCAGTATCTGTAACTTTTCCCCATATTCCCCAATCCAATCTGTATTCAGAATTATTAACATACAGAGGTTAGGTTCCTGAGAGAATAAACTGGTCTCCTTCTTGCTACTTGGTCTCATCTCCATAGCAACCGGCCTGAGCAATCTGGCTGAGAATTCTCCCTGAACTACCAACTCCAGGATTCTATAGAATCTTCATAGCCGGCCAATCATATGAGGTCTTCTCACCTCACACAGCCAATCATACAAGGTCTTTGCCTGCCTGACACAGACAAACAGACAAACTCACAAACAGACAAAGATAGACTTTTATATAGTAGAGATACATTGCTTGCAGTTTAAATGTAATATACAGTCAGCCTTCTGCATCCACAGATTCTGTATCCATGGATTCAACCAACCACGGCTAGAAAATATTTTTTAAAAAAAAAGTCCAAAAAGCAACCTTTGAGTTATTCATCATTTTATATAAGAGGAACGATTTTACTACACCATCGTATATAGTGGGACTTGACCATCTTTGGATTTTAATATCCACAGGAGATCTTGGAACCAAGCCCCAGCAGATACTGAAGAACCACTGTATATACCACTGTACAACCTATACAACCTATATATAACCATGTGTATGTGATCCAGAGTCAGGATGTTGTATTGGTGGAGTGTTGGACTGCAAACCTGGAGATCAGGGTTCAATTCTCCATTTGGCCATAGAGACCTGTTGGGTGACTTTGGACACATCACACACTCTCAGCCCCAGAAAATCCTGCGCTAGTTTCACTTGAAGGTCGCTTTAAGTCAGAAACAACTTGAAGGCACACAACAATAGCAGTGCGTGTGTGCATGTGTGTGTGTGTAGATCTGTAAAACAGTTAACCTGCAAGCAATGTATACTGCCTATAACATCTATATAAAAGTTATATACAGGTTATTATATTACTTCTATATATAGGCAAAGTATATTGCCTTTATGTGTTGCCTGTTTGTTGCAAGATAGTACATATTGGCTGTTTATTATCTTTCTATATAGCTAATTCATACTTCCTGTACACAGGCAATAATTTACCTCTGAATTATATATACAAGCAAAATACGTTACTCCCATATAGGGTAATGTATATTCCCTGTACATGTATTTTTAATACATATATAAGTATCATCTACTTATATATTGCAGATAAGTAATTGCACGCTACCTATATATATGAGTAATACTTATTTCCTGTATACATAGTTACTATAAATTGAATACCTATTTCTTGCACATATAGGTGGCATGCATTGCCTATATGTTACACACACACACACACACACACACACACACACGCATCTTATCTGCTTCTTTCAGTATATTGAGAATACACATTGCTTATATATTACCTGTAAAAAATGTATATTGCCTGTATTTTATCTTTATATATATTTCGTACAGATATATATACAGAGAGAGGGATAGGGAGAGTATAATGCTTGCATATTATCTTCAGAGAGAGAGAGAGAGAGAAACATATATAGGGGTAATAAGTAAGTAGGTAAGTAGGTAAATAGATGGATAGATGGATAGATAGATTGTTGTGTATGTATATACAGTATATTTTATATATAAGGTCACAAATACATGGTGTATAAGGAATATTACCTGTACATATAGGTAACATATATGACCTGTATATCGCCAGCCTATATTGTTGATATAGATTGTACGTATATTTGTTGTTTGTCTTCAAGTTGTTTCTGAGTTATGGCCACCCTAAGGGAAATCTACCACTGAGTTTTCTTCACAAAATTTGTTCAGAAGGGGTTTGCCTTCGCCTTCCTCTGAGGCTGAGAGAGTCTAACTTGCCTAAGATCACCCAGTGGGTTTCCATGGCCAAGTGGGCATTTTGAACCCTGATCTTCCAGAGTCATAGTCCAACACGCAAACCACTACAGTGTGCTAGCTCTTGTCTGTATACGGTACTTACCTGTAAGCAACGTACATTAGCAGTGCATGAAATGTACCTTGCCAGTATATACTAGCAGTCTACAGTGCCTGTTTACTGTCCCTTCCACAGGCCATGAGGCTATTAAAACTGTATTCCGGCCCACATTTTCCTGAGGGTAAGGGCTCTGGACACAAAGGAACTTGACTCCAAATGAGCATGCATGGGATCGGGCCGCACTGCTCCCTTTCTTTCCTCTGCTCCTCCTTGGAGCAAGTCTCCATCGTACAGCAACAGTGGGACTTACCATATTTGTGAGAAAGCATATGCAGAATCCAGTACAGTGAGGCCAGCATAAAGAACAGTGAGAAACGCTGGAAGCTGCCATCCAACGACATCTGGAGGCTCCTACCATGACCATCCTTGCTCCAGATCAAGTTGCTTGGCTGTGTGGTCCCAATTCTACAGCCATTTCCTCACTAGTGCTATTCTGCTGTAGTGCTATTATTCCACTTTCAACATCCTATGGAATCCTCAAAGGCCCCTCCCTAAACTGCAGACTCCAGGATTCCATAGGATGTTGAAAGTGGAATAATAGCACTATAACAGTCTAGTGCAGAAATGGCCTAGATCATTTCACACTACACAACTATCATGCCATGTTTCCATTTTAGCTTCCATGACAAAAATCCCACAAAATCCTTGGTGTTGCTCTCTGGCTGTGAATTCTAAACCATCGAGTTTGAAATTTTGGTCCTCCTGGTGTTTTTTGCACTTCAGTTCCTAGAAGCCTCAACCAGCAGGGCTCAGTTGTCAAGCATTCTGGGAAGTGAAGTCCAAAACATCTGGGCAAACATGGGGAAAAGCAAGTCCAACCTGACCCATGAAATTGGTCCCCAAGCAGGCAGGGAAGGAAAGAGTCCAGAAAATTAAAATCCCCTTAAAAGATCCCCAAGTTCAAACTTGGGGTGGGGAAACCCAGTTCACAGGTGTACCTGGGTCCCTTTTTTTCCGCTAGACCACCTCGTTGGACAGGTGAGGACTAAAAGAGGTTGAACGTGTGAAGGAGGAACAGCTCGAAAAATGCCCCCTTTCAGGTGACGACAACTCGTTTGGAGATTTTGGGAGTTGTTGTCCCAATAAAGGAACTTTCCCTCAGCTCTGGAAGGGGCTTCCCCTAAAAGACATGCGGTTTAAACAGTGGTCTGCCCCCGCTAGCGAAGAAACGTGATCACTGATTCACACGTGCCAATCGCCACCTGATGTTGCAAGGAAATGATACATCTCCATTGGTAAACAGTCTTTTAGTCTTCCTTTCTTTCTGTTACACACATTTCACACCCCTCCAAAGTACAACACCGCATACACGTAAACTAGATTCACAGGAATACTTCCCAATAGAATGGACGCGATCCAGGCCAAAATTAAGTATTTCTGAAAATCCCAAAAGGAATTGACGTATTTCAGAAGGAAACCGGTGGGAGGCAAAAGTTCTGGGTTTTGACCAATTGGTCTCTAGTACGCGCATAGTACACATGGATAAAAAATTGTGAACAAAATCTTTCTCTTTTACGTGCTCGTGTAGCCGCAAATGCACGTCTCAATTCTGATTTCCTTAATCCGGATTAAATGGATGATCTCAAAAGACATGTGTTTGATTATCTCCCTCCCTTCCTCAAAGGAATCCATTTGGACTCAGGTCCATTCAAACAAACAACTAACTCTCGAGATTTTCTGTCTTCAGAAAGTCTCTCTCTCCATAGATCCAAATTGTCCTTTGCTGTCAATATCAAAAGGTATGAGCAAAGACTGAACCCGTTTGACAACAGTTCTTAACCTCTCTTTATTTTTAAGAGTGAAATCTTTTCTGTGCTTACCTTGGAGTAAGTCTTCCTTAACGGGGAAGGTCTTACTTCTGAAGAAATCTGCCTAGGATCCGGTTGGGGAGGGTTGCAATTCGAAGCGCTCCTACCTGTTGAAAGGAAAGTAAGAACGAAGACCCCCCCCCCAACCCCGTGCCCAAGCTGCACGGAATTCTCCCCACCAGAGTGCTGGGCACGTGTGTAGGCCTGGCTGGGGCAAATTAACGTGTGGACGTAGGATGCCGCAAAAGCTTCGTGTCGGGGATGGTAACCAAGTTCTGTCTATGAGCAGACGCGCTATGCTAAATCTCTTTTTTTCCCCCAAGGACAGCTGTAGGTGAACTCAAGCCATTCTCTTGGAGGTTGTTGCTGTTAGAATCGCCCTGGGTCCATCCCACAGATTTGTAGTTCAAGGTAGTACTTAGAATTTTCTGTCTCTAGTCCCACTCTCTTGATTTGCAGAGGTTGAGCTCTGTGAGCAGAGGATTCTAAGGGCCCCACCAAACTACAGGTCTCAGCATTCCGCGGGATGGAGCTACGGCAGTTAAAGCGGAATCAAACCCTTACAGCGAGTTAGTGTAGATAATCTTTCCCCATCCAACACGCATCCTCTTATAGAACTGTTCTGCCCTAGACTGTTATAGTGCTATTACTCCACTTTCAACATCCTCTGGGGTTTGCAGTTTAGGGAAAAGGCCCCTCCCTAAACTGCAAACCCCAGGATTCCATAGGATGTTGAAAGTGAAATAATAGCACTATAGCAGTATAGTGTGGAAAGGCCCATAGAGTTGGAAGGCAATCCCCCAAGGTCATCCAGTCAAACCCGCGCCAGTGAGGAATGCACAGCGAAAGTCGGTTCTTCTTGCTGTTACCAATGCTTTTTGGAGGGGAGGTGGTAAGGCTATTTTCAATATTTTGCTCTGCTTCTCCAAATCCATTCCTGAACGCTGGGACCTTCGATCCTTTCCTGACACTTTTTTTAAGGGGTGGGGGGATTGAACTGAAGCCAGAAGCAGCCCCCCCTCTCCGATGGGTCTTCCCACCACCTCCCTCCTCTTTAGCGCTTCTCCGAGCGAGACGCCGCGCGCGGGGATCGATCGCAGATCGATAAAGGAGGCGAATCAATCACGCGGGTTTTCTTTTCTCTCTCTCTCCCCCGCCTGCGAAATATTTGATTAAATGTGGTGGCAAATAACTCCAGGATTTATTAGCGTCCGACGCTAAGAGCTCTGCTGAGGGTTTTTTCTTTTCCACTCTCTGCCAAATTTCCACGCGGGGACCTCACCCGGCGCTCGGGTCGGGAGGATTGAGAAAGACAAGGCAACCTGGGAAGAGACAGCTCGCCAATATAGAATAACGTGTGCATGTACATGATTATAGACTACAACGGGGGGCTTGAAATAATTCCTTCACTGAGGGTTGGCAGCAAGCGGGGGGGATGCCAGAGCAAGAACGATGAATTTAGGCACGGAATTAGATTTCACCTTCCCCCCTACCCAAACTTCAAAGCTGTTCCCACGACCCTGGATGGGAAGAGGACAACCTCTAGAAACAAGGGAAGGAAAAGGAAAGGAGAAGAGACAGAAAATACTAGTGTTGTAACCCACTTTGGGCACAACCTTGTGGAAGGAAAGCGGCATACAAAAGAAATTTTGGAGAGTGTTAAAGCGCAAAACTCCTAGGAAGCGAAACGGATCTCCTTGCGTTTTTTGCAGATTTGCGTGCTCATACAAGGCGCTACAAGAGGGAAAGAGAAAGAACCAAAGACAGAGGTTGTCACGGGTCTTGTAAGCGCCTAGCGGCAGAGATCTGTCCACTTGGCCTTTTGCTAACTACCACGCGCATTGATTACGCTCTTACAGAGAAAGAGTAAAGGAAGGGAGGCGTTGGAACCTGCTTTGGGTACGGTTTTGTGGGGAAATCAGAATGGAAAAGAATCCTTGTGGAGTTTTAAACTGTAAGCTCCTTGAGGCAGAGACCTGTCCTCTTGTATTTTGCCAACTTTCATAAGCACTGATGAGAGTGACAGACAGTGGGCGCATGACGTTCCTTTCCAGATCTTGTGAGGGAGGACAAAAAGAATAGGACCAGTTGGTCGTTGAAAGTCCCAGGAGGTCGTTTGGGATCCTTTGGAGGCCAAGTTAAAACCTGGCTTTTTATGAAAACCTTCGGGCTTAGCTGATGTTTCCCAGGATGCGCATGTCCTATGGCTGCCTTAAAATGGGTTGAACAAGTTTAATACGGTCTGGTTTTAACGGAGAAAGTATGGGAGATATTTTTAAATCTTTTAACAGTACTGTTTCTATGTCTCGTTTTAAATTGATTTTATTATAAGCTGCCCTGAGATATGTCGGAGGTAGCAGTTGTTTTCGTGTGCTTTCAAGTCGTGTTATGGCGACTCTAAGGCAAAGGTACGGGGGGTGTTCTGGCGGCTGAGAGTGTGTGACCCAATGGGTTTCCATGGCCGGAGAGGGAACCCTGGTCTCCTAGGGCTGGCTCTTTCGGAGGTAGGGCGAAATAGAAATATTTTAATAAATAAATACATAATAAACAAACAAACATTTTGCTAAAATAATAAATAAATAAAATCATGCGCCCCAAACTCGCCACTGAAAACCTGAATGTTCCTTTTAGAACCTGCCATTTACATTGGCTTCCAGACAATGGGGGAAGTCGCGTGCCATCTTTGGGAAAAGTTACTTTTTGGGGGGGGCAGCTCCCAGAAGCGCCACCCCCGCTCCCCTGGACATTCCTGTTCGAGGATTCTGGGAGTTGTAGTCTCCTCTCCAGTCATGTTTCCAAAGTTTAGCCGGGGCAGAGGTTTTATCCTCGACGTCCACACAACACCCCCGTACCCCCTGCGAGAAAACCAGCCCTAATCCCCGAGTTCCAGGAAACGGATGCCCTGGTTCGCCCTCTTCCGCACCCCATCGCAATCTCTCCCTCGCATCCTCTCAACGCATCGAGCCTCCCCCTCCCCGCCCGCAACTCCAGCCCGTCCACCGAGGAGGGATCGATAGCAATGAACGATTGGGTTTGACCTGCTTAGGCAAACAGCCGTAATTGTTAGCGGTCCCTTCTCTTCCACAATCGCCTTGTTTGCATACTTGATTTTCATCCTTTGCTCTGGGTGCCGGAGGAGTGGGGAAAAGGACGCGTATAAAGTTTTAAAAGTGAAATTCAGTGTTCCTTGGACCAGGGTCCGGGCATCTTGGGTGTGTCAGCCCCCCCCTTGCAATCCGAAGAAGCCACAACTCTGGACCAGAGAAATAAAAACCCATCTCCTCCATCCAGCCTTGCTCTGCGAGCGAGCCACCAATCAATAGAGTCTGGGAAATTAATCTTTTTCTCCAGAGCCTACACAGAGACTGTCTTAAAGAGGTAAGGTGAGTTCAAGGGTTAGTAGCAGCTGACTGGTAAATAATATTCTCTACCAGGGGAACCCTTTGAGAGGGGGAAGGAGGGAGTGAGAGGCCAGACAGACAGATAGACAGACAGAGGGACAAGGGAGAATAAAAGAGGAAGGATGCTGAGATAAGTGGGGAGGACATGACACTTGAGTCAGAGAGGCAAAGCCCTAAAAAAAGAAAAGATATCTGTGCAGACACAGATGGGATGCAGACAGGAAGGGTCAATATTTTATAATAATAATTAGAATGCTGGAATGGAAAGGTAATAATTAGATTGAGAGAAGTGATAGTGATAGATTAGAGAGAGAGGGTAGATATGGATATAGATGGAGGCCAAGGTTTGAATCCCTGCTCAGCTATGGAAACCCACTGGGTGGCCTTGGGCAAGTTACATTCCCTCAGCCTCAGAAGAAGGGAAGGGCAAGCTCCTTCTGAACAAATCTTGCCAGGAAAACCTTGTGATGGATTCACATTTGGTGTTGTTGTGTACCATCAAGTAATTTTGGACTTGGGGCAATCCTAAGGTAAGCCTATCACAGCTTTTCTGGGGATGAGAGCATGTGAGAAAAACCTTAGGGTTGCTACAAGTTGGAAATGTCTTGAACAACTACAACTACAGCTAGACATAGATAGGAGAAAGGAGATCTATTAGAATAGCAATTAGAATCCTAAATAATAATAATAATAGTAGTAGTAGTAGTAGTAGTACAGAGACAGACAATATAACAACCACAATAAATAGAGACAGAAATACTGGGGGAAATTTAAATCAGTATTTTCTGTTTAGAAGATAAAGGCAAGAAAAATGGGGAAAATGAGCAAAGGTTTGGTTAATTAAATAAACAGAGCAGGAACAGTACAATATAATTTCAAAGAGAGAAGGGAAAGAGAGGATCAGACGAGAGAGAGAGAGAAGATAGATAGATAGCGGGGAACATTTTAAAAAATAGATTTCCTAGACAAATACTTGGAACATGGGTAAACATTAAGCCAGATAGACTAATAGTGAACAAACAGCAGAGAAGAAAACTTGCAGATAAAGAAGAGGTGATTGGACAGATAGGATATTAAAAATAGAAGTAAAAAGGAAGGGGAAGAGGTCAAGTTTGGAAAGCCAAGTCATAAAATCATAAACTCACAGAGCAGGAAGATACTAAAAGGGGCATCCAGTCCAGCCCCGTGCAATGCAGGAATACAGGACTGGTGTCCCATATGGTGACAGTTTTCTTTCGTTTCCAAGGTGGCGGCATCTTGCAAAATGAGCAAAGCTGCCACTTATAGCTATGATCCACTCCCCATATTCTTCCACAATTGTTTGTGTACCGTGTATTCCTCCTTTCTTTCCATAAAGGACCCCAGGCAGCTCACAATATGAGTCCAAACAAAATGCAGTTAAAAACAATGGATAGTACAGAATGTCAAAAAACAATGAACCATGTGAGAAAAATTCATTTGAAACAGTTTTTAAAAGGCCATTAAAACTGAATAGTGATGGTAAATAACCCAATGCAGCATTCACAACTAACAAAGACCTTCTGCAATGGACAATTAACACTCAAAGGTATGGATAAACAGGAAAGTCTTCCAGGCTAGAGAATTCCACAGTCTGAGAGCAGCCACCAAGAAGGCTCTTTCCTATGTTCTCACCAAAGGTGACTGTGAGGGTGGTGGGATGAAGGGAAAATCCTTTCCCCAGAATTTTAAGACTTAGACCATTTCCTCACTAGACTGTTATAGTGCTATTATTCCACTTTCAACATCCTATGGAATCCTGGGGTTTGCAGTTTAGGGAAGGGTCTTTGAGGGGCCTCAAAGGTCCCTCTCTACACTGTAAATGCCAGGTTTCCATAGGATGTTGAAAGTGGAATAATAGCACTATAACAGTCTAGTCTGAAAATGACCATAGGCAAGTTCATATTGAGAGACAAGGTTGCTGAGCTGTTTTGTTTCTTAATATGGGCCATATTAATTCTTAATTCTTAATATGGACAATATATATGGCCCATATAAGGCTTGTAAAATGGTCTCCTGCCTGCAAAAAAAAAAAGTCCCCATAATCAGATCTGCATGAATCAGCTCAATAAAAGCAGTTTAACAGAACTGATATCAGTGATACCACCCCCAACAGATACAACATCTGATCAGTTTATTCCCTTTGGGCATCCTTTAAAGGCAAGATGGCATCTTCGCCTCCTGACTCACCACTGTGGCTTGTAGGCTTCATATCCTTTGTTGCCACTCAATATCTGGAAAATTTCAAACGCCACGCTTTCTGTTCCCGATTCCTGGTTGGGGATGGAAAACACAATGGATTGGCTAGTTTACTGAAAATCACATCCTACCAAAGCTTGTCCCGGATTTTTGCATCATGCTGTATCCCCTCTCCTTTCTTCACGTGACCCCAGCCAGGAGAGTTTTTGCACTTGGGAACTCACCC
Organism: Iguana delicatissima; assembly: GCA_948472985.1. Lineage (NCBI taxonomy): Eukaryota > Metazoa > Chordata > Lepidosauria > Squamata > Iguanidae > Iguana > Iguana delicatissima. The sequence goes on from CAOKZL010000533.1 coordinate 123,375, forward strand.
CATCTCTCACTGCCAGGCTTTTCTCTCTACAAGGAGGTGAGAACCTCTATTGGAAATCAATGTGGGTCACGCTTTTGGTAGTGATGGCAGGTCTGTAAAAACTAGCCATAGGGAAAACTGAAGAGAAACTGGGATGAAGGCCATCAACAGAGACAGCTCAGCTTGTGTCCTTACACCTTTCCTCCCCCCTCCCCACAAAAAAAGGCCTCTTTAGCATTTAGATCTTTTCCTTTCTAGCTTCTTTCCCCTACACCACTATAGAGGATGATGGGATGCAAAACAAAGAGGGTAAGAACCTCTTTAGCTCCAGAAGGGAAATGTATGCTGAACTGCAGGACTGGATTGCGCAGTTGTACATGGCCATGTGCTCTCCAATTGTTCCCCAGTCAATCCAACTCCCCACCCACCACTAAGAGCTAGGGTTGCAAAGCCAGGAACATCCCAGACCCTGAGATGTCAGGGTCCAGAAATTTGAGACTGAGGAATACCTCTTGTTAATGTCACCTGGTGCTAATATTACCAAGGTGGAGTCTTGTGAAGGTCATTCGGCATGAGACATTAAGCATCAGCCACACTTACTCAGAATATGTCATTCAAATAGTAAACACTAATCAAACAGAAAAAAAAACACCTTTCTCAGCATAACCTACACTCTGGACAGTATATAGAGAATGGTTTCCCATTGACAAGGGGATCAGACAGGGCTGCGTTTTATCACTATATCTCTTTAATGTATGTACAGAACACATCATACAGAAAGCACAATCAGATTCAGAGAAAGGAGGTGAAAAAAAAATGGGAAGGAACACCAGCAATTTAAAAAATACAGATGACAGTATAGTACCTGCAGAAAACAACAAGGACTCAGAATGACTACTAATGAAAGTTAAGGAAGACAGGGCCTTCTCAGTGGTGGCATCCTGGTTTTACCTTGCCCACTACAGACCTCCCTACGCATGTGCCTAGATGTATTAATTTGTGATGCCAAGCTGAGATTTCTCCCCCCACATCCCTTTTCCTAGTTCGAAGTGCATAGTCTAATGTAACTGCTTTTTATGCCTTATTTGTTTGCTAGTTGCATTTATATTCCACCTTTATTCCAACAAGCACAATGTGATATTGATCCTCTACTTCATGACAGGTCTGTAAGGTAGGTTATGCTGTGTGTGTGTGTGTGTGTGTGTAAGAGAGAGAGAGATTGGCCCCAAGACATTTCATGGATGACTAAGGATGTGAACCTGGATCTCCCAGCTCCTAATGCAACATTCTAACCACTAGATCACAACTGTTTTTCATGTTTGTTTGTTTTTCAGGAATGTTTTTACTGCTTTACTGTGACTTTTTAAGGGAAGCATTTACCTATTTTGGTGTAAAACAGGAATAGGAATGACATAACCCTCCAGATGCTGTCATACTGCAACACCCATCATCCTTGGCAAGCATAGTTAATGATGAGGAATGTTGAGAGCTACAGTATAGCCCTATCTGGAAAGTGCCATGATTTCCACCACTACTCTAGATCCAAATGTTTGTTCCAAGCAGAAAAGACTCATTGAGTCACTGGCAACTTAGTAAGTCAACACTTCTGTGAGCTCAATTGATTCAACGGGTCCACTTTATATCAGCTCCATTGATTCAATGGGTCAACATTTATGCAGCCTTCATTGATCCAATGGATTTATACCTTTGAATATATGAATACTGTTTCTTTACTGTTGCTTTCTTAGAGGGATTGTAATCCTGGCTTGATCATTATTTTCCAAAAATGGTAACATGGGTCAGACATTTATTTAAAGATTTTGCACTTAAATGAAGGGTGCTATTCCTCTGCACCTGCTTCTACTGTGATCACATTCCCCAACCTTAAGTGAGCATCCGGGCTTTGAAGTTATTTCATGTAGTCTTTATGTGGATCCAAGCCCCCACTCTGTACACATAGAAACTCTCTCTCTCACACACACACACACACAGAGACTCCTTCAGCCTCGTTTTCTGCTAGACAACAGATGCAACCCTCTAATGCAAATACTGCCATTTCCCTGCTGAATTAGCCTTGTCACTTAGCCCAGAAGCTGGCAGTGTTCAGCCAGCTTGCATTTTAATTTGGCCCTGAAGTTACTTATTTCATTATTGATCAAACATAATGCTGAATCAATGTTCATCTTGTTACCTGGGCCATTTCCATGTAATACAGTGATAGCACTGCCTGGAGTTACTCATTCCCATCCCAAAGTGACTTTACCATAAAATCAATGCTTGTTTGTTACTGATATAAGGGGGCAGCATCTATGGAATGAAGTGCAAACCTGGCACGTAGAAGGGGAAGCCAGAAGGTATGTGGCTGAGCATCCCTCCAACAGCTTGGATGTGCAAACAGCAGAACAACCACTTCAGGACTGGTACAACCAAGCCCTGGATGACTAGCTGGATGGGGAAGGTGGTCTCCCTTGGGTGCTGCTTTGTGGTGGGATGTACCCCCCAGCTTGGAAGAAAAAGAAACAACTTCTGAGCCAAGCTGGCTATATATATATGTATTCTAGCTAACAGCATGTATGGTTTGGCAAGATCACCAGGGCTGAGAACTGGTTTTCTTCTCTTTGAATAAAACGATGAAATGGAACAACATTGTCTGTTGTGCTACGCATTTTGGTGAGAAACTGATTTTTGTATATGAGTAATTATTTCATTAGAGAGCCAGCACAGTATAGTGGTTGGAGCATTGGACTACGATCCTGGAGACCAGTGATCCCGGAGACCTGCTCAGCCAAGGAAACCCACTGGGTGACTTCAGGCACGTCACACACTGTCAGCGCCCTAAAAATCCATGCTAGAATCTGTTGGAAAAATTCTAGCATTCTCTCCCCCACCCACGTGCCATCTTGTTCTTTGAGCAAGTGGGCATAGCTAGCATAGGGTTTCCTTTCTTTTTTGCATGCCAAAGCTCCACCATTTGCCTTTCTGTCATTTAATTGCATGATCATAAATACCTTTGGTGTTCAGATGATCAGATCATGTGACCCAGGACAGTTGCTTGGGTCATCAGTCTTATAAAAGAAAGAAACCTCTTCTCAGATCTCTCTCTTCTCCTCCAGTTTTGCTTCCTCTTCCTCCTCTCCGACCATTCTTCGCATCTCCATCAGAAGATGGTGAGTTGAGAATAAAGCTACTACTATCATTAGCTAGTTAGGGTGTAGGCTCCCCAGTGCATGTGTAAATGTAGAAACCATTAGTAAACTTTTCTAAGTTTGTAACCTGAAGCTGCCTGTGTTTGTTTTGTTTGCTTAGTCAGTTTCAGATCAGAAAAGCCACACCAAAATTTGGGCATACTTTTTCTGCCGTTCTGCTAAAAGGAGGCTGATTCCTTATAGTTTTAGTTTCCACAGAACTTCCCAATAGGGCTAACACCCTGGGAAATTCTAATTCCCAACAGGATCGCTTTAGGGTTGCCATAAATCAGAAGCAACTTGAAGACATGCAACAACAACAACAACAACAACAATTCTTCAATTCCCCTTGAACAACCGCCTTGCTGAAATGGGCTCCTCTAACTTGAAATAGAACAGGGCTGCAGAAAGTTGGGCCCACGGCCTTCCAAGCTGTTTTGTGGCTCTTCTCCCCACCCCAATTTTATTGGGAAAGTGCATGATTCCCACACCTTCCAGGCAGTGTTTTCTTTGATTTTCTGTATGTGCCATCAAGAGGAACTCAAGAAGATGTGGAGAACCACACGTTCTCCATCCCTGCTTTAAAAGATTGCTAGAGGATAGTCCTCTGTTTCAAAGTGCCTTGTGTTTTAAAGATTCAAGACTGGCCTCATCAAGAAGAGAGAGCAGCAGAATTGCCATCCACGGTCAGCACCTGAGTAGCCAATGAAGCAGCAGCCACACAGATTGCCTCATCTCTTTCCTACTATGGTGAGATGTGTTGTGTTTCCATTGAAATTGCAGCCACAGGCTGCAATTCTGCATCGCAGTCAGTGATCTGTAATTTTATGCATCTGTCACTAAGCTGCAGAAACACAATGAAACCCTGTTAGTGCATTGTGAACATGTGAATCTGAGGACCAGCAAGAGTGCCTGAGGCTGATTGGACACTTCCTAACTGACGTCCGGATGAGCACTGGAGATGATCCAATGCACACAAGGGCCCAGGCACATCAGGCCATGGTTCATTAGTCATTCCACTGGCTACCACTGTGCAACAGACACCTGTATATTGTAACATCACAGCAGCCCTTTGGTGAATGTGGACATTGCAAACCTGAGCAATTCTGTTTTCTGCAAATGTAAGTCCCATCCTGAAATCTGGCCATTATTTCTAATTGTGTGTTGCTGCCTATCAGTTATTAACATGTGCAAATGTGCTGCAAATCTATCTTGCCTTTTGCTGTTTGTCTGTGTGACTTGATGCATTTCCCATCTTTTTCGGCAATGCCCAGGTTCAAAGTCACCCTGGAAAAAAATAAAGAAAAAAACCAACATTCTGTATTAGGGTTTCATAACATTCATGTTTTCATGTGGGATTACACACTGATTGTGCCATACAACCCTTGTGCTGAAAGTGTGGTGCTCTCAGGCTCAGAGGAAGCCAAAGACAACAACTGTATGCACAGTGGCACTGCATGTCCATGCATAAACCTTGATCTGAATGCAGACATTCTACATAGGACAAAAGGTATTCAAATTCATTAAAATAACAGGGAACTTGCACACATGTAAGATACCATGAAGATTCCAGCCAAATTGTTGCTGACGAATATTCTAGATTGAAGTTAAGTATACTAAACAGCATCTCCTGGCCCAGCTCCCTCAAGCCTGCCTTACTGGGCAGAAGCTGCTGTGAGAGATGGAGGTCTGTTCTCCTGTTAGTTGGGAAGCAGCATGCTGATGTTTCTACTACCCCCTGCCAGAGATCTCCACAATCAGAAGCAGGATCCCTGTTTCAATTCTTCCTTACATTGGAGATCACTGGGGGAAGAGGGTGGAAATATCAGTCAGCTGCATCCCTATGGACAGGAGAACACACCTCCACCACTTACAGGAGCTAGTATCCACTAAGGCAAGACTGGGTGATTTTTACAATTTCTATATATTCTCGACACTTTTGCCATGATCTTGAATATGTAGAGATCATGAATATCGATCAGTTATAGATGTGTAACTTTAGATTATGAGAGGCAGTGTGCTATAGTTGTTTGGGTTGGACTAGGACTCTGGGAGAGCAGGGTTCAAATCCCTGCTTAGCCATCAAAGCCCACTGGGTGGCCTTGGGCAAGTCACACTCTCTTAGCCTCAGAGGAAGCCTATGGCAAAACCTCTCTGAAAAAATCTGGCCAAGAAAACCTCTCAGGGTCACCATATGTCAGAAATGATTTGAAAGCACACAACAGCAGCAAGTCCAGGTTATGCTGTCTTAATCGCAATCATGAATTCCAACCACTGATTTTAATATAGAGGTTGTGTGGACGTATGTTTTGCCTTCAAGCCTCTGATCTCTTCCTATGGCCTTCTGTCTCCAGGATGGAGGATGGGTTCTCTCTTCTAGCCGCTCTAGATGAAGCCCTAATAGAGGACCAAGAGGTCTTCAACCACTCTGCCCTCCCCCGTCCAGATTCTGTTTAGATTGATTAATTAACACATCCCTGCTGTGTTTGGCTAGAGCTGGCATTGAACAAGAGGTGGGAGAAGAGGAGAGCTGGGACGACTGACAGAGAGAGCTCAGTGCCCACAACTGTGTGCAATTTCAAGCAAGCATCAGAGTTCACTGGGGACACCCAAGGGTAAATACCAAATGGGGAGCCATTGGGAGGTGGCAGGGGGAGCCACAAAGAAAATAATCAGATTTAAGAGACCTAATAAAACCTAAGAAGCCCTGCTCAGCCAAGATCAACAAGCTAATATTGACAAAGGAAAGAGAATGTAGATGCCCCAAAAGGGCAGTTGGTCTCACATTCACTCTCACACACCCCCAGTCTTCTCAATCAATACTTTTGGGGAGGGCGTTGGCTTTATCCAGTGTGACTATGAGTACATCAGAAGCCTGAGCAAAAAGCTTTGAAAAGTTGCTTTTTGCCGGGAGCGGGGAAGCTCCACTCCCACAGTCCTCCAGCTGGCATAGCTAGTTGCAGTTTTTTTAAAAAAGTAACTTTCTCTAGGGTCTCGTGGATAAGTGAACTGGAAACTGGGTAGCTCAGTTTGCTAGGGCTGGATGTTCGTGGCTGATCAGGGCCAATGGGTCTTATCATTCCTTAATAAATTTCATCATTCCTTAATAAATTTCCTGGAAGAATTCAAAGATCTCTAAAGCCCTATAGACTTGGGTCTATATATTCTGAAAGACCAATATCTCCTTATAAGAGCCAGCCCAAGTTTTAAGATCATCAATGGTAGGTTTTCTTTCAGTCCTTCCATCATCACAGACAGATTTTGCTGAGGATGCAGGAGAGACCCTGAGAAGTGTGCTGTTTCCAGGGTGTGGAATTTCCTTCCATAGAAAGCCCACTTTCTTTTCTCCAGCAGACAAAGATCTTTTCATTCAGACAGACCCTTGCCTTATAATTTATGTGGCAAAAAAAGTGCTTTTAATGGATTTGTATTTTTATCTTTTTTTTAAAAAAAAGTTTTAATTGCATTTTACATTGTTTTATCTTTGTATTTTTAACCAAACTATTGTTTATATTTTTAAACTTCCGTATAAATAATTTTTTAACTGCACCCTGTTTTTAAGTACTCGTAAGCTGCTTTGGATCCTGTATAAGGAGAAAGTGGGATATAAATTAAATAAGTAAATGTGTGCATCAACCAAGGAGTCACTGAGGACGCAGGTGCTAATACCCCTATCCACAGTGACCCAAAAAAGATATATATAAGTATGACTTTCAATTAAACCTGTGTCACCGACAGAATGCTGGATAAGATAGAAAACCTTCAGTACTGATGTGGCTAAACACACAGGGATTCAAATCCAGCCTTTTGAAGTACCTGTTCCTGAATGGACAAACCTATCTATTTCAGTGTGTCTCATATTCATTTCAAGAAATGTGGTTATCTGCATAAAATCTTTTATTTTGAAAATGTGAATCAAAAATGAAGCTCTTGTCCATCCCTTGCCTGTTACTGGATAATACAGATGTTTCACATGTGGCTAATACCTGGATGGAGTCTTCTAGAGACCCCACTTAAACCTCTATCAACTGGAAGTGAGAAAGAGTGGTCCGTGGGATGAGAGTGAAGCTTTTTATGGATATATCTGCATTCCGAGTTATAAAACTTGGGAGAGTGTTATGTATGTAGAATCATAAAACCATGGAATCATAGAGTTGGAACAGACCCCAAGGGCCATCGAATCCAACCCCCTGCCTGGCATGAATACACCATCAAGACATTCCTGGCAGATGACCATCCAGCCTCTGTTGAAAAGCCTCCAAAAAGGAGACCTCACCACACTCCAAGGCAGCACATTTCACTGTGGAACTGCTCCAATCATCAGGAAGTTCTTCTTAACATGTAGATGTTTAGATGATCTTCCTAATGTTTAGCCATTGCTCTATGTCCTAGTGCAGAAAACAGGCTCACTCCATCCTTCATATGACATCCTTACAAATATTTAAACATAGCCATCATATTGCCCCTTAACCTTCTCTTCTCCAGGCTAAACGTACGTAGCTCCCTAAGCCTTGTCCTCATAGCTCATGGTTTCCAGGCCTCGTACCATTTTGGTCATCCTTTTCTGGACACATTCCAGCTTGTCAGTATAGTAGGCAACATACTCCACATGGCCTGGGTTAAGGGTGGTGATTTCATTTAATTGCACAACTTTCCAAAATCCATAAAATATATTAATACAAAAAAACTATTAGTGTGCTGTCAAACCCCTGTAACCTTGAGCCCTGGGTTATATCGCAATGAAAACTTTCTCACATCTAGCAACCATTACTTTTTTAAAAAACAATAATGAAAGGAAAGCCTCTCATGTACTTTGTAATAATATTTAGGAAGGCAAGGCATTACTTCCTTCCTTTATTTGTCTTTTTAAAAACTTTTTTCCCAAGGAAAAAGAAAGATGTTATTGACGCCTCTGAGGCTTAAAAGAAAGAAAGGCAACAGTTAGGAAGTGAAGGAAGACCACTTTCTAACCTCACGACATTGTTTATTTTTTTCCTCCTCCAAAATCAAAGAATCACAATGGCAGCTAAGGTTGCATTCTGTGTTCTAGCAATATAAACACAGGGAAAAAAGTCCTTTTCCTATGATTTACTTCCTCTCTCTCACACACACACACATACACACATGCCTTCCAACCAGCTTCTTAATCTTTAGGCCAGACTTCTTCAACCTAAAACCCTCTAGAAAAGTTGACCTATGATTCCCATCATACCCAATCACCACATCTGTTGGTTTATGGGCAGGGGAATGATGGGACTGATAACCCATGTGGAAGGCACCAGAGTGGGGAAGACAATCTGAGGTGATGATCATCTTTGACTCTTCTTTCTGCCCCCCACTAATCATATTATGAATTGAACTCTACAGTAATTTTAAAAGTCATTTAACAATAATAACACAACTCTTACTGCATTCATACCCTGTTTCACAAAGTTGGTGTACAATTTTCAGGGATGACTTATCTGCCCTGGCATGTTACATTGAGTTGTATTATGTTACATTATCCTCTGTCTTATAATGACGTGAAGATGACACAAGTGGAGTGGAAGTCTACCAAGCATCTAAGGCTTCCATGTGGAGCACCAATGATGGATCATATGTCTGCCACCTGAGGGTCAGTGGACCTAAGTATCATCATCAAAAAGCAGGCCACCAGTGAGTAACAGACCAGAGCAACTGTGAGTCCAGTGTTGGTTTGGAATAGTTGTGCTCTTCATCAATCAAGAGGATTTTTATTTTCATGTAGCTCTAAGTCAACGTTCACTTATGGTGATCCTGCCATAGGGTTTTCTTGGCAAGATTTATTCAAAGGAGATTTGGTATGGCCTTCTTCCAAGGCTGACAAAGTGGGATTTGCCCAAAAGCACCCAATGGATTTCCCTGGCTAAGGCCATTTCCACTCTACACTGTTATAGTGCTATTATTCCACTTTCAATCTCCTGTGGAATTCTGGAGTTTGTAATTTCCTGAGGCCAAAGAGCTCTTTGGCTGAGGATTCTCAAGGTCCCTCCCTAAACTGCAAGCGCCAGGACTCCATAGGAGGTTGAAAGTGGAATAACAACACTATAACAGTGTAGTGCAGAAATGGCCTAAGTGAGGATCTGAACTCTGGTTGTCCAAAATCCTGGTCCAGTACTCAAACCTCCACACTTTGTTGGCTTCTAATTAAAGTATTGCCTCCACTGATAAAACCAGGCATCTTCAAAACTTTCAGGATACTGAGTATAGTACACAAAACGATACCTCAAGACAATAGATTTCCACACAAGGCTCTCATCACAGCCGCTCAGGTAACATTCAACATTGACAGTGTCTGACCATGGCTCCTTCTTGCTCAGGATTGTCTTCCACTGAGTGATGGTGTCTCTCAAACATTTTCCCATTCCTACCTGGAGATTCCAGGGATGAAAAGTAAGGCCTTTTGTAAGATGACTGTGTTAAACCGACTTATGGTGAATATCCTTAAAGTGTGTCTCTAGCTTCTCACTCACAGAAGATTACTGGAGGTCTTTAGTATCCAGTGGAAGATACTTTGCACCAGAGGTGGCTGGGACATTTGCACATTTTTCTTCCCACTTGTCTTGCTCTGGGCAGGTAGGTACTCCCCCTCCACTCTTCTGTTCCCTTAAATGGCTTAGAAAGCACTTAAGGCTGCCGGCCAGCATTTTCTGATTAACTAATTTCACTTCGATCCTATTAAAATGGAGGCTTTATAACCTTCAATTGAACTCCCCACCTCCAAAAGTGAATCCTTTTGCTTTTATATTTAATGACAAGGGGAAACTCTCCCTCCTTCCAGAAAAGCTATCATGCCATCTGGATCATCCAGCCTCTGCCGTCCTTATGTTTTGCAAGATCTAAGGCACACTCATGAAAATAGAACAGTATGCCTTTTCCACAGGGAGGAAAGGAACAGAGATCTCAACTGCAGCTACAGCTCAATTTTTTTTTAAGACCAAGCCTGGAATATGCGACATCAAAATAGACATACCAGGTTCTCTGAAAATACATAGGAAGTTTTTATTCATAGGGTGACCACTTATACATCATCTGCATCAAAGAAAAAAGAAAAAAGAAGAAGACAAAGGGAGGCTGAGAACTGCATGACACTTGCATATGCTAATTTCTGAGTGCTGCCACAAATGTAGAAATAATTACAATCATTTAAATAGAAATACAATAGCGGGGAAGGCTGTGACCTGTGAGCCTCCTCTTTCTGCTTGCCAGGTGCTGGTTTCCCCCTACTTGGGTTACTTTATTTTCAAATGAGACTTGTATCACCAGCCTGAAAATGGAAAGATTTCTTAAACAGCCCTCTCCAAAGTAGGACACATGGCCACTCTAAGGCCACTTCCACACTTGAGTGTTATAGTGTTGTTATTCCACTTTCAACATCCTATGGAATCCTGGGGTTTGCAGTTCCAGGGGCCCTCACTTCTTTAGATTCAAAACAAGGCAATATCCAGGCTTCAGGATGTGAAGCATATTTACAGTCCCATAGTAAACAAAGAGTGCCTGAGCTGAACTGGTATGAACAAAATTCAGAGAGAGCCCTCCTTTGCCCTAAGAATAGGATTTAATATGACTTTGATTGATTTTTTTTCCAGTGTTCAGAGAATGGTAAAGTATACTGGGAGAATGGTAAATTGCAGGGCAGACACAGAGAGAGAGAGAGACTTTCAGCATTGGATTTCAGGGGTGTATCTGTCGTAAACGATGCAATAAAGCTTTAACCTGGGAACGAACAGGATTCTCCTTTAGGTGATCCACTGTAGCTGTGTGTGCTTACCTAGAACAGACAAGGTAAACAGCTACCTCTGGAATCACTTAGGGAGTCTATATAGAAGGGAGGGGGGAAAGAAAAAAAGTAGGAAATCAGATTAGCCTGCCTCGCCAGCTACCCTGGCATGTTGAAAAAGAACAGATCTATAAGGTTCCCCACCAAAAGGGAAACCATAAGAAAAGTGGAGGCTGTTGAAAGCAAATAAATAAATTTCCTAGGATGCATTTTGGAAGAAGCTTTCAAGCTTTTGTTTCCTTATGTAAGGCTTTGCTGATCTAGGACCATAGTGTTGGTTTTGGATAAAAAGTTTGCCAAAACATGTTGAACTGTTCTCTCTTTTTGGCCTAGGCATCGATCTCTGTTCTTTCTATGGCCATTTCTGCACTACTCTGTCATGGTGCTGTTATTCTGCTTTCAACTTCCTGTGGAATTCTGGGGTTTGTAGTTTCCTGAGGCCAAAGAGCTCTCCAGCTGAGAAGTCTAAAGGCCTCTCCCTAAACTGCAAACCCCAGAATTCCAGAGGAGGTGGAAAGTGGAATAAGAGCACTAGAACAGTGTAGGGAGGAAATGGCCTAAGACAGTGGTTCTCAACCTGTGGGTCCCCAGATGTTTGTGGACTTCAGCTCCCAGAAGCCCCAGCCACTATGGTCAATGCTCAGGGCTTCTGGGAGCTGAAGTCCAAAAGCATCTGGGGACCCACAGGTTGAGAACCACTGGCCTAAGAGAATGAGACTGACTTCCAAGTAAACATTGACCTGGAAACTCTCCTTATTTTATGTCTATTTACTGGATACAACCCCTCCACACACACCACACACACGTCAGCCAAGTGGAATTTATTTCTTAGGGAAAGGTAGAATCATATTCATGGAGTTGGAACGGACCCCAAAGATCACGTAGTCTACCCACTAATCCAAGCTATAGAGGATGTGGATGCAAAGTCAAAGTCCAGGAAGAAGCCAACCAGTGGATGGGATCTTGAGATCTGCAGCTTCACCAGGGGTTTAGAATTCTCAGCCGAAGAGCTATACTGCCTTCCCAAATTACAAATCTCAGGATTTCATAGGAGACAGCCAGATTCTGTGTGTGTGCGTGTAACATGAAAGAGCCTCAGTGTTCAGCTGCTGTACTCCACCTTTTTTAAAAAAAAAAAGGGGGGGGAAGAATGGCAAGGATGGATAGGAAGTCTTCTTGAATAACATGGATCTAGCTTCTGTCAAATACAGAAATGCACGGCTGCACGTGTTAATGCAGTCTTTGAAACCACTCTTGTTTACAAGGAGGGCCGTTTCCGCCCTACACTGTTATAGTGCTATTATTCCACTGTCAATATCCTATGGAATCCTGGGGTTTGCAGTTTAGGGGGGGCATTTAGAATTCTCCTCCAGAGGGCTCTTTGGCCTCTGTAAACTACAAACCCCAGAATTCCACAGGATTTTGAAAGTGGAATAACAATACTGTAAAAGTGTAGTGTGGGAATGGTTGAAGTTAGATAATTTGAGCTCTGGGAAGGAATTACAGATACCTGCTCCGCTCTCTATTCACAGAAGAGTGAGGACAGCTGCAGATGCTAAACCGAGCCTCCCTATACAAGGATAATCTACCTCTGGAGAACTACATTGGGAGGGAAACCACTTCCCAGGCAGCTAGCGCAAGGTTGTTGGCTGAGATGCACCTTGACCTGATGTAAAGCATGTTTAGTCTTGAAACTCTACTTCCAGATATATGGAGTGATCTCTGGAAATCCATATTTTACAGAGCCTGTCTGTCTGTTCTGCCTCTGGGTCATTTCCTTCCCTCACCTACCAAATCTCCCAGGCCATTTCCACACTAGACTGTTATAGCACTGTTATTCCACTTTCAATATCCTATGGAATCCTGGGATTTACCATTAGGGCAAAACTGCAAACCCCAGGATTCCATAGGATGTTGAAAGTGGAATAACAGTGCTATAACAGTCTAGTGGAAATGGCCCCAGTCACCCTTGAAATCTCAGGTCCTGATAGCGTGAAGGTGAAGTTTGGAGAAGAAGTAATACACATTTTTTTAAAAAAATACTGTCTCAAAAAGAAGGGCCAGATGCCTTTTTCATACCTACAACTGCAGGTAGGAATCCAACAGATAAAGGTTTCAGAGCCAGGAGTAAGCGATGGGGAAGATATTCACCTGTTGATATACTGCCAGCTCTGAAAGGTGCTCAAGAGCTCAGCATGAAAGAGATTTGCAAAGAATGGGGTGAAATAAGGAAGAGCTCCCAAGTTTCCGCTTCTTTCTCTCCAGGGAAGGAAAGAGTCTTAAAATGTGGACCAAGGCCATTTCCACACTACACTGTTACACTACACTGTTTCCGCACTGCACTTTCAACATCCTGTGGAATCCTAGGATTTGCAGTTTAGGGAAGGGCGTTCAGAATTCTCAGCCAGAGAGCTCTTTGGTCTCAGTAAACTACAAACCCCAGAATTCCACAGGAGGTTGGAAGTGGAATAATAACTCTAGAACAGTGTAGTGCGGTAATGGCCCAAGTCTTCCAGCCTCCGTGCCTGTGTTCAGCGTTGGTCTTAGCCTTATAGCGGAGGGGCTCTTAACATCGCACCAAACCGCAAATCCTACAGTTCCCTAGGGCAGAGCCGAGAGAGTTAAAGCAGTATCAAACTACGGCAACCCTCCCCTGTAGACTTCTCGAGAGAATGGTGAGCGTCCCTTCTTCCCTGCTCCTGTCTGGCTTTAGGAGTCCTGCTAAAGAAAAGTCGAACAGGACACGCACACGCCACAACGTGGGAAAGAGACTTTCCAAGGGGTTTCCTTCCTCGATGTCCCCCAGCCTCCTTCCTTCCCTTCCAGACCCATGTCTCGGCTAACATGCCTCTTTCCTCAAATACTCTCTCGTGTAGAGTTACCCTATCCCACGTGCAGCGCGGTCCCTGGGTCCTCTTCCTCCTGCACGGGATTTCTCCGCTTCTCCTTCCACGCATCAGACTCTTCCCTGCGATCTTCTCGGGTCCTTCTTCCCCACCCCAACAATGCTGTCTTCCAGTCTACCATCATCCACTCCCCCCCTCCTGTTTCCACTTTAATTCCTGACCCACCCCTTCATTCCACCCTTTCCCTGCCCAATACAAGCTTCACAGACTTAAAGATGGCCGGTGGATCGGGGGTGGAGATGAAAGAGAGAGGTCCCCGGGGATTCAAATCACCGGTAGTCGAGCTTTTCTCTTCCCCATTCTTAAATTTTCAAAGACTTGCTTTGACCCCCGTGGTGACTTGGGACAGCTCATCCTAAGTCTCAGTTGATCCTTCTTCTCAGTTAGGAGAAGACAATTTGAGGCCTTCCCAGAGGTTATTGGACTTCTGCTCCCATCATCCTTAGTAGCCAAAAGGACCGGGGCTGGTGGGAGATGCAGTCCAGTAACATCTGGAAGGAAGACATGCTTGCCCACCCAGGTCTAGATCGTGAAAAGGGAACCAAAAAGCATGACTTGAAGGCACGCAACAACAAGAAAAACAACAACAGTGCAACTTTCACGGAGTTTTCCTTCTCCTTTCCTCTTTGCTGGTTCTCCTTGCCTTAACTCATTTCTTTTCAAATCATCCAGTTGGCATTCCTAGGGAAAAGATGAAGTCCTTGCAAATAACACAGAACATACACCCAGACGCACATTCTGTCTCCATTATTATCTATTATATTATAATAATAATAATAATATTATACACTCATATATATGCAAGAAAAATTGGGTGTCCCCTACTGCTGTTATCTCAAGCGTCCTTCTTCGGTTGACAACCTCAGGATTTAACAATAAATTATTTATTATTGTTATTATTATTAGCCCGGAACTAAAGTGAATACTGTTTTCTCTCTTCTCTCTTCCCTTACAGGCTTCCAAAACGCCATTAGGAGAGCAAAATTAGAGGGTTTAGGGAGAAGGAAGAAACACATGCCTTCCGAATTCAAAGACTCAGGAGGGGAGAGAGAGAGACTAGAACGAGTTTATGGTGGGGAGGGGAGCGGAGGACCGAGGAGAGGACTGCATTAGATTAGCAGATAGGCAAAAGCTATCAAAACGACGCCTAGTACGATTAGCGATGTTCGTTCCCGATTTCTCCCTTATTGATTCGGGGAATTTTAATTCCGACTCTTGCTATTTGACATAATCCGGATTTATTACAAGAGGAGAGCGGTTTTATGAGAGGAAGCGATCAAGGTCGATTTCTCGAGCGGTTTAATCCGACATGCATTTCATATTTATATTAATTTTTAAAAAAGCAGAATAGTGTTATAAAATAAAATCCAGACAGGGATTTTTTGGGTGGGGGGGTGGAAATCGGAGATTATTTATAGCAGGGGTGAAAAGAAAACAGAAGTCATCAATCCTGCCAGTTCAGGGAAACGGAGGCTAAAGTGGCGGACTCAAACTTTTCAAAACCTCCGAAAAAAGGGGGAAAAAATAGGCGAGCGAAGATGCACGAAGTGAAAACGATACAAATACACACATTTAATCGCTTCTCACTCCGAACAGAGGTTTTGGTTGTCGAACTCAGTTCTTTGTAAAAACCCCACCTCGACAGGTAGACAGATCTATAAAAACTGGTCCTAAACACTTGGACGTGTATTGTTGTGGTTGTGTGTGTGCCTCAGATTTACACGGGAATAACATTCAGTTTCCTTGAGAAAGGTAAGGAGATAAAACTATCCCTCATCTATATTACACTGTATAGATGGGTTGGAGAGAAAGAGGGGGCAGAGTCCGTGTGTGTGTTAGAGAGAGAAGAATTAAATTTTTAATACAGTCCCAAGAACAGAGAAATGGTCCACAGCGAAGCTACCCCTGCAACAGTTGCTCAAGTAACTTATTGAAGTTGTGGACGGACAAAGTGAAGGAAAAAGCTCCACTGAAGGAATCGAGCTGATTTCTGACTCGACACGTATGGGATTGCATTAAATATCCAGACTAGATATTACACTATTATTAACAATATTCATTATTATTAATACGTAAATATTGTTAATAGTAATTGTAATATTAACAACAATAATACTGTTTGTAAGAAGATGATGAAGAAGAAATCATCTATTTTTATCCATCATTAATATTCCCCTCACTTAGTTAATTTCTTCTTTTTAAAAAAGTTCACACCCAGTTGGGAAAATCACCAACGCTTCAAGGGAATATGGATTTTTCTCGCTGGAGTTTCTACTCTTTCTTTCTTTCTCTCTTTCTCCCCCCTCCTCTTTTATTTCTGCCTCCCCCTTCTTCCCCAAGCACCGGTGAGAGAGATCCCGGAGCCTCGGCAAAACGGCCATAAATTTCCTAATTAGAGATTTCGCACCAAGACAAAAAGCCCTTAATGAGTCTCCTTCCAGGGCCTGTCATTGCGAGGGCGTGGGTGTTCCGCCATATAGATGTATATTCGCCCCCTTTCTTTCGCGGTGGGCCGCCGGGTCTCCTTTCTTAACATTTTAATTTGCTTTCTTTCCTCGCCTTTGATGTCCAAACAAAACTGACCCCCAAGGCTTTGAAGCTCCTTATTAGGGGGTGGAAATTAACTTCGCTTCTCTCCCCTCCCCTCACCTCATTAGCTTTCCCACTTTGGCACTGGCCAAAAGAGACGACTTCAGCGTTCAACGCGAAGGTAAAGTTCGCACTTGGGAGAGGAGAGGACGGGAAAGAGGAAACGCGCTCAGATATTTCTTTGTAACAAATACGAAGTAACTTCAGCAACTACAGAAACGGATAACTGCGTTTGAGTGGAGGGGGGATTATTTCTACAAAAAAAGCCAAAACCTTAATTGACTTGAAAATCATTTTTTAATAACCCTAGTATGGTTACTTTTAGAATTATCTTGCAAATCCAAAATTCTATTCCCTATGCTCACCCCCCAAAAAAAAATTCTCCCCACCACCGATGTGTCCATTGGCTTTAATTTCTAGAGAAGGCAGCCAATGATGATTAGCATTATTAATATTACCCTAAACTGGAATACAACAGGTCCCATTCCGGCGGCATACAAATCTAATAAATAAATAAAAATAAATAAAATAAATACAACTTGCCCCACCGATAATACTAATCATCTCCCCGGTTTCTCTACAGATCCCTGCCTTCTGGCGCCTCCAAGCCTTTTTAAAACTCGCCCCCAACTGGACACATCTGCTTGTATAATTTCCAAACGCACAGAAACCGTGATTAGCCATAAAGTCCTCGTATTTACCCACAATTCTGCCTTCGCTGGCCACACTTGCTTTGCTTTGTAGGGAAAATTAATAATAATAATAATAATAATAATAATAATAATAATAATAATAATAATAATAATAATAGCCAAAACTCCTGGGCAGAGGCAAAGCTGGGTCAAACCTCGATCTGATTTGGGGGGGGAATCCACTCTAATAAAAGAGGGCAACGTCAGTAAATGGAAGCTGGGGGGGTAGAGATGGAGAGGAGGGAGGGAGGAGGGAAGCACGAGTGAGAAACCGAGAGAGGGAGAGAGAGAGAGAGACTTAAAAGAAAGGGGCGGGGCTTCAGAGCAGGAGGGGGAAAGGAGCGACTCGGGCTGTCAATCAAAAGGCGGCAGTTCCAATAATCTCCAGCAATCTGTTAGGACCTGACCCGGCGCTCCGACTCAGATCAATAGGCAAAAGTGAAGGGAGGCAGCAGGGACGGAGAGGAGCCCGGAGCGGCCGGCGGAGGAGGAGGAGGAGGAGGAGGAAGGAGAAGAAGAGGAAGAAGAAGAGGGGGAGAGGAGGGGAGGAGAGGGAGCCCCCCAGGCCCTGCCCGATCTCCCCCCCTCGCCTCCCTCCTCTCCCCCCAGCCCACCAATGCCTGCCAGAGTTTTGGAGAGACCCTAAAAAGTGCAAGAGAGGCGAGAGAGGAGCCGGCTCTGGTCTCTCTTTCTCTCTGGCTTCTACCTCTCTGCTTTCTTTGCCTTTCCTCCCCCCTCTTCCCCTCTCCCCCTCCCCTCCCTTCCTTCCCCCACCCCTCCCCTCCCCTCCCTCCCCCCACAACCACCCCCCCAGCTCACACGCCATGGCATTCTCCCAGCTGGGCTACCAGTATATCCGGCCGATCTACCCGCCGTCGGATCGCCAAGGGAGCGGCGGCGGCGGCGGCGGAGGCGGCGGCGGCGGCGGCGCCCGGACCGGGGCTGCGGATCTGAGTCCGTCGGGGACGCTCTCCAGCGTGCTCTCCTCCATGTACGGGGCCCCCTACGCCGCGGCCGCCGCGGCCCAGGGCTACGGAGCCTTCCTGCCCTACGCCGCCGAGTTGCCCATCTTCCCGCAGCTGGTAAGTCAGCGATCGGGGGGCGGGGGGGATATGGATCGGACCTGGCTTCCAAAATCTCCCTCGATCGCTCCTTCTCCCCTCCTGTGGCGCCTCCTCAAACTCTCCCGGGGGCCACCTGGCTTTGGTAGCCAAAAAAAAAAAGTGAAATTGACCAGAGGTCCTGCGCCATTCGGGAGTCCCGATCGGTCTGTTTCGCTTTCTTTCCCTTGAGAGAGAAGGGAAGAGGCCCTTTTCGGCAGACGATCGCGCGGGCAGAAACGCCTGGCGTTCAGGGATTTGATGTATGCAAATTATACATACATATATATTTTTATACTCTTCGAGACAGAGAGAGAGAGAGAGCCCGGCTCGCGGTTTCTTCCCCGCAGTTTTTCAAACGACCACGCCGGATCTTTAGAGACCGATGGCTCGGAAGCAAAAGGTGGCATTAATTTGGCAAAGCGCTTCCAAGCCATTGCGGGTGTCGGATTTCTTTTTTTTTCCAAAAAGAGAAACTGAAGAGGCGGAAGAAAGGAGGGGGGAGAAAGAAAGAAAGAAAGAAAGAAAGAAAGAAAGGAAGGAAGGAAGGAAGGAAGGAAGGAAGGAAGGAAGGAAGGAAAAGAGGAAGAAGGAAAGAAGGAAAGAAAGACAGCCAAACACTTCCACGAGCACCTTGTTTTCTCAACCGAAAAAGAAATCTCATATGTGTGTGTGTGTGTGTGTGTGTGTATATGTATATATATATGTACGTATGTATGTATCATCTTCTTTCCTTATTAATAGGAAGCATTAACCCAGCATTTTTTTTTAAAAAAAGATATCCAGCCGGCCTTGCTATTCCCAATCAATACGAATAGAGTTTAGTCAACGTAAGGAATCTGGGAATCCAAGAAAACTTATGTAAACGTGGGGAGTGTTGGTTTCTTCTTTTCTTTTAAAGCCGGATCTCCTTTTTAAGCGTTGTTTCAAAAAAAGTTTTCATGTCTTTCACTTTTCTCGCCGCCCCCTGCAAACCCTTTAAATATTCTTCAAGGCGTTTTAGACAGTCGTCAAGGGCCTGCTATGTGTTGCGTGGAAATAAAAATCGGGGGGGGAATGCTCCCCCTCCAAAAAAAGAAGCAAACCAGGATAGCTACCCCAAAACTCTTCCACACGTACTCACAGGAAGCAAACCGAGGTGCGGGTGTATTTTTTCCTGGGTGAGCGGGTGATTGGCAGGTCCTGCCCGGGTGCAGAGAGGAATCAGAAGGCACTTTTTAAAAGTATTTACGGGGGGGGGGAATCTGCGGCCCCTCCGTGGTGCAAGGGGCACAAAGGGAGAGAGGTGTGGGGGGAGGAAAGACCTCCAGAAAGCTCTCCCTTTCGGATCGAGGGTTACTTTTTAACTTCTGCAAAGTTGGAGGGTGGAAAAATCTGAAGCTTTCTGTAACCTGCTCCAATTTTCTTTCTCGTAGTCCAAAAGAAAAGAAACTGGTGTCACCTGGACTATAGGATTTTAATTCTCTCGCATGCATGTAGGATGTTGCATTAGGCGTACAGGCCCGTTTCAGCTCTGTTTAAACATATACTTCTATTTTCAGACATACATGCATATATATTTTCTCTCTCACACACACATGCATTTGTATATGTATATATGTGTGTGTTTGTGAGTATATGTAAAATCTTTGTACCTACATAAAGGGAATTGGAGAGAAAGCTATCCATCTATTCAGCTCTGTCTGTTAAATAGATAATAGATATAAAATACATATAACCTACAAATGTAAAGCGAAACTTCTTCAAGGCAGATAGAAGTTACTTTCGAGACGGCAGGTCCTGTATTCCATGGGCGATGGAGTGATTTTTTAAAAGTCGGGAGGAATTTGAAAAGAGCGGCAACTTTTTACTGGATTTTAATTTTTTAATAAAAGGCACTCCATTTGCCTTTAGAGCTGTGATCGAGGGGAAAATGGTGACTGGATTTGGGGCGGCTGGAGATAAAAGAGATAGACCCGCTTCCCTTATCTGCACCTCTTCCTCACCCGTGTGAAAAAAAACAGCGATAAAAGGGATGGTAAAATCATCTGTTTAAAGAAGAGATGCTATAGACGTCCGCGACAGCAGACTTCCGAGTCTCACCGCCATCTTCGTCAACTTCTCAGCCCAGTTAGCCCGATCCCTTTGCGTTTTTTCTGTTTTGAGGCCATTTCCACACTGCACTGTTATAGCGCTATTATTCCACTTTCAACATCCTGTGGAATTCTGGGGTCTATAGTTTCCTGAGTCCCAAGAGCTATCTGGCTGAGAACCCCAGGAAAGCTGCAAACCCTAGGATTCCACAGGAGGTTGAAAGTGGAACAACAGCGCTACAAGAGTGCAGTGCGGCAATGGCCTTAGTCTCGGTGGGATTCAAAAAACCGGCTGCTGAACTTGCTAGAAAGAAAGCCTAGAACTTCGCAGTGCGATGCTGTACACCTCTACTCGGGAGCAAGCCCCGTGGAATCCAGTGGGTCTCACTCCGGATAAAGAGCCAACAGATTCAGATTTGGATCGCTTTCTCCCTCTCTAACCCCACGGCTCCCTCTCTCTGTTTCCTCTCCCCGCCCCGTCCAGGGCGCCCAGTATGAGCTGAAAGACAGCCCCGGGGTCCAGCACCCGGCCTTTCCCCACCACCACCCGGCTTTCTACCCATACGGCCAGTACCAGTTCGGCGACCCGTCGAGGCCCAAGAACGCCACCCGGGAGAGCACCAGCACCCTCAAGGCCTGGCTGAACGAGCACCGCAAGAACCCCTACCCGACCAAGGGCGAGAAGATCATGCTGGCCATCATCACCAAGATGACCCTGACCCAGGTCTCCACCTGGTTCGCCAACGCCCGCCGCCGCCTCAAGAAGGAGAACAAGATGACCTGGGCCCCGCGGAGCCGCACCGACGAGGAGGAGGGCAACGCCTACGGCAGCGACCGCGACGACGACGAGGGCGACAAGCGCGACCGCGACGACGAGGAGGAGATCGACCTGGAGAACGTCGACTCCGAGAACGCGGAGGGCGGCGAGAGGAAAGGGCCGCTTCTCCTCGACGGGGAGGACGACGACGACGACGACGAGGACGAGGGCGAGGGCGAGGAGGACGACGAGGACGAGGACGAGGAGGAGGGCGAAGGACTGCCC
This sequence comes from Iguana delicatissima, assembly GCA_948472985.1. Classification (NCBI taxonomy): domain Eukaryota; kingdom Metazoa; phylum Chordata; class Lepidosauria; order Squamata; family Iguanidae; genus Iguana; species Iguana delicatissima. Next base: position 144,738 of record CAOKZL010000533.1, read on the forward strand.
GCGGAGGAGGCCAGGCTCCTGCTTCACCCCGACGCCGGCAGGAGCACCGACTCCGAGGCTTCCGACGGGGGCGCCTTCGAGGACTTGCAAGCCGCCAGCCGGGAGCGCTTCCTGAAGGCCGTCGAGGCGGCCCGGCACCGAGCTGCAGCCACGGGTCCCAGGCCTTCGCCCGAGGCGGCCGCGCAGCCGCCGCCGCCGCCGCCGCCTCCGCGGGGCTTGTCTTCGCCGCCGGCTTCCCCCTCGACGGGCCCACCGAGCCCCGCTTTGCAGCCGCCGCCGCCCCCGCCGCCGCCCCCCAAGCCCAAGATCTGGTCCTTGGCCGAGACGGCCACCAGCCCGGACAACCCGGCCTCGAGGAAATCGCCCCCGGGCGGCGGAGGGGGCTCTCCGCCGGCCACGGCCGCCTCGACCAGCCCGCAGAGCCTCCAGCTCGTCGGGGCCGCCTCTCCGGCAGCCGCGGGACCGGCCGCCGTCGCGGCAGCCGCCGCCGCCGCCGCCGCCGCGGCCCACAGACTGGTCTCGACGTGCCCGCTGGGCAAGTTCGCCGCCGCCGCCGCCGCCAGCTGGCCCGGGCGACCCTTCTCGGCCCATCATCCCCACCACCACCATCACCACCACCACCACCATCATCCCCACCCGCTGAGCTTACTGAACACTCCCCACCTCCTGGGACTCGCGGGGGGCAGCGGCGGCGGCGGCGGCGGAGGGGGCGGAGGGGCGGCGGCGGTGGCGGCGCTCTCCAGACCCGCGGATCAAGCGCAGAGCGCGGAGGCCTCCGCCGGAGGAGGAACAGGTAAAGCCCCCGGCGGGACGGGGCGGGAGGGGAGGGGGGGGGACGGAGAAGGCGAGGCGAGGGGGATGTTTGGGGTGTCACTGGCCGAAGCGAGAACTAGGGGAGAAGAGAAGCAACCTTCAGGTCTAATTTTTGCAAAGAAGTTTACTAAGTAATCCTCTGGCTTCTTTCTAATTGATAGGGTCGTGTACTCCGTGTGCTACACGTGCTACACGTGTATACACGTGGATACGATTTTGTCTCCTCCTGTATATGTGCATGCCCACATTTAGAGGGAATGTGTATGAATATATATTTACGTATATGTATTAGGTGTGCTTATATGCCTGGATATAAGATACGAATTCACATCTGCATATAGACACACATGCTAAATAGATGCATATGTACATATGCGCGCACACACACACACACACACACACACGGTTGTACGTAGGTATGTACCCATTCAGTATCTGAGTGTATATGCAAGTGTGTGCATATGCATATATGCATCTATGTATGTGTGTGTGTGATAGATATATATATGAGGTTTGTGCACTATAGGTGTGTGTCTGCACACTTGTACACACACACACGGTGTATATGTGAGGATGTACATATAAGCATATCTGTGGAGGGTATATTATCCAAATATGCATATGGGTTGTATGTATATATGTATGCACATACTTGTGTGTGTGCCTATGCTTATCTGTGTTTTTATATGCATATGCACATGTCCATATATACACATATGTAGGTGTGTACACAGATATAGATATGGATACATGTATGTTGGTGTGTATAGGTTGTGCCGATATCCAAATGGGATATATGTATTTGCAAATATGTGTGGGTTTGTGCGTGTATGGGTACACAAACACACACACTCATGTGTCCCTTTGTGAGGCTAAGTCATTCTTATTCCCAACCAGAGCAGACCCAAGGAGAAAAAAGAGACTTGCCATCTAGCCCTTGGGGAAGCCCTTCGGATCTCCTGTAGTTGGGACAAAAATAGGCTCAAGCCACAGTAGGTTCGGAGAGGCATTCCGTGCTCTTTGGCTGTCCCTCTTTGGATTCAGGCTTGCTCGGAGGACAAACCGGTGGAGCTGAGAGGAACTGATGGCGGTCACTTGCAGCTGATGTCTTTTTTTTGGCACTGGCTGCAGGCTTTTCTTTTACTCCGCAAACTGGCTTCAGGAAACTTATTTCTAGGGAAATATGCATTCATGGGCCTTGCTTCTGGGTAAATGCATGGAACTATGGGCTGTCTATCTTGCAAGAGCCAAAGCAAGGAAGAGAGAAAAGGCATCCCCAATAATTCCTCCAAATAGCGGGTTCAGTTAAGATAAATAAGAATTTTGAAACCCAGACTAAGCAAAGAGAGCCCTTTCCTCCGCCCTCTTTTTTTCCTCCCCAAAAATCCTGTGTAACGCTATGCCTTAAAGGTCACATGCATACAAATACCCAGTGGATCGGGTCCCCCATCCCACCTGCCCCTCCTGCCTGGAGCAGTGGTTGTTGTTTTTTCTCTTCTGTTTGATGGCCAGCACTCAAGATCCACAAATCGCTTGATAGAATTTCTTTTAAGAAAAGGCATAAATAGCAAAGGTTCTCCCTGGGCCCTCAGAGGTGGAAGAAGAAAAGAAAGAAAGAAAGGAGTTGAGACATGTGAATGGGCAGAGAAGGAAAGTCCTGTACCATCTTTCCCAGCTTCAGGAAGGCACAGTTTGCCGTCCTCAGAACTGTTTTTCTTGTTGTCAGTGGTTTGTGTGAATCTATCTATAAAGCTATAGATAAGTACATTTAATCTCAACCCTCTGCCAGCCACTCACACACACTTAACCCTGTTTGCTGGGGGGAAAGAAATAACTTTGTGTGTGTGCTGCTGTGGGTTGTTTTTACTATCAAGCAAAACCTATTGGCCAATTCAGAAAGCCTATAACTTTGCAATGCAATGCTGTACACATCTACTCGGAAGCAAGCCCTGTGGAATCCAGTGGGTCTTACTCTCAGATAAACACCCAAGAGATGGAAAGTTAAAGTGTGAGCAGGGAGATCCCACTGAAATCAAAGCTTTTTCACCAGTGATGCATTCCCTACTAGTTAGTTGTTTATTTATTTCAATGTACTGAGCTAAGTTCGTAACTGTGGCTTGATTTTTTAGAAGCAAATCCAGAGTGAGCTTTTAAAAAGGACTTTTTTTTTCCTTTTGTTGCTTTTGTTTTGTTTTAGATCCACCTAGTGTCTTGGAAGTAGAGAAAAAGTTAATAAAGACAGCTTTCCAACCAGTTCAGAGGCGGTAAGAGATTGTCTATATCCTAGAGGGTACATGAAAAGAAAAGACCATTAAAAGGGGTGGGGAGTGGGGGAGATGGCTGTTAGGCTAAACCTGACCTCAGTCCCCTGTAGAGGAGACCCACTGAAATCAATGAAAGGGAAGTGAGCTGTGAGTTGCTCGTTCCTTTCCATGGGTCTGCTTTAGCTAGGACTAGCACTGTGTTTGATTCAGATTTGCTTAGAATCAATGGGACTTGCTACTTCCATATAAACTGCAAACCCAGGCACACTTCCTTGGGAGTAAATGCCCTGGAAGCTCCTGGGATTTATTTCCAAGCAAACATGCAAAGGATTGGGTTGTGTGCATACTTAGGATTGGAGCAGAGTTTTTAAAAAGGGCTAATTGCCTGTTCTTTGGAGTTACTTTTCAAATAAGGATTGCAGTGTGCTTTTGTTCCTCACAGTGTGATATTTAAGGTGATTATTAAGGAAAAGATCAGACATTCTTTTTCTTAGATTTATTTTTTTTTCAAGTCCTTGATGTGAGATGGAAATGTCTTATCTGCTCCCTTGACGATCCTTAGGTTTGACAAAATAAAGGGAAAATTTAAAATGAAAACTCTTAATTTCTTCCCTTTTTGCTTCCAGACCCATTTTAATAAGATATTTCCAAACAGACCAAAAGACTGTTTTATAGCACTGACATATATATTTATATGAGAAAAATAAGATGGGGAGGCCAGTGTAATCCCCAGCTGGTTTGCATACCTGTGAAGCATAGGTGTGTATGCATATAATGTTTATTTCCACACACCTGTATGGAAAGTCATGCCACCTATAAGTCATGTCTTTATCTATCTGTGTGCATGTGTGCATATGCACACAAATGTACTTGTACATAACCAACATGGACATTATATGCACACATATGCTATTGATTCAAGACAAGACAGAATTAACCATATATAAACTCAATGAGATGGATTATGGTGTCTGCTTACACGGATGCGCTGAGTCGAAAGGCTGTGCCATGATTGTGTATCTCGTACCCACACACACACAAACACTGCATCTTACACATAGCTACAGGATAGCTAGAGATAGAAAAATGACCAACTATGGTTCCATCGTATTATTGAGAAGGAGGACATGGCCTCCATTCATCCATCTGCCTGTAAGAATTGTGCCCATAATGTTTTTGACCGCCTACAAAACAGCAGAAGAATCTATTAGTCTGTTGCAGCCAAAATCACAAAACACATAGATAATTCTGACACCTTCCAAGCTATCCTATGTATTGTGTCAGCCATTTTTTGTAGACCAGCAGCCAAATTGACTCTTAAATCCACAATAAACTTCTCCCACAACACATATTTTAATTTTTAAGGTTCCATAAAACTCCATGCACAACTGGAATCATGGCTGGTAATTGTTTGGAATATTTTTCAAAGAGTTTTGTTCCGAGTTTTTTTTTTTAATTTGTAAAGAAAAATGCATCCGCTGCAAGGCAATTTATGAAACAAATCATAATTCCATGTATATTGATACATTTTTCTCCTGTGTTGTTTTTATTTCTTTTCTTTTTTTCTAGGCCTCAGAACCAACTTGATGCAGCTATGGTTCTATCTGCGTTGTCATCATCATAGTTGATTTTTTTTAAAAAAAGTACTGTTCTAATGATTGTAAAATAAAATTCTCTGTATAGTTACAACTTGTACGCATGTCCATGTATTAAAAGGGAAAAAAAATTACAAAAAGGACAAGAAAAAAAAACTGCTTCTGTACTATCATCTGGATTAGCTGAATTTGTGAGGTTTTTTTGGAAGTCCAGTGAGAAATAGGCGTCTTTAATTTTTTTTTGTATATATAGTAAAAAAATGTACATATGTGTGAACCAAATTGTACAAGAAAGTATATATTTTTGGCTAATAAACTGTTGCCACTTTTGACTATAATTTTCTGATACCTACTGGAATGATGATGTTAGGATGTCAAAATATTCCAAAAAACTAGTTTTGGAAGGTTTTTCAAAATGTCTTTGGAGGCTGCCATGATTTTCCTATATTTTTTTTTCCAGAATGGAAATCAATAATAGTTCCAGCACAGAATAGAGTGATGGGGATGTAATATTCATTCCTATGAAAGCCAGAGACAGGCGAGGACCTTCAAGATTTTGTAAAAAGCTGTTCTTTTGATTTGGGGAGCCAGTTTAATCGTTGAAGGAAGGAGTTTGTTTGCTGTAGCAAAGTTGCATTATTAGTAATAATTATTATTTAAAGTGAATCTAATGAGTGAACAAAATTCTCAGCTGGGGTTATTCCCCCGGGTTTCAGAATCCCTCTCCCCCTTTTGTTCAAAGAAGTTTGACCTGGAAACCCAGAGTCCCGCTGATTTAAACACCAAGTTCCAGACCTTTGTGGTTTCTTATTTTTTTTGCTTCTCCTTTTCAAATCGGTTTGGGGTTTCTTTGTCTTTCACTGTGTCATCGGCAAGGGTGTGCAATTCAGTGTTCAAAAAGAACAAGAAAAGAAAAGTTAAAGTTGGAATTGGGTTTGCAATTGGGTTTGCAAACCCATGTGCTTCGGGATTTCTCCCCCCCTCTTTCTTTTTGCAGGGGGGGTCATGGTTGGAGGGGTTCATTCGAGGCAGCTGTTGGTGGGTCCAGATGTGGAAAGGACAGAGGGACAGAGAGGCTGAGAAAACCAGGAGTGAAGTCTTCTCCCTCTCCCTCTTTTTCTTTTTCTCCTTTTCCACGGCTTGAAAAATGCCGAGGCTGGAAGAGAAGGCGACGGGGAAGGAAGAAGGAGAGAGAAGGAAGAAAGGTTGAAGGAAAGAGAGAAAGAAATACATAAAAAAAAAAAGTCCGCGTCTGCATCCTGAGCTGGGAAAACAGACTGTAGTTGGCTGGAGGCTGGCAGCTAAGAGAAGCGATTTCGGGATGGACGGATCGCTAGCTCCTCGGATTATTTTATATTCATGATGCAACCGTTTATGTTTTGAAAAGAGAGAGAATAAGAAGGGAAACCCGCGAGAGCCAGCTCGGTTTGGGGAGTTCGAGGGAGCTGGAGCGAACTCTGAGTCTGGAGCGCCCTCTGCAGGTGGAAGCCGCCGGCTCTCGTCTACCTTTAGCCTTCTTGGGAACTTTGAGGTCAATCGGAAAAAGCTTCCAAGCCCGGCTCACCGGCACTCAGCCTGGCTGAAACCTAGGAAGGATTTCACTCCAGACCTTAAGAAAGTGGCCTTGAGGGGACTGCAATTCCCCAAACCCCCAGGACCAGAGAGCCAAACCAGTCACCTTGCCAAGTTCTGGCTTCCTTTCAGCAAGGCTGGCCACTTTGGATTACTTTCTTCTTTATTTTCTTCCTGGATTTTTTTTTTTAAATCCAGCCCAGTTGCACTAGATCTCCCACTCACACACCCTGAAGTCATCTCTTTATTCTTTTGCAGTTCATAGAACTACAGGGTTTTGTTGTTGTTGTTTTCCCACTGTTAAGTAAGGTTTGTGGCAGGAGTGCAGCTACAAGAAAGCCCAAGATGTGGTCCTTGCTTCCCCAATAACAATAATTGTTATTTTCCCTTCAGTCCCCAATTTTGCAGCATTGCAGAGAGTGAAACTTTGAAAATTGCTCCCATCCAGAACTCCTCTGCTTGCTGTGTTTGTATTCCCCAGGTCCCTTCGGTGCCCCTTGGTGTTGAATGCCTAGATTGTATTTCTAAACATTCAAGGGAGGTCTTGACATTTCTGCTGTGCTAGAAATTTGGGGACTGAAGGGAAAATTCGTTTTGGATGGGTAGAATTCTTATTTAGGGAAGTCAGTGCCATCCTCTCCCAGCAGCTGCCCCTTGCTTTGTGGGTGGGTGATCTATCAGGATTTGGGGTTCAAAATGAATAGATTGGGGCGACTCAAGTGTGCTTGGGCCAGATGTAGAGACAAGGAGGTGTTTGTGGACTTCTAGAGGGAGTTTGGTCAAGAACGAGAGATGCCACCGCTAAACTGACCACTGTGATGATCTCTGATACCCCACGGACCTCATTACTCGGTGTTCTTAAAGCTATTGATTTCCCTTCTTCCTCTCTACCTTCTTTCCCTTTCCCTTCTCAGTGGCATGATGGTCTAACAGGCTAAAATGATTAGGAGAAAAGAAAACTTTCTCAATTTTTCTTTAAAGCTTGGAGGAGAGAATAAGATGGCAATAAGATCTTTTTTCTCCCCAAGAGGGAAAAATGCTATTTAAAAAGATACAAGGGAACAAGGCATACATGGCCTGGAATCTTGGCAGTGTCTTATGCAGGGTTCCCCTACACAAACGGTTAGATGTTTTGATCTGATGCACCATGTTTTCATTCCATTCAAAATTGCAGAGGCAGAGTTGTGCATGTAGTATGTATTGCATGGTTGCATTGCACTCATGCACTGGGTTGCAGATTTGGTTGGTCAAAGGCACGGTTCTCTAGCGCTTTTTGCAACCATCATGTAACTCTGAGAGCATAAAGTTGTGTCCAGTTTCCATGCAACAGAATTTTGGATGCAGTCTCTTTTGGCAATATCTCGTTTGAATGGAGGGCTATATAGGCCTGCTTCATGAGAAAAGCGTTCACAGTTGATGCATTGAAAGAGAAAAGGAAACTCAAGGGGCCTGTTCACACTACACAGTTATAACACTATGATTCCACTTTAACTACTATGGTTCCATCCTATGGAATCCTGGGATTTGTAGTTTGAGGAAGTACTGGAATGTTGTGGTTTGCTAATTCTAAATGTCCTTCCCTAAATTAAATTCCTAGGATTCTAGAATGCCATGACAGTTAAAGTGGAATGTAGTACTATAATGGCGGAGTGAGATTTAGTACAGAGATTATTTCAGTACAGAGAAACGTGGCTCTCCAGATGTGTCTGGTTGGATTGCAACTTCCCTCATTCCTCTGCATTTGCTCTGCTGGTTAGGGCTGAGGGGAACTGCTGTCCAACAACTTCTGGGGAACCACACATGTCCCTACCCCCGTTTCAGTGTCACTTGTGAACACATTCCCCTGCAAGTGTGCAACAAGTGTTTTTAACTGAAGGCTTTGCCAGCGATAACAGCGATATAGGTGGCATGATGTATTGCTTTGAATGTTGAACTAGGAGTCCAGGAGACCAGGGCTTGAATCTCTGATCAGCCTTGGAAACTCACTTGGTGAACTTGGATGAATCATTTCTCTCAGCCTCAGAGAAAGGTAATGGTAAATCTCCTCTGGAAAAAATGAAGTCTTGCCAAGAAAACCTTAGACTACGGTTGATGTAAGTTGGAGTCAACATGAAGGACCGTAGCGACAAACAACAGCAGGGCCATCAAAGCCTGCTAGCTAGAATGGTTGTATCTCATCTTCAAGATGCAGTATTCCTCTGTTGAGAGTAAGCATAGCATAGTGATGTGAGTTTTGGACAAGGAATCCAGGAGAGCAAGGGTTGAAACTTCATTCAGCCATGGAAATCCATTAGGTGACCATAGGAAAGTCGGACTTTCTTAGCTCTAGAGGAAGGAAATGACAAACATCCTCTGAATAAACATTCCTGTGTTCTTAGGATAGAGTTTACATCAGTTGGAATCAACTTGAAGGCTCCAGACAAGAGGCTCTTTACATCTGTCAGTAGAATCATTACAGCTAAGCCTACAGTTATGGGCACCAGATGATGGTGGGCTGCAACTCCATGAGCTTGGCCAATCATGCAGCATCATGGGAGTTGTAGTCTACCAACAAGTGGAGGGCCACCATTTTCTCACCTCCAGTTTAACCAAGCAAGTATTCTCGGCTGTGATTTAATCTCCCTTAAATCCCTCAGATCCTGGAGGACTGAGTTAAAATTCCAGCGTGGCGGCTCATGGGGAAAATTCTATTTGTCAAACACCAGGGACTAAGATGCTAAAATGACACCAAATTTTCATTCACAAAAGAACCCCCTCACCTCCCACTCCTTCCACGTCTTCCATTTGACTGGCTTAGATGTTAGCTGTGTGTTGTTTTAATTTGGGGAAAGTGATCTCAAATATTGCTCATAAATTGTATCTCAGAGATCAGATGTATTTATGGGTAAACTGCTTTAGATTTTTATCCAGAAAAGCCTTATTAAGGATCCAGGTTTGCATTTTAGGTACTCCTTATCTGTGATGTTGGAAAGAAATGTCTTATAACTGATTCCAGGGGATATTTGTGCTAAAGTAATCCCCACAATGGGCTTACTGACATGTGGGAATGTATAGGATTGCAGGCTGCAGAGATAAAAATATAGATCTAAATGAAAGAAACAGATTCATTGGGATTTTACATTTCCTCCCCTAAAATAAGTGGGTTCTAATAGAAAAAAATAACAGGCAAAGGGTTGCTTGTGAGCTTGAACCCAACAGAATGAAAGAAAGGGAATGAGCTCCATATTCTTGGCAAAGTGCTGAAAACTAACCAGGTTTGTCAGAGGTCAAACTACTTAGAGTCACTTCAGTTCTACCTGCCAGTTTGAGAAGTCGGGAGAAGGAAGGAGAATTTCTTTTTCCCAACCTGAAAAGAATCATGGATTTAGAATAGGAGGCAGGGGAGGGGAGCAAAGATAATATTTTTTTAAGTCGGAGGGAGCTTTTTCCTAGAGGCCTGTTTGCTCATTAAGAAAATTAAAACAGACACTTTACTGGTAGTGTTGACTTCTTTTCACCTTAGAATTCAGGAAGTTTAGTTCAGTTAAATTAAAACCATACCAGATTCTAATGCTCTTCTCACTTTTTTTTCTAAATTCCTCTCCTCCTGTCCCCCCTTTCACCTTTCCAATTTCCTTCTTTGGCAGGTAATTTCAACAATTGGTCTTGCCTAATTATTGAATCTCATTGCCAGTCGAGCCTGTAATGAAGTTGATCCAGGACCCTGTGCAATCTAACAAAGCAATATTGTTAGATCGCACAGTCAAAGTTGCCAAGGGTTGTTCTATTTTTATTTTTTTTAACTGAAAATTTAAACCAAAACACGATTTTAGTTAGCAGAGTAAGGAGAAGCAATGATAAACTCTCTTACTGGGAGAACCAGTTTAAAAGTCTTGCAGGCTTTGAAATACAGCGGTGTTTAAATGAGCACCATTGGACAGACTGGAGCTTACTTGGGAGTAAAGAGACATAGAGAGATTGGTAGTTTCTTTGTGTATATGCATGGTAAGATTAGAGTTTATAAAAGTTACTTTTTCACCTGCAACTGCCACTTGTAGGTACCCCTTAAAGCACCGTGATGCTACACTATGGCATCTTGCAATTCAAGATCTCCAGAAATATGTAGAATTCTCTGCCAGGGAGAGCTCAGTTCTCACCAGACTATAAATCCCAGAATCCCATAGATTACAGCCATAGTGAAATCAACATGCAATAATTACACTGTGACAGAGTCATTCTATGTGTGTGTATTTTGGATTAACTGGATGTTGAAAGACAGCCCCCATCTTTTAACACTGGGCCCTTTCAGTTCAATTCAGTAATAGAAAACTAAGACGGGCTTTCCTTATTACAAGTTGCTCAGGGGTGCCACTGAGTATGGTATTTCCAGGCAGAATTCTTCTCTTCCATCAGGAACAGTAAAATGAACTTGTGTGCCAAGAACAGCATGGGACTGTATTGAAGAATTTACTGTTCCCATGAGCAGCATCCGATCATATGGAAAGAAGAAGTGGGAAATACAATGGGTAATGATTTAGGGGGAAGGATGTATTCTAAATACATTTCTTACTACCTATTACAGCAGGGGTGGGTACAGTACGGCCAGGGGGGCACATACAGTTCCTGAACCCCACCTTTGTGGTCCTCAAACCTCTGCACTGGTTCCTCAACTTCCCCAATGCCACCCACTTAAAATTCTTGCCTTTTTTTTTTAACCTGAAAACCATACAGAAAATCTCTTAAATTCATGAAATGATGTGGTGGAGGAGAACCCACCTCACTCATACACTGCCCCCAATATCTCTGCTTTTCTGTGTTGTTGTTGTTTTGGTTGTTGTTGTGCGCCTTCAAGCCATTTCTGACTTATGGTGACCATAAGGTGAACCTATCATGGGGTTTTCTGGGGCTGAGAGTGTGTGAAGTGTCCAAGGCCACCCAGTGGTTTCCATGGCTGAGCAGGGAATTGAACTCTGGTCTCCAGGGCCATATTCCAATGCTCAGAACACTATACCACTCTGGTAGTTCTTCTCAAAACAAGAAGTCACTTCTGGCTGCCATTTTGAGAGAGACTTCAGAGGAAAAGGGAGGTATTTGGATTTGCCATGGGACAGAGGTGCAGCCGGTGGGGATGGTTCGTGGAGAGAATTCTCCTGCCCTCCTCAAAGCACCAACAGGAACCCAGTCTCAGTATGTGGGTATCGTTTTCCTTCTTAGAGGCCCTTTTCACCATGTGAAAGGGTCTCTGGAGCATCGTGCAATTGCGAGGAGCGGAGCACATGACATCCTCACAATTGCGTGAAGCTGTCAGGGCCAGCAGGCACCAATTGTGCACTATTTCATTTTGGGCTTGTAGGCGAAAATGGTGCGCAATTGTGCATCGCTCCAGGGCCCTGCGCGCACTTACCATGTGTGCGGAGCCTCCAGAGCCATGGTGCTCACACTTCCTGCCCAGCGCAGCCTGGGAAAATCCCAGGCTGCGCTGCAGAAGGAAGAGGAGAAGCCCTCACGCTACCTGCTCGCCAGCAGGCAGTGGATGCGGAGGCAAAGCAGTGGGAACGCGAGAGCCTCTCGCAAGAGCCTGCTCACGCAGTCTCCGTGTCCCAGTGCCGCGAAAAGGTAAGGTGTGGAAAGGGCCCTAGACTGCCTGGTTCCTCCCTGATGCTGCTGGAGTGCATGGCTGAGATTATGCTCACAGGCTGCATAGCACAGAATTACATCAGCAAAACTGCACTGGAGTTAAACTGGTTCACATGGTTGTGTGAAAATGTAGCAGGTGCTTGCAGGACTTTGTGTTGTTGTGGAGTGTTTATCTGCATTAAGGATTGCTCTTTTGTGGGTTCCCAAACAGCACAACAGCTTGTGCAACCATCAAGCCACCCTGACACTGCATGTGTCCCCATGATCAGAATAGTGGCCTTGCGCAAAGGTGTTTCCACTAGTATAAGAAACTAAAAGGATTCCAGCCTGAATGCAAACTGAGTTAGTGCAGGACAGAAAACAAGAGTGGAGGTGGAGAGAGAAGGTGAGGGAAGTCATTATTACATCAACATGTTCCACGTGTCCTGCCCTGAACCCTGTAGGCCACTCTATTGCCCTCGAGAGAGGAGAATGCTGTCATCTCTGCAGTATCAAAGCAGCAGAGATGTGTGAGTCCACATCTGTGAGGTGGTGACTCCACTCTGGGCTTTAGTCTGAACTTTAAAGGAGATATCCAGCTATCCAGTTTTGGGGATGGAGTCCAACACATTGGATGGATCCACAGACAATGTTGAGTGCTATGGGGGAAATAGCAAGGGGGGCATCTTGTCTCTTGTCAACAAATCATCTCAGGCTGCCAAGGTACTCTGTTTAAATGTTTAAATTGCTACAAAGCTTTGTCAGGAAGCTATGACAAAGGACACCTGGTGCAGTCCTGACCCCCACTCACCTATCTTTTAAAATTTACTGGTTACAGTTATATCTCACCTTTCCTTCAATCAGTTCAAGCAGCTAACCTGGTTCTCTTTGTCTCCATTTTATCTTCCCAACAACCTGGTGAGGTAGGCCAGGTTGACCCAGAGCAGGGCTGGCCCAAGATGAGTTCCTTGGCTTCCCAATGGTGTGAATCTGGATTTCTAAAAGTCCCAGTCCAACAGAGAAGTGTGCATGGGTATGGCTGTCCATCCAGGTTACGTCCACTCAGCACAAAGACGTTGTCCAAGCACATCTCTTGATCTGAAGAGAGGCGATGAGGAGGTACAGATAAGGGAAGACATTTCTTAAAAAGAAAAAAATAAAGTTGACTTCCCTGCTGTGCACCTCTTCAGAAATGGTGAAACTGCCTGGGGATGATGGGAGCAGGGATGAAAAGAAACTTTAAAACCTTTCAGATCATATGCAAAAAAAAAAAAAAAAATTGTAGAAGTTTCAGGAAACCTTGATGAAGAGAATCCTGAATCCATGAGAAACATTGCAACACAGGACTTATTCCATGTGAAAAATACTCCCCCCGCATTTTTTTTTTTTTTGGTACAAAACAAGGGATTTATTATAAACACATCTCTTGAGCAGAACACATAAAGAACATTTCTGCACATAAAATGTCATTTTCTGCACACAAAAGATACTAAATTTATTTATTTATTTGTTTGTTTATTTTGCAGTTTTATGGACTTTCTCATCCCAGGTTTAAAAAAAAATATTAAAAAATAGAATGATGATTCTTGCCTATGAGTATGAAATTCATGAAGAGTTACATCCCTAGATGGGAGCTGTAGTCCAGGCCATCTGTGAGGAACTGAACGATAAGAAATTCGCAGCGCAAAACTTATTCCAAATGAAGAATGCACCTCCTCCCTTTTTTTTTTTGCACATTTCTTGTGCAGGAAATATAAAAAACATGTAAAGAACATTTCTGCACATAACATGTCATTTCCGGACACAAAAGATGTTATTTATTTATTGCTCAGAATAAACCCTGAACTGCAAATTGGCCTCAAAAGCTGCAGTTTTATGGACTTTCTCATCACAGGTGGAAAAAAAAAAATAAAAAAAAAATAGAATGATGATTTGTTCTTGCCGATGAGTATGAAATTCATGCAGATTTATACCTGTAGATGGGCTTTGCAGTCCAAGCCAGCTGTGAGGAACTGAGCTGATAGTCTTGGAAGAACTGAGGTAGATTTCCCCCGCTTCCCAATACACAAACAAACAAGCACACACCTTTGCACAGGGGTGCCTCGGCATCTCTCCCAGAGCGTGAAGGCTGCCGAGTGCAAAGAGTTAAGGCTGAGTTAAAAGTACCAAACACACAGGAGCACCCAGGGTGACATGCTTCAAGTTTAGACAGCACCAGTTATGCAAATGCAGAGGGGTGTGCGGTATTGACATTTTGAGGTCATGGTGATAGGAATGTATTATTTATAGGCTTGGGTTGCAGGAGGCCGATAAACCACATTTGAAATCCTTGAGCTTTGTAAAGCTAGAAGGGCTTGCCTCCCCCACCCGTCTCTTTTCCTTTCCCTTTTTTCTTAAAAAAAGATGCACATTTGTGAGTGGGAAGTTAACATACCTGAAGGTCTGTGGTTACACAGGCCTTTCTGTAAGAGGGCTGCTTCTGTGCACAGATGAAGATCAGGAGATAAAAACATTTTAATGATGATGACAATGATGGCTGTTTCCGCACTAGACTGTTATAGTGCTATCATTCCATTTTCAACATCAAAGGAATCCTAGGGTTTGCAGTTTAGGAAGGGGCCAATGATGATGTATTTGGAGGGAAGTAAATATGAAGATGATGTTACATCTCTATCCAGATTCTTGTAAAAATTATTCTCTTTGCATTTTTATCCTTTCATTCAAAAGGAGTTCAGAGAGTGAAATAAGGGCAGTTCTAAACACAGTATGGAAAAGGTACTGCAAAGACAGGATGTGGTTGAGAGTTGCTGTGACGTGAAGGTGGATTCTGGGAGCTGTAGTAGTCCAAAGCACTGATCCTATCGCTGTCGTATGCATACACTATTCTTCCCTACATTTTTTCTCCTCTCAACACCCTTGTAAGGTAGGTTAAGCTGAATAGCCAGAAGGCTTCGTGGTTGAAACAAGTGAGTATCACAACTGAGTAAGGACTTGGTCCTAGTCTGAAATATATAAAAACATTATTGTTGTTCTATGCCTTCAAGTCATTTCTGACTTACAGCTATCATAAAGTAAACCTATCACAGGGTTTTCTTGGAAAGATTTTCTTGGCAAGTTTTCTTGATAGGGGTTTGCCATTGCCTTTCTCTGAGGCTGAGAGAGTATGAGTTACCCAAGGACATCCGGTAGGTTTCTGTGGCTGAGCGGGGATTCAAACAGAGGTCTCCCAGAGCTCTAGTCTAACACCCAAACCAGTATACTACACTAGCTCTAAATATCTATATCCCTCTCTCTCGCTCTCTCTCTGTCTATACCTCTCCCTCTATGTCTCTATATCTATCTGTCTGTCTGTCTATCCATCCATCCATCCATCTATTTATCACCCTGTCTCCTTTTTTCCTACAGCAAGACTCTCCCAGAAATCAATATTCCTTATCACACCCCTGGATCTCTTTTGGTCTTGAGAAAACCCGTTGAGGTCACTGAGAGATTTCCCCCCCCCCTCTCATGCAGGTCATATTGCTCAGGCAGATTGCAAATGTAACCACTGATGGTTTGAGTAGTTGTGTGTAGGCCAAAGCCACATAATACTCCAGATAGTACTTCAGCATGGTTCGTTTGTGGATCGCGGCCAATATTTGTCCTTGGCAAACAATCATGAGATTTCTTCTACATCTTCATGGCTTTTCCCACAACCCCACCCCATTTTCTGTATTTGTGCCTCTTTATTTTGCCCTGTTGTATCTGAGCTCAAGGAAGGGAGGAGTCTGAGCCTGGTCTCCAGTTCACCTGCGTTTCTGGATTTTCTGGTTGGTCGGTGGAGCAACTGGAAGCCTGCAACAAAACAAGAGAGGAATCCACGTGGAGCAACATTCACAGGAAAATGACTCAATACCGTCAGTTGTAAATGTATTGCTTATATTGTTGGAAATATCATTTAGAAGTTGGTTTCAAAATGCTGCTAACAGTAGTGGCTGGTGACTTCTCTTGGGTAGGATGCTGAGCTTCCAATAGCCTGTAGTCTGAGTTCGAAAGGAGCTATCCAAAGTGCTGAACTTTCCCCCTAAATTGGTTTGGCACCTTAACTAACTCCTTTAAAGTTCAGACGAAAACCCAGGGTGGGTTCACCACTCCTCTGGCCGCAAAATCTTCTCTTTCTCTACTCCTCTCTCTTCTTCTGCCACATCAATTTTAATTTGCCTTTCCCAACATGCCTATGATGGGTCCATTCCTTGATCTCCGTTGGCATTTTGGCATGACCTAGATTATTCAGACTCCTCCGTTCCCAAAATTTATACTTGACCAAAAGAAGGGAGAGTGTAATCTGTGCTGCATCCATGCAGGCCCAGAAGTGGAAGAACTTTAAATTTTACATCATCACCATCATCATCTTTATACTTCACTTTGTCTCCAAGATTGAGATTCAAGTCAGCATAATTACAAATTTTAATTACAAATTTAATACTTTAATGCTTTTAATTAAAAGTTTAATTAAAAGTTTAATTTAATTAATTGGAAGTGAGAAATTAATTAATTGGAAGTGAGAAAAACAGTTAAGACAATACAATGTAAGGCAATGTAAGACCCTCCTGAAAGCTTTTTCTTCAAAAACCTTCATTTCTAAAAGCCTGCTGAATAAAAAGGACTACCAAAAGGGAACCATCCTACCCTTCCCACAGAGGGAGTTCGAAGCCGAGGGGTAGCCACTAGGAAGACCTTGTATCTCTTAAACTTGATCTGTATCTTGATTCTGATTTCTAAGAGTCCCAAGTCCTCATTTTCTATATATATCACATGTCTGCCTCTACCTTCATTCCTTTCCCCACCATTTTTTCTCCCGGCTTTGCCCTGCTTCCCTGTTTCATCCATCACAATCAAGTTCCATCATTCATTTCACACATTCTTTTCAAGTAGGATCAGCACTACCATAAGGTAGAATGAGGCAGCTGCTTCACATAGCAGATGCTGAGAGGCAGCTGGTGGACATTGCTATGTGTGCCTCTGAGCTTGCTTTCCTCAGGAGTGATGGAGGAAGCGGTTCATCTCAAGTGCTATGATTCAACTGCCCATCAGGTCAGATTCCGTCTACAGAACATGGAGTTTCATCTTTTTCTTCCTCACAGGTGCCAAAGTGTCTTCTTTCAGAGAGAAAAAGGACACCCTTGGTGACCATGAAAGAGGTCAAGATTCCAAGTAGATAACCAAGAAAGAAGAGAAGGCCAGAGACTTCTAAGACCCAAAGTTTTATGTCCTCTTGGCAGGACAAAGAATTTGCAATATAGGAGGCATCATTGAGCCTTGCTCATGTTAAGGATGATGACAGATAAATCTGCTACAGCATCACATGCATGGTGCACCCAAGAAGAAAGAGAAAACTAGAGCTGGTTACATTCACACAGAATGACAACTCAGATGATAGCAGAACTAACTGTGGGGCCCCATTATGTTATAACACTGAAATTCTGTTTTAACTCCTATAGCTGCATCCTATGGAATCCTGAGATTTGCAGTATGATGAGGCACCAGAGTGCTTTGGCAGAGAATTCTAAGTCCTTCTCCTTAAACCGCAAATCCTGGGATTCTACGGGATGGAACAGTTACAGTAGAATCATAATGCATTAATTGTACAATGTAAAAGGACCCCAGACTGTGAAAATGTTACTAATTTAGACTACAGTTCCCAGACTCCCTGGCCAGTGGATATTCTGGGAATTGTAGTCCAGAAACAACTTTTCCAAGCTCTGAATCTGACACACATTAGATCTCGACTCAGTCACAATCCATAAAGGAGAACTGGGTGACAGTTTCATGTAGTGACAACTGGAGGTATACTTAGTCATGTCTGCAAGAAGAGAGGTTGGGGGTCAATGCCAGACTGTTAAGCAATAGGGTAAGGTGAAATTACGTAGTAGTGCTACATAATACAAGGCAAAGCAGAAATGCTGTCTTGGCCGGGGAAATAGACTGTGGGCTGCTCAGAGCATGTTCTGGGGGGTGCTTATGTTGCAGGGAAACTGATGTATCCGTCCTCTAGGCTCCCTGAAAGCCTGTTGAACAAAGGTATGGTGTGCCTGTAGTACTTCCTCCCGGCCACTTGCTTCAGTGGTGTCCGAGACCATTTCCGCACTACACGGTTATAGTGTTATTATTCCATTTTCAACATGCTGTGAAATTCTGGGGTTGGTAGTTTCCTGAGGCCAAAGAGCTCTCTCGCTGAGAGTTCTAAAGGCCTCTCCCTAAACTGTAAACCCCAGGATTCCACAGGATGTTGAAAGTGGAATAAGAGCACTAGAACAGTGTAGGGTGGAAATAGCCCAAGACCAAAGGATAATCGTCAATATAACTATGGCTCCCTCTTCTGGTGAGGCAGGAAATGGAGCCTGGTCAGTATCCCTGATGTAAATCCCCTGGCGCTTTTCAAGTGTGAAGAAGCCCTCATGATTTATGCTTCCATTTCTCATATGCAGCTCACCCTTTGGACATTTTTCTTCTTCAGATGAGAGCTGGTTTGCCGGAGTCCTAACTAGCTAGAGAAAGCTTTTAGCCTAACCTACTGCACGAGACCCTTCCCCCCCCAACACACACATTTTCTAGGCTGCTTTCCCCCTGTCTAATCAATTATCTTCTTAGCTAGTCCTTCTCAAAGGTGAGAACTCATTATGCATATTCATAAATCACAGCGCCCAGACCTGACACTGATTGATGTAATCATCTGCCTCCTTCCGCAAGCCTCGAAATGGTGGGGAGGGCTGGGAGCGTGCTGGCAAGATGTTGAGACCTGCAAGTTGTGAAGGGAGCCCCTCCCCAGGTTGTTCACCAGGAACCTCTTCCCCTTTCCTTTGACTGTGGAGCTTAGGTACCCCTTGGAAACCTGTCAGAAAGGCAGAAGAAATGAGGACATATCAGCTGGTTGGTCTCAGTTGTTCCTTCACTTCGCAGACTTGTTGGCTCTATTTTATGAATTTTTTCATTAAAATACATATATCCTAGCGCAGGAGATGATAAAATCAATTTAACCAAACCCTTTAAACCAGAGATTCCCAATTTTTGATCCTCCAATAGTTATGGACTTCAGAATTCCCAGAATTCCTGGCTGTTGGCCAGGAATCCTCCCCATCTCCCGACCAAGACCAGGATTCCACAGAATGGAGACATGGGCCATTTCTGCAGTACACTTTTATAATGATATTATTCCACTTTCAACATTCTGTGGAATCCTGGGATTGGCAATTTAAGGAGGGGTCTTTAGAATTCTCAGCCAGAGAGCTCTTTGGCCTCAGTAAACTACAAACCCCAGAATTCCACAGGATGTTGAAAGTAGATTAATAGCACTATGACAGTGTAGTGCAGAAATGGCCATGGTTGTTAAAGCACATCCTCCAACTGTCCCAATTTGGCAGGAACAGTTTTGATTAATCCTCTACCATCCCACTTCTTCAGCTGCTTTTGAAATGTTCCGGCTTCTCTCTCACCCTCTGCCCTTCGTCCTAGGTTTACTTTCATTGTTGCAGAATTCAAAGTGCAAAAATTCAGAGGGGGAGAAGAAAGGAAGGGGTGGAATCTTGCCTTTTCTGGTGCACTTGGGCAAAAGCAAACTATTGCAGCCTCTCCTAGGTTGTGTGTTCTTCGTCACTGATAACTTTTACCATTGTGACCCACAATCTGATGTTGTTTGGTCCCATGTGTCCCAGTCTTTGGTCATTTCTGCACTCGACTGTTATAGTGCTATTATTCCACTTTCAACATCCTGTGGAATCCTGGGGTTTGCAGCTTAGGGAGGATGCATCCTGGGGTTTGCAGTTTAGGGAGGAGCCTCCTCCCTAAACTGCAAACCCCAGGATTCCATAGGATGTTGAAAGTGGAATAATAGCACTATAACGGTCGAGTGCACAAACGGCCTTCATCCGTGAAAAGTTGGAGGGTATCATTATCCAAATGCTGAAGCCGTGCAGTGCGAAAGAAGTCTCCCTCCTCCTTATTCTATTTCCCTGCTCTTTGGATTTTAATTGTAATTATTTATAGTCCTAAGGGAGAAAATGAACCTACAATTGAAATGCTGAACCAAAGATAGGAAAGTGCCTGCTAATTAAAACAAACAAACAGCAAAAATGTATTTATGGTGAATGTCTTTCTATTTGTGGAGGGCTGGTACATTTTCTTCCTCAAGAGAGTGGGGTGAAAGGAAAGGCTCTGGGTGGTATTTCTTTGACATCATATAATCATCTCCTGCACTCCTTAATATGGTAACACTGCATTCGTTCACCGTCTATATTTACTGCACTAGGATGACTCACAAAAGCAAGAATCTATATTGTACTGATTAAAGGGCTTTCTCCAGGTCATGATGCATTTACTTCAAAGCAGACCCATTCAATTCATGGGATGATTCTAGAGTTAAATAACTTGTACAGTCTTAAGTGATTTGCGCATTCATTGACTTTCTTTGTTTTCCCTCTTAGAGTTGAAGAGAGCCATACCTTTTGCTGTGATAGTGAATGTTATTTATGTTTCCCTGAACATAACCATGTGCAAATTCAGTTTAAATCATGAATGGTTTTATTTTATTTCATTTTAGTTCATTGTATTTTGGTTCGAGGCTTCCTTAGTGAAGAAAGAGAGGAAGAAAGAAAGCATATGTGATTTTGATCAGGGATGTAAGAGATGTTACAAAGGAACAATATAAAATCTAATAAAGGAAGGCATGTACCTCAAACCATTCCAAGGATACGACTGAGGAAAGAATGGGTAATCAAGCGATTTTGAAAGCCTTATCTCCCCTGTTAACAAACAGCTATAAGAAAATTAAGGCTTATAGCCTGATTGCTTTTTAATCTAAGAAAAACCAATAAAGATATCAAAGGTTTCTTTTTTCTTTTTTTTTTAATGCTGAATGCTTTGCATGCAAAGCAGAATAACAAGTCCCTTCCGCTGTTTAAATAAGATTCTACACCCTCCCTTTAAATTACAGATATGTTAACCCTTCCTTTTGGAAAAAAAAATGCAGGAGTCACATTCCATAGCACTATGGAAGAAAAATATTTAATATCTGTGGATGAAGATCTTTGGAGAATACTGCATATACAGAGAGAAAAAGAGGGGATTTTTTTTAGTACTATACGCTGAATGGGCAATGGAGTGTATCATGGCTAGGCTTGCTAACAATGTATGTCCAACAGGCCTCTTTATTCAGCAAATGAAGGATATTAAACAACATTTTGCTTAAAGGTACACCAAGGCCATTCCCATTAGGACACGATGCCATTCATTTATTCACATGTTAAGTGGATGTCCTTGTGGCTAATGACTAATAATCAACACTGACTCTACTTCATTCCTTCGCTCCCAGCAATGTTAAATACTCCGACAGAGCCTCCATTTGCCGGTGTGCATGCACACGCATACACTAGAGAATATAGTTTTAGCGAGGGGGAAAGCGCTAGAGGACATTTATAACAGCCAAGGAAGGCAGGAGGGAGAGGGAGGGGGAGAGAGGCAAGTATACACCTGAGCACTGCAAGAGGAAATATCCCTTTATTACCACTTGCCCTCTCTGGCAGGTCCCAACACTGAGGAAAAAAATCTACCCTGTTTGGCTTCTTCCTTTTAACCATCAATGAACCCGAGCCTTTGTTAAGTCAGCTTTGTTACTGATCTTCGCAGAGACAAGTAATGACAGCCATGCACAAGAATGTATCTTGGTAAGGTACCAGAGCTTGGAAGCATTATTTATTTTTTTTCTGGCAGTACAAATCCCAGATTCCTCCAGGCAGAAAGGCTTAGCAGCCTGCTGACTGGGGATTCTGGGAGTTGTAGTCCAACAAAAGACATTTTCCAAAGTCTGCAGTGTGTGCATACACACACACGCATGCACACAGAAGCTGCTCTGGGTTTTAGTTGGAACTTTAAAGCAACTGTCTAAGGTGCTGCATCAGTTTTGGAGATGGCTTTTAGCACCTTGGACTGATTCAGATGCTGTTGGTCGGCAACTTCCAGTAGCCCTAGTCAGCACAGAGGGTGGTGAGGAATGCTGGGGACTGCAGTCAAAGATCATATTTAGAGCCCTCTCCTAAACAAGTGTGATGAATAAATGGAGGCTGGCAGTGGAGCAGTGCATCCACTCTGGGCTTTAGTTTGAACATTGAAGGAACTAGATCCCAGGCCCCAAAAAGGCTCAGAACCTTGAATAGATTCTTAAAGTTCAGACCAAAACCCAAAGAGGATTCACTACCTTACTGCCATGGAAGCTGCAAGTTGGCTCTTAAATAAATGGTTAATATTTTTCATCATATTTTATTTTATTTATTTTATTTTGCTTTTGACAGTTTCCAGAAATTCTCATTTTATTCACTTATTTTAATTAATTGCCCTTGTTTCGTCCTCAGCAATGTTATTACATGGCAGCCAAACTGGACCAGTAATATCAATTCACATGGTATTGACTGATCTCTACTGACCTTGCCATGTGAGATGTGGCACTGGGTTGGCATGGAATCATCCGTATGATTCATAGAGGAAGGGAAAAGAAGTGGTAGGAAGAGTACACAGCGACACTGAGGGAATGTCTGGCAGGTGAAACGGTATAACCAAAGAGGGAAGGGGAGGAAGCAGTACAGGAAGCTGCCACTTTTTGACGCCCTGAT
The DNA here is from genome assembly GCA_948472985.1 of Iguana delicatissima. NCBI lineage: Eukaryota > Metazoa > Chordata > Lepidosauria > Squamata > Iguanidae > Iguana > Iguana delicatissima. The sequence goes on from CAOKZL010000533.1 coordinate 167,217, forward strand.
ATCTGACTGCTCGCTCTTTTGACGTTTCCAAATTAAGGACAAGTTCCGTAAATTGGATGGGGGTTCCGCTCTTTCAGCAGTCCTTCTTGTCTATGGAGGCTCGCTTAGAACCAGCTGAGAGCCAGCTGAGAGATTTTGCAAGCAGCGCACATGCACTGGGTCCCAGGTGATCCTCCACAAATCCTTCATGCCCCTTGCAGTACAGCCCCGCTTTTCAACCAATTCCATTTTCTGACGGTGCTCCAGTCACTAACCTGTTAGATAAGCGGTGGAAGCCCGTACTGCAGAATATATTCCAGGAACAATTTTGCCTCCAACTCAAATGACTAATTTTATCCAGGAAATTTAATTCAGAAAACATTTAGTGCGGTCTTTGTGGAAGCAAAGACACATGTGTTTTGAGAGTTCTTTTCCCACATAAACAAAGGCCCTCTGCACATGTTCTGTGAGCTGTCTCCACACATTTTTTATAAACTGTAGCAATGTGAGGTAGGCAGAGGCAGAGGACAGAACCTTGTAATGAGCCTTTGCTCAGGCTAAGGCCATTTCCGCACTACACTGCGATAGTGCTATTATTCCACTTTCAACATCCTGTGGAATCCTGGAATTTGTAGTTTGGGGAGGGGCCTTTAGAATTCTCAGCCAGAGAGCTCTTTGACCTCAGTAAACTACAAGCCCCAGACTTCCACAGAATGTAGAAGGTGGAATAATAAAGCACTATAACAGTGATAACAGAACAGTCCTAAATCTGGGATGCTTAGTAATAAATGCCTTTATTTTTCACTGTAAAAGATTTTTTTCAGAAAGTCTAGGTTGACATATCCTTTAGAACTGAGACGAACTTCCACTGCCACTTAATGAATCTTTTTTATTGCATCATCCACAGCCTTTTCAGCAGGTTCATAAACTAAGTTAATATTATATATAATATATCTATCTCCAGTTTTGCTCTGACATGCATTCCGTTGCTTAGTCAGGAAGCCCGTAGCTCCTGCTTGTCTTTTGTGTCAAGTTCCCAAAGTCTGGAAGGTGTAAATGAATCATTTCTTTCCCATGATTAAGCTTAAAGTTAGAAATAAAATATGTCAATCAATTCAGGGGGAAATGTTCCTGCTGTCTAAACTGGTTATGCAAAGCACTCAGATGTGCATACCTACAATCAATTAGGTCAAGGAAAGTGATGGCACTTGGAGACATCAATGGGTGTCACTTGAATTCCTCATTATTTTTAGCACCGGTGGAAATGCATGTCAGTAGGCCAGCCTGCTAAAACAGGAATCACAATTACTTACCCCCGATGTGTTCAACTCAAGCTTCCAATGCATTAACATCTTGAAATTAAATTTTATTTCCAAGCAAAACAGCCAAAGTGGAAGGTTTCTGGTTTGTGTGTATTTTAACAGGGAAGGATGACAGTGGAGAAAAAATACCTTCCTTTCCGTATGAATGCTCTGCTACTCGCTGGGCAGAATTTGTGGATAATGATGAGGGTAACCATTCCCAAACAGCCAATAATTGCCACACTTAATCTATGACTGCCTGCATAAATAATCCAAGCAACCTCCAAATGCCGCAGGAGAGAAGAAGACAAGGAAAGACACATGATGTGTGAATGCAAAATGCCACAAGATACAGAGCAGGAGTGTAACCTCAAACAGGAAGTTTACATGGATATATATTTTGTTTCCATTTGTCTAATATTTGGATTCATCTCACGAAAATGAGTTAAACAGTAGATTTGTTCTATAATGCGCAATTAATTTATGGCTTTTTCTACCCAAAGGTGTGATGACAGCTACTGATCACTTAACTCCGCATTTGCAGGTTTAACTTTCACAAAATGCTGATAATTACACAAACACGGGGAAAATCCAGGAAGTGACAGAGGAAGACAAGGAAGCAGGTGGCAATTTTTCGTTTCAGCACTGGGCTCTTAGTGATGGGCCTGGAGCAATACAAAAACCGAACCATTGATAATCTAGCCCTCAGTCAGGTGGTTAAAGAACATAATCGAAAGAAAGAGGGAGGGTTTGAGAGAGGGAGGAAGTCCTTTTTTCTGATGGAGGAAAATTCCAAACATGTCCCTAAAAAAAAAAATTGCTTTGGTGGTTTTATCCCTCACTTTTTATTTTTTAGCAAGTTTCTGTGGATGTGGTGCATTCAGAAGAGAGCTTCAAATAGTTCCTTTTTTGGACAACAGCTCACAAACATCCACCCATCAGTGCTGATTCTGGGAATCATAGTCCAGAAAGGTTTTCAAGCTCTGCAGGAGATACATATCTGGATGACCAATCGGCTCAGCTGGCTGCCAGAGTTTTGCTGCACTGGTGGAATTTTGCCTTGCTGATTTGGCTGCATGAGTACTTTGCTTTTTCTAACCTCACACCTCAGTAACGAGTCAACAAAATGGCCTTTTTGCATCTTGGTCCATTATTTAGCACTGCCACTCAGAAAGTCAGAGCTGCTGCTATACAAAGAAGACATTCATCCTTTTTACTTCTTTATACATTAATGTTAAGGGAAGGCCGTTGGAAGGACCAGAGCTAGAAAGTTTGTAACAGGGTTTAATTTAATGTACCTTTTCAAAGAACTTCCCCTGCAGTTTGAGATGGAAGGAGGTGGAGATATTTTACATAGGGCAGTTCTTTCAGTTCTCTCTTTGAAAGATTAGACTACCTGAGCCGTTTCGCACTATGAAATTATAGCACCTTGACTCTGCTTTGACACTATAGCTGTATGCTATGGAATCTTGGGATTTGTAGTTTAGTGAAGCACTAGAGCTCTCTGGCTGAGAATTCTAAATCGTTGTTGTTGTTTTGTTGTTTGCCTTCAAGTTGTTTCCAACTCATGGCAACCCTAAGGTGAACCTATCACAGGGTTTTCTGGGGGCTGAGGGTATGTGACATGCCAAAGGTCACCCAGTGGGTTTCCATGACTGAGGGGGCATTGGAACCTGGTCTCCAGGGTCATAGTTCAACACTCAAACTACTACACCATGCTGACTCTCTCAATACCCCTCCCTAAACTGCAAGCTCTAGGATTCCATAGGAAGGAGCCATAGTTGTTGAAGTGGAATCGCAATGCTACTATGGTTTACTATGGCCTTTTCCGCACCTTACCGTCTTCCAGCACTGGGGTGCAGGGATTGTGTGAGCAGCCTCCGGCGAGAGGCTCTCGCATCCGGGGTCTTTTGGCTCCCGCGAGTTGCCTGCTCGCACGAGAGCCCCACCTCTTCCTTCCACAGCACAGCCTGGGACCTTCCCAGGCTGCACTGGGGCAGGAAGCAAGATTGGCATGGCTCTGGAGGCTCCGCACACCAGCTAAGTGCTCATGGGGCCCAGGAGCAATGCACTATCATGCACCATTTTCAGCTTCTAGCCGAAAATGAAAAGGTGTGCGATTGGTGCCTGCCGGCCCCTGGAGCATCACGCAATTGTGAGTGCATTGTGCGGATTGCTCCTCACAATCACGGGACGCTCCAGGCCCTTTTTCGTATGGAAAATGACGTGCAAAAAGGGCCTATGAAAGGACCCCTAGTCCTGATAGAAAGATAGAAAACTAAAAAGAAAAGAGAAGAGGAGATCTTGCAATTACTCTTGAGATATCTCTTTTTATAAAAGAAGACTGTATTAAATCAAAAATGGCACAAAACTGGGATCTGATTTGCGTAATTTTAGCACATGCTAACTTATATGTAGAGCTCAAACTTGGGAAAGAAAATAAACCGTAGATAATCAAGTTCTTGCTGGCACCACAGACAGAAACTTGCAACCAATTACCATAATTCAGAGACCTACTGCAGAGAAAGCAAGCAAGCAAGCAGAATCTTTGCAACACCTTCAGAACGAACCTATTTGTTTTTGAATAAATCAACACTGCAGAATTGTAGAATTAAAGAATCCACAATGAATCCACATTGTAGAAATAAAGCAAATTGGAACAACTTTAACTACCATGACTCCACTGTACACAATCATGGGATTTGTAGTTTAGTGAGGCACTAGAACCCTCTGGCAGTAAAGGCTACATACTGTATAAAATTACAAATCCCAAGATTCCATAAGGTGGAGCTGTGGCAGTTAAAAGGGTATTAAAATGCTATAATGGTGTAGCGTGGATGCACCTGTGGACTTTAGTCCACTTCTGCAGAGGCAACTGAAGACATGTGTCTTGCAATGGAAGATGCATACCTTGCCTCAAAAGAAATGAGTTGCAGTTCGTAAAACCTAGTGCTGAAATATCTTGGTTAGTTTTAAAAGTGCCACAAGATTCTGTTTTCAGGCTGGAAAAGCCAAACATGACTGGCCTGTTTCCAAATAGACAATGGTTTGGCTACAACTTTAATCGAAAAAGGAGACTTTCAAAACACATGTTCTGGGTTTTGTGAGCCTTTTGCATTATTTTCAAATAACCCAGAGGCCGCAAGCTGTGTCTTGCTCATGTCGTCAGAAGGAGAGCGGGCATCCCTGCCAGCTCCCACAGGTGAAAGCCCCTGAGGACTCCCTTTGCTGTGTCCTCGCTTCTCCTCCCCAGCTGCAGGTGCCGTCCCAAGATGCAACGCACATTACAATAATCCAGCCCTCGAGGCCCAGGAAGACAGAGATCTCTCCCGATAAGGTCTATGCCTGGAAGTAAAGGTCTCTCAGTTTTGAATTCTTTGGAGATGCTTTAAAGGGGAGGGGGCAGGAAAGGGGAGAGAGCAAGCCAGCTTCTGATGGAGGCAAAAGATTACTGCCAGAAGGCTAGGTTTCCACATTCAGCTTTCTTTTGGCAGCTGACCCCATCTCTCTATGTGTCTGTCCAAAGGCAAAAAAAAGAACAAGCTTCTTCCTAGATTCCAACCCCATCTGCAGCCGATAAGATAAATCAGGAAGAAAATGAGGGAGTCCTGTCCCTTAAGGGAATTCTTTTCATCTCATGTTAGAATTGACTCGTTTTCTTGTAACTACTCCATGCAGGAGGGAGAGTCAATAAGAGAAGTTTCGTCTGTCTGTGTCATTTCTTAAGAGCAGCAAGTGACCAGCATCTGTTCCTTAAGCCCTTCTCTCACCTTTAACTATATGAGCTCCACTCCCATTGGCTGTAATGCTGGGAAGCCACAGAAGGTTTATGAACAGTCTAATTGTTCAGGGTGATAGTATCAGCTATAGGATGTTGGCAAGCTGTGTAGATCCGATGAACATAAGAAGAACTTTGATGGATCAAACCAAAGGTCTATCTAATTGCCTATGGGAAACTGTAGAAGCACATGAATGCCGCTGTTATCCTCTGCTTTTGGTTTCTGAGCAACTAATATACAAAGGCAAACTGCCTCTGACGCTGAAGGCAGAGATTGCTGTGAGTCGCTTTGGTGGTTGTCGAATACATGGACCAAGAAGTACCAATCCAAGCTGTGATACTAAGATTTCAGCGCAGAGAAATGTAAAAGGAGCTCCGGATTGCAGTGTATCCTTACAGAATATGCAGCATAGAAGAGGTCATCAGTTCCATGCTGACTCAGCTCTGGATTACTAATATGCCACGTGGGATTCCAGAGAGTGTCAAAACTGGGGAAACTGTAGCCTGAGCCAGGTATGGCACACAAGGCTATTTTGTATGGCTCATAAGGCCTCCACATTCATTTCTGCCCCCTTAAAATGCATGTAGACCATTTCCCCAGGTCTCTTTTTCTTATGATTCAGATCTAGGGAAAGTCCTTTTTTTTTCCAAAACAGGCAGTGACTTTGGATTCATGCCCTGCTTTCAAAATAAAGACCTCTTCTGGGCCTAAAACAGTCCCAAAGAGTGAAAAACATGACTACCTTGCCTCCTCTGACCCCTATTTTTTCAACACCACCTCAGAAGTGCCTGGAAGATCCAGGGATGTAATGACCAGGGAGGTATGGACCTTGGGTAGTTGCCCTCCCTCCAATAAGACAATGGTGGGGACCATGTTCTGGCCTAAAGGGCCAAATTCAATTTCAGAGAAGTTTTCAGGGTGGATGCAGCCAAATGCAAAAAGAGTGAGATCAAAAATATTAGCGTATTTTAGCTTCAAGCTCTTCCTAAGCCTAGGAGACACATTAGATTAAAACCTGCTTTTATAATAAAATGGATGCCTTCAATCTAATGAGACAGAAGGGAAGCTGAGATTTCGTGAATAAGCTGAACTCACTCGTTTTTCTGGGAGCTCTCAGGTAATTAGCCTAAATGAACATTTAACATGTGTCTGATGAATAACATAATTTCTGTCCACATGCACGTTTAACCTCGTTGTTAAGAACAGCACGCTTCACCTCCATCTTCAACCACTGTCCTGATGTGCTTCTAGAGATTCGGTAACACTAGATATCAGATCCCTGGAAAACTGAAGCTGGGGGCAGATAGGATTCCCAAAGCTCAAGGCCTGGTTTTGAGTCTCTGGATCTGGCTCTTATTCTCTTGTCTTCCAGGTTAACCTTGCCTTGGCATTTAATCAGATAACAGACTGAATCTACCTTATCCGGAAATCCAAAATCTGAAAATCTCCAAAAAGCTGAAACTTTCTGCCTCCATCTGCCTATTTCTGCCTTTGAGGATCTGAGAACTGAATGAGCAGAAGTGCCAAAGCTGCCACCTTGGAGGTGAAAGTGGGCATCTGGCAGCAAAAGAGAGAGAGACTGAGGATCTATGAAATGGTGGGAGGCATGGATTCATGCTGAGCATTATGCTTGGGTTCCTACCATTTCGTAGATCCTCTATCTTTCTCCGCCTCATGTCTCATCCATAACACAAGTAGCAAATGAACAAGATGTGGGATTATTCCTGAAGGGTACTATATTCCAAAATTGAAGGGAAAAAAATCCAAAATAAGGAATACTTCTGGTCCCAAGAATTTCAGGACTTTTCCACACTACACTGCTATAGTGCTATTATTCCATTTTCAGCATCCTATGGAATCCTGGGGCTTGCAGTTGAGGGAGGGGCATCTAGAATTCTCAGCCAGGGAGCTTTTTGGCCTCAACAGACTACACATCCCAAAATTCCATGGGAGGTTGAAAGTGGAATAATAGCACTATAACAGCGTAGGGCGGAAATGGCCTATATTATTCCTCTCCTTTCTCAGCTGCAGGCTGCTTTGGATCAGCTCCTGGTAAACTTTTCTGTTTGAAGCAGTGCTGAGAAAACATTCTTGGATGGACCACGACTCCTATGTGTTCTCAAAAGCAATGCTTGGAAAGGTGTTAGAAACAAAAGTTGGGAGAAGTGTGGGATTTTTTTTTTTCCTGTTCCAATGCAGCACACTTAACAACCAAAGATGTATTTTCTCTTTTCAGAGACTTGACCTTTACTATTTGAATTGCTGAGTAACTGTGAATGATGGTCTATGTTTATGCTCTGTGATATCATAAGGGCTTGCCCCCTATGGCGTCGAAAGGGGGCATTCCTAGGTTATTTTTCAGTCCTAAAGTTTCAGGCCTCGAATATTTCCAACCTGGCGACAACATACCCTCTAACAGAGCCATTCTCTACCTTTTTGTATCCTGGAGGAATGCTTGACATAATTTTCAGGTCTCAGGGAACACCAGGATAAAAAGTATTATATCTATAGCTCAAGAATGTTTACTTTTTTAAAAAAATTAACAATTTCTCACAGAACTCCTAAGGAATCTTGGCTGAGAAACCCTGCTTTACCATTTCACAGATGAAAACTGGGGCACATGTGGCCAAACAACAGCGGAATATGGTCAAGATGACAAAAGATATTAACAAAGAAGAATAGGGAAGCCAGGAGAGGCTGCAGGAATCTGCCTTCGCCAAAGCCGGCTGGGAATGAGAAGACTCCAACCCTTCCTCTCCTCGCTGCTGAGATACCGTAACTGAGTGCAAACTATTTTTTTACACTTTGAACTCAGTTTGCAGCAATTGAAGTAAATTGAACACAAAAAAGAGGTCTTTCCGTAATATACTGTTATAATATACTATTATTCCACTTTCAACATCCGATGGCATCCTAAGGTTTGCAGTTTAGGTAGGGACATTTTGAATTCTCAGCCAGAGAACTCTTCGGCCTCACTAAATGACAAAGCCTAGAATTCCACAGGATGTGGCCATAGCAGTTAGAGTGGAATAATAGTGCTATAACAGCATAGTGTGATACGGCCCAGAGAGAATGTGCTTTGCCCAAGGTCACCTGGTAGGTTGCCATGGCCAAATGGAACTTCGAACCCTGGTCTCTCCCGCTGTAGTCCAATGCTCAAATGCCATGCTGGCTCTCTGTGTTGTAGAAGCACTTTAAAAAAATACTGATGAAACTGCACACTGAATTAAACAACACTCATGTGCTGAAAGGGCAACAGATCTCTGTTCATTCAACCATCTTTGACATAGCCTTTATGAACAATTTCATGGGGGAAAAAGACAAGCAGAAATCCAACACAGTGTTCCTGATAGACCAGAGCTGTAAATTGGTTAGTTACTTCAGTTTCAACACTGTGTTTGTGAAAGAGCAGATGGGTAAAGTAACTTAACAGAGCACAAGTGGAGATTCCCAGTGAAGCCAATGAGATGCACCACCACCTGGGGAGCCCCTGATGGAATACGCTAGATGGGGGCAGCAAAGTGTTGGAGAAGAGAGCTTTGTGCTAATTTGGCCTACCCTATACCCCTTAAGCTAGGCGGCTGTCTTCAAGTATGGTGCATGATGCTGCATCATCACCACACTATGCAACTATAGCCATATATTTCCCCTTGAACTGCCATGGCTTCATTTTTGGAATCCAGGGGTTTTGTAGTTTGGTGAGGCACTAGAGATTTCTGGCTGAGAATTCTAAATTGTGTTTCTGTTTGTTGTCATTTGTCATCAAGTCGACTTTGACTTACTGTAACCTAGGAAGGAGACACCTCTAAGATCCCCAGTTGCAGCTCTTGCAACCTCTAGGCAGTGCCTTCCTTGATCGAATCAACCGACCTGCAGTGTGGTTCTCCTTCTTTCCCTACTGCCTTTGACGCTGCCAAAACTATCATCTTTTCCAGTGAGTCACATCATCTCATGATACGTCCAAAGTACAACAACCTCCGTTTAGTCATCTTCACTTCAAGTGAGAGCGGAGGTCTGATTTGCTCTAAGACCTATTCATTTCTCATTTTGGCAGTCCATGGTGTCAGTACAGCTCTCCTCCAGCACCAACTTTTGAATGGATTTTAAATGCCTCTCCCAGGATTCCATAGGGCAGAGCCATGGCAGTTAGAATGAAATTATAGCATGATATCTGTGCATGTGGACGAGTCCAGTGTCAAAGAAAGATCCTAGTGCCAGTCTAACTGATGTCTGGATGTAGAATGATAGGATGGCTGTCATCTTGTTCTTGCCTCTGGTAGCAAAATATTTTGGGCTGCCTTAACGGGAACAGATGGCTTTATAAACCCAGAAGCCTCTGAAGCCATCATTCAACATCCCTTCCCTGTAATTCACATTGCATGCCAGGCCTGGAAATTCTTTCTTTCTAGGGAAAGAACTATGCATGTTAACTAGAAAGGATTTCTTTTCCAAAAGTTTGTTTAACTCAAAAGCATTGGGGGGGGGGGTGAAGAGCCCAAATGCATCTCTTTCTCAATTTACCTTTCTTCTGTCAAGAAATTACGTGCAGTAACCTTATCATTAACCAGTTATGTTTGCAATATTAGCTACATGTGATGGCAATTAGAGGCTGAACCTCGAAGGATCCCTCTAGAATATTCAAGTGTAGCTATGGTTATTTTTCAGTAGGTTTCTACTTCACGGCATAAAAGACTGCCATGGGCAGGACAGGGAGAGGGAGACAGATGAAAATATGGTAACTGTTGCTTTAAATTATAGCTATCATTTACTTCAAAGGATATTCAATCAGGGACCATGGCAGGCTCAAATAATTTACTTCTCATTCTGAAAGGGGAGTTGACAGTTTCACCCTGTCATCTCTTTTATTTTATTTTTTTGCTAAAAGAAAAAAGAATCATTTGGTCTGCAAAGAGGAGGGAAAGAGAAGACAGAGGAGGTGGGAGAAAATGTACAAATGTTTATTTATAAATGTTAGCCATTTTCTCAGCTCTAAGCGCTGATTGTGACATACACATGTGAAACAAATCAGAATGAAATCTATAGCAAACCTGCCTATATATTAAGAGCAGATTGGTGAAAATATACCACGGAGTTTCTGAGTCTGGGAGCAGCCACTGAGAAAACCAAGCAATCTTGGTGTATGAGTTTTGCTGAAATGCATTTTGGAAATGCATCATTCCTACGTGAGTGTCATGGCCTGAGTACCAGACTAGGAGTCCAAGAGACCAGGGTATAAATACCTGCTCGGCTCTGGAGACCCATTGGGGAACCTTGGGCCATTCCTGTTTTCTTGGCCACAGGGGAAGGCAATAGCAAACAACCTCTGGAAAAATCCTGCTACAAAATCCCTAGCAGAGAGTGGCTACAAGTGAAACCTGACTTGAGGGCACATAACATAACAATAAAATACAGCATGCTGAGTGGGACATTCTTGCATCACCTCAGCATAATGTGACATCATGTGCCAGAACTCATCCTCTGGCAGTACTCGAGTGTGCTTTGCGTACAGCAGGAGTGATCAAATAAGTACTCATGGCTGGGAGGGGGCAAATGTGCCCCTCCCTAAACCTCAGAGGGACAAACACACAACATTTTTTGGAAATCTCTTTTTAAAAAACTCAAAATGCAGGTATTCTGAATGCACATGACAACAATAAATGTGAATTTTTAGATTTTATTTTACGCTCATGGACTAGTACGTCTAACTTTTGTTTCTGTTTAGGTATCATCTTGTGGGCCTAAGCGAAATTTTTTTAGGGTGTGTTTATGCCTTTATGTTCAGACAGGCATTATGCAACTCTGGCCAAGATCATTCATTGGGGTTGTGTAGTGTAGGTCTCAGCTAGCGGAGTGGCACATTGATTGTGTTTCACAGCCCTTGTGTTGAATGGCAGCCTGTACAGCTGAATGCATGACCAAATGTGCAATCCAATGCATGAATAAGTGTGCTGGCCGATGTGAACTAAACATGTTAAAATTAATAATTTTTCTTAAAGAAATGCACTCTTACTCCAATGTGCATTTTCACGATTTACTAATAGGGTTTCATTGCATTTCTGGAAGGCAGCCATCATCAAGTTAGGAAATATAGACTGTGAGGTAGGATCTCAGCCACAGAAAATGACATGCTCCTCTTGTAAGCTGCAATGAAGACCTTATGGCAACAAAGACTTCAGTCCCAGATCAGATCTGAATGTAAAAGAATATTCCCACCAGTGGTGGCTCCCACATTAGTGGGACAGTGAAACTGCTCTAGGTTTCAGGTTGAACTTTAGATAAGCTATCCAAAGTACTGAACCTAAATCAGAGATCAAATTCAGCACCTCAGATAGCTCCTTCAAATTCAAATTAAAACCTGGAGTAGGTTTACTACCCCATTGACATGAAAGCCAAAGATGTCCCTGATTTCCAGCAACAGCTGGCTAGTTAGTTATTAGTTAACAGATAAAGCCACTTAATAACAAGGCAGCATTTTCATCAATACCTGTCTGGGACAAGACTTCACAAGCACGCTCGGATATATATATATATATTTTTCCAATGCAGTGACTGCCTGTCCATCGCAATTGGCGATCCCAGTGACTGATTCCCAAGCAGGGCTGAGTAATATTGATAACCAATCCATAACATTCTACAGAAAGAGAATGGAAGACTTGAGCAAAACTTAAACGGGGGAAAGGAGAAGGAGGCCATTAACAACATAAATGAACTTTTTAAAAAGATGCATTAAAGAGGAAGTCAGGATTAAATCTTAGGAAACACTTAAAGACTGCAGTAAAAAGGGAAGGGGAGCAGGGAGGAGAGCAGGTGGCCAAAAAAAAACGGTCCTCCCTGTGGGAATGATGTATTCTCTACATCTCATAACCTGCTCTTTTATGAGAAGATCAGCGCCAATTGGTCACAAAGAGGCAGCAAGAGTGTAGGTACTTTATACGCCTGAGTCCTGAGACAATAAGTCATGCAGAATCGAAGAAGGTTGCTGACATTTTTCGGTTATGTGTCTTTTCATTAAAGGTAACTACCACTTTAAGCAAATTGTTTCAGGGATCGGAATGTAGCAATAGCTGATCTAATTAGCGTAGGCTGTAATTTAGGAGGGTTCGTTATGTCACAGACATTATGACTCCGGGGTATTACTAAAGGACTCATTTGTAGTACTTGAAATGAATTTCTTGTGAACACATATAATGTCAAATGTATACCTAGGATGCAGACTTAAGATGACTCGACATGTTTTAAAATCTCTGGAGTTTTTAGCAGGGATTAAATTTCCAGACAGTCGTAAACAGATCTTCAAACAGCATAGATTTACGTTTTGTTCAATATAATACATACAGTATTCCTTTCTTGCCGGATGCAAGGGAACTGAAGTTCACCTGCAAAACTAAAACCTTCTGCATTGAATGTTCACATGCATAAAAGGGATGGAAAGCTTTGTGCAAGAAGAAATCCCTACAGTTTGCTTATAAGAAAAACCTGTAGAGATATAGGCTTGATTTTTCCACCCACAGACCCCATAATATTGACCTGACTTAGGGTTGCCTAGTGAGACGGGGGTTTGATTCTCCATTCAACCACAGGGTGACCTTGGGCGCATCACACACTCTCAGCCCCAGAAAACCCAGTGATAGGGTTGCCTTAGGGTTGCTTTAGGATTGCCATAAGATGGAAATGACTTGAAGGCACATAACAACAAAAGAGATAATTTCAGCAGGCAGCAGAAATGTCTTCTTCTACGCAGTCATAAAAAGGATAGGAGTCTTATCCTTTATATCACCTGTCAATCTTAAACTCACTATTAATTTGTTTACTTAAAATATTTCACAGAATTATAGAATCTTGGAGTTGGAATGGATCACAACAGCCAACCCCCTGCCATGCAGGCATACTGAACTAAAACACTCCCCAAAAAATGCCCATCCAACCTCCCTTTAAAGACATCCAAAGAAAGAGGAGCCACCACCCTCAGAGATCATTTATTCCACTCTTAAACAGTTCTTTCAGTAAAGAAGTTCTTCCCAATGCTTAAATGAAATCTTTTTTCTTGTAATTTGAACCCGCTGGTTCATTTTCTGCTCTCTGGAGTAACAGAAAACAAGCTGGCTCTATTTTCTGCATGACATCCCTTCAGATATTTAAATATAACTATCATGTCACCCCAGAAAACCTCATGATAGTTGTCCCCTAGGGTCACCATAAGTCAGAAACAACTTGAAGGTACACAACAACAAACAACAGCAGCAGCCAAGAATTATGGATCCATAATTGCTTTGTATTCAGCTTTGCAGTGATGTAGACTTGAGTCAATTGACTCAGACTCGAGTCAGATTCAAGTCGCTTCAGTGACTCGACTTGGACTTGGACACACTGACTTGATTCAATTTATGACTTGTCTATTTTTAGTGACTGACTTGCTACCCTTGGTTCAGTAACATAACACATTCATATAGAAACCTTGGAACTTTGAACAATGCTTCCATCTCTTTCTCCCTACTAGTTATGTGACTATTTGTCTCAAGTTCAAAGCTTGGGCCAGTTCTCAGAAGAGAACAGCTAACGTGTTAGGCAATGGACTTGAAGCAGGATTGAGGTCTGCTCAGCAGCCTGTCCCCACTGCATATTAGAGGAGGCCTCTCAAACTTTTCCTAACAGCAGAAGGCAAGAGTCACCCCCAGAGCACAGGGAAGGATCTTTCTAAAGGTTTTCAAGCTTCAGAAATGGAGAGTAAGAAGGATCCTATTCCCCATTTCAGAAACTGGCTTCCAGACTTGAGTTGAAAGTATCTCACAAGGACTTGAGACTTGAAGGTAGAGACTTGAGACTTGACTTGAGTAAAAGACTTCAATACATCAGTGCCGCTTTGCCACCTGAAACCCACCTTAACATCCTGGGATTGACTCCAGGTGATGGAAATTTCTAGTGCAGTTGAGTGGAGTGCTTCAGGATGATGTGGCCAGCTGGTTCCTATCTCTCAGCTTCAGGATGATGCAGCCAGCCCTTTCAGTCATTAGCCTGAAGCACCCCAGTCAACTGCACCACAGACCTCTGTCACACAGAATGATTTCCTATCCTTTATGGTGGGTTTTGGGGACTGGTTTTTAAAGTCATTTGCAGCTACAATGTAGGATCGCAGCCTTCGAACCTATAGTTGTATCTTCAGGGGGTTTAAAGTGCTATTTGCTACTCTTTAAAGGCAGTGATTGTAAAAAAATTGTTTTTGATCAAACAAATAAAAAATCTTGGAAAAAAGTTAAGAAATGCATTGTGAGGTGTGTCTTTTTAAAGTTGTCCTGTTGTGTTCATGTTGCCTTGTTACTGACTAAAACCTAGATCCACCTTCTCCTTGACTTAAAAAAGGTCACAGTGTGATGAGACAGTCCATCGTTAGCCAGAATAGGAGATTATGTATGAGCTCTGAGTAGCCTGGAGAAACTTACCCTAAGCAGATGAGGTGAACTTTAACACTGGGATGAATCAATGGCTGGACTCAGCTTTGACATCTGCGGTCATTATTGATTCCCTATGTTGTTTGACCAGCTTTCCCATATGCTTTGTAACATGTACAAAAGAAGCAATTAGATAAACGGTTTGATCTCATGTTATTTTTAATTAATGCCTTGGCAAGGACTTATATGACAAGCAACCTCTGCTTAAATTTCTTCTTCTATACATCTATTAAAGGGCCAAGATCCTTATTTCTTATTTCAGTCGGCAACCCTAGTTCCACCACCACCACCAGTGTCATGTGGCCCACAAGCAGATTAATCTGGGCAGGAAAACCAAGCCAATTCCCACGTCTGTTTTAGCCAGTTTAGGAATGGGCCCAGTCATTGATGTTCTACAGCATCATACCATTAATGGTCAGAGAGAGATAATGTGGGCTTTTTCTCATTACACAGTTATAGTGTTATGATTCCACTTTAACTGCCATGGCTGCATCCCATAGAACTCTGAGGTTTGTAGTCCAGTGGAGCATTAAGGTGCACTAGCTGGGACTTCTAAATGTCCCTGTCAAATCTCCACGTCCCAGGATCCCATAGGATGTTTCCATGGTAGTTAAGGTGGAATCACAGCACTGTGACTGTGTAGTGTGAAAAGGCCTATAACTCATCATTCCAGCTGAATCAGGTGACTGAAGAACCAAGAGGAATCTATGAAGACTTGGTTTCTCAGTACTGAGTGATTTTTCAGATGAAGTAAACCATTTGATGGATTCCCATTCATTAATTTTCTTCCCTTGATGTGACTCCTTTTGGAACCTGAACATGTTGACCTTGGCTGTCCACCTCCCTCTGGCACCTTTGATCTTCATTCACTGCTCTGAACTTTGATGTCTAGCTGACCTAGACTGTGTATGCCAGACCTCATGCTAACACTACTCTTCCTAGACCCACTGATATTTAAACAAGAGAAACTTGCATGCTAAGAAGCCCTTGTGTAGAAGAAGCCCCTTCCCTCTGCTACAATGGAAAAATCTGTCTCCTGCAAAGTATTGCCCTAGATAACTGGCTACAGTTGTACATCAGTAAGGTCAACTCTGGATTTTTTAAAAAAATCTCTTTTCTATTTAGGACCCTACAGCAAGTAAAAACCTTACTCGGTATGCATGGAACGTAAACCAATCAATTGTCCATGGGATGTGGTAGATTTGTGAAAGTCCATTAAACTGATTAATAATTGGTTTGCTGACAAGTTAAGTGTCTCGTTGCCTTTAAAACTAAGTATATTCTTAACATATCTGACTGCCTCCTATTATCTGTCATCTCCTTTGGAAAGATGGTCAAGTTAAAAAGGCTGATAATTGGAACTGTGTCAAAGCTTCTGTATCATTAACATACTCAAGTTATTACATTAGACTTGGTCTCCTCCACTTAGAGTAATTTCACGTGGCCAAAATCAGTCCTTGACTATTGGCATCTACATCTAGGAGAACTCTTCTTCCTCCCTGCTCTTCCTCCTTCTCCTCTTTTACAAAAGGGACACCTCTATGAAACACCAAAGCTACAACTAATTAATGCTGATCAAGGGGATTAATCTTTGGATTTCAGCTGTAAAACTTCCCATTTGTAAATATTTTGGACAGAAAAGTGAGACACTCTTTGCTATTCATCATTGATTTGGTTTTATTATTTAGTTATTTGGTTTGTACTGTATTTATGCCTTCAGTATGACTCAGGGCAGCTCATCCACCCAAAATACAGTACAAAGGCAAATTCAAACACGAACTTCATAAAAGTATAAAAATGCAAGAGCAATAGTATAGTCCTCGAAGTCACCTGCTGACTTATGACAACTCCATGTATTTCATAGGTTTTTCTTCAGCAATGAATACTCAGAGGTGGTTTGCCATTTTCTTCCTCTGAATATAGTGCACAGCATTTGCGTGATTAAAAATAAAACAGCAGCGGGAGTTGCAATCTGACATCATTGGGAGGCTTTTTATTTGGAATTTGTACCTTTAGGACAGCACTGGGCAAAGTGTAGTCCCAAAGCTGTTTTCACTGGAAAGGGGTGCAGCATTTATGTCTTATTGGGAGACTATTGCACAATGGCACAATAAACAAGCATATTGGTAGATTACACTGTCAGTTATACAATACCAGTGGGAAACAAAAAAGTAGTCTAACACAACAATTATGCAGAGACGTTAATTCTTCACTGAGTTTCTTCCTGAACAAAGTAACAAGTCATTTTAATAATGTTCTTCTTGCTGCGAAAGAAAAAAGTTTCCAATGCCTATTCGCAACTTACAACTTGTAGAGTGCAAATTTCGCAAATGATTGTTTTGTACAGAAAACAGCATTTTCTGTGCAACAGTATCATTTCCAGTGCATAAAATATTGTTTGCTATGCAAATCAGCCCTGTGCAACTTTTGTCCAGGATAAACGCCCAATTACAGTATTTTCTGCACAGAAATTATTATTTTCTGCTCAGAAAATGCTGTATCCTATACAAATCAACATTTGCAAATTTTGCCCAGGATAAGTTCCAAACTGCAAATATTATCATCATTCCAGGATTCCTCTCATCAGGGTTCCTGAACACTCAAAAATGTGTGTGTGTGTGTGTATATGTGTGTGTGTTTTGACCATTTGCAAATATTTTGGAATATTATTTTTGTCTCTACAACTTTGTACCTAAGTTCATATAGATTTACCCTATGCAAGCACAATGCAGGGTCTCAGCCAGCATGTTTTACTCAACAGTATGAACATAAAATGTATTCATTGTGCTTTAGAGGATGAGCCTGTAAACAGTAGATCAGCCCTGACTGATCATAGCTGGTGCACATCTTAATTTTGCTGTTCATTCTGAGTCAGGACTTTGAGACCAAGATGGTCACAACCACATCTGTGAAAGCTGCAGGTCTAAAGACAAATACAAAAGGAGGGAGATGGGGGGAAGGAAAATCCATAAGCATTAAGTCAGTCATATAAAGAGACTAAATAAAAAAGACAGTTGCATTGTAATATCCAGCTGTTTCTTCTAAAAATTTCCAAAGAACCCACATATGTATAGTTTCAGAAATATACCAAAAGGGAATATTAATACTTATGTTTGAAAGAAAGAAAGAAAAATCCCCTCAGATTACCTCATGCTCTTTGTCTTTTTTCTTCCTCTCCTTCTTCTTCTTCCACACCTCATCGTACTGAAATCTGTCAGGACTAGACAGGTGTTATTTCAACACCGTCCTAAAGAGCTTCCCTACTGCCTTGCTGGATTGATCCATTTTTGCCCTTCCTTGCTTTTCTGGAGTCCAACACAGATGTAAAAGAGATTAAAGCTGTAGATGGAGAGAAGGAGGGGAAGAAAGAGGAGAAACACTTAAGATTTTGCAGCGCTGTTCTACCATAAAAACTCAGGGAGAGGGAGAAAACCCCACAAGAGACTGTAACAAAATGAGAAGGATCTTGACTAATAGCTTCAAGGGATAACAGCTCAGCAAGTTTTGGTGTGTCGATGTGTGTTGTTTTTTCTTCAACATCTGTGGCATGCAAACTTCTCATGTCTATCCACAGGGCGAAATGGATGTGCTGTCAAGAAGAGCCACTGGCTTGTTTGTTGAAGCTTCCTTTCCTTTTTCTTTGACCACGTTAGGAGAGAGCCTTGCCAGAACTTCTTAACTTTCTAAAGAGAAGAAAGAAATATTAGAAGGGGTAAAAACACTGTGTTGATAAAAGAGCCAGACACCCCTGTTTGGAATTAGCACCACTCACAATTTTATTTATGAGGAGATGAGGAGGAGGCAAGAATCATGCCTGTGGTGTTGATCCAGCCATCCTTTCAGGTTCAATATCTACGCTGGATCAGCCTGCTCCCCGCTCAAGTCCAAGCCATGTAATGGCTAGTGGAGAGTGGATGAGGCCAGCCCACTGGTTCTGGCTTGTTACACAAATTTATAAGCCAGCCCTGAAGCTCCTCCCATGCCTGTTTTCCCCAATACCTTGTAGTGTTCTGGTCTCCCTTCACTCACCTTAATCCCTGTCCACAGGGCAAAGGACAAGGGGCTACCATGTTAAGCCTGTGTAATCAACAATATAAACCTATACATATTGTCACAGGTTGAGAAGCATGATGGGACCTGTTGTTACTCCTGGCTTCATATTTTCCCACCACTAGAGGGTGAGAACGCAAAGCTGCTTGTAGTTGTTTAGTCTAGCTTTCTGTGAATGCTTCCCATGTGAAACCTAAACGTATTCAAGGTCTTCTGCTGCCTGTAGCCGCAACATTGTTATGGTTAAGGGAACGCCTTGTTATTGAATATGTATACTTAAAAACACGGCTTTTGAACAGGCTGTGCCTTTTTCTTGTTTCCTTTCCTTTCTGCTCTGGACGAGGAGATGGCTCGCTGCGCTGTAACTTAATAGTCTGCTACTTGATCTATTGCCCGCAATAAAGACTGTTAGCCTGCTGCCTCGTGTTGGCTGTGATGTTTTTCCTATTGATGGGGATGCCCCTGGCGGGTTTTTCAACATGGTCGCAGAGGATGGTTTTGAGAGGTGTTTTTTGAGGTGTTTTTACGATGGCTCATGTGGTGCCTGGGGGCCTGCCTCTCTTTAAGCTAAATGCAACTAATTACTTGGCATGGTCAGCTCGCATGGAAAAGTATTTGCAAGCTGAGGGGCTGTGGGGTGCTTTCACAGTTCCCCCGACTCTGCAGGGGACTGCTGCGGAGATAGCAGCGGCAACGAGGCGTGCCATGTCTGTCCTCTTTCTGGCTGTGGAGGATGACCAGCTCACGCATATCAGGGATCTTGCCACCCCTCGAGAGGCCTGGGCGAGGTTGCGGGAGTTGTTTTTGAGTCAATCAGCAGCCGCCAAGTACGCCCTGTGCGCCCGTTTATATGGGATGAAGCTGGCCCCCGGTGTCCCGGTGAGGCAGCATTTGGCTGAGATGTTGGAGCTGTTTTCGTCACTTCGGGAGAGAGGCAAAGTGTTGCCTGAAAGTGACAAGGTATTTTGCATCTTGAATTCTCTTGATAGTTCCTGGAATCTGGTGGTGTCCTCTCTTCAATCCATGCCAGAGAGGGAGTTAACCGTTCCTTTGGTTTCTGCTCGTCTGCTGGAAGAAGAGGAAAAGCGCGCAAGGAATGCAGAGACTCCCACACAGCCGGCTCCAGCTGCAGAGGCCTGTGCTGGGAGAAAAAGTTCTCCGGCTGCGGAGGCGAGGCAGGAGGGGCTGGTGAGAGCCCACGCTGTGCGAAGGTGCTTTCGCTGTGGGTCTGCTTCTCATCTGAAGCGTGATTGCCCGCTCCTGAAGCAAGGGGAGCAAAGCTTCACAGGCGCCGGTGCCAGGGGCCGTGGCAGAGGAGGTCGGGCCAGAGGACGGCTGAGAGTTGCTGTTGCCCTGGGAGATGCTGTTTCGGACACTGTGCCAGGCTCTGAGGACGCAGGTGATTCCGTTTGGCTTCTAGACAGCGGCTGTTCCCAGCACCTGGTCAATTCTGAAGATTTATTTGACTGTTTGGATTCTGCCAGTGTTTCCTCTGTGACATTAGCTGATGGGACAAAGGCTAAAGTTTGTGGTGAAGGTGTAGCTTTTGTCCCTGCCCTTGACATGGGTTTGAAAAATGTTTTGTTTGTTCCCTCTCTTGATTTCTGTTTGCTTTCTGTGGGGCAACTAACAGAGTCAGGGTTCAAGGTTGAGTTCTATGGGAAGCAAGGTAAAATCCTCAAAGATGGGGTGGTATGTGCTGTGGCTACACGAGAAGGGAGGCTGTTCTTTCTTGAGCCACGACACACTGTGTGTAATGTGTATGGCAATGTCCCACAACATGATGAGTGCCTTCATCTCCTCCACCGGCGCGCAGCGCATGCAAGCTTTCCTGTGTTAAAGAGGCTTGCTGGTTGTTGTAAAGGGTGTACTTTGAAGCCTTGTAATGTCTTTCTTGACTGTGCTATTTGCAAGCAAGCTAAATCTAAACAACTCCCAGCACCGAGAGTTAGTTTTCGTGTACCAACCGCCCCATTTCAGTTGGTACACTGTGATATTGTGGGTCCTATGAGTAAACCTTCCCTAGGGGAGCTAGATATTTCGTCATTCTCGTAGACGATTTTAGCAGGTTCATTTTCTGCTATTTGTTGAAACAAAAGTCTGATGTGTGTCAAGTTCTCAAGAACTGGTGTTCCTTGGTTGAAAGGCAATTTGGTTATTCCCTGCAAAAGCTTCAAACCGACAGAGGAATGGAATTCCTGTCGGAGAACTTGCAACAATGGGTCAAAAAACAGGGTATAGTGCACAGGGCGACTGCCGGCTATTCTCCTCATCAGAATGGAGTGGCTGAGCGGAATGCAGGAGTTCTGCAGACTCGAATGCATAGTTTGCTGCTTGATGCAGATCTGCCTCTGAGTTTTTGGGGTGAGGCACTTCTGACTGCCTGTTACATACACAACAGGCTGTGGAGTTCTGTGGTTAATACTACTCCCTATGAGTGTTTGTTTGGTAAACAACCTTCCATTGCACATCTGAGAGTCTTTGGGAGTTTTGCTTGGGTGCACATCCCCAAGGGGCAAAGAAGGAAGGGGGAGCCTAAGGCCCAGCGTATGCGTTTTGTTGGCTATGAGCCCAACTGCAAGGGGTATCGTTTTTACGCTGGTGGCAATTCCTGTGTGGTGTCTAGGAATGCCTCTTTTGAGGAACACGCTAATTGGTCGCGTGTCCAGGCAGCGTCTGAAGTTGTTCTCCCTGTGGCTGGCCTGCCAGCTTCTCAGCCACTGCAGCCTTCAGTCTCTGCTCCACTCCCTGCCTCCGCTCCCAGTTCCTCAAGGGTTGAAACAGAAGAGGAGAGAGGCGCGTGGAGGAGAAGAGCTGTAAGTGATGTGCGAAGGTCTTGCACAGGGGAGAGAGAACGCGAGGGCTCAGTGAAAAGGTCTCGCAGTGCTGAGGACAGGGACGAACCTTTGCAGGATCGTCCCATCCCCAGACGGTCTCAAAGAAACGAAAGGCATTCCACCTAAACGTTTTCCCTGAGTCTCTCGCAGTTCGTGTGTGCGCTGTAAACTGTGAGCCTCAGTGCTTTGCTGATGTTGTGAAAATGCCTGAGCAACAGGCAGAACCCTGGTGGGATGCAATGCAGAGTGAAATGGATTCCATTATTCAGCATGATGTGTATTCTTTTTGTAATTTGCCCAAGGGTGTGAAGCCAATTGACAGCAAATGGGTCTACAAGTTGAAACCCACTGCTGATGGGCATGTGAAATATAAAGCGCGCCTAGTGGCACGCGGGTTCTTGCAAGATACCAGTGATCTGGATCAGATTTACTCCCCGACTGTGAAAGCCCAGTCCATCAGATTGGTGTTTGCCATAGCAGCTCAGAGAAAAGCTGTTATTACTCACTTCGACATCTCTATTGCTTATCTTAATGCTGATTTAGAGGAAAAAGTGTACATGCTTCAGCCTGATGGGTTTGTAGTAGAGGGAAGAGAAAACCAAGTTTGGTTTTTGAGGAAAGCGCTTTACGGATTACGGCAATCTGCCAAGTGTTGGAATATTTGTTTACACAATGCCCTGCAAGGGTGTGGGTTCATACAAAGCCTTGCTGATCCCTGTGTATATGTTCGAGGGAAAGGGGAGAGTTTGGAAATTCTCCTTGCATATGTGGATGATCTATGCTTGGTCAGTGCTACACAAAAACAAGTGCAAGTGTTTGAGAAAGAGCTGGGAAAAGGTTTCAGGTGAAAAACCTAGGCCCAGTACAGAGCTTTCTTGGAATTGAAGTACAGAGAACTGAAAAAGGTATTCTGCTGTGTCAGAAACAAAAGATTGTAAAATTGTTAGAATTGTGTCAAATGTCTGACTGCAAACTGGTACAAACTCCAATGGTGCCAGGTTTTTTGAAAAATACCTGTGAGGAATTATTTCCTGATATACACCTATATCAGTCTGTCATTGGGAGCCTTTTGTACTTAGCTGGTACTAGCCGGCCTGATATTGCTTTAAGTGTCAACATTCTGGGCAGAGCATGTGCTAAGCCAACCCAGTATCATTGGCAGGGTGTGAAAAGGGTACTCAGGTACCTAAAGGGTTCCCTTGATTATTGCCTAAGCATTTGTCCTGATCAGATGCCAAACCTTGTCTGTTCATCAGACAGTGATTTCGCTGAGGATACTGTGGACCGCAAAAGCACAACTGGTTTTCTTGTCAAATACAGTGGTGTAGCAATCGACTGGAAAGCTAAAAAACAGTCTTGTCTTGCTTTATCAACTGCAGAGGCAGAGTCTGTGAGCCTATCTGCGCTCTGTACTGAGTTGGTTTGGTTCTTGCAGTTGCTACAAGACCTGCATGTGTCTGTGCCATTACCAATACAAATATGTTGTGATTCACAAGCCTGCATTCAAATGGCAGTGTCTGACCGGGTGTCTTCTCATCAAAACACATTGACATCAAATTTCACAATGTGAAACAATATGTACAAGAAGGAAAAGTGTCCCTTACCTATGTGTCTTCAGAAGAAAACGTGGCTGATGTGTTTACCAAGCCACTTCCTGCTAATGCATTTAGTCAGCACGTTAGCAAACTGGGGTTGATGGAGTCTCCAAAGCAAGGTAGCTGAAAATATTTCGCAAGGAGTAGGGGAGTGTCACAGGTTGAGAAGCATGATGGGACCTGTTGTTACTCCTGGCTTCATATTTTCCCACCACTAGAGGGTGAGAACGCAAAGCTGCTTGTAGTTGTTTAGTCTAGCTTTCTGTGAACGCTTCCCATGTGAAACCTAAACGTATTCAAGGTCTTCTGCTGCCTGTAGCCGCAACATTGTTATGGTTAAGGGAACGCCTTGTTATTGAATATGTATACTTAAAAACACGGCTTTTGAACAGGCTGTGCCTTTTTCTTGTTTCCTTTCCTTTCTGCTCTGGACGAGGAGATGGCTCGCTGCGCTGTAACTTAATAGTCTGCTACTTGATCTATTGCCCGCAATAAAGACTGTTAGCCTGCTGCCTCGTGTTGGCTGTGATGTTTTTCCTATTGATGGCAATGCCCTGGCGGGTTTTTCAACACATATGTATTTTATAATTCATACAATCATCCCCATAAAAGTTCCCTCCCAGTCCCCAGAAGGTGACCAGCAAATGTCTAGAGATAACCAAGCTGTGGGTGGGTGTCCAGATACCAGTAGCCAAAGAGGCCAATTAGGCCTATTTATGGCCCTGAAAATCTCCCAAGAACTGAACCTCCCATATAACCTCCAGATCTAATAAACAGTACAGCCTCCAGCATTTCACAGATGAAAACTGGGACACAGATGGCCAAATAACGTAAGCATGTGGTCAAGAAGGCAAATGTAGTTAATGCTATTAATACAGAAACTTAGGGAGACTGCAACAGCTTGCTTTTGCTTCAGTTTACAGGGAAGGGCAAAGTTCCTCTCCTCTCCCTCTGTTGCATGCAGACTGCTGTTGCACTTTGAACTTATTTTGCAGCAATTGAGGTAAGCTGAGGACAAAGGGTAAAGTGAAAGGAGGGAGAGAAACTGGAACATTTTAAAAGCAGCTGAAAAAGTGGGAGGACAGAAGATTAATTGGGACTGTTCCTGCCAAATGAGGGAGGTTGTAGGATATAGAATAGGTCTTGTAAGGCCATGTCATTGATCAATATTTTGTGAAGACCCCAACTTGAAGCATTGTGAGAAAAGCCTGCCTCAAGCATCAGGTACAACCAACGTGTCCAGCCAAGTAGGCATCTCAGACCATTTCTGCATTACACTGTTATAGTGCCATTATGCTACTTTCAACATCCTGTGGAATTCTCGGGTTTGTAGTTTACTGAGGGCAAATTGCTCTCTGGTTGGGAATTCTAAATGCCTCTCCCTAAACTGCAAACTCCAGGATTCCATAGGATGTTGAAAGTGAAATAATAGCACTATAGCAGTGTAGTGTGAAAATGGCCTCAGACAGACCCTGGGTGCCATCCAGGCTCACTGCAATGACCCCTTTCACTCAAGGTGCTTTTGAAGGGCATTGAAAATTATAGTCAGTTGGAAGAAACCTACTTGTTCATATCTGTGCCACGAGCATATATACAGGTGGCCATTCACATTTGCAGATTTCAGTTTCACAGATTTGATGCTGTGAAAGGGGAGCGTAACCCCCTGGGAATTTCAGCAGGTATGGCCTGCCATACAACCAGTTGTCAAGCAACACAAATCTCTGGGGGGTGCTATTGCAATTGTCTGAGTCCAAGAGCATGTGGCTTGCTCAAGGTCATCCAGTGGGTTTCTGGGGCTGAGCATAGATTTGAACCCTGGTCTGCCAGAGTGCTACTCCAACAGTCGATCTACTACCCAACAGAGTCACAAATAAAAGCAGGATACAACAACAACAATAACAATGTGGAAGGTGCTTAGAAAGGGAAGTTCCAAAGGATCCCAGCTGACTCCACCTGAGAGCCAAATCCGACCCACGGACTTCACATTTCCCACCCGTGCTGTAAAGCAACTTCCCATATTCTTTTGCAACACTTTTTCATGGCAATATTTGCTACTGTCGATTGCTCAGAATAGGTGGTAAGAGACTCTTAGAAATGCCTGTTGGAGCACACCAGGTATAGAGAACAGCATAACTAAAAATCCTGGCGTGAAACTAAAATGCAAACATTGGGTACGGACATTTTAAATTAAAGAAATTTGAGCCTGGAGCAGATGTAGAAACACACCCTTTTGGAAAAACAGGTTGTGGGAGTTTTACGCTCTCCAGGATATGGAGCTGTTAAGGACATTTCTGTTTTCATTGTAAATTCATCACCGCAAATTAGCACACTGTTTTCACAATACCACGTCTCCTTTTCGAAAAGGCCTTCCATGAAATAATAATTACAAATTGCATCCTTCCAGTTTCAAGGGGTGGGTTAGAGGGACTGTTGTAAAATTCCAATATTTATTTAAGACTAATTGTAGCTGGCCTTTCTACTTTGCCTACACACCCACCCACATACATACGTTAAAAAACCCATCTCCAAAAACATTCAAGGTGGTTAACAGGAGTCAAAGGTGAACAAAGATGAATGCCAATAAAAATAACTTTCCATGCCATGTTTTTGTTTCAAATTTTTTATTTTGTTTCATTTGTTTTAGATTCTGTCATATAGTTGTTGTTTTAATGGATGACTTGTTGAGAGCGGTTTAGTCTTATGATGAACTGGTTGGCTTAACATCGTAACTGAAGTGAACAGGAGATGCCAGCATTTGAACCTGAGAACTTCTGCATGCAACCTACTGCTGAGCTAAAATCCCTCCTGGAGTCCAGATGGTTGTGAGAACAAGCCCAGACTCTTGTTCCAGGTCCACATATCACCAAGAAAACCCCCATGACGCATCCCTGGCAACACGGTTGACAGGAAGGCAAAGGAAAAAAGTTTACAATAGCAGACAGCTCGACTTAAACAGGATATTAATACCTTCTACTTAAGGAAATAATATTTTCATTCAATTCACTTTTTATTAATACCTTAGCACTGCGGGAAGGGAAAAGCGTCAGAGTATAATTCCAGGGGTTCATAAGGCTCTCCTAAAATGTGAATCGCATTCAATCCGAGCCAAAAAAAAAAAAAAAAAAAGGCAATATTTTCCAGCTGTTTCACAACCAAGAAAAACTCTCTCACTCCTTTCCTCTCCCATGCCACTCAGCTGGGGTCTGAAATGTGGAATATTAGCTGATTGGTGACTAGTTAGCATATTCAAAGAATGTGCAGATATTAGCAGCTTCTTAAGCACACAGAGAAAATGTTTTATTTCCTTATTCCGATTTGATCCTTCTTCCCCTTGATGAGCGCAAAGATTTATTTATTCATCCTCATTCTCATTCTCTCTTTCTCCTTCTGCTGCAAAGCACAGACTTAAGTACTTCATTCCCTTTAGTATTAATGGGAATTACCTGTGTAAATCCCTAATACATTGAATGGGGAAAAAAACCCCGACTCCAGTGTTTTTGTTCACACACTCTCTCCTTTCCACTGGGAAACAGTGTTAATACAACTGAGCCTTTTTAACAGTAACAACTTATGGGTAAGTTCTTTTTAAAGTTCTTTCTGTAAATCTTCTCTAGTTTGCAAGGGGACTTTTTCCAAGTTCTGCCTTCAGTGATCCCACATAAGAAACCTCTGAATTCCATTCCACAGGACTGGACATGATGGTAGCATTCAAAACTTGGAATAAGAAGCAATATCTGTTTAATGATGTTGTGCTTTCCCTATGGCAGAGTGCATGATTTATCCAAATTATTATGACATGCATCTTTCACTGGAAATTTCCCCATCATACTGTTAGAGATGACAGCCAACATTGTGTAGTGGTTTGAGCATTGGACTATGATGCTGGAGACCAGGGTCCGTTTCCCCGCTCAGCCATGGAAACCCAGCAGGTGACCTTGGGCATGTTACACACTCTCAGCCCCAGAAAACCCTGTAATAGGGTTGCCTTAGGGTTGTCCTAAGGCAGAAACAACTTGAAGGCAAAAAACTACTGTTAGAGATGATCTAACAAACCACTCTTCCACCCTGCCAATAGTTCCAGTCGACATCTGGGCTTTCTGTTTCAGAATTTCATGGCTTGTAATGGTTCTTTCCACTCCCATGTCCTGCAAATACGCCAGGAATTTTCGCTTGTGGTTTGTGGCTGGTCATCATAGAGTTTAGCACTAGCTCAATCCACCCACTTCTTTTCAACCATTCTTTCACCCTAGTTAAGGTATGGTTACTGGTGGGGGACGAGGTCTCATCTTGTCCATGAACTTATCCTCATGCTCCTTTCCTAGCAACAAAGTTCCCTGTTCTACACATTTAAAAAAAAAACAGTTATAACTATAGTGGAAATAAATAGAAGACAGAGATCCAGATGTGGATTGATGGTCACTTGTTTTATTTATTTTTAACAAGCCCAACACAAAATGTATTAAGATGGACCTCTCTTTCAAATGAAATCTTGTGCCTTTTGCATGTTTGGATCTGCTCATTTCTTTGAAGCAAAATGTCTGTGTGAGTAAGCAGGTTGTGTGCGTATGTGTGTGTTTGCATACGTTGCAATAATGTGGGCAACAATCTAAATCCCAATGGAGAAGTGCTGATGGGTTAAACCACAGTTACTTCAGTTCAACATATTTTTAAAAAAATATGTGAAGAGGAGGAGGAGGGAGAGTGCATGATTACAAACATTTGTGGAAATCTAATGTCATAGAGAAAAAATGATATAAAAATACAAACATTTGCGAGTGTCCAGCCTTCTGGAGCTCGAAAAGCATATAAATATGTCAATCTCTGTTTTGTGTGTGTTTTACATCATTTTTTTTGGAACCAATATAAATCAATCTGCTACATGGCAAAAACCACACTCCACTGACAGTACACATGTAAAACCCCAGTTAGCGGTTGATGTGAAAATGAGAACATGCTGTTGGCATAGCATCAGAATGCCAGCCTTATTAACCATAAGAACTCGCTAGCTGTTGCAGGCGCGCTACTCTTCCCCCAAATTTCTTGTTTTGTTTTTCTGTTTTGAAGCCTGATCTTCCATAGCCAAATGCTTCTGCAGCCAGGCAGTGCTCCGTAGGAACCAGAAATGTGAAGAACATTGTGTTCCATCTTTATAAAAAGATTGTATTGTAGGCCAGTGCACATTTTGCAGGCATTCCTATTACAAACCCCAACTTTGCCATTTATGAGCCTGATTTTTTTTTTAAAAAAAAGACACCTCCACACAAACATCTTTATGGGTGTTCTGATCTTAAGGTGAAATTTGGGACTTGGTTGTGCTCTCTCTCTTTTGTTCTTTCTCAACTTCACATGTTGTTTTAATAATTCTGTTTGCACAGACATACTCTCAAGCACAACAGTATCAATAACTAGAGAGGTTACACCCAACCGCTTAGCCAATCCCAAACATCTCTTTAAGATGTGAGACTCTATTAGTTTCCACCTCAAATGATCCACAAATCAATCATGTTGACTTAAGGGCCAACTCATCCATCTTAAGATATTAGATCTGGAGCCAGATTTCTTCTTTTCTACTGCGTTGAGACCCAAGCTCCCAGGTTGCGTGTCAGATTTCCATATCACTTTTCCTCATTTTATGTAACTGCTTTTATTGTTGTCATGAGCGATTGCTCAACACACTTAAAGAAGAGTGCAAGATTATAGGTTATATTAAAGAGAAAAGTTCTTAGCTATACAGTCCTACCTCCACTACAAACTAACTCTACACTATCGTGACTGTGAGGATTTCCTTCCCAAAGAATGCTGGGAATTCTGATTTGCGGAGGATTTTCTTTCTGAGATCCCTATTTCCCTTTTCAAATTAAAATCCCCAAAGTTTCTTATGTCCAGAGCAGAAGTGTGCAATTTCTGAAGGTCCTGGGACAAATTTTCAGTCCCTAGCACCCATCAACACCTAAATAATATAAAAGCACCAGATTCTATCTGGTCTTGGAAGCTGAACAATTAGTATTCCATTGGGAAACTGGCAACAAAGTTCTGTAGGTTATATTCAGAGGAAGGAACTGGCAAAGCCACCTCTGAATATTCCTTGTCCAAGAAAACTCTGTATGTTCCCCATCCCTATGTGGCTTACTGGACAATCATTTCCTCTATCTAAAGAATCATTGGTGGTCTAAAAGAGGCTCAAAGAGAGACAAAAACTACATTTAATTGGCAAATCATGTCCACTTCTACAGAAAGAGTGCTTTGGGGGTGTAAAATTTCCCATTTTACGGGCAAAAATATTTGAGGGATATGGGGCCTGAGTGCAGCTCACCAAGGCAAGAGAGCAAAAAATAGCCTTGGACCTTCAGAATTTGCCCACCCCTGCCCTTGAGAAAGTCTTCTACTAGACTGAAAAAGTCAGTTTCCATCACAAAGTCAGACCAGAAACTCGACTGTAATGGATCCAAACAAGAACACAGAGTGAACTGTTTGGAATCTGCCTTTCATAAACATCAAGGGAAAAGTAATGTCCACATAGCTTTTTTAACAACCTTGGATAATGCATAAATCATTATTGTCGAACAAACCAGAAGGGGTATTCGCACGCGCACACATGTATGGGCACTCACACGGAACGAATGGAAAATGCCCAAATTAGCCTGCCATAGAGGTATGGCTTTTCTCCTAGTCAACTATGAATGCCAGGCTCAGATGACTTCTCATCCTGCAGAACTAACCAGCTTTCAAACAAGAAGTCTTTGCCATTTTTTTTTATTTATTATACCCTAGACCTGTAAACCTCATGTCAAAACAGATTTTATTTTAAAGAAAATATTCCTCAGTTGATGGTGCATACCAAGTTTCGGCCATGAGGAAATGTTTATGGATGAATTACCAAGTATGAGATATATATATATATATATATATATATATATATGGGGTTACAATAGAAATGGAAACATATACAGGCCATTAACTGTAATGGCAGGTCTGGGGTAGTGCTTAGACACATATAGATCATATTTATTGACGAGTTACAGCATCTTACCAGTTTCTAAAAGCTCCCAAAGTTGGAAAGTTTGTCATGTGCTGAAGCCAAAGATTAAGAGGCAGTATTTCATGTTGGAATTAACTTTTAGAACCCAAGAATTTAGTGGGCAAGAGCCCACCTTTCAAAATCTCACAGAATCACAGCGTATCAATGGCCAAGTCTTTCAGGCCTCACAAAGTTATAATAAATTAGACACAGAGCCATATTCAAGCCAGTTTAAAAAAAAGAAAATAACAGAAATCTTTTTGCATATTGGAAAGTTGCAGGTGCTACACAATGGGGTTTCCCATGTGCACTGGGAAAGATGAAACTGAACTTTGCAAGTTTGCATGTTCTCTCCTTTCCAGGACCGGTCCTAGCACATTATACTTACCCTTTGCTGGGACAGTTTGGCTCTCAGGTTGTCCACAAAACTCCCAAAGGCCAAGGCAATCCCCACCCCTAAATCAGCCCCCTCATCATGTCTTTCTTTTTGGTTGAAAAATGCCCTAAACTATTTTAAAATGTTTACAATGGCTAGAAATAATTTTGAGAGAGGGGTCCCAAGAACCCTTCCCTGGAAACACCAAACATGATTAAGTGTGATGCAATGTCACTGCCGGTCACGTAAAATGGCAGCCACAGTGTCTACTGCAGAGGAGGAGAAAATCATGCCATGCTTCTTGCCAAGCTCATGAACATTCTTTACCCTGTGTTAGGCACAATGAGAAAACCAACTCAAGTGGCACATAGATGGGGGGGGTCATCAATGGCTATCCCTTTTCTCCACCTTCTAATCTATCTAGCTGTTGCCTCCTACTGGACGACAGAGCTATGATACCCTCCAACTCCCAGTTTGGACGAGCCAGTACTTTCTGTCGCCACACTTTTTCAGCTGGTTTTAAAATATCCCAGTTTCTCTTTCTTTCCCCCCTTTGTTCCCAGCTTACTTCAGTTGCTGCAATTTGAGTTCAAAATACAAAAAGTCATTCAATTAACTCAGGAGGGAGAAAGGAGATGAGGGGTGGAATCTTGCCCTTTCCTGGAGACTCAGGGAAAACCAAACTGCTGTAATTTTTCCCAGCTTAGTTCCCCCTTAATAACTTTTGCCATCTTGACCAAACGATGATGTTCTGTGGATACGCACCTTCCAGTTTTGTTCACCAAAGTACAAACTTCAAAATTCCATAGGATGCAGCCATGGCAGCTGAAGTGGAATCATAATGCTATAACCATAGGTAAGGGTAGTGAAACTTGTTGGTCCAACTCTGAAAATGAAGCACTGCTTTCCCACTGTCTGTTTGAAAATAAAATGTTGGTAGATGATAATATCCAAGAAGACCTTGCTAAATTAACTTGAAAATGGAATATGGCCAATACCCACTAAATGGTGGAGGCATTTATTAGCACAAGATTCATTAAATATGCTGCATTCCTCCTTCTCTGGAGTCAATTTTTATCTGTGACATGAGTACCCCCTGACTGCCAACAATTCTGATGAAGAGACTAGCACTTAAAGCAAGAAAACAATACATTCCTCCAGATGTTATTGAACTGCATGTCTTAGCAGATCTACTCCAGTTCAGACTAGCAGTAGGATTTTGGCCAGAGGCGACACTCATGCAGCCCTCCAGATGTTGTTGGATTGGATTCCCACCAGTCCTTCCTAGCATGGTCCGTGATCAAGAATGTTGGGAATTACAATCGAACAACATCTGGAGATCTGTATGAGTCCAAGTCTTGGTTTAGGTCTACATCTTTAGGTCACAGTTGGAGGGAATGTATTCTTTCACTTTCACACTACACAACTATACCAATATGATTCCACTTTAATTGCCATGCCATGGTTGCATCCTAAGGAATCCTGGAGTTTGTACTTTGGTGGGGCACTAAAGAGAATTTGCTTCTGAGCTCAGTACAAGGTGCTGGTTTTGACCTACAAAGCCTTAAACAGCTTGGGGCCAGGATACCTAAAAGACTATCTCTTCCCATATGAACCTACCTGAAATCTGAGATTCTCAGAGGAGGCCCTGATGTGTGTCCCAACACCTCGAGAGGTTAGGCTGGTGTGTATACATAACAGGGCTTTCTTGTAGCAGCAACCCACACAAGCCACAGAAACCCATTGGGTGACCTTGGGCAAGTCATTCTTTCTCAGCCTCAGAGGAAGGTAGTGGTAAACCCCCTCTGAACAAATTTTGCCAAGAAAACTCCAAGATAGATTCAAAAAAGGATCACCATAAGTTGGACACAACCGGAACGCACAAAACAACAAGCTGTTTTAATTAGTTTCATCACCTTGAGAGCTCTTGTGGGCTGAGAAACAATAGAAATACCTTTAACTAACAAACAAATAATTCTAAATCCCTCCTCTTAAAAACTGAAAATGCCAGGATTCAAGGGGACGTTGCCACAGCAGTTAAAGTGGGATCATAGTGCTGTAATTGCGTAGTGTGGAAGGGCGCCTGTCCTCTGAAGTGGTATCATCCAGGCACAGTTTTACCATGTGATCACCTCTTTTTGTTCTCACCGTGCGCCACAAATTCAAGATATGAAAGCTGATTTGGCCCCCCTGCTGTCTCACAAACACTCTTGCTTTCTCCCGGGGAAAATGCAGTCTTGACAGAGTTAATGGCATGAATGCCATTTCTAATAAAAGCCACTTCCATTTTTTAAGAAGCTCTTTTGTGCAAGTTTAATAAAATAAATTTTGAATATCAATAGAGTACATTCTATTTTTCTTGGCATACCTTTACCGCACTCTATCCTTCTGTTGCAGAAGCCATGCCATCGGCAGATGACTTCTTCGCAGTCCATTGAAGTCGTGCCATAAAAGCTGGAGATGGTTTGCTAAAAACGCTCCAAAGGTATTCAAATTTCTTTCAAGAAGAAATTCAATTTATTGCATTTATATTACAATGTCTGTCAGGAAGAAAGGTTATAATCGCCAGCATATTTGCAATTTACATTTTCTTCTGTACATGAGGTAATGGTATTAAAAGTTAACTCTGAGATTTAAAGTTGAATGGGATGTACAGCCTTTTTTCCCCTCTTTCTCATTGCCATTGAAAGACTATGTTTGAAGCTCGCAAAGTAAAGCATGAACTTCCTCATGTTAAAAGAAATTCCAAAAGTAAGATTAACGCCTTAAAGGCTCTGAGACCATATCTCTGACAGCCTGTGCACCTCCTATGCAGAGTTCAGGAACTCTTCAGAGTTCCTATGCTAAGCTCCCCTTTAGGGACTCAAGCCATTGTCTCAGCATCAAGATCTGTAAAGTTCTTTATTTAAATGTGGCCATTTCCAGTGACGTAGACTCGGACTCAAGTCGGACTTAAGTATCTTCAGGGACTCGACTCGAACTTGACTTGGCCGTAAATGATACACTGACTCAACTCGAGACTTGTATATTTTTAATGAATGACTTGATGCCCTTGGTTCAGTAATACAAGGCATTCATCCAGAAACCTTACAACTTTGAACAACGCCTCCATCTCTTTTTGCCTACTGGTCACAGGACAATCTTTCTCAAGCCCAAAGTGTTAGTGCATTTCTCAGAGGGGAACAACAAACAGGTTAGGCAATGGGCTTGAGGCAGGCTTGAGGTCTGCTCAGCAGCCTGTCCCCGCTGCGTATGGGAGGAACCTTCTAAAACGTCTCCTAGGAACGAAAGACAAGACTTGCCCTCAGAGTTCAGGGTGCATTTCTCAGAGGGGAACAGCAAATGTGTTAGGCAATGGGCTTGAGGAGGAAGGCTCCTTCCTTCTAAATCTTTTGAATCTTCAGTAACGGGGAGGAAGATAGGATCTTATTCCTCACTTCCAAGGCCGCAGATGGCAAATTTGCAAATGTGGAGAGCCAACTCTGCTTAAATGGTTAAAACTGAATTTATTTCACTCTATCCAATAATTCTGGAATTTTGATTGGGGTATAAAGTTGGCTTCCAGATTTGGGACTTGACTTGAGACTTGAAGGTAGAGACTTGAGACTTGACTTGAGACTTGGAGTAAAAGACTTAAATACATCACTGTCCATTTCTGTTACAATGCTATTATTCCACTTTCAACATCCAGTGGAATTCTGGGGTTTGTAGTTTCCTGAGGCCAAAGAGCTCTCTGGCTGAGAATTCTAAACAACCCTCGCTAAACTGCAAACCCCAAAATTCCATAGGATGTTGAAAGTAGAACAATAGCACTATAACAGGGTAGTGTGGAAATGGTCTGTGTTTTAATTTGCCTTGAGTACTGTGCTGGGATGTAAATTTAATTAATTAACAAATTAATTACAGTTGGAGGATGCTAGACTTAGAGCTTTCTCAATGAAGGCACCTGTTCCATCAAACTCATTCCTCTGAAAAATATAACTGGTAATACCAGTCATTTAAGAAAACAAACAAACAAACCAACAAACCTTATCTGGCTATTAGCAGCTCTTACCTGCTGGAGCCAGGAGGGTTCCTCCTATTACAGCAGGTGGTGGCACTGGCTGGGTATTTGGCCATTTCAAAATTAAGAATGACAGTGGCCTCCCTTCCATAAAGCAGACTTTAAAGGAAACGTTCCTAAATTATTGATCCCTCTGCCGCATTTGACAATCTCGAAGCTGGCAGATGCTATGAATTTTCTAACAGCACATCCAAACAAATGGAAAGATTTTTTTTGTTGAAGCTGACTCAGTACATAAGTAACACAGTTGGGATTCGAGATGTTACTTGAATTCTTGCTTGGGAAGTTGTCAAAGAGAAAACAGCATGCCAGCCTGAAAGGAAAACCCTGTGGATGAGTAAGGCTGACACTAGTGTACTGTTGCAGTCCACCATACGGCATGGAGCCAAACAAGGTAGGAGAGCCTCCATCCCTCTCCTAGTAAGAACAATTTGGCTTGTATTTGTTGCTCACTGAGAACAATCTTTTAGAACAATCTTTTAGGGTTCAATCTCCAGTCAGCTAGGGAAACCCACTGGATGATCTTGGGCAAGCCACACTCTCTCAGGGCCTTTCCACACTACACTTTTATAGTGCTATCATTTCACTTTCAACATCCTATGGAATCCTGGGGTCTGCAGTTTGGGGGGGGGCATTTAAAATTCTCCGCCAGATAGCTCTTTGGCCTCAGTAAACCACAAACCCCAGAATTCTGTAGGATGTTGAAAGTGGAATAATAGCACTATAACCGTGAAGGGCAGAAAGGCCATTAGTCTTAGAGAGAGGCAAAGGTAAAAGTTCACCTTAGGGCTGCCATAAGCCACTTGAAGTCACACAACTATGACAGCAGCAGCAGCAGCAACAACAGAGGGGAACATAAATTGAAGCAAGATGTACAAGATGTACAAGGTTTAGCCCTTCTGACATTGCTGTCTTCTAACAAGGACCTCTTGGTAACCCTATCTAGAAGCAAAACCACATAATCAATGGGATTTTATATGAGTGTTGATTCACTAATTGATTCAATAAGATCCCATACATGGTCGTCCAGATATTGTACAAAAGTTATGGACAAAGCATGTAACTATGAATATCCAAAGCAATGATCTAGAAATGCTGATTCTACTTGGTGCATAGTTCAGGGGTGATTAAATACTATAGACTGAATGAATATTCAAAATATTTTTAAGAAAAAATGGTTGAAAATCATGTTTCTCAAGAAACACTTCGCAGGACTTGTTCTACACAACATTCACATGTGACTGTTTAGCACAGAAAACAGCATTTTTCTGCACAGCTTTTTTTCTCCACAGAAAATGTTGCTTGTGCAGAAAATGCTGTTTAGCGAGCAAAGCATGAATTATGCTCAGAATAAGTCTTGAACTGCAAATAGTCATTGAAAACTCCAGTTTTCAAAGACTGCCACAGCAAGAAGAAAATTGCTAAAATTACCTTTCACTTCCCTTGAGGAGAAGATTAGTGAAGAATTATGTCCCTATAAAATACTAGAAGAGAAGCTGCAACATAACTTATTCTGTCCCAGAACAGCTTACCTGGCTGTGTTGAAGCAACAGTAATGCCCAAAATTACCAATGAAAATCGTACATCCAAGACAAACGGGCAAGGTCTTTAGGCAACTGCTTTAAAATGGAACAGTACCTGGTAGGGAGCCTTTTCTTTACGATTCAATTTAAATATATCATAATTGCTTGCTGTGATTGTCCCTGGGCACTAAGCTTGTACACAACATGTAATTTAAAAAAAAATAGACTATGATGTGTTGATCAATATCTGCAGGAATAGATTCCTTACTGCATAAATCATGTGTATATGTAACCGACAATCCATCCCCATAGGGGAAACTAGATGGAAAATCAGATAGTCCAGGTGTGTTGGCTGGTAGGCCTCAGCGTGAAGCTTGTAAGTTATCGACACAAGAAATGAGCTCTGAAGTTTGCCCTTTGTCTTTGTTGTTAGAGGAGTGGCACGTTCGACCAGGTCAGTCCAAAGAAATGGCTGGAACCTGCACGAAGCTGAATTGGGAGGTTACTGTCTATGGCCATTTCTGCACTACACTGTTATAGTGCTATTATTCCACTTTCAACATCCTGTGGAATTTGGGGGTTTGCAGTTTACTGAGGCCAAAGAGCTCTCTGTTGATAATTCTAAAAGCCCTTCCCTAAACCGCAAACCCCAGGATTCCATGGGATGTTGAAAGTGGAATAATAACATCATAACAATGTAGTGTGGAAATGGCCTATGTCTTTAGACACAGTACCATGTGTTCTGGAGCTCGTCAGATGTGAACTCTAGAAACCAAAATGGCTGAACTGAGGCTGCCACACTTTGACCATATCATGAGATGACATTATTCAGTGATAAAAAATAGTAATTCTTGGCAGAGCAGAAGACAGTAGGAAAAGAAGAAGACTGTATTACAGGTGGATTGACTCAATCAAGGATGCACTGAGTTTGCAGGACAGCTGACAGTTGAATTTGCAGGGCTGTTGACGCCTTGGAGGGTGTCTCAGAGGACTGTCACTGACAAGGTTGTCATAAGTCAAAGCTGACTTGACAGCAAATAACAACAGCAGCAAACCACATTTTTAGCTCTTCAGGACTGGTGTGGTTCTACAGTGAGTGGATAAGATTGTGAGCATGGGATTTCTGCAACCAATCCCACCTCTGGCATAGAAGAGGGATGGGAAAATGTGTTCCTTGCCCTTCCTTCTCACCACATTTGGGTTTTTCAAACCTTGATTTCTTCTTTCATCCAACCCAAAACTGACAGATTTTCCCTTCTGCGCCCAGGGATCAATGG
This sequence comes from Iguana delicatissima, assembly GCA_948472985.1. NCBI lineage: Eukaryota > Metazoa > Chordata > Lepidosauria > Squamata > Iguanidae > Iguana > Iguana delicatissima. The sequence goes on from CAOKZL010000533.1 coordinate 204,461, forward strand.
CAGCTGGGGTTAACCGTGTCAACAAGGGTGGTGTGTGGGTGAATCAATTCTGGATTTTACTCCAAGCCTTAAAGGAACTATCTAAGGTGGTGGATGGATTGGGCTTAGCACCTTGGATTGGTTCCTTTAAAATTTGGACTATAACCCAGCACATTCTTGAAAGCCACCAGCTGCCCTCATGATTACAGCTGAGCCTGCATCCTGTGGAATCCTGGGGTTGTAGTTTAGGGAGGCACTACAGCTCTCTGACTGAATATTCTCCAGACCTCAGAAAACTACAAATCCCAGGTTTCCATAGGATGTTGCCATGGCAGTTGATCCTGCCTGGAGATGTCAGCAATTGAATCTGGGTGTTTCTGCATACATAGCAAGTATTTCACCAGTGAGCGACAGTTCATGTCTGAAAATAGAAACAAGAAGACACAGTGTTCTTCTGATCACAGCAATCTTTTGATCAGACCATTGCATTCTATTGTACTCTACATTCTCTTTTGTCTTTACATAAATTTGGAACCAAATACTAGGGCCATGCAAATACTCATGTAAGAATATGCTTGTGAATTCATGCACTATTGGAATATGAAGAGTTCTGTTTAGACTACACTTCTTAGCCTGGCCAAACATGCAATTCTGGGAGGCATAGGCCAAAAAGTAACTTTTCCAAGTTCTGGGAGCAGGGGAGCCTAGTGAAACCAGATGTACTCTTACATAAGTAACATCAGATGCACTGAAATTACTTCTAATGTTATTCTTCTCTGTTTGCACAAGTTGTTTTGAGGGCTGCTATGTGAACAATTTCCAAGTTCTGATACAACTGTCAGGGGATTCTGGGAGTTGTAGTCCAAAACATATTCCCCTTCCCTCCAGCCTTGGTCTCATGTCTTGAATATGAGATGATGTAAAGTCTTGTGCAAATTGAAAACAACAACATGAGATGTAATTTCACTCATCTACCCTCCATGAAGTTGCTCTGAAACACACAAGCACACGCAAAACAGTCTGGAGGGAAGTAGGAAATATTTGTCTGCATAAAAAAAATCTCTCACAAATATCCTATCAAAGAAGACACAGACAGACACAAAAAGAATGAACCAGCAATGCCCTTTCTAAAGGGATTTGCTTTCTAATGTTCCAGGGTTGTTGTATTTTTTCCAAAAACATCTTGAACAACCACTCTAAATTTAGTCACCTAAACAAACAAATAATCTGTATATTATTTTTTCATAAAGGTTGGTAACATCCTTTAATGTTTGTTCATTTTTTATTCTGTCTAGTTACTGAACAGTGAATTCACCAGGGACTTTTATTAAAATTCACTTCAGCTCTTCTTTCGAATCATCTTAATGCTGAATTTATGCTTCCACGGAGCATCATGGATAAAGAGGGTAATGATACTTGTTTAGCACTTCATCCACGTATGAAATTGTTGCCTCTAAAAATTCAAGAAGTCAGGAGAAAAATGATTGAGTCATTTAAAAGAGAAGCATAAAGGGGCGAGAGATTCATTGCACATGGGGGAATAGCGTACTTCACTGTTCGTTGTTCTTGCTGTTGTTTAATTTGGTTTGTTTGTTTTGACTTTTGGCTCAGAATACACTCAAGTCTAGATAACTGAAAGAGATTATGTAGATTTTTTTAAAAAAAAATGTTACTTGCCAATTTGAGCAATCTTATAGGGGTGATCTTTTAAGAGACTGGCCCTGTTCAAGAATTCAATAATGATGTGAAAATCAGTTTCGATATTACTGCTTTTCTCCAGGTCACCTTTTGCATTTTCCTCCTGTTTTAATTTTGTTAGACTTTGCAAGGAGGTTTTGCATGGAAATTCATGTGTATTTGAAACACATTTTCCCTAACGTATGCATTGATTTATGCATTTCAGCTAAGGGTATCCTTTTCCCCCTCCCCACTGAGTATAGTATGCTTGCTTGCATTTCAATTGTACGTGTTTTGCATTCTGCATTCTATAATGGGCGTGTTGCTTTTGGGTAAAACTTTTGGCTGGCTTTCAATTAGTGGCGTACACAAACCAAAGTCCACTTTACACCTGCTGTGCCCTTTTCAAAATACCACGTTGGTATTCCTTCCACACTCCACTCAAGACTCAGGGGAGTTTGCTGTGATAGCCCACCTGTTTGGCCATTCTGTGACTGGCTGAGATCAGAGAGTTTGGAGAACTGTCTTGTTATGTCCATAGGTAGATACAAAATGATGACATCATCTGCCAAGCCCACAGTGGATCTTAGAGGAAGACACCGTTGGTCTGCATCTGGCAATGAGGCACAGGTAGATGTTTCACCAATCCCCCTCCCTCTCGCCACCAGCCAGGGAACGGCCTTCAGAGCAAGACCATGGGTGGTGAGCAAGAAACCGTAGCAGAGCTCAGCCTGAGAAACGCCATGCTGAGTATTCCTGTATCTCAAACTTTTTCTCTAAAATGCCCTCTGACACATTGGTACATTCCTGAGGTAAGATGTCAACCTTCTCAGATGACATCTTTTGGGAAGGCTGTTGAACTCAACAAAATTCTTTGCCACCCCAAGTATTCAGTGTTCATGAAATCAAAATCATAAGAGAGAAAAGGCTGCTCATTTGTCGTATCCGTATTGCTGGATTCCACCGTCCTCCTTATGTTCATGGGAAAAGTCTGAAGCTAGAGTGAGAACCTACAGCGAGGGACATGTTGCCTTCCAGATGATGTTAGTCTGCAGCAACCATGGTTCTTCACCATTGACTATGCTGTGTAGGGCTTATGGGAGCTACAGTCCAATAATGCATGAAGGCCCATATCCTCTCCAGCTCTAACATACAGGCATCAAATTGGGTGAAGGAGTTCCATTCAGCTTCCAACTGCAATACAAATAGGATGAAATTTCCACCCCCTCTTCCTTGTAATACTGTAATAATCAGAAGCAGAACCTCATCAGAACTCCTTCTCACAATGTCCTTCACTGACAGAAGAGGGTGGAAATGTCATCTTCCTTGCATTCCAATCAGAAGCTGAATGGACTACCTTTACCTAGTCTGGTGGTTGGCTCTTAAAGTGAGCTAGGGAAGTTGGTCCTGGAGACATTCCTTTTTGCACAGCATCTGCCACGCGAAAGAGGGCCTGGAGCCTCGCGCAATTGCGAGGAGTGATTTGCATGATGCCCTCACAATCGTGCAGGGCTCCAGGGGCCAGCAGGCAATGATTGCGCACCTTTGCATCTTCGGCTTTAAGCCGAAATGCTACATGATCGCTCATTGCTCCCGGGCCCCACGCACACTTACCTCGGGAGCTGGGCCAGTCACGCTTCCTGTCTCAGTGCAGCCTGGAAAGGTCCCAGGCTGCACTGCGAAAGGAAGAGGCGCAAGCAGGAAGCTCATGCAGAGCTGAAGAAACCTGGATGCGAGGGCCTCTCACAAGAGGCTGCTCGAGCAAGCACCACACCCCAGCGCCGAGAAGAGGTAGGATGCCGAAAGAGCCTTAGTTATGTAAAATGTTATTTTGTTACGCATAGTTATGCCACACAAGGTAGTCGTGCAGATGTAACTAAGTAGTTCATCTAGGACAATGGTTCTCAACCTGTGGGTCCCCAGATGTTCGTGGACTTCAGCTCCCAGAAGCCCTGAGCATTGACCATAGTGGCTGGGGCTTCTGGGAGCTGAAGTCCATGAACATCTGGGGACCCACAGGTTGAGAACCACTGATCTAGGATTCCAGCATATACATCCCTAGTCCCAACATGAATTTATCAGTCCAAATGTCAATCCTAACACGGCTTTACCTTCATGCTCCCTTTGACCCCCAGCTGGCCAGCTAAAAAACATGACCTGTGAAGTAGTTTCAATCATCGAGAGATCAACAGGACATTGCGGATGTGGAGGGAAGATATACAGGAAGAAACAAGCACTTATTTCCCTCACTCTTTTTTTGCATTAGAAACCTTGCCGTTACACAGCTGGAAGCCTGTGGAGCAAATGACTCCTTCTTGCAACTCACATACTGACATTTCCCTTTGAAATTAATATAGTGGGCTTGGAATGTACCATATCATTAAGAAGGGATTACATAGCTCTGAGACAGCATAATGTAAGACTGGCTGAGGAGCCTCTGGTCGTTAAGCTAATTGGACAGCCAGGGCTCTGATAACTGGGAGCTGCCATAAATAAGCAAAGAGAGAAGCGTTGGGAGGCACTTCTTGAGAGTCAGCCCCTCAGGGAAGTCATTAAAATTTCCATTGCCACCTCCCACCTCAGAAACAAACACAAACAAAATTGACTGGACATCTCTGAGACAGTTGGGATCTGAGAGATCTCGCCTCCGATGCTTCCCATATTTTCCACCGACACGGCACTAAGGCGTCCTGAAAACATGGTGGGTTTGTACTAATGGCCCCGACTTTTGTAAAGAGGTGGGTTGTTCTGTTTAAGTAAATGCTGTGATGCCTCAGTTCCCTACTCACAAAGTTTAAGAAGGTGCATCGGATACAACTTCAGTCTCCTGACCTCCTCGCTGCATAAGACAAACATTTTGAAGAGATGCTTTGGCATCTCTGCTCTAGGGAGCAACCTGAGCTCACTGGTTACGTGCTTTGCATACACAAGTTCCCATGTCAAGTCTTCAGAATCTCCAGTAAAGCATCTCAGATAACAAACTTGGAAAGAACTTCCACCATCGTGGCTGCCAATCAGACAAGATAAAACTGGGTTATGTGGACCGACAGGTCTGGCTCATGTATAAGCTTCTTCAGGTGTTCAATGCAGCAGTCTCCAGGAGAATCAAGAGATGGGACTTCTGACTGTGGACTTCTAGAAGCCACCACACCAGGTGTCATCCCCAAGGGTATATCTTTCAAAAAAACAAAACAAAACATCAGGTAGTAGGTGACCTCCTCTAAGCCTGAAATCCCCTTGCAAATCAGAGTAGATTCTGTGCTAGATGGGTATTCAGAATGGCCTCAAATAAGACAAATTCATATACCCCGAGTATTCACTTCTGTTCAGATTGTTTGCAGTCTATCTCCTATGAGTGAAGAGGAATTATGACACAGGAGATAATGGCTACAATTCAGCATCCCCTCACCATAGTATAAATATACACATATGGAAATGAGTTCCATTAGCACTCTGCAACCCCATGCAGAATGACAACATTGTGCAACAGACCTCAATGACAGAGTGTCATTGTGCAAGGAGAGCTTGCAATCTGCAATCACAACATGCAATGCACAGTATGTAGTCACAATTCTCAGTACTACTACTACTACTACTAATAATAATAATATTTATTTCTATCCCGCCTCTCCCAGTGGATCGAGGCGGCATTACAAGATCATATAAACACATTAAAACATTAAAATGTAGCCCATCCTGTATGTACCACCTTTTTTCTTTTTCTACCACTGCTAACAGAGGCAGCTCATGGAACTAAAACAAATAATTTGCCCTATACATGCCTGTCTCACTCATAGAATGACAGCCACTGTCTATATCCACACCCACTGAAGCACAACTCTTCATGCATTTGATAGGCTAGTTTTCCTGAAATGTTGTATGTGAGTAAATTCATATTGTGGTTTTGGAAAGCTTCCCTTTGGGGGGAGGAAAGGACAACAGTACTGATACACACAAACCCATCAGGAAACCTGTTAGCAAGACTCACTGTAATGGAACACATGTGTTTAGCAACAGAATGTAAGTTTTTAATTCTAAGTACATTAATCATATATTTCTGGGAACACAGTGATGATTCAGTCTACAGGACTGATCCATGATTTGGACTGCCTGAAGTAAAGATGGCATACCTTCCTGTTATATGTACAGATGCCCCTTTGGTTGGTAGTTGAATTTTACTTTGACATTGACATCTTCAGCTACTCATCAGGGGCAGGGAATCAGGCTAGTTTAGAAGGTGCAGAGCATCTCTGTCTTCAGATCCCCATATGATACCCCCAGTGCAAATCTTACAGGGAACATATGAACTCTTTCCTTATATGAGAGCAGCTGCAAGAATATTGTTTGCACAAACCTGGAAATGAGCTGAAGAAATAGCGATAAAGGACTGGACTGTTAAAGTTGCAGAACTAACGACCCCACTGACTGGTGCTCCATTCCCAGCAGAAGAAAAGGAGACTAGGGTCCATGTGATTATGAATGGTTCAAGTTTATTCTTTAAAAAGCCCAACATATTTCAGCTGGTTTATAAAAAAAATGGCCTTCTTCAGGCTACTTAAAAGCCTAGATCTTCCCATATGAACAGGTCCTGCCATTTCCCTCCTCTTGCAGGCCTCCTTTGAGCTTTAATTTCCCCAAATTCTAAGGAGATGCTGGCATTGCGGGTGGACCTCAAAGTCCCCCAACTCTTAAAGTAACAAAACCACTTATTTCTATTTCTTGCAGAAGGTAGCTTCATTTACATAGGTCCCATGCTGAATTTCGGCCAATATTTTTTTTTGTCTTATTAATCAAAAATAGAAGCTAAAGGGGAAAAAAATAAGGTGGGACAGAAAGAATATTCCTAGGTCTTTGCTGTATCTTTAATATAGTCATGATTGACAGTCTAGAGGAGGACAATCAGCAATCAGTGCCAAAAGGTGACTTGCCACCATTTTTCTGCAATCCCAATCAATATAAAATTCTCACTGCTCCAAGGGCCCTTTCTAGATCTGACGTTTCATTTCACTGGGTTTCATTGTGGGATAAATATACCTTTAAATAAATAGCACAAGAAGAACAGCGTAGGTTAGTTTAAATTACATCCATCTAACACAATGGGAAAAGTGGTTCCACTTGGGAGATCATGCCTTTCTGTCCAAACCAAGGTACTCCAACCAAAAAAATGAAGAAGAAAAAGAAAAGAAGACGCCTTCTCCATTAACTGGTTAGTTACACAGCATGCAGGCTCACATTGCTCTGTATGCACATTATCATAAACCATTTCCAGTCTGCGAGAAGGTAGCTCATAGTCGAAATGTAGGCTATTATAATGCCTTGCATATAAAACAGAAAATTGGTGTGGAGGGCTGATTTATTTGCTTGCAATTTTAATCAGGAAAAAGAAAGGCATACACAAGCATTGCTTGTCTAGAACATGAATTTTCATGAAATGCTGTTTAATGTTTTACAAATAAAATCGTTGCAGTGAACATTGAAAAGGTAGTTCTCTTTGTCTCTCTTTCTCACTGACACACACAGTGTGCAAGAACTAGTGGATTTCAGTGCACACACAAAATAAACACATATGCTCAATCTTGGCTTTCTTTTTTTGCACTAGGTCAGCACCTTGGAAAGAGATTGCTAAGTCACTTTGATGAGGGAAACAATAATACAAAGATTTCAGCATGTATTGGTTTTGTCTGTCAGTGGATGAACAACATTGATTAGTTGGAGATCAATTGGATCAAGAACACTTTATTTGCAATCTTTTACACTGTCGTTTATTCATTGGCTTGGTTTTTTAGTCAGGGAGATGCTGCTCTGTTTAACACTTTTCTTGGCAAAGAGTCTTCCAATGGGGATTCCAGTATGCAAAGTGAACACAAAGCTATCTTATCCTAAGTGTGCATCTGTACCACCTCATTATAGCAGTTTGATCTCACTTTAAAACTCACTCTGTCTTAAGGAATCCTGGGGTTTTGTAGTTCAATGAAGAACTCAGAAGTCTAGGAGAGATATGCCGTTATGATTATATAGTGTGGAATCAGAGGTTAGCAACTGTGGAGGGGTTGGGGTCCCATGCATCTCCTAGTGGACTCCACTGGCACGAGCGACAGGAATGGAAATGAGGTCACATCAATTCTGGTTTTATTTTTCACCAGTTTTTAGTTGATTTGGGGGGAGATAGGTTTGGGGATATATGGGGGCTTTGGATGTTATGAGTGTAAAACCACTGGAACCATTTTGGGTGGTTTGAGGGACAAATCTCCTAAAAACAAACAAACAATTGGTTGTGTTGAGGCTTTGGGGTTTTCTGAGGGGCTCGGGAGCTGCAAATGGGGCTTCTGAGGACTCCATGCAGAGTATGGGCTCTACTTTACCCACCCTGATGGTGCAGTGGTTAAATGTTGGTACTGTAGCCACAAGGTTGTGAGTTCAACCCTGCTGGGCTCCAGGTTGACTGAGCCTTCCATCCTTCTGTAGGTCAGTAAAATGAGTATCCAGCTTGTTGGGGGCAATTAGCTAAACACATTGTAAAACCGCTGAGGAAGTGTTTAGTACTGATAAGAGGTATAGAAATGTAACTGCTAACTGCTACCACTATTGCTATATGGTATAGATATATCCATCCACTCCCAGTGAATACTGACACATCTGACAATGGCTCCACAGGAACCCCACAGGCCTTTCCCTGATGTGCAATCTGAGATTGTAAAATTGGTAATGCCAAGGTCTGAACCCCAGGGATCAGCGCATGAAAAGTATTCTACCCCTTCCCAAGCAAGTGTATCATATATTCTACCTCCACCATGACATGCTGAAAGTGTATCTTCCAACTGCCCTGATTTGGTAGGAACAGTCCTGATTAATCCTCTGCCATACCACTTTTTCAGGGTGGGCCAGGGAGTCTGAAGGGATCCTGTTGCCATCCAATGGAGGATACTGTCTTGTCACCAGTGTTAATGTTGGACTCAGTTGCCACTCAAATGGAATGGAGGCCTCTTAAGCAAGTTGGGTCTCAAACCAGCCACTGTTGCTGGAACCCAAGAATAAACTGAGTGAGCTGTCTCAAGCAACAAAGTGAACAGTATAGGCACCACTGGGTCTTGCTGGAGGGAAACTATATCATTCAGTTTGCTTTTGTGTGGTGTTTGATAAAAGCTTGGAGTGTTTTGCAGAGTGCTGACAGAACTTCTTTGTAAGGTCATAGGCCACTGTCTAATCCATGAAGATATAACCTGTGGCTTGATTATAGAATGTCTTAGACTTCCCTAAGAATGGTCACATTTTCTTGTTTTTTGTTTTGCTGAGTGTCCTGGTAAGAAATAAACTGCGTGTGAGATTTAGAGAAGAGAGAGAGAGAGAAGCTAGTTGGATAATTCTTCTAAAAAGATGCACTCAGAATACAATTTATTATATTAACAAAGAGAATACACTTGCAATAAGTGATAGAAAAGGAAGAATGGTATGAATTCACAGAGATGAGCACAGATTTTAGAGGACAATTTTATGGGGCCCCAGAAGCTTGGCAAGATACTAAAACTTGCTTTAGAAACTTCCCACCACCACCACCAGCCTCCCAGCTTGGGGCTGTCTAGCAGTGACACAACACCTATCATTTTAAATTTCCCACAATGCCTTTGAGGGATACAAACCTGGGGAATTATGCATAATTAAAAGGCCTGCTGGCTTGTGCCTGCTACATAATCTCATCTGGGGAGGGGTCAAGTGAGGAAGAAACAATGGAACTTGGAAAAACTATTAGCAGGATTACATCTGCCAGAATTTCCCAACCAGCAAGGTCTTCTGCAATCCCCAAAGTAATCTGTCCAAGTCTGGAGGTGCAGACACTAAGACAAGGCTGGGACTCATGCAGTCTCCCAAATGTTGTGGACTGCAAATCCAAAGTCTTCACTGCAATTCCTCTGATCCTATCCTCTGAATTCCTCCAATTCCTCTGAAGATGTCTTGATGCTCATTCTTTCATTCACTGGAGATTCAAATTAAATTTGGGTGGAACCTGACACCAGAGAGGGCACACCTAGAAATAACACACATTAGAAATAATAGAACTGATCCAGAGAAGGAAGATATACTGATGGAATCACAGACATTAGCCAATAGGTGCTCAACAAAGCTGGCTTTTCCCATTCCAAATAAATCTATGCCTAAAATACAATACGAGGTGGATCCATTCCAGCATACCTAATAGTGGGCTCTCAAAATCCAGTGGAAGGCAGAGGAATATGGGTCTAATTTGAAGATATATTCAACTATACAATCTGAATTGAAAACTAGTATTGCAGAATTCTAAGCAAGTAGCAGTTATGTGATACTTAAAGTAAGGTCCATAAACTATTCTTAACAGCACAAAACATGATTTGAAACTCACCTGCAAGACTGTCATTTGAACTTTTGACAGGCAGGGAAAGAAAACTTAATTAAAGTCAAGAGGGGAATGAGGGTAGGAAGTAATTAAAGGCTATTTGGGGACACAAAACGTAAATAACTCCTGCCATAAAATATTCATTTTCTGATATAGAGAGGGGTGGGTTTTGAATATTTTATTGCTTTTCCTCTGTCCCCTGTGCTTTTCTGGAGAGCGAAGCTCTACTTCAAAGGGTGTAAAGCCCTTACTGGTGCATTGGACCAGAGACTCACTGAGTTTTCTCTGCATGTTTTTCAATGACTCATTCCATGTTAGTCTTCCATACTTGCCCTGTGAACATCTAAAAGGCAATTGGGCCAGAAGAGATTTGCCCCCTTTCTCAGAGCCAGCTGCTTCTTCAGTGCTCTGGAGATCCACACCACAAGCATCCTGAAGATTTCACTGAACCAGGTCTCCACTCTGATTAAATATTTAGGAAACAACTCCTTAGTTAAGTATGCTCAACTGAGGCCATTTCTGCCCTTCCCTGTTATAGTGCTCTTATTCCACTTTCAACATCCTGTGGAATTCTGGGATTTGTAGTTTACTGAGGCCAAAGAGCTCTCTGGCTGAGAATTCTAAAGGCCCCTCCCTAAACCATAAACCCAAGAATTCCACAGGACGCTGAAAGTGGAGTAATAGCACTATAACAGCGTAGGGCAGAAATGGTCTTGTCAAAGATAAGTACAAACAGAGAAGCTTTTCTTATCTCAACCACTGTGTCCATGCTGGCCAAGGGATTCTGAGAGCTGTATCCCAAAACTGTCATTTTCCATGTTCTTCGGCAAGATTTGGGCATTCAGAGCTGATGCATGTATTTATTCACCCATGTATTTAATAGACATTGGATATGGGGTAGCCCATACAATGGACTGGAACACATAGTCATTCTTCTGCATTGCACATAATATCATACTTGTGCAGAAACTGGAGGTACCTTCTCAGCGTCCATCATATAGATCAGATTCCTGATTGATTGGGCCTGATTGCTTGATCATAAATGCATACATCACATTAATTTCAAGAGAACTTTGCCATACCTTACTTTCTTGCTACTATTCCCAACTACAGTCAACTACAGAACAACTCATTTGCAAATAAGACAATTTACAGTCCCCCCCTCCATTTCTACCCTGTTTCTGTCAGAATTCTAAACCAAAATATTCACGGAGAACTCATTTTGAATTGTACAGGCAAACCCCACAAGCTCTGAAGAGCTGAGGAACTTGTGCTGTTTTAAGATTTTGCAGGATCTGGAATTCTCATCAGAAGTGATTCTGACACCGTTCCCATCTCTGGGTAACCTTGGAGCACCTCTTTAAAATTCCACATAGCCAGGCTCATGTTTTCTGTGTCCCCCTTGCTCCCCATGCGATGAAGGTGAAAAAAAAAAAGAGAGAGAGAGAGAAGAAGAAACTTATAACAGTGCATTTTGTATCCCTTTTGTTCATTATATGTCAAAGGCTTAGAATGCAGTCACAGGAAAACACATGCTTGGCGGATATTTCTAATGCACATAGCCAGCTGTAGAGGGACTTTGAAAAGTATCAAATTAAGAGGTGTCAGATGGGCTGTCTAGAATAATGCAGATGTCTAATTCATAAATGGGATCATCTTTTCTGCAATTGTATGTCTTTCTGAAAAACAACATAGCTGAGCAATTCATCAGTACCAAGAACTTGCCCCCCCCCCGTTGCCATCATCCTGGAAACACAAAGACCGCAGTACTGGAAACCTGCAATGGGAGAGCGGGGGGGTCACTGCCCCATCTCTTCTCACCCCATCATGAAAGCAGTGTGGCTACTCCTAATAGAAACAGACATGGTGTTTTGGTTCCAGACTACACCTGATTTCCATGGTTTGGGGCATGGATATCAGCTTCAGGGAACCATGCAATGAAGGCTGCAGTTGAACTCATATCTTGCTGGCAGGTTTTCCATAAACAATTGGTGATCCAGCATATGAACAGAACCTAGTTAGTGTCATATGCAAGTATAAGTTGGGCTATGCATGCAGAGTGATTTTTTTTTTTTTGAACAACGTAGAATGGTCGTATCCAGCTGAGGATGGCATAAGCAGAGTCCCACATGCAGTAGCACACTGAAGTACACAGAGTTCCCATGTGAATTCCCTCCATGCATTGACATTGCACATTGCATTTGCAGAATGGATTGGCAGTCATATCCAGTGGCCATTGATCTATTGTGCTACGTTGAAACTCAGTACCTGCAGATATTTATGCTCTACTGAAGCAAGGTACAGTCTTGGCCAACAGCAGACAAGAGCCCTTCCATACTACACAATTATACCACTATGATTCCACTTTGACTGCCATGGTAACATCCCCTGGGTTCCTGGGATTTGCAGTTGGAAGGTATTTAGAATTCTCAGCCAAAGAGCTCTACTGCCTCGCCAAACTACAGTCTTGGGATTCCATGGGATGCTACCATGGCAGTTAAAGTGTGATCATAGTGTTATAATGGTGTAGTGTGAAAGGGCTCTGGGTAAGCCATGGATCTGAACCAGGATGGGTCTTCTTACAGTCTTGGATTCTTCAAATATATTGGATGTCCCCACACCACGAATCAGACAAGCAGCCCGCAAACATGGCATGAATAGCAAAGAGTCAATCGGGTAATAATGAGATGATGTGTGTGATTAAGGGTTACAGGAAAGTTACCTGTTTCATGATTTCATAAATCAGGCAAAGAGAAGAGAAGTTTGACACTAGGAGCAGAGATCAGCGTTGCTGAACAACCCAAGGCTATCCTGCTGTGTCAAATTAAAAAAGAGACAACATAATCATGACATATTTGCTGATCTCCTCCTTTAATTATAGCCTGAAAGAACTACCACTTCAGTCCCAGTGTCATAAACGTTTGCATGTATCTGGAAATGTTTATCCGGGGAATGTTGCTATCGCCGAGACATCTCTTCATGTTCTCACAAAGATCTGGTATGCGTTTCAAAGAGCCTTTCCTAAGCATTACAAGTCTACATGACAAAGGTGGAAAGAACACTAAGCGGTGAAAAATTTAGGCTGCAATCCTGAACACACTTACCCCTGTGTGGTGACTTGATACACAGTGAAAGATTTTTGATAAGCTGTTAGCTGAAACCGACGCTTGTCATTTTCACAGTGGTTCATTTTATTTTAGAAAAGATTTTTCTTTCTTTTTTTTACAAAATCCCTACAATGACTGACAGTGAAGCCTTGCTTAAAATCATGACCAAGTTGTAACAGTTCATTTTCTTGAAAAAACTTCTTCATTAAACTATAATGCTCTGCTTTCTCTAGCAAATCCAACTGTGTTTGCTTTCCTTTCAGTTCAGCTGTACTCACAGCAGGGCGAGCTCTCCCTCCCCTTCTCTTCTTTTACTATTAAAGAAGTTCCCTTGATGCAGCGTTCTGTCACAGATCTTAACTCAAAATCATTTATTTAACATCTGCTCTGCAATCATTTCTTCAAGATTTACTTCCTTGAAAACACAACTGGGACACTTGATCCTCCCTTGTTTTCAACCTGTGATATCCTTAAAAAAATAATAGTAAAAGACATTATGAGCAGGGAGGAAGGAGGGGGCAGAGAGAGAGTCAAGCTGACACCAATAAATTGTAATGACTCATTTCTTTTGCATTATTCCTCCTTGAGTAATTTCTGGGAGGAGGCAAGCTGCAGAGACGCTCAGAGGCAGTCTAGTAGAATTACAGAGAACTCCATTGAATGTTCACAGCAAAAACTCTTTCTCCCTGTGTGTGCATATGTTACAATCATTCCAATTAAAAAGAAAATAGATATATTGGCCAAGGTCCTACACTGGAGTTGTGTGTCATAGATCTCCACATGTGATGCTATGAAATTAATAGTGCTCCGCAATTTTTATGTTGGATGACAGTGTTGCCAACTCAACTGAGACACCAGAGATGTAACTAAATGCACAATCAGATGTCTATGTGCATCCATGTGCAATGGCTGATGCACATCAGTGTGCAATGCTCAATGTTGCATCCATGTACAATGCCATTGCATGTGCAACCCTGCTTCTGCAACCCTGAACTGAATGTTAGACATTTTGAGTAAGAAATAAATGGTCAGCTGCTTCCGTAGGGGAAGACAGGCATGCAAAAAATACCAACAGGATTCCAGGTATCAATTCAGTCAAATGACGTAGGGTTGGAAAAATCCAGGCATACAATTAACAGATCTGGCACCAGGTCACCACTGGTTGGAGAGAGAATAACTCATTTTTTAACACAGGTATTGGCCTCCTTCCCTCCTCTTGATCCTCATTTTATTTCACTTCTTTTTAAAAATATTTCTAATGTTAATACAAATATATAAACATAAAATTAAAAATTAACAAAATAGGAACAAATAACCAGCAAAACACAAGGATCAACGTTCTTCATAATGCAATTATAGGAGCAGTGATTATATTGATACATTGTTGTCATTGCTGTTGTTGTTGTGTGCCTTCAAGTCGTTCCCAGCTTATGGTAACCCTAAGGCAAACATATCATGGGATGTTCTGGGGCTGAGAGAGTGTAACACACCCAAGGCCACCCAGTAGGTTTCCATGGCTAAGCAGAGAACTGAAGCCTGATCTCCAGGATCATAGTCCAATGCTCAAATCACTACACCTCACTGGCTTTTATAGCTGTATAGATACACGCGCACACACACACACACACACACACACACATATACACACACATACACTTTTGTTATGGGAGCCAGCATGGCAGCTCACTTCCTGTTGTCAAGAAAGGCCTCTTTTGGGTCTAAGATGGGCCTGGGAGGCTCCAAAACATGGTGGAAATGCTCTCAGGCAGCCTAGTGGGCATCCGGGGACAAAATGATGCTCTAGTTTTGTAGGGTTTCTGACGATGGTACCTGCTGGCTACTAGCTCTGGTGTGGTGGTGAATCCACTCCAAAGTTTGGAAACCTCTCCAGATTCTCTTCAAGGTACTGCACCTATTCTGGGGAAGAGGGTTCAGCACTTTGGATAGCTCTTTTTAAGCCTGGCCTAAAACCTGGAGCAGATACTCTGCTTCACTGACCTGGGTACCACTAGTTGTCACTTCTTTCTGATTCCCAATAGTGTAACATTTGTTGTTGTTGTGTGCCTTCAAGTCATTTGCAACTTATGGCGACCCTAAGGCAAGTCTATCACAGGGTTTTCTGGGGCTGAGAGTGTGTGTGATGCACCCAAGGTCACCTAATGGGTTTTCACAGCTGAGCAGCAATCAAACCCTGGTCTCAAGGGTCGCTAAAACTACTATCCCATGCTGGAAACATCAAAATGATTTTCCTGCTTAAGTTAGGCTGTTAGAATGAATGGCCATGCATAAGAAGCTAGTTTCGGGGGGAGATCTCAGGTTATCACCTAGCCTTCCACAATTGCCTGCCTCTGTCACAAGTGAACATGCTTGGCCATTAAAATCACTGTCTGGGGCCTTGCTGTGTGACTCAGCTCCATCCACGTGGTTATTGGTAGTTGAGAGTGACAACGCCTCTGAGCAATACACCTGAGTGATGGAATTTCCCCATGATGGGGAATGGCCCCAGCATTGTCAGACCTGGCCCTTGGCATCTGCCATTTAGACTTCCTGCACACCATCGCTAGTTTCATGAATGGTGTTGCACTGAGCTTGGTCAAAATGATGAAAGTTCATAAAGGAAGCTATATATTCTAGTGGTGTTACACTGTTTACAGATGATGATGATGATGACCTTCCATTTACGGTTGCTTTCATCCTTATTTTTCAATGGCTTTCCAGAATCTGCTGTCATCTAAAAGATGAATCAGTTTTTATACCCCTCCTAAAAGAGAAGAATGATCACAAAAAAAATGCAACAATAATATCATTGACAATCAGATCACTTGGCTTGAACATTTCACCGTAACAAGTTGTGATAAATATTCATAGCACAGGCCATTTCCTGGCATGCAGAAGTATATTTTACAATTGCACGTAACTGAGGTTGGCTGGCTGAAGCAGATAGTAGCATGGTAATGGAAGCTTTGTCTATTATGCCCGTAGAATATTCCCCATAACAGGGAAGGGTCGTGCCATAACTGGGATAACCGATCTACTCAAGTATGGAAGATGTACTTACCTGAGCGAGCAACCTGTTTCATACACAAAGGTTTTGAAGTGTTGGTAACACCAGCTTCTCTGAATTAGCATCACTGTTTAATTGTAAAGCAAGAAGTTGACACACGTGTGGTCATTTGTGTGCGCACACATGAGGGACCCAGGTGGAGATGTGAGCATACTGTGGTTTCTGGATAAAAGCACTTGATCCTCATTTTTTGCAGTGCTTTCTAAGGGGCACTGTATCATTTCTTCTAGTACAGAATTGCAAACATGACTCTTGAGGTATGCAAAAGGAACAAAAAGTCCTTTCTTAAGTCCATTGCCATCATCCTGAAGTGCCAGGCAACCACCTCAGGCAACAGATATTGTGGGACAACAGTGGCAGACTGCCAGGTATTGCTCTTGACCCTCTTGGCTATTTGCCTTCTGATCCAAGATAGAGCTGGGTGCATCACATAAATTCTTCTGTAACCTTTAAAGTGGTCTGCTTCCTTCAGGTGTGGTAGTAAACACTGTGCATCTGTACTACACAGTTACACTAGCTTTACACCACTTTAACTGCCATGGCTCCATCCTACAGAATCCTAGAATTATAGTTTGGTGAGGTATCCGAACTTTTCCACTAGTGAGTTCTAGTGCGCTTTTGTGAACTGAAGTACCACAGTTTTCTAGCAGAAAATTCCAACTACCTCTCCAAACAACAAATCTCAGGATTCCATGGGATGGAGTCATTAAGAGCCCATTTGGTACCAGACTCCTATGAGCATATAGTGCAGGCAAACACATAATTCTATTACCAATGTTAAATTTAGTTGTCAGTTCAAATTTAGTAAAATTTAGCTGTCAGCTCAACTAGCTTCTGTGTGTAGATTGGAAAGGTACCACCTTGTCCTTGGCTTCAGGCTGCAAAATATTCTGGGTCAGTCCTATCCTATGTCAGAGCCCTAGGAACTGCCAAAGATACCAGGAGCCTTTTCACACTGCACAATTAGAGCACTATGTTTCTATAACATTCTTTAGAATCCTGGATTATTATTTTCTTTCTTTTCTTTCTTCTTTTTGAAATTTTTTTTAAAAAAATTCTCTCTGCCTGTTTGTTGGTTTTTTTGTTTGTTTGTTTGTTTTGTTTTGTTTTTTGTTTTAGTATTAGAGAAACTATGTATGGAAATCAAGCAAAGAAGATATATCAGACATTGATATATGTGAAGCACGGAATGGAAAATAGAGCGTACTATATTTGGTATTATATATATTAGTAAAAATAGAATTTTCTTGTTGTTCTACTATTGTAAATATCAGCTATTATGTAATATTCTAATAAAAATAATGGGGGGAAAAAAAGAATCCTGGATTTGGGAACCTTTACAATTTTGAGCCAGAGAACTCTAGTGACTCACCAACATATATATCCCAGGATTCCACAGAATGCGCAGCCATGCCAGTTAAAGCATAACCATCATACTTTAACTGTATAGTGTGAAAGGCCCTCAGGTGCTGACATCAGTTTCATCTCCAGCTTTGAATCCCTTCAACCTGTCTTCGCGGCTTTTTATTTCTCCATTACAAAATGGACCTCTGTTCCAATCTAGATTTATTGCCACTGGCAACATGCCTGGAAGAAGAAAATCAAGGGGCAGGTTTGTGTCATGTCAGAAGTGACCTTCTCAACCTCTGAAGCCAAGGCTCTGCTCAACATTGCTCTGGCAGAGACAGAAGGGAGGAGTCCAGATTGTTTCCAGGTCTCTTCTGGAATCTGTAGGATCCTGCATCATGCAGAAATCTCAACTCACACTCCCATCTTCTAAGATTCTTATTGGCCTGTGTAACCTTCCAGAAGATCCAGTTAGGGCTGGGAGAAATATCTCCCCCCTACACACACGCACATACATTATGTTCCTTCTTCTGCCCATCTTGGCAGCTTGGGCCATCATCCAATAAATGCCAACGGTTGAAAAAGAGAGAGGCAGAGAGGAAGGGGCAGGGGGAAGGGAAGCAAAGCCCAACGCGAGACAGAAATTCCCCTCGAGCCAAAGTGGCTCTGCCAAGTTCAAAAGGTGAAATAAATGAATCTTTACACATTATAAGAACAAAATCAACATTCTTCAGTGGCATAAAGTGCCTGGAAAAAGCAGCAAGTAAAAGCAGGTGTGAGGTGCTCCCTGTCAGCTAAGGACTGCTGATAAACTTCCTTCGCCTGGTTCTGCTTCATTTCAAACAGAAAAAGGGGGAGCGAGCGGAAGGTGGCAGTTGTGGGGGGAGAGAGAGAAAGGGTAGGAGGAGAAGCCTGAGCAGAAATAATTGCTGGAGCTCTGAGTTAGCTGAGAAAGCCTGCAGGCTAAGATCAGCGCGAGAGATTTCATCCTCTTCCTTTTATTTCTATAACCTTAAACGTTCTGCTATTATAAAAGTCATCCTGTCAGCTTTCCCTCAAGCCACGACAGCAGCCCCATTTTTAAATTGTATCATTTGGTAAAGTGCTGGGCTGAACTATTTTCATCTTGATTTTAAGGGTGGAAGCTTTAAAGATGAAGAGAGAGAGAGAGGGAAGTAGAAAAGTGAAATAGGTAGAGGGAGTCTTAAATTCTAGCGAAGTGATCTATCAAAATATGGATCCACCATGGTCTATCCCAGGTGTATGTTTTTAAGAATATATGAGCAAAAGAAAAGTCTTACTGGATCACACCAAAGACCTAGAAGGTCTAGTTGGTGAACTAATCTACCAGAACAAGGTCCTATCCCAGATGGATATATTTAAGAATGTCTGAAACTAAGAAAAGTTTTGCTGAATCAAACCAAAGGCCTTGCTACTCTAGAATTCCGCTCATCCAATAGCAAACACATCAGAGACATTTGGGAAACCCACTCACAGGAGATTACTGAGACAGCAAGTGGTATGGAGAGGCATACCATCTCTGATGTTGAACACATGGCCAAGATTATGCATATGGGCATGGAATGTAATACATTGTGCATTCAACCGCACATCTCTTGATCTCCCCTGGCAAACTCCACAGGGTTCTGCCACATTTGTTAAATGGCCAGAGAGGAGGAGGGAAAGAGGCAACTGAGCAATGGGGACTGTCCACCACCCCCTGCAGCTCTGTCTAGAGGGAAAGAGAGGAGTGAGATTGCAATTTCTCCTCCTCCACCTCCTTCAACACCACCACCTTCTCTTTCTCTCTTTCTCTTTCTTGTGAAAACTACAGTGGGGATGGGAGGCTGTTGATGGACCTGTCTGTTCACTTTGAATAAAATCCAATTGATTCTGCCACCAGCAAATCTACACTGATGGGTGGGTAGGTGAGGAGGCCAAAGGAAGTGGCAGAAGGAAAAAGACAGTGGTGAGAGGAAATGCCAGTCATCCAGAACATTCACAAAGCCAAAGCAATTTGCGAGGGCTGGCTTGGACAATCACTTGCCCCAAGGTAGAGGTGATTTTTCAAACCAGCTCACCTAAACTGGTTGGGCTCCACGGACTCCTTGGATGCCAGCTACTTAAGAAACAAATATATGAATCTGCTCTCCTATCACTTCCAGTTCCACTTCCCTGTGTGCAGGAAGCAAAATGGTGGCTCCAATAAAATCCTGACCACTGACTATTGACCTCCATTTCCACACAAGCACCATGTAGGCACTGTGCCTGCTCACATGAGGGCTAAAAGCAGGGAAGGGAAGACTCCCCCACTTCAAGATCCACTCCTTTCCTGTTCAATCCTCAACCTTCTAACACAGAGAAAGGAGGTCTGAGGGTGCTCACTTAAAAATCAGTAAATGCCTTGGGAACGCTGTGGACCTTGACTTGTTAAGGTAGTCAAATACATGGAGACCTGCACTCATATTCAAGTGAACACGAGTGGAGCCCAGTCCTGTTCTCCACAATTACAATCAGAACCCATGCATTTGACACGTGGTCTGCTCTTTCAACCACACGTTGAATACACAGGTTCCAGTCATTGATCCTTTGATCCTTGGGTAGAAGTTGAATCAATGATAGTCCAAAACTCCAGTCAATAACATCTGGTAGACTGTAGGGTAGACTTCTCAAAGAAGCAGCAATTAAAATTTACAGTTTTCTTCCCATTGTGACTAAGTATTTTAAAAGGGTGCAATTTTTGAGGACTATTCACAATCTGAGATTTATTCTGCACAACATTCACAAGGGGCATATTTTGCAGAAAACCCAGCACAGGAAACAGCATTGTTTTAATCTGTGCAGAAAATACTGTTTTCTGCTGCAAGTAACCATATAAGAATTTTGTGTAGAATGATTCCTGGACTGCAAAAATTCTCATCAGGATAGGTTTCTACTCACCAAGGTTTGTTGTCCTCCCAAAAAACATGTTTTTCTATCATTTTTTGAATATTCATCCTACCCCTGTGTGTGTATGTGCCTTCAAGTCACCTGTTAACTTAGCGCAACCCCATGAATTTCATAAGGTTTTCTTTGGCAAGGAATACTCAGAGCCCTAATAAACTGTTAACATCTGGTAGAGCACATGTGTCAAACACAAGGCCTGAGGGCCAAATCCAGCCCCCCAGGCCATTTCATGTGACCCTCACACCTCTCCCGCGGTTGCAGCACTTCCTCCGCCTGGCAAGCCCCATCCCCACATTGCGGGCCCCGGCTGCCGGTATTTTGAAGAGGGGCCCAGCAGCCAGCACTAGCAATCTAGTTCTATTTCTGCCCTCTGTCCAAGTCTCACCAGAGTTGGACAGAGGAGCAGTCAGCAGTAGAAGTAGATCACGAGTGCTGGCTGCTGGGCCCTCTTCAGAATACCAGCATCTAGGGGGCCACAATGTGAGGATCAGGCTCATCAGGTACAGAGAGGAGCAGGGGGACAGAAAGAGACACAAGGGAGAAGAAAGAGGCACAGAGAGGGTCTGAGGGGCTGCTTGCCACTATTTTTCCTAGAATTCTAGTGTCAGAGCTAGTTATTACTAAAACCAGTAATAATCAAATGCAGAGGCAATTGTTTAATATGATAAAAGAGTAGACACATTTATACAGTCTTACAGATACAACCGGCCCTTTGAGGGCAACCATAATGCTGAAGCGGCCCAAGATGAAATTGAGTTTAGCATCCCTGTGGTAGAGTATTAATTGAGAGCCATTGTGGTATAGTGGTTTGAGCACTGGACTACAATCCTGGAGACCAGGATTCAGTTCTCCACTTGGCCATGGAAACCCACTGAGTGACCACGGGCTCATCACATACTCTCAGCCCCAGAAAACCCTTAGAAATGATCACAACAAAACAATAGCAAGACTATTAATCCTCTTTATTGTTGTTGACATCAGGTCTTTTTGCTTGTCAATACCACGCTTGCTAGGGAATGAGGGTTTAAATATGGCAAAGCTCTTGCACATTATAAGAAAAAGCAATCCCACATGCGCTACGTAAGTGGTACAAACATAAACACCCATTCTAAAAAGACTTCTGGGAAAAAGATTGCCACATGTGTGCATGCATGTGCTGTTCCATCAAAGCTATAAATGCTAGCCTTGTTTTTTTTGGGGGGGGGGTAGAGAAGGAAAGGAAAAGGGAGGAGGAAGAGTTGTGTTGCAAATGTCGATGGATTTGACAGAAACTGTCTTCATTGACAAACCGTGTTTTGAAGTGCCTTTGGAAACAAATGGACTGAAGGAATAGGCCCAGCTCTGACAGGAAGCATGGATTCGGGACTTCAAATGCAAACATTATGGGGGGGGGACAAGCAACATCTGCAAACAGTAAGTACTTATTTATATTTTATGGAGTGTGTGCTTGGGATTTTTGACAGCTTTCGTTTTTAAACAGAGAAGAGAGAGAGAGAAGGGGAGAAAGTGAGTGAAGGAGGGAGGGAGAGAAAAGGAGTGCTTATATTGGGCTCAGACAAAGGGATGAATGTCCCTTTTTAAAAATGCATTATGCCACTGAAAAGCAGTTGCAGGCAGCCGACGGAGCCTCAGGTGAGACAGGGTGACCCCCTCCTAACCTGGTCTAACAAAACACATATGCAGGGTTTGCAATGGAACAGTTTACTGATACTTTTCTCAAGGTCAGGACAACGCAGACACTGGAGGGTTAGCATTCAGAAAGCCCTTTTTTTTTTCCTTCTTCACCCTCAGCTGCCAGAAGCGCCTTTGAACTTTTCCCTTTTGAACAAATAGGAAGCGAAACTGTGAGGAAACAAGCGCTTGGAATCACAGAGAGGGGGAACCCGCACAGAGAGAGGGGGAGGGCCAGTGGGGAGGGGGCGTGCGGGAGAGAAAATAATCTAACTTTCAAGCAGAAAGAAAGCGAGAGGTTTCATGTCTAATTTGAAGCTTTAAAATTACTTCTTGTGCAGTTTGAAATGGAGGGATCAGGGGCCCCTCCTTCCCTTAGCACAGGTTTGCTTTTTATTTCTATTTTTTTTTTTCAAATAAAAATCTATCTATCTAACTAACAAGTAAGACCAGTTGGCAGGTACGTAGCACGGTGTGCTATGAAATATTTAGTGAGCCAATGGTGGCTCCCTGGGTAGCATGAGAAAAGTGCAATTATAGTCAGAGGGAAAGCTAGGAGCAAACAGAGGAGGGTTTTTGTGTGTGCATGTGTGTGTGTGTGTGTGTTGGCAGAAGGGAGAGAATACAGAGAGAGATAAAGGCAGGTCTTTCATCAGATCTTCCTGTCCAATAATACAGTCAAGCTTGATCCATATGTTTGGCGAGAGGGAAAGAAAAAAAAAATCAAAGTGTCACGGCTACCGAAATGTCAATAGCTCCAGCAAGGAATATTGTCTAACATCTTCTGTTACACCATTGAGGAATTTCCCACACAGTGCAATTGGGGAGATTTGCTCAATCCTGAAACAAGCCTTGGCTTCCAGGGACATGTGGAAAATGTACGTCTTTTGGCAAAGACTTACCTGGTGTGGCTCAGCCTTCCCTTATGACGAACGTAAATGGGGTGTCTTGATTGGAGTTTTTGTTCTGTGCCTCATGTTTAATTCCTGTGAAGTGCTACTTTGAAATCTTCAGATGTTAATGGCTTTTAAATGTTGGTGAATAAAAACATTAGGCAAGTGTATATAAGGACAGTGTAGTGTACTGGTTTCAATGCTGGACCAGGACTCTAAGACAGTGGGGTTTAAATCCCCCCTTAGCCAAGGAAACTCACCCGTTGACCTTGGACAAGTCACACCCTCTCAGACTCAGAGGAAAGCAACAGACCTCCCCTGAACAAATCTTGCCAAGAAAACCTCTAAATAGACTCACAATAAGTCAGAATCAACTTGCAGTCACATAACAATAAAAATGCATGCTTGCACATGTCTCCATGTATTGGAATGACTGAGATCCATGGATTATACACAGCAATTAAAATGCACAGCCTTCTCTGCTGTGGCCCCACAGATGTGGAATACTCTTCCCTTACTGGTCTGAATAACACCAGTTACTGGTGTCAGTTTGGCACTAAGTCAAAGCATGGCTTTGTAATAAAACCATGGAGGCCAAACTGATTTTATCCAACTCTGCACATGGTGTGCATGTATGTGTCTTCAAGTCATCTGTCGACTTATGGTGACCCTATGTTTTCACAGGGTTTTCCTAAGCAAAGAATACTCAGAGGTGATTTTGCCCTTTGCTTCCTGCAACATTTCAGAGGTGAAAACCAGAAGATGTGTGGCCAAGGAACATCAGAGTATGGTCAAGATAGCAAATGTTATTAATGAGGAAGAACAGGCAAGCTAGAAGAGGCTGCAGGACTTTGCCTTTGCCAGAGCCCACAGGGACAGGCAAAAAACCACCTCTTCTCCTCTCCCCCCCCCCGATTAGTTAATTAAATGCAAATTATTTTGTGCTGTGGACTCAGTTTGCAGCAACTGAAGTAAGCTAAAGACCAAGGAGGAAACTGGGAGGAGGAGAGAGAAATGAAGACATTTTAAGGCAGCAGAAAAAGTGGGATGACCAAGGATTAAACAGGACTGCATCTGCCAAATCAGGACAGTTGGAGAGTATGTCACGTGCATTATGGTTTAAAATTATTGTAAACCGTTTTAACTGATTTTTAATAGTCACGGTTTAACGTGTCCAACTGTTGAGTAGGCTTTTAGTCTTCATTTTTATACTGTGGGTTGAACTGATTTTATTGTACTCTGCCTTAACCTTGCATGACATAAAGCAGGAGGTAAGTATTCTTATAAAAAATGAAATAACTAAAGTATACATGCACACTCACCACAGAACAAGGCATACTTGTGTGGAGTCTGTAATATAATAATGCTGTGGTTGCCCCCTACTTTCATGGAAGGAAATGGATACCTTGATGAAAATGAGCCCATCGCCACACCTCTCATGTTTCCTTTTTCTACAAACAGACAGTGCTGTGAGTGATTTCCTGGTCAGCTTGATCTAAAGCCACGTTCACCACCACAGAGGGAAACCGGAGATGTCCCAGCTTTTTATCATCACTAATATTCCCTTAATCCTTCACAAATGACCCCAGCAATGGCTCACAAGAAAAATGGAATGGACTAATCTTTTGACCTTGCTCTCAACACAACCGCATATTGCTTGTCTTGTATATCATTTTGTCTGCATGCTGCTGCCACCTGCCCACTTTCAAGGAACCCATTTGCCCACCTTCACCTCTAAGCAGACAGTTTATTTCATCTTAACAGAATGTAGAGAAAAATGGACTTTGCTCCCTATTGGGAAAATCACACCTAATTATGGTACATTGCAGAGCTTGGGGAAGTTGCCATTTTTGGACTATGACTCCCAGACTCCCCCAGCCACAATGGTCAGGGAGATGTAATCCAAAAAATTTACTCTTCCAAGCTTTTGGTAAGATTGAAACATTTGCCTCCTCTCTTGCTCTAGCACCCTTAACTAGAGGAACAACTGGTCTTCATGCAGTCAGATTTTAAATCACAAATGAAAACACTGCATGTTACATGTTACAAAATAAATAACTTTGAAAAGTAGTCCTTCTGTTGTGTCTTGATTGATTGGGAAAAAAGCCACGGGAAGCTGTACATCATGGTTAGCCTCAAACTGGTCCAACTTAGGGATTCTCTTGACCAGTGGTAGCCAGGAGGTTCTCAGACTGTGGCTACTTTTGTTTGAGTGGCTGTAAGCAACGCTAAAACAATACAATTTGTTAACAAGGCTTGGGCCCATGGCAAGCTCGGAGACCACATCAGACAGCCAACTTGCTCAGCTGTTTAGGTCCAAGCCCAGTCACTGTAAGGGATCAGAAAAGGCCCTTTGATTCTTCCAATGCCATGGCTTCCTTGAGTTTGGTATCACCCAACTGATGGTATCAAGGTATCTATCAACACACTTCCACTCCTCTTGACCCCTCCATAAGGGCCACCAATAGGATCCTTCTATGCAATTTCATCCAGTTTTGTGGACACCAGAAAGATAGTAAGATACAAAAATGTCAGAATAATCAGATTTTCAAATTAATCCCCTATTTACCTTCCAATGACCAATCACAAAACAAAGCATGCCCATTATAAGGTACACAGGTGAGGCAAATCACATGCTACAACAAGCAAATGTATTTGACCACGGTATTGTTTGTTTCCTTCCCAGGCATCAGGATTGGCTCATAGTTACCAGCCAGAGGGGGGAGCAAAGAGTCAGTACCATAAAGTTAAAGCTGAGGTATCAAGCCAAAGGGGACACAAAGCATCTACCCAGAACCAGGAAAACTATTATGCTTGGGCAATGTTTCAGCCCAAACAGGAAGCTTATACAGTGGGCTCTTGGTATCTGCTGGGGTTTGGTCCCAGGACCCCCCATGGATATCAAAATCCTTGGATACTCAAGTCCCATTATATACAAAGAAAGCCAATGCAATTCTCAGCTGCATCAACAGGAGTATGGTGTCTAGATTGAGGGAGGTACTGGTACCACTCTTCTCTGCTTTGGTTAGACCTCATCTTGAATACTGTGTCCAGTTCTGGGCACCCCAATTCAAGAAGGACATGGTCAAGCTGGAGCAAGTCCAGAGGAGGGCGACCAAAACGGGGAGAGGCCGTGTGGTCTCTTCCAACTCTACATTTCTATGATTC
This sequence comes from Iguana delicatissima, assembly GCA_948472985.1. Lineage (NCBI taxonomy): Eukaryota > Metazoa > Chordata > Lepidosauria > Squamata > Iguanidae > Iguana > Iguana delicatissima. The sequence goes on from CAOKZL010000533.1 coordinate 230,681, forward strand.
TATGATTCTAATGACATAGTAAAATGGCATCCCTAATATGAAATGCTGAACAACTCAAATGACTACCTGGGAGAGCCTGAGGGTCTATGAAATGGTGGGAGGCTACAGCAGGGTATGCCTATACATTAGCGTAGCACTCACAGTACAGCAAAACCAAGGTTTGCTGTTTGGATATCTATTTTTTCCCCCCTGAATATGTTCACACCTTGATTAGTTGAATCCATGGATGCAGGACCTGTGGACACAGAGGGCTGACTGTGTGACTCTTCCTGTCCAAGTGGTCCAAGAGACAGCCTTGCTGAGCAAGGTCAGTTGGAAGGTTGAGAACGCTTGACCGTTAGCCATGTACATATTCCAGTATGCATAAATATGTCACCTAAATTCATAAACGGCTTGACACGAGGCTATCAGAAGGTAGATTTTCTATCACATATCATTACCCTAATACTTCACTCTCCATGAGCAGTGTACTTCCATATTCTCCACCTACTCATAATCCTAGACAAGGGAGGTAAAGACTGGAGCAAGGACTGTGTTTATCATCATATCTCACTTGACATGCCCAGAGCCTGGAAATGATGTTCTTAATCTAACTGCTAATCACAGCTAGAGCAGACCCATTGACTCAATGGAAATTACATAAATGAAAATCAGGATACATGCAGTCAAGCAACGTCAGAGTATGGTCAAAGTGGCAAAAGCTATTAATGAAGAAGAAAGCATAAGCTAGGAGAGGCTGCAGCAGATTGCCTTTGTCTGAATCTATTGGGAAGGAAGACATTAACATAGTTCAAGATTTTCCATACTATGGGTCAGTTGTTAATCAGAGTGGGGACTACAGTCAAGAAATCAGAAGAAGAGTAGGGCTTGGAAGGGCAGCTAGGAAGGAACTAGACAAGATCCTGAAGTGTAAAGATCTATCACTGAATACTAAAGTTAAGCCTGCCACCGTATTTCCAGTTTCTATGTATGATTGTGAAAGCTGGACAATGAAGAAAGCTGATAGGAAGAAAATCAACTCATTTGGAATGTGGTGCTGGAGAAGAGTTCTATGGAAACCTTGGACTGCTAAAAAGACAAATGAATGGGTCCTAAAGCAAATCAAGACTGAACTCTCTCTAGAAGCCAAGATGACTATACTGAGACTGTCATACTTTGGCCATATCATGAGAAGACATGACTTGCTAGAAAAGACAATAATGCTTGGTAAAGTAGAAAGCAGTAAGAAAAGAGGAAGACCACATTACAGATGGACAGATGCAATCCAGGAAGACACACCCCTGAATCTGCAAGACCTGAGCAGGGTGGTTGAAGATAGAGTGATTTAGAGGTCTCATCCATACGGCCACCATAGGTTGAAGTTGACTTGACAGCAGTTAACAACAAACAGCAAATTGGGAAGGGCAAAATTCCACCCCTCTTTTCTCTTGCCCAGCTGAGTTGATGGAGTGTAAGCTACTTTTGCACTTTGAACTTTACAGCAGTGGAAGTAAGCTGAGGACAAAGGGGGAAAGTGGCAAGAGGACAGAGAAACTGGGCTATTTTAAAAGCGGCTGAAAAAGGGGGGATGACGAATCAGAATTGTTCCTGCTAAATCAAGGCAATTGGAGGAATGCACTAAGATGCCCCCTTTTCTAGCTGTTTCCTGTTGGATGACTGCACTGTTAACATTTGCCACCCACTTAATGAGAGGAAAAGATCAGCCAGCTAAAGAGCTCATACAGAATGCTTAATGGAAAAAAATGGCACCATTCCCTTCCCACTTTAAAAGGAAAAATATGCTTCTGGAATGACTGAGAGTCCCATGGAGTCACTAACAGTAAACAGCAACAGAAATCCAAAAGTCACAAGGGTGCAACTGTCATTAGTATGTAAATTTTTAAAAGCTCAGTCAAAACTATCAATATTTCCCACTTAATTTATTACTCTATGAAGATGGATGATAGCAATGTGAAACATTGATTGTCAATGCTCTTATTTTATATATAAAAAAAAAATGGTGATGAAGAAAATACACAAGGACAGCAACCCCAAAATGCACCGTCTCAAAATTAATTATTGTATTTCCGTTCTTCTCTCCGTCCCTTTTTTACAACTGCAGCTGCTTGTTCAGTTCAATCCAATTTGATTGCTTTTTTTTTTTTAAATGAAGAAAGGGGATAGACCATTTATGTAAAGAGCCATTTTAACATTGATTAGATGTAAAGGCAGGTTAGCATTTTTACAGTATTGACAGAAAGCCATTAACAGAGCAGCCTCTGGACATGGTCACTGAAAGTTAATCGAAGTGAATAGTAATTCAGCAGTGCTTTGCATGACAATCACACATGCTGAATACATCTCCATCATGGGGCTAGACTAGTAAGTGATCTTCAGCAGGCATGAAACTATCTCTTCTGAATGCATTGCATAATTCCATTTACGTTATCTCTATTAAGTTTAAGCAATTTTAATGCAGCACTCCTGTGATCATGTCTGCTTCTTGCTATAAGGATGTGGGATGCTGGATGCCTTTCTCCTACATCTGACTCTTTTTAATGTCAGGTTTCTTCCATTTCATTTATGAAGGGGGGAAAAATGACGCATCCTGTTCATCAACCAAGTGAAATTCTCACCCACCTATACTGGCTGATCCATGTTGTTCTTGTTCATTGCAACCAAGTGAGAGGTCTCCAAGAGCTTCCATCATCAACAGACCTGTTCAGGTCTTGCAGACTCCAAGCTGTAGTTTCATTGAACGAGTCAATCCACTTGCAATGTAGTCTTCCTCTCTTTTTACCACCTTCAATTTTACCTAGCATTGCTGACTTTTCTAATGAGTCATGTTATCTCATGATATGGTCAAACTCCATAGGTGAAGCCATTACTGACATATGGAGAACCCCAAAGCACTTTCTTGCCAGATAGTTGTTCAAGAGGAAGATAGAGGTGGCAACCATAATTCAACTTAGTGCCCAAAGACCACCAAGTAGTAAAAACACACATGCACCTCAACCCTAAACTTAGGCCCTTTCCTCATGGGGGGGAAACGGGACCGCGCACGCAGGGGCGGAGCTTACCCACGAGTGGGTTGCTCCGTCCCTCCGAAGAGCGTGGATCTGCCGTTCCAAACACCGCCGAATTTCGGCGGCGCCCGGCGGCGCCCAAAATGGCAGCCGGCGGCTTCCAGCGGCGCTCCGCCAATTAGGACAGCTCACCAGCCGGAAGCCCGCCCCCGGGCAGATCTGTAGGGACGCGCTACCGCGTCTCTGCAGTTCTTGACCGGGGGCTGCTACGGAGCAGCGCGGGTAAGTTTTATAAAAACCACTTTTGAAGGTGGTTTTTATAAAACTCACAGCGCGACTCCCGGGGCTGCGCTAGAGCAGTTTGAGGTCTAGAACCTCACTTTTTTTAACTGCTCTAGCACAGACCCTGGTGAAGAAGACCTCCTGGAAAGGTCGCTCTAGCGTGGGCAATATGCCCATGTGGAAATGGCCTTACACTTTCTTTGTCATCAGACTGGGAGATATACAATGAAATAAGTGGTTTCCAATGTGCTTATGTAGATTACTAAGAATTAGATGCAAAAGTGCCCTGATGAATTTAGAAAGTGCTCTCAGCTTTGCTGTTGTGGTGTGCCTTCAAGTCATTTCCAACTTATGCTGACTGTAAGGCAAACCTGTCATAGGGCTTTCTTGGCAAGATATATTCAGAGGGGGTTTGACTTTGCCTTCCGCTGTGGCTGAGAGAATGTGACTTTCCCAAGGTCATCCAGTGCATTCCCATGGCCATGCAGAGATTCGAATCAGGGTGTCCAGAATTGTAAACCAATACTCAAACCACTAAACCATGCTGGCTCTCCCTCTCATCTTATTAAATGACTTCTTTACGCTTCAGGTGAGAGCAACTGTGGGATCATGTGGCCCTCTAGATGTTGAACTGCCTTGGCCAACATAACCAGCAATTGTTTTATTTTATTTGGTTTATATCCCATCTTTCTCTCAATATGGGTCTGAAAGCTCTTTATAAAAGTTATAAAAAGCATTAAACAATCAACCACATTAAAATATTAATTCAAAACTGCTGAAAACAATTACAGCACATATTACATATTTTAAAAAGTATACCCATTTCACATCCTTCTCCCTCAGGCTGAAGGCCTGGTTAAGTAAGGAGGTCTTTGCCTGCTGAAGAATGGAGAGCAGAGAAGGGGCCAACTAAGCCTGCCTTGGGAGGGAGTTCCATAGCTAAGGAGCATCCACCAAGAAGACTCTCTCCTGTGTCCTCACCCAATAACCTGGTAAAGATAGAGGGTGAAAAAGCCTCCTTCTGAAGATCATAAGACTCAGGCAGGCTCATACAGGGAGACACAGGATTTCAGAAAGTTTGGACCTAAGCTGTATGAAGAATGATGGGAGCTGTAGTCCAATAAAGACTACATGACTTTCACGCCTGGACTAGAATGCTGTGCTGGATTAATCCAATAGGTCCTTCTGTCCGGTAGTGAGCCCCTGCTTCATTTTCCTGATTCATTAAAATTGAGGAGGTGGGGTCACATATGGGAATCACCCAGAGAAAAGAAAATGTTACCCATTGGACAGCAACAACCAATGATGCTGCCATTACAAATTTTAGGAGGAGGTATAGAAAATCAAAAATATCCATTTTATTCTCTTTCTTACTCCCGTCCCAATTTAATTCAGCTAAGGACAAAATCTCAGTTTTTTGATCTTTCAGTCCAGAATTAGAATCTAGCTAATTTAGCTCTTGCTCAAGACATGAGCATTTATGGGATGACATTATTTTATTTCCGCTCGTGGTTCTTAGGATCCAGTCCTATGTTCTTGTTGCAAACAGTAACTTCAGCCTTCCAGCTTAAGATTCATTTCTGATACCGATGCAGAACGCGTCTGGCACATTTGCCTTGGTCCGGTGTGATGAGCTTTCACGTTGTTTACGAGAAGAGTCAATTGCTCTGCTCTCTCGATACAATTTCAGCCATGAATGTTTTTTTCTTAAAGCAAAGTGAAGAGGGAGAGGGAGAGAAGTGGCCCGACGAACATCTCCATTGCTGAAGTGAGAAACCATTCGATCTGAACTTTGAATATGGGATGTCTGCTAAAAGCCTGGTGTGAAATGAAAAAAAAAAAAAAAAAGAACCACCCTCCTATCTTCCTCTATTTAAAGAAAATCAAGGCAAAAACAGCTAACAATGCTAAAAGTGGCAGAAGACAAGCCCAGAGATGCTTACCAAAGGTCAACCCAACCTGCAGATGCTTGATGAAACAAACTCCAAAGCATTTCGTTGCTTGTAAAATCCTGTAGCAAAAGTATTACCTATTTGGTTCCAATCAATACAGAGTAGCCAGTCTTCCCAGCTCTGCTTTTTGGTAGCTGTGTCTCTGTTTTCCTCTTGTGTTCTTGTTTGTTCCAGTTCCTGCTTGGCAAACCATGGGCTCATTCAGGATTAGTCCAAAGTGAGACCTTCTGTTTTTTGTTGGATGGCAACTCCCAGCACCTCAAGAATGCTGGGATTTGTAGTTCAATGATATTTCGCAGGTGAATACTGGAACATACATGTGGCCAAGCAACCTCAGAGTGTGGTAAAGTTATTACTGAAGAAAAACACACAAAATAAGAGAAGCTACAGCAGTTTACTTTTGTCTGAGTCTACTGAGAGGGGCAAGATTCTGCCCATTTCCCCACAACACAGTTATAATGCTATTATTCCACTTTCAACATCCTATGGAATCCTGGGGTTTGCAGTTTAGAGAGGGGCTTTTAGAATTCTCGGCCAGAGAGCTCTTTGGGCTCAGTAAACTATAAACCCCAGAATTCCACAGGATGTTGCCACGACAGTTAAAATGGAATAATAGTACTGTAACAATGTAGTGTGACATGGGCACCTTCAGTACATCCAAGGACTTGCTAGCTGTTGTCCCACAAAGTTACACCTCTCTCTTGGGCTTATGCCATGCTTTCATTCCCATGCAAACTGCCAACTTCCCCATCACCATTCTTTGATATCTCTCAATAGCTGGTATATTTTATATACTCAAACCAGCTCAGCCAATCTGCATCAGAGACTTGACAGCCACAAGCATAATCCCATACAGATCTCCTCTAGCAGGCCTTTTCTTTCCAGAAAAGCAAAATCTTTCCTTCTTCTGATCTGTAACTCCACATACACACCAGCCCTTACCAAATATTCAGAACCTTTATTTGGCATCCCTTATGGAATCAATGAGGCAGGCTTGAAGTTATTTGACATCTCAATTACTCTAAGGCCAATATAGAAAGCTGCTTGGTGAACGTCAATCAAAGATCACAGGCACCCTGACACCCTGGTGGAGAATCACTGGAGGGAGAACTCGAGGTCCTTCACATCCTAATGCAAAATATCCCTGATTATGAAAACCATTTTCATAAAGCACCCCTTTCCTCCCACAACTGTAAAAGTGTTTCAAAGTTTATTAAAAATGATAACCATAAAGAAGGAACATGGTGTCAAAGCTCGCCTCTCTGCTAATTTAGTGGCATTGATTAAGTTATTTAGTGATGCTTCTAAATTGGATTGTCAGGTCTGAGCTCCAGGGTGTTGATATTGAAATTGCAAGCTCATGTTGACTGGGTTAGACAGGTGAGCAATATTAGAAAACTTTCATTCATCCTCTATGTTAACCCCCAAGAGTGATAGCGAGAGAGTTCCCCCTTGTAAAAAAATATATTTCCCTAAAGCTGTGGAACAACACGAATTATTCTTTATTGATTGACTGCAAAGACACTCAAGTTTGGAGCCTGGAAGAGTTACGTTTTGGACTACAGCTCTTAGCAATCTGTATTAAGGATTCTAGGGGGTGTAGAAAACAAAAATAATGACCAAAATTCCTTAAAGCAGTTACAAAAGCATAAGCTAGAGTTACACACTTGTGACCTGCTTGTGTTCACAATCCCTATGTATTCATCCCCTAATCGTCACTTGTCAGTCCCCTAATCCTCACTTTTCAAGCAGCAGGAGCCATGAACAATGGTGGTCTGTCCTCCTGTTGATCAAGAAACAACTAACAAACATTTCTACCTTTGACCTTTGAGTAGTCTCCAGAATTGCAACAGGAGATCTGCTTCTGGTTGGTGCATCAAAGATCACTCATGGGAAGGGGTGGGACCATCAGTCAGCTACTTCTCAATCAAGAGGGTAAGAGACCCTCATCCATCACAGTGGTTGCTGCCCTGTAAGTGAGGATGGTGGGTCTTGAACTGGGATATGCTAACTAAGGTAGTTTTGCATTTGTAACTGCCTTAGTGAGTTCTGGTCGATGTTTCCAACTTCTATTCAAATTATGTGAGGATCTGGAGGATTTGCAGCTTGGAATAACTTTCTGAAAGAACACCTGAAGTGTGTGTGTGTGTGTGTGTATCTTCAAATCGCCTATTAATCTATGGCAACCCCATGGGTTTCATAAAGTTTTCTTAGCAAAGGATACTCAAAGGTAGTTTTCCACTGCCCTTCTTCTGAAATATAGCCTACAAGGAAAGGGAGAAGTAAAGTCGCTGGTGAGGTGTCATTTCTTGGTGTTAATCACTGTACGCGTGTTTGTGCCTTCAAGTTGCCTGTTGACTTACGGTGATCCCATGAATTTCATAGGGTCCTCTTAAACAAGGAATACTCAGAGGCGGTTTTGCCAGTTCCTTCCTCTGAAATGTAGCATACGTAGAAATAAAAGAAGAAGAACACTGGAGAAGAATATACATTACATGTGTTTCTGATGGAAAGAGTAATGCCCATCTCCTTGGCATGAGCTGCCTTACATGTGGCACTTGCCTTGTATCAATCAGGTTCTCCTCTTGTTTCATTTAGAATTGGGAGGTCAAAGTTTGCTCTTTTTTCCCCAGCTGCATAATGGAAGCGGGATGGCACCAGGGCACAATTCCTCCTAAATTGCAAGATTGTTTTGCAAATTAGCCCAAGCAAAGCTGTATTAAATGGCTCCTTCCCCTTTACACCTCATGGCACCCAGCCACTGACTGTTACAGGGCATTATCCCATTCCTATCTGGATGCTGTTGTACAGCTGGTGCAAGCATGTTATGAAAGGAGAAAATGAATACCTCCTTGTGCAATGCTCCCAAAAGTATTTGCTTCTTTTTTTTTACAGAAGAATAATCGTTATTCTTATTGTAATCATCACTATCATGTGTAATTACTACACAGTAATAAGTATAGAAGAAGGATAAGAAAAATAAATGGAAAGATGATGATAGTAACTAGAAAATAATAATTATAAAATTAATATTGGAAGAATAAATGCTGGATAAATTTATTATTTTGTACTTATTTACTTTTTTGTATATGTGAAGGTAAAAACCTGGTGATAACTGTATCATAATGTATTACAAGTTTTGCCTTTTTTAAATTAAGACGTTAACAATCTTCGTATTGTGTTCTGTAAGTGGTTGGTCTTAATAAATAAAATAATTTTTAAAAACACATTGCCTACATTTTTCCCATACAAATATTCCTTAACTCATAACAGATAATTCCTCTTCCTTTCTCTGCCATCATCTTAAATCTTAAATCTTAGTTAAAAAGCCTAAATCTCTCTCTCTCTCTCTTAAAAGAACTAACAAAAAAATTGTACCTTGTTCTTAATATTCAAAATATGCTTTTCCAGAAAAAAGTTTGATCAGATGGTAGGTTTAAATCCAGAGTTCATGCGAATAATATTAATAACAATGGGCTTCTAAATTTCTTCAAATTTATCTTCTTTGATTTTTCCTCCTACTAATTTCATTTTGTATCTTAATCTGTGCTGTAGACCACAATCCCAAAAGTATTTGTGCTGGCATAATTCTCAGTTACGTTGTTTGTTTATAATTAAGTTTATAGGAAGTTGCATTTCAAAAGTAATGTAACGTGGAAAAGAAGTTACTGGTGTAACGAGTAAAATCCTCTGTGGGAAATGAAGCCACTTTACTGGTTTAATGCATAGCATCCTCTAGTGACTTTTTAAAGTTATTTAATAGGATCTTTCATGTTTTCGTGCCATTCTAAGCACTGATAACATTTTTGTGTACAACAAATGGGGCAATAAAAAATAACACAAAAATGATAAGCAATACAAAGAAGAACAGCAATAAATTACAGCCAGAATTCAGTAAGGGCTTTCATATTCATATGTGGTTTTATCTCTACAGTAAATAGAATTGAGCAGTTTTGCAATGTCCATATGCAGGAAGAAGCTGCTGTGATGTTACTACGTAAGAGAGCCAAGGAAGTTAGCATTGTAAAACAGGACCAATGTGCAGTGGTACCAGTTGTCACGTCCTGGATAACTCACAAACAGCACTCAGGCCATTTCCACACTGCACTGTTATAGTGCCATTATTCCCCTTTCAGCATCCTATGGAATTTTAGGGTTTGCAGTTTACAGAGGAGCATTTGGAATTCTCAGCCAGATTGCTCTTGGGCCTCAGTAAACTACAAACCCCAGAATTCCACAGGATGTTGAAAGTGGAATACTAGCACTACATTAATGAAGTGTGGAAATGACCTGGGAGGAGGAAAGAAAAACTGGGACCTTTTAAAAGCAGCCGAAACAGTGGGAAGATAGAGAATTAGTTGGAACTGCCCTCTTCTAAACCAGGACAGTTGGAGGGCATGGAACACAAAAACAACTTTGAGGGGCTGGATTTTTTACCCTCTGAGGAGTTACTTTTTAAAAGTAAATTTCTGCTCCTGACTCAGGACTTTCAGACATATCTCAGGGGCTACATAAGGAACCCAAAAATGACATAATTTTAATGGGTCAACTAAAATCCGCAAAATACATCATGCAAGCATTCAAAGCTGCGTGGGCTTCTTCACCAGGCAAAGATGTTCAGCTCGATGGAATGGAATCCAATGGAGGTTTTGCATTTCTCTTAGAATAGTCGAGATTTCTCTTAACATCCCCATCCAATGTCACGACAATATTTTCCCAAGAGAGAGAGAGAATAAGGAGAAGCATTATCGGGATCACCCTGGGGAGTAGTCTAGGCATGAAAGCTTCACAATGGTTTCTGAGAAAGCACAGAAATTTAACTGACCAAGTGAAATGGACAAAGCAAGTCTGGAAGAAATCATATGAACTAAGTTGCACAATGTTCTGAGATCTGATGAGAAGACTCTCTCTCTTCTCTCTCTCTCTGGCCATTTCCGCCCTACACTGTTCTAGTGCTATTACTCCACTTTCAACAGCCTGTCGAATTCTCGGGTTTGTAGTTTACTGAGGCCAAAGAGCTCCCTGGCTGAGAAGTCAAACTGCATTCTAATTCTAACTCCCTCAACTACAAGTCCCAGGATTCCATAGGATGTTGAAAGTGGAATAATAGCACCATAACAGTGCAGGGCAGAAATGGCTCTGGAGTTTCTGTACTCTTGATCTGAGGACAGAGGGAAACTCTTGTGCCCCGATACTGAAAACATTTAAGAAACCCCATCACAAGAGCTTTTGCTGTTTGCTGAGAGTTGTCGTTTTTTAAAACCTCCAGCTACCATAGCCACAGAATTTCTTGGGGTATACAGCACCCCCCCTTGTCATCAGCTCAGCCTCTTTTCCTAGACTTAAACACACCTCCCAGGCCCTCACCGGCTTTGCAGAGAAAAGGAGGGGGAGTTGTATGTGAAGGGTATTGCTCTTATTGACTCCATTTTTTAATATTAAACAGGTGGGACTTGGTGGCCCCCATATTGACACTCCTAAGTCCATTAATGACCCCTCGTGACATTGCTTCAATTTACGCTTTGAAAGGAAACCAGCTGCCTTATGAGTCAGGGGCCAAAGAGAATATTGCTTATATTAAAGAGCTGTGTAAAGAGAACATCCCGCCCTGACCCTGCTGAGGCAAAGTTGATCGCTCCAAACAATATTTCCAACTCTTGCAGCAGAGAAGAAATAATATTTTGAAATGTCTGGGCTTCCTTCCAGACGGAAAGGTTGCAAGATCCCAGTGTTTGTATAGGTAAGGCTAAGAGGTCCTTAATATTTAGCTAGGAGCCAAAGGGACCAGAGTCCAATTCCAGACTTAAGCTTTGCAAAAAGAAACCACAGAAATTACAATAGACTGCTTCTTGCCCCTTAATGTGTTGTTAAACATTGGCTTGTGGCTGGTTGCACAGCAGTTGAAGTGTCAGCAATGTAGGTCTCCTGGACAGGAGAAGATAATTGCTATCTGACCTGCCATTAGACAATATTTATTATATGCCCTCCAACTGTCCTGGTTTGGCAGGAACCGTCCTCACTGATCTGTCATCCCACTTTTTCAGCTGCTGTTAAGATGTCCCAGTTTCTCCTTTCTCTTCCCCCTTTGTCCTGGCTCGCACCACAATGTGATGTTGCTTGGCCATCTGTGTTGGAGCATATGTTGTTAGCACAGTTTCTGGCACCCCTATTGCCACTTCAAGTTGCCATCTTATACCTAGCCGCATAGGCCCAAGCTCCATCAAAGTCAATACTGTTGCACTTTGTTGTGTGACTTCAAGCTGAGCCCAGCTTGTGGCAACCCTGTCGTAGAGTTTGGCATGAACTAATGTTTTAACTTAATCTTTTTAAAATTATTGTGAGCTGCCTTGAATCCCCTCTTGGGAGAAAGGCAGGATAGAGATTCAATAAATAAGCAGATAAATAAAAATATATGGAACTCTATATGGTTTTCACCATTTCCTACTAACACAGTTACAGTTAGCCAGGAATAAAAAAGATAAGGACTCATCAAGTTATGATTTAGAGAATTGGTTAGATTTATTTTAAAGTGAGCTGCAAAAGAAAAAGAAATGAAATTTATTACGAGGCAGAGCTTTACCTACTAAAGAGCATGTGTGTGCATGTGATTAACCTTCATCAATGTCTAGAAGAAGAAGAAAAGACTCTAAAAACTTGCAAAAAGCCTGGATTTTCTCAATATTGTTTTGTACACAGAGAAAATTGCAGCTTGTTTTCCAAGAGATATTATCTCGGATCTAACTTCAAGCACCTGGTGGAGTCCATACCTCATTGTGGAGAGTGCTTCTGATTAGGGAATTTGTTTTTACAAGAGCAACAATACAATTATTTCACCATAGGCCATTATCATAATAAAATCAGAACAACTGAAAATGGAACACATAACCATAAAAATGGTCAGTGGAGAAGAAAAAGCACCTAGTTAGAAATGCCCTTCATGAGGACCAGAGGCACACGGCAAGCACTGTTGCTTCTTCATGGTATTTTTTGAAATGTCAAATTGTCACATGTATTCATGAATAACAGCAATTTCATACCACTTTAACTGCCATGACTCCCTCCTACAGAGTCCTGGGATTTGTAGTTTACTGAGGTACTCCAGCACCTTCGCTACAAAAGAAAACCAAACCCAGGTAGCACTGCCCTTGGAACTTCTCACTGAAGAAGTAAGCTGGTGGATAACATTGAGGAGGGCAACGTATAGCAGCAACAAGAAAAGAAATCTAGGACAGGCCACTCCTGTGGATCCAAGGGCTAATTTTGAGCTCTTGAGACCCTTTGGTGGCTGCACAGACTGCCCCCCCCCCAAAGACAGAAAACAAGCAAACAAACCCTCCCAGAAGTGGACAGTTGTTTTGGGAAACAGTGGGTGCATCCAGAGTGATAAGAAAGTCTTCAATTTTGTTCCTGTCCTTTCTGATTTTGTACTGGGCTACCATAACCCAATCTTGTTGCATTAAACAGAGCAAGGAGGTCTTGGAATCTGTTTAAAAGGAAGATGGTCTGGGAGAATTCCTTTCTCCTTTCTGTCCTGTTTTCTTTTCAGCAGGGGTAAAAAGGGGGGACCAATTCATGGAATCTGGAGGGGCTGAGAGCCATAGAAACAATCTGATCTGCACACTGTCTCTGGACAGTACCTTTTCCACATGAGTTATTAATGGTAGAAGTATAGATGTATCTGAACATCTGTAGAAGGGTCTCTAGATGCTGTAACACTACGAAGGTGCAACTTGTCTTCAAGGAGTAAGAAATCAGCCCACAATACAATCCTTTCTTCCAGATCAGCGTCTCTTAAGCTACCCAGTGCAGGAGACCTGGCATTTTCTCCCCTTGCATGCCAGAGATCAGTACACTACTTGTGCCCATTGGCTACATTCCCCCCCACCAAAAAAAAGTTCCCCAGGGACTGGTAGCAGATGACTTGAGGACTGACAGTAGTCTATGGACCACCACTTTGAACAACACTGGCCTAGACAACTTTTTTAAAAGTACAAGAGTCCAGTCCTTCTTTGCATCTTTGATCACCTCATACTCCATGCAGCTGAAAACACTTTTGATTTGGTTCCACACACACACACACAACACACATATCCCACAAGGCATTAGCCTCGCCTGTTTGAGTAGCAGCTCCCGAACACACAGTGCAATTTAAAGATATTGGCAGTTGGCTTTCAATAATTCCCTGTTAGATTACTGTCTGCGGAAGAGTATATAACACAACAGCTACAAATGCTCGGAGCAAAATCTTCAATAACAACTCCATACTTATGATAACTTTCCCAATTTCCGGCATCGACACCGCCCCTCTCTCTTTGCTCCGCTCCGTAGCAGCTTGTTTCTATATTGAACATCTGCCTTGGGAACGTCTGTCACAAAAAGTAATAAACACATCAATCCAAGAGAAGGAATATTGTGCTGTTACCCTTCCTCCCTTCCTTTCCAAACCTGCTTTCTCTCCCCTTTCCCCACACCACTACCCCTCTACACACAACTCCTTAACCAATCAAATTGGCAGCTGGCAGCGTGAAACTAAAGAGATGAAACTCGGAGGTGCATTTTACGCCGGACAGTTCTAATGACCCTCCACACCTGCTGCCATGTTGCACACCCAGTCTGCCAGCATCATCCTAATAAGTTAATTACCATTTGAAGCGCCAATTACGAATATCAACCTTTGCGCACAAGCATCAAGCAATGGGATTAATTTGTAAAGCTGTTATCTAGCCAATATTTTGACAGCTATTCCTTTGATTTCATGGAGAGCTATGGAAAATAAACAGTAACCATCTTGGAGAAGTGGAGAAAAGAGACCATCCCCCTTTAATGAAATATAAGGGGAAAAGAGCAATAAGCAATGTCTTGTTGCTTATTACCAACAGACCCACGACATGTATAAGTGACAGTAATTACTCATTGTTCTCCATCCTTTTCCCCCCTCAGGCTTTGGCAAACACGATGATGACTTCTAAAAGGAACAACAAAAGCAATTTACTATTGCCACTTATTCTAATATAAATATCTGTAGATTACCTGAACACAGCATAGATCAAATCTAATCACTGCTTCTTGTAAATTACAGATTACATTTTTTCTCAGGTGTGTAGAGTTTGACACTCTCCTATATATATTTTTTTAAAGAACAAAGTCTTAAATGAGAATGAAACTTGCTTTATTGGCTTCAGCGAAACAATACCTGATCTGTGAAACAAATCTGAAAGCAAAAGCTACCTACTGGCATCTTTGAAAGCAAACAAGCAACCGTGCCTACTCTACTCTGATACTCTGTTAAGTGATATGGAAATCTGGAACCCTGTGAGTAAAAATGTATAGACAGAATCCTCTTGGAGACATATGCATATGTAAATTGCACAATGAAAGCCAGTGTTGGGTAGAGGTTTTTGTACTGGGTTATCACTCTGGAGACCAGGTTTCACATCCCTGCTAAGCCATGGAAACTCATGGGTGATCTCAGGTAATTCACACTCTCTCAGGCTCAGAGAAAGACAACCCACCCTCTGAACAAATCTCATCCAGAAAACCCCGTGATAAGTTTGCGTTAGTGTCACTGTAAATCAGAAATGACTTGAAGGCACACAACAAAAACAACAACAAATTTTACTATGCATGTGAAGAGACCTTTTTGGAGAATGCAGAATGGACATAAGACTGTGGCTAAGATGGCAAAAGTTATTGATGAGAAAGAACATACAAGCTAGGACAAACTGCAGCAATTTGCTTTTGGATAAGAAAAGGGCAAGACTGAGGTCTCTCCTTTACTCTTCTGCCCCCTGGGGCTGAGTTAAGTACTTTTGCCCTTTGAACTCAGTTCAAAGCAATTGAAATAAGCTTAAGACAAAGGAGGAAAGTGGGAGAGAGAAACTGGGACATTTCAAAAGCTACTGAAAAAGTAGAATGGGTTAAATCCCTGACAAATCAGGAGAGCTGGAGGGTACAGTGCTAAGATAGAAGTCTTTGCTTCAACTATGGAAGCAGTAACAGCAGGAATGAGTGAGCAAGTGAGTGCTAATTCTATCTTAGTTTTTATCTGTGAAGTTTTGGAGGGTCGAAACAATTTCAAGCGTGTGTGAGGCTGACCATAGAATCCCTGGTCTGTAGATCCCACCTCCCCACAATAAATTACTCTCCCGAATTCTAAAATTTGAAAGTGACTGCTTATAGCTCAGCTCCTATTTTGAACAGGCCACTAAATCAAGGTTGTGGGATTTGCCACTTTCCACAGCCATGCCACCAACATTGCAAACATCAAAAGCCAAATTGCTTGCAAAAATTAGTGTCTTCCTAGCAAGGGTAAAACATAAGACACTCAGGCTGGAGACCTGAGAGTTTATTTTTTCCTTCTCCAAGTGGGAAGATGTTTATGGGTTTTAAATACACACACATACACAAGCATGCCAATTTCCCTGAGCACACATGGAAGGAAAGTAGTGTGAGCTACTTCACTGGCTTCAGCAACAATAGCCAGAGGGCACTGGAAGGTCTGCGACTAACCTTCCCAATCGGAGCCGAAACGGTTACAATCCAGAGATGAATGAAAAATAAATAAAGTGCCAATTTCACCTGGAGCTTTTTCCTATATTGCAAAGATTCCACTCTTGCTTGAATTGGATTCTGCCATGAAACATTAATTGAGTGAGACAACTACATATTAATAGAAGACTAGTCCCTGTTTTGGACTGTAGCTGTGCACTGAGTCTGCAGGGGCAAGCTGGGGGAACAGGGAAGAGGCAGTAAGTTCACCAGGTTGTTGTGGGTGTAATTTTCATTGTCATTAACAAAATGTTGGCCACAGTTATAACTAAATTGCACTGATTTTAGTGGCTAGGTTCTAATTATGACTAAGTATGTATCGGATGCTTTGTTTAGTTTTGGCTACTTTATTCATTTCTGTTAATTTTTGTTTTAATTGCCCAATTCATTTTATGATCTACTCTAACACGGATCCTTTTTTGGGGGGGTCATATCAGATGGAAGAATTCAACACCTCCTTTTGTTCA
This sequence comes from Iguana delicatissima, assembly GCA_948472985.1. Lineage (NCBI taxonomy): Eukaryota > Metazoa > Chordata > Lepidosauria > Squamata > Iguanidae > Iguana > Iguana delicatissima. The sequence goes on from CAOKZL010000533.1 coordinate 246,935, forward strand.
TGACCCCCCCACACAAATATCTGCCTTGTCATGGGCCAAGGGTCAAAGAATGAGTTTTCTCCAGGTTACAACCTGATATCTTTAGCTTCAGTTTACACAGAAAGTGATGAAAATGGATTTATGCCCAAAGTAGCCTTCACATGATTGCAGCAGTTCTGTGTCACTTCCGCACTATACTGTCATAGTGCTATTATTCCACTTTCAACATCTTATGGAATCCTGGGACTCGTAGTTTTGAGATTGGCCTTTAGAATTCTCAGCCAGAGAGCTCTTTGGCCTCAGTAAACTACAAACTCAAGAATTCCACAGGATGGTGAAAGTGGAATAATAGCACTCTAACAGTGTAGTGTGGAAATGGCCCTGGTTGTAGCAGTGCTGATAGACTGCTAGTCTGGACACACTCATGTCCATTCATTGACCAGGGGAGGACAGAGGGACAGAGAGGGGCTATTAGCTATGTTGGATGGGCAATTATGGGAGCCGTAGTCCAAAAAAGTATTTTTCCCCAAGCTCTGACTTGTCCATTCCAGCTTCCAGGCTGATTCATGCTTTACACTTTTAAATGCACATTTTTAGTGGGGGATGGAATTAGTACAATTGAAAAAGAGATAATGCACAAAGGCGTCCTAACAGAATTCCACCCCCCCATCTTTCCCTGGTATTCTCTCATGTTCAGGGTCAGAGGAATGACTCTAGAGAGCAGTACTTAATTTCAGAGCACATTATCACTGATTGGCAGCAAAAGTGACTTCACTGAGTGTTTCTATGGCCTCCTAATGCAGATGAGATCTAATATCCTTCCCCCATCTGCCTCTGATGCTTAAGTACATGAGATCCCGGTGCCAATGGGCTGGCTTATGTTTTAGCACTACCGCACAACCAGGAAGATTTATGCTGCTCCACATGACCATCCCATCCATCCATCACTATTAGCTTCAATAAAATCTTTCTCCTTGTTTTTAAAAGCCCTTTGAGTTAGATTCCATTATGGAGTTAACATATCACAGATGGTCAAGTTGTCATTCTGGGCTTTAAATAGGAGGGGGTGGGGGGGACAGAAAGGAAGGCAAACCCATGCAGCAAATCTTTGCAGACTTGGGATGTTAAACAACCAGAAAACAGGATAGTTGACTCACTCTCTGGATCCCTTGATATATTAGGAGCTCTGCATAGGATATTCTTTAACCAGGGGTGATGACCACTCCAAAACCTCGGAACCATTGCTCAAATTTCTGCATCATGAAAATTTCTGCAGGTGGAATTATGCATTGATTGTGCCATGCAGCTCTTGTTTTGAATGCAACTTTGCTCAACTGAATGCACACCTTAACATGCATGTACCTTGATGTTATTAATCAGAAAGAATACAAAGTAAGACCAAACTGCGTCAGCCTCTTCAAGTTTATGTAGTCTTTCTCATTAATAATGTCAATGTGCATGCACATTGCTACAACCAGGGCCATTCCCACACTACCCTGTTATAGTGCTATTATTCCACTTTCATCATCCTGTGAAATTCTTGGGTTTGTACTGAACCTCCTGATTGCTGATTTAATTGACTGCAAACTTTTGCCCTTTGAACTCAGTTTGCAGCAATTGAAATAAATCGAGGACAAGTGGGGGGATGGAAAGAGGAGATTGAAATTGGGGTATTTTAAAAGCAGGTGAAAAAGTGAGATGACGGGGATTAATCAGGCCAAGTCTGGACAGTTGGAGGGAATAAGTCGCCTCAAAAAGTAACTTTCTAAAAAGTAATATTTCAAGGCTTTTTTATACCAAGTCAAATCCCTTGTCCATCTAGCTCAGTACTGTCCTCACTGAAAGGTAGGGGCTCCCACATCCTTTGGGCAGTGCGTGCTCCCAGCCTGTGGTGGAGGTTTGAACTCGGGACCTCCTGCATGCCAAGCATGTGCTCTGCCACTGAGCTACAGCCTGTTCCCTTAAATTGTTCAGCATCAGTGGGCTAATAGTCAAAGAAAAACAATCTGCCTTTTATGTCCACGAAAGCAAGGCCTACCACACAGGTGCCATGTTTTACAACCCTGCTCTATCTTGTCATTCAGGAGAGCTCCCTGAACAAATTGCCTGTCATATTTGAAGATAAAACCTGACAGTGGCAGCGCTGACAAGCTGTCCTCAACCCTGACATACAACACAGAAACTTGAATCTTGCTCTGCTTGCTCTGGATGGATTTGTCTTCAGAGATTCACAGCAGAGCTGAGCACTGGTAGGGAATACACACACACACACACACACACACACACACACACACACACACTGTTATCGAGTGTCAGCCCTTATTAAAAAGATAGCTTTAAAGGGGGTTCTAAAAACACAAGTTCAGTCATTTCCCCCACATTTATTTATTTATTGTTCCATAGGTATTTTTCTTTTCTTTTAGAGAAAACCTATAGCATCACATGTCTATGTAAAAAATCATAACGTAAGGGGCTTTGAAGCCACGAAAATACAGAACCAGACCCTGAGAGAGAGATCTTCATTACTCTTTAATAGAGAAATGTATTTTCTTTTATAGGCCATTCCAATTTTTTTTAAAGCCCTTGAGGTATCCCTAGGAATATATGCTGTAAATAAGCCCTAAACAGCAATTACCTAGCAGTTGCAGTAATTATAGATATCATGCTACTCCAGCGACTCGTCTTAAGAAGCTATTGGATTCTGCCTTCGAATTACCATAAAGATTCTCCCTTAGATAAATAGATAAGGTTACATCTATTTGCGCTAGTCCTTCTAATTACTGGAGAGGATAACTGGGGGATGCTAACTTAATGATATTTAGCTATTGCACATGATTGGCAACTTAGATCTGCTGGAGAGTCTGTGTTGATGATTGATTCCGAAGCAGAGCTTTTGATTTTGAAAAGATCCTGTATTCACCCTCTGCTGTTAATTTGAATTCTGCTCTGGAACTGACCCTTTCTGCACTTTAAGAAGTAACCTTTTTATTATTATTATTTAAACATCAGCTGGACAGTGGCCATTTCCACAGTAGACTGTTATGGCACTATTAGTCCACTTGCAACATCCTATGGAATCCTTTGGCATATTTTAACACCCTTAGAGCAGAAGAAACCTGTTTTTAAAAGGGGTGTGAAGGCATATAATGGTGCCATGGGGAAAGGAACACGGCCATGCATAGAATCCTACAGCACTGAATCTGTCCTCATGGCCTGAAATTTCCCACTTTTACCATTACAAGAATTAGCCATTTGGGTTACCCAAATGAGCATAGCTGAAGCTGGACAGGATCCAAGACTCACCAAGAGAACTCCATACTGAAAGGAGAGGCTTTCATTACATGTCTGTTCTTATAGTGACTATTAGACCTGCAGTATGGCAAGATGGAGCCAGTATGGTGTAGCGGTTTGAGGCCATTTCCGCACTAGCCTGTTATAGTGCTATTATAGTGCCTGAGGCCCCTCCCTGAACGGCAAACCCCAGGATTCCATAGAATGTGGAAAGTGGAATAATAGCACTATAACAGGCTAGTGCAGAAATGGCCTGAGTGTTGGACTAGAACTCAGGGAGCCCAGGGTTTGAATCTCTGCTCAATGATGAAAACCTTCTGGGTAACCTTGAACAAGTAACACTTTCTCAGTCTAAGAGGAAACTCCTTCTGAACAAATCTTGCCAAAAAAACCCCGTGATAGGTTCACCTTAAGGTTGCCATAAGTCAGAAATGACTTGAAGACCCACAGCAGCAGCAGCATCTTCATCATCATCAACAACAACATAGCAAGATGGAGGAAATCCATAACCAGGAAGTGTTTAATAAGGACGGAATATCAACATATACAGTCAGGGACAATGACAATAAACATTAACACCATACCAATAGATGGAGTGAAATCTCCCACACTCCACCAGTCACTACCCATCTCAACACCTTAAACACAACACTTGGGATGATGAATCAAAGAGGAAGGCCTTCCACCCTTTACAAAAATGGATGAGATCCTCCTCTAGCCAGAGGTCCAAAGGAAGACCATTCCACATATGTGGAGCCAGATCTTGAAAGGCTCACAGCATTGACAGAGCTGTACGCATTGGGTGGAACAGATAGTAATCCTTTGCCTTTAGATCCTAAATTCCTGGGTGGAACATACCATACTAACTCAGCTGCTAAGTACTGAGGGAGGTTAGAACACTAAGCCTTGAATACCAGAACCAAAGGTCTGAAACAGACCCTAGCCTGAACTGATAGCCAGTGAAGGGATCTATGGGGAGAAGAAACAGGTGAATATTTAGGGAGATTTAAAACAACCTGGAAAGCATTGTTCTGAATTAAAATTGGAGAAAGAAAGGAGCAGGAAAGCAAACTTGCCAGTAAACTCTTTGCATCTCCTAGTTGCTGAGAACATTGGGCAAATCTGGCCTGGAAGAGGAGGAATCAGCAAACGTCACCTAACTTGCTCCATCTTCCTGGTGTAAAGAAGTTTCTTGATGGCATTGATTCCCCTGCTCCTCTTTCATTTTGCCAGAACAGTGTGGTGATGGTCTCATCTTGTACCCTCATCTGACAGATGTCACTCACTAGTTTATGAATCTCTGTGGCACTATTGTTTAAGCCTGGTGGATGGACAGAAGAGACCTCCTCCATCCCTTCCCCGACCCCTTTTCCCCTCGACACAGATGAGACCTGATACACCTACTTCGCAGACAATCGATGAATTTTGACCTACGTGCTTTAAAAGGTCATGGAAGAGCCGTGTCTTCTGGAATGTGGTTCTTACCTCCGTGAATCATAGTAACTAAATGCTGTAATTATCATTCCCTGGAGCCACATCAAATGTTATTTAACAGCCAGCCCTCTCATTGTGGCATGCCTCTCAAAAGTCTTTTCACCCAAGGGACGGGCAATCTATTATAAAAGGAACTTTTCTGACCCCATTAGCCGGAGAGGCAGAAGTAACTTTGAACTACAGACACTGAGGCATGAGAGAACTGTTTGCAACCCCTCAACCACCAGGGAAGGGCTTTGACATTAGGCAGCCATTAAATAATGGAAAGGCGATTTTGAGCTCTGGTGTTACATACTTTATAAATGGCTCTAGGTGAAGATGGTATAGAGGGTTGAGGTTTAGGGCTTAAGAAGATATGAAGCACCCTGCTGGATCAGACAAAAGGCCCCCTCTGGTGCTACAGCAATCAAACAAATGCCTTTAGAAACCAGTAAGAGTCATGTGAAAACCATAGTCCAGGTGTTGCACCCTGCATGAGAATATAAAAAGAGTCAGGTTGGATCAGACCAAAGGCTTACATAGTTCAGAGCCGTATGCATATATGGACCAGCCAGTAACACCAGGATGAATGAAGGGGGAGAAACCCAGTCCAGTCCAGGAGGCAGAAGCTGGCAAACTCTCCTGGGAGTACAGCCACCTACAAAAACCTTTATATGTTCCTGTCGTTCTTGCCTTAGGGATGTAAATCTTCCTAAATTGTGCTCTCATAGGCAAGAATGAATAATTTTACCATTTTTGTTCCCACTGTGAGGAAGTCCTTGAAAGCTGCACAGGCCTTTTTGAGGATTATTCACAGTTTGTGACTGAGTTGGCTAAAAACCCATATGTGATTTGTGTGAAAGACAGCCTATTCCCTGTAGAAGATGTGACCCTATATCTCCGCCAGAGACCCCCTAAATTGCTTGATATACGGCATTGAGGGCTGCAGTAGGAAGGAGGAATCAGTGGAAAGGGGATGCTGTGATTCATATGTAAGTGCAAGGGCTTTCTGAAAGTCACTGCTGGATCCGAACGTGTTGCCAGCACAGACTGCCACTGTCATCATCATCACCATCAGCAGAGTATATACAAGGCCTGCTTCAGGCTCCTGGTGGACCTGTGGGCAGGAAAGAAGACTTCACACAGAGCTACCTGCAGCCAATGATGCAGAATGCAGTCATGAATAGGGTTGGTTCTGAAATTTTCCTCATTTTATGCTCCCCAGATTTTGTTGTTCCAGGCTATCCAATCCTTTCTTTAGCTGGATATGCAGTGGAATCAAAGTTCCACTGGATCTTCCAGATCCAAAAATATGCTTAGCTATTTGTTGCTGAATTGTTGGATTTTCAAAACAGATTTCTCCTTTCCTTTTCTCTCTTTTGCATTGGAATGTGGGTTCAATTGATGATTTGCTTCATTTCGGAAGTCTACAATAGCTATTTTTCAAAAACAAGCATTCCATCTCAACTCCTCCCTTCCCTCTATCAGTCAAAACATTGGTGAATTTTGTGGACTGGTTCATTTCAGACCAACCAGCTGAGTACATCTCACCAAGCTCAACATTCATTTTTATTTCATTTCACTGCTACACATTCAATACAACCAAATGAGTACAATTTCTGAGAAGCACCACACAAAGACTTATCTCTAATTTGTCAGAAATACTGCTGAAATACGAATGCTACTCAAGATAATCAAGTATCCTTGGGCATTCTGAGGTTAGTTAATGGAGCTCAAGTCATCAGACACACTTAGTTTCAAAGTTATGTTATTACTTGCAGAAAGAAATCAATGGCCCAATATATTAAGCCAATCACTGCAGCTGTTAAAGTACTGAGATAGTTTAAGCTGCAAATTCACTCCAACTTAATGGTGTTTTCTTTCTTTCTTTCTTTCTTTCTTTCTTTCTTTCTTTCTTTCTTTCTTTCTTTCTTTCTTTCTTTCTTTCTTTCTTTCATGTTCCACTGATCAAGGCAACATGCATGAAAAATACCACTGAGTTGTGGTTTGGGGGTTTAAGAAAACATGTGGCAACACAGTAAATGAATCCTGATTTTCACATTTTCAACTCTGCAGCATTACCCCATTCAGTGAAATAAGAGATAACAGAAATCGTATCAGCTTTGTATTTCTTTTTTTCGTATGTAGCACTTTAATCAAAGGGACTAATCAAATCAATACTCCTGATGGAGAAGCAAGAGTCTAACAATCCACAAAAAATGTTGCGGTGAGGCTAAAGTCTAGTGTGAACCATACAAAATGATGTATGGAAGCAAAGATACTGATACAGATACAGAATGAAAGTCAAGAAGAAATTAACTGCTGCAAGAATGTAAGCCTCGACTTTTTCCATTTCTAATGCTACTCAGCCTACAACCCTTCATACACAGAAACCTAAACCTTACTTTTAGGCTAAGCTAGAGTAGACCTATGGAATCAATGGCATTTTGTGTGTGTGTGTGTGTGTGTGTGTGTGTGTGTGTGTGTGTGTGTGTGATCCAACATTCAACAATCTGTTCAATGAATCTATTCGCATCAGAGCCGATTGACAAAATGGTTGCTATTCAATCCAATTACCAATGGATTTCCATTGAGTAATATTACTAGCTATTATTTTTATTATTCCACTTAAATTCCAACGGGGCCATTGACATGGTGACCCACCAAAATGATTGGTAATGATCTTCTGTAATCAAATGGTCTTGGATATTATCATTTGAGCCGTTCTCATAGTATATCAAAGAATCTTAGTGTCATCCCAGCATTATGTGGATACTTCATGAAGGTAAGAGACCCAGCCAATTCAGTTCATCTTCACTATTTTCGTAATGTTCCATTCAGTCCAGGACTACCTACCAGTCTGTTCTTTCCATTCAAATCAAGATCCTGCTCAATGCTAGGCACAGCAAACTCAGATGAGTGGAGACGATGACAGCACTAGAGTGTGTAATAGCTTTCCAGACATCTGAATAGGCTGTTCTTGAGTTGTTCATGTCGCGTATGGGGTGGGAGGGAGCTTTGCTTATGTGTCCCTTCACTGAAGTGAATGGGCTTTGGGTACCTTTTTATTGTTCATAATTGATATCAAGTTGACTTCTAACTTGTGGCAACCCTATGAATGAGAGACATCCATGTTATCTTGCAGATTGATGTTTCCATGAGACCTTCCTCTCATAAGCAATCTTTGGTACAACAGTCAAAAAGAGGGATCCCTGGCACACTTCTCCCTCACACCAGAGATCACTGGTGGGAGAGGGATGAAAACTTCAGTCTGCTGCATTCCAACTGACAGATAAGTCCTCCATCACTCACAACAAGTGACACTTGGGCCATTTCCACACTAGACTGTTATAATGCGATTAATTGCACTTTCAACATCCTATGGAATCCTGCGGTTTGTAGTTTCAGGAGGGGCCAAGTGGCCCCTCCCGAAACTGCAAACCCCAGGATTCCATAGGATGTTGAAAGTGGAATAATCGTGCTATAAGAGTGTAGTGCGGAAATGGCCCTAGTAAGCCAGGACTGGTGGACTTTTACAATCCCTATGTATTCCCTGTACTATTGAATGCATCAGGATCATGAATACAAATCGTCCAAAATGTCCTGTCTCAAGAACCGAAGGCCTATCCAGCCCAGCATTCTCTTCTCACACTGGCCAAACAAGTGCCCTTGGAAAGTCCGCAAGCAGAATATGAAGGTAAGAACATCCTCCTCAGGCTTCCCAGGTCTGAGCAATACACTGCCTCTGATACTGGAGGCAATATACAACCATCATGACCAGCAGTAACCTTCTCTATCATAGATTTGTCTAACTCTCTTTGAAAGCCATTTAGCTCATAAACAATAAGGTAGGCCAATGTGTGGGGACAGTCTTATTTCTGATCTTTCTAAACTGCTCTGGGCATCCTGGTAACAAATATGCTTTAAATATAAATCAATAATGGATACAGAGGTCAAGACAGTGTTCAGGCATGAAAGGTGGTGCTGCAAACTGAACAGTTAGTGAATGCTTTCCAGTTTGGAAGTATGGCACTGAAGCAAAAAAATGGAATGCTGCCAAAGACACCCGTGAAACTGAAGGCCTTGTTATATTTCACCAACAATGGATGATGGGCCAAGTTAGCTTTACGAATGGAGATAAGAATCGTGAATACAGAAAATACAAGGCTCAAAGCTAGAGGCTTTCTACCGCAAACTTTCAAGAATGCCCTTTTACTACCCCCATCTTCAAACTAGGGAGATGATAAAAGGATTTCATTTTCTGCCAACAATTTCCTTCCGTTAATGTAAAAATCAACTTTAGATCTGATTTTGTTGTTGTTATATATAGAAGGAGGTGGGGGTGGGGAGAGCCCCCTTTGCCTTGAGCATTCGCATTTGTATTGGCTCCATGTTTAGTCGAGAGCTTTTTGTAAAATTGATGAATATTGTCTAAAGGCAAGTGCAGACAGGCAAACAGATCTGTATCTTCCGTAATCCATTTAGCCTGACACATATGTGCAGGGGACCAATTTCACTGCAATTCTTTCAGTGATGATGAAAAGTAAATGCGGGCAAAGTCATGAACTTCATTTTGCAAGGAAAGCCCCTTGCAATCTAATGAGAGTAACTCAACGGAAGCGTTGTCGTTCTCCTCCACCTGACCCTGTTCCTCCCTATGCAGTTGGAGGATTTAGAGTCAATAAACAAACACCACACTTAGGAAGGTTGTGTTACAAAGCCTTGATAGAGGAATAAAATAGCAGGCGGCCACTTAAACCCTGCGAGTTACACCTTGCTGTGTGGGAAGGCCCTGGCCAGCCAATTCTTACGCACCATTGCTGTGAGGAGAAACAAAATAGAGATTACTCCCAACATTCTCTTCCAGGTAAAGGTCACATCCGGATGGTATCTCAAGTGATGCTGGACTGAAATATTTAGCACATGCTTGTTGAAGGTTGTAAGATGCAGAACAACTCTCTAAAGATCATTGGTGTTTTGGCAAAATTACAGCATTTTATACAAAATATATATAAGAGAATTTTTACTAAAACACTAATGATCTTTGTTTCAGTAAAAATATTCATTTATATACATGAAAGACAAATACTGAATACCTGCTCAGCCATGGAAACCCATTAGGTGTCCATGGTCAAGTTTCAGGCCATTTCTGCACTACACTGTTATAGTGCTATTATTCCACTTTCAATATAACAGTGTAGTGCAGAAAGGGCCTCTCTTAATTTCTCTTGCCTCATATTTATGCTAAATGGCTCTTTATTTTTTCTAATATATTTGTTTTACCCCACCCACTTCCAGGAAAGCTCTCCTACTTTCAATCACAACTCATCCAAATGGAAAGATGTTTTCGGCCTGATCAGAAATTCAAGTACAATTGGAGGTTCTCTGAGGTGTTTTGGCCAAAACAGCTCCTTGGACAGTCCAAAGCAGAACTTAGGTTAGGGACTCAGAAGAAAGTGTGTATGTGTATATGCCTTCAAGGCCATTTCTGCACTAGACTGTTATAGTGCTATTATTCCACTTTCAAACCCCAGGATTCCATAGGATGTTGAAAGTAGAATAATATCACTATAACAGTGTTGTGTGGAGATGGCCCAAATCATCTGTTGACTTATGACAGCCCCATGAATTCCATAGGATTTTCTTAACCAAGGAATACATAGCCAAGGTATTCTTCAGTGGTCTCCTATCCAAGTACCAAACAGTGCTGAACCTGCTTAGCTGTCAAGATCAGACAGGATCTGATGCCTTTAGGGCATTAGGCCAAGAACAGCAGGCTCAAATATTGCTTCAGCAGTATTTATTTAGCAGTTTTAAAAAAGATTTCAGAAACCAGAATAGCATGGCGTGGGCATATCATTTTGCCCTTGCCGGAGAAGGGCTCTTGTGGTTAATGGGATCTTGACTAAACAAGGACTGATCCTGACAGCCTTGAAAGGACAGTTGGCTTACTATGAAGGGTATATCAACAGTAACTGTGCTTATTTTATCTAGAAGTAAGCTTTATTCCTTTTTTTTATAAGACTGCACTGGGAAATGTTGACTCATCAGATACTGTCGTCTTTGCACTTCATTTCCCTTTAACCACATGGCTTACAAGTCAAAATCCCCGCCCATAACTTCGTGCATGGGTGCATTGCCATGCAGGCTAATACTCCATTCCTTTGCTGAACTGGATCCTCATCCATAAAAACCTCTTCCCCAATATGTTTGCTATTGTATACATGTTATAGTGCTATTATTCCACTTTCAACCACTTGCGGGATTCTGGGATTTGTAGTTTCATGAGGCAAAAGAATTCTCTGGCTGAGAATTCTAAATGCCCCTCTCTAAACTACAAACCCCAGGATTCTACAGAAGGTTGAAAGTGGAATAATAGCACTGTAACTGTGTAGTGCGGAAATGGCCTTGAAGGTACCACGAAGTTGGCCCTGGGATCTGTAAAGTACTACCGAAGAGAATCTTGACAATCACTTCTCACAGTACCGCTAAAAAGGGATGCCTTTGTTTCCACAAAAGCCTATTCTAATCCATGATAAGGCTCTTAATGCAAATAGATACAAGCACTGTAGGGAAATAATAATCAATAGCTAGGCCTTTTTTCCTTTCTTCCTTAGAGAAGACTACGTGTTTTTATACAGATGTCATTGATGTTGGTGCTTGCCTGTTCCCTTTAAGGGTGCTGAGCAGATTTTGCCACTGAGAAAACGTAACAGCTTCCAACAATGCCTAATTAAATCAGAAATTAATCATATATCAACAGCAAAAAGGCGCAGCACTACTTTGTTCCTCATGTTGCCACTTCAGTTTCTTTCAAGTTGTAATGTTTTGTTGAATTGTTGTTTTGTCAAGGTTCTGCTTTCCTTCGCAGGAGCTCCCTCATCTTTTTCTGGGTTTCTTCTTGTGATCTCAAAAATTAAACAGTGTTTTACTACAAAGTAATTAAAAGGCATGCAGAAGCAACTGATTAAGAAAGATGAGAACCTGTAAAAAAAAACAACTGATACAGGATGAAATTAACAGTATGGAGGTTCAAAGATCTTTGTACTCAAAGCCTTACGTCCAACCTGACATTTTAAGTGCAACATCCTAAACTTACATGGAATGCCCCCAATGCTGTCCTAACATCTCTTCTCAATCCAGAAAATTTCCCCGTCTTGTATCGCTGCTGCTAGTACCAGTGTGGAAATAATGATCTCTATTGGGATCCAAGAAGGAAGAGAGAAAGTAATGCTCCTCAGAGGTATAGAGGGGAAAATGAGAGGAAAATAAGGACATTGTCCACCCAAATAAGAATTCTGCCCCCTCCATGAAACTTCCCTTCAGTGCCCAAATTTCTAGCCTTGCATAGAATGAGATATTGAAAATCATTCATACCTAGAACTCTTCTCTTTGCTGTGCTCACATTTCCTTGCTGGCTTTGCCTGTCTCTTCCCTTTGGATGTCTAAACCGTGTTTCTAAGTGGCTCAATGGCTGTTTTATGTCACTGCAATGCTAGAAATTTGAACAGGAAGATTTCATGGAGGGAGTACAAGTCTTCTTCAGGAGAGGCAATGCCCCCATTTTGCCTTCCCTGTAAACCTTTTTCCCTATCATCATACACACAACTCATTCCAGCAAGGAATTTCAACATGGCTATGAGTCTCCTTCTTTGGAAGTTTTTAAACAGAGGCTGGATAGCCATCTGTTGGGAGTGTTTGATTGTATATTCCTCCTTGGCAGATTGGGGCTGGACAGGATGACCCTTGATTCTATGTTTTCCAGAAGATTTTGGAGGCTTCAAACTTGACTCCAGACTTTGGAGTTCTTTTACAATATTCCAAGCACTTCATGCCATTATTGTGTTGAACTCTTCGCAACAGTTTAGTAAGGTAGATCAGGATTAACTCCACAAAGCATTGGGGTTCATCAGGACTGAATGTGGTTATGAGTCCAGCCCAGTTGAAAGGCCAATCAAGGCTAATTTTCAGCTTGATCCCTTCAAACTATGGCGTAAATCCTATTTAAGTCAGGGACATAGTAGCAGAGGTATGTACCCATACACCCAAATGAAGGAGCAGTTTCAGCACCTGCAACACTCTCCCTGCTGCTATGTTCTTGGTGCTGGTGTCCAGTAGCAGGGCTTCATGGACCCCCGGGTGAAGGCTCCATGGACCCCAGGTTAAGAAGCACTGCTCTAAATAAGTAAATAAATGTGGACTTACTATTCAACAATTGATTCAATGGTTCTACTCTAGGAGGGACAAACCAACAGGATTCTAGCCAAAGGCAACTTTGCTACTTGCATTATTCTGAAATTCAATGTTCCTTTGTTCATTGACAGAAAGAAGAGAAAACATTTATATCAGAACAGTTTATACACAGCCCTTTACTTTGTGCAGCCCATTGGAAACACACCACGCCACTGTCTGCTTTTCCTGCTCCAAAACAAACCGCAGGTAATCTTACTCTCGTGTTCTTGTACCTATGATGTGCTTTACTGGTTAAATTCTTAAACAGTTATACCACCAGAATATTAGTTACTTCAGCCCTTTTGTTTTCTTAGAGACAACAAAAGCTGGTGCTTTCTGCCCTGGCAGAGTTTACATCAAACTATCCAAAGTACTGAATCCTCCCAAAGAGGCTCAGCATTTTGGGTAGCTCTTCTAACATTCAGACCAAAACCTGAAACAGATTCACTGCCCCATCGGCATCAGAGTTGCCTGCCACCATTGCTTAGAGAGATCCGGATCTGAGAGAACAATGCAAAAAGCTGGCAATTAACATTTGGCTAGTTTATGATGAACATACTTCTTCTAGCTTTCCAGCAGATTCTGTAGCTCAGCGATTATATCTTCTAAGTTAAATGGTAGTGGCATACTGGCATCATCATCTTGCCAGTAAGGACGGCATTCGGGCTTTTCATCATCCGGTAAACTCTCTGCAAGTTGTGAATGGCACCTGAAATCAATAAGATTAGAAGTAGATTACACAGGCAATCTAATGGCTCAGTGGGCATTATTTTCTTAAAAAGTAAGATGCAGAAAAATAACTTTATATAAATACTTTAACAACAGCAATAACAACAGTAACACTAGAACAGAGGAACCAGTGGGCAAAATGGTTTGGCTCCATTTGACACTAAAATCAAATGGAAACTTTTTTTTTTACCGTTTTTTTACTGAACGCAAACATAGAGAACAACTAAAAAGAAAATACATTCTTGTGAACACCCAAACCTAGGCCATTTCTGCACTTCACTGTTATAGTGCTATTATTCCACTTTCAACATCCTGTGGAATTCTGGGCTTTGTAGTTTCCTGAGGCCAAAGAGCCCTCCGGAGGAAGTTCTAAATGCCCCTCCCTAAACTGCAAATCCCAGGATTCGATAAGGTGTTGAAAGTGGAATAATAGCGCTGTAACAGTGTAGTGCGGAAGCGGCCACAGTGACTGCTCCCAGGCTCTCTAGAAGATGAATTCCTGCACCCAGCTAGGTGAGCACCTTCCTTCCTCATCTTTCTGTCACTGGGCAAACCTTTCTATTCAAGCAGGCTTTTGGCAACTGACCTTGCTGGATATAGAAGGGGATTTAACTGGATGGATGATATAATTTTTTGTTTGTTTTATTGGTGTATTTTTAACATTTTATTTTGATTTTTTTAGACTTTTCTGTTAATTTTATGCTTTAATTCTATGTATACTATTGAATTATAAACCACCTTGAAGTCTTCTCATGGAAGTAACACAGGATATAAATCAAATAGGTGGACAGATGGATGGATAAGTTAAGTCCCACTGATTTCAAAGGTCTACTCTAGGCATGATTTCTTTTGGATCCAACCCAGCACTTATACATTTAGTGTGAAATCATCAACATTACGATCTTCTTCTGACGCTTCTATTTCCTAGAGGGATCTTTGAGAAAGCCAATCACAAAGAAAATTCAGTTAGCACACCTTTGGACGGTGAATTATTTTTTCATTACCTTAAGTCTTATTTGAAATAGGCACTTTATGCCATTGTTAGCGGGGGTTTTGCAATATTACTAGATTATGGAGAGAGATTAAACCGAATTTACTACATTCAGGTCACCGGATAGATTAAACAATATCTCAGGACATGGTTTGTAAATCTGAGAGATTTACAAGTCCATTGGCTTTGGAAAAAAGTAACAAGAAGTAGGGGCAGTGTTGAAAGATAGATGCAAATGAAGGTTAATAACAATTTCTGCTGATGAATAGATGGGCAAAACTTCAACAAAATTAAATTAAGAGGTTAGCATTTGCTAAGTCTCCAGGGAAACCCTTTGAATTACAGTGTTTCTTATTAAATGGATTCTTCATCAATAGTAGTGAAGTCTAATTATAATAAGCATCTAAAACTGCAGTCCTGCACAGGAAAATTTTATGAGCAGTAAACCGACACATCTCACAAGATTACTTTGCAATAAAGAATGGCGTTTATTCATCCTGCATTAGGAAATTTGTAGCAATTCAATGTTTTGCATTTTGCGTGTGTACGTGTCCCCCCCCCCAAAAAAAGTGCCAGCTGCTGGTTAATTAGCTAATGCTTATAAATGAGTGTAATGCAGAAGACAGCTAAATATTATTATGATATGTTCAGCCAAAAAAAAGTTGAAAGAAAACCAAGCGTGAGGAATGAATTATTTTTAATAGCTCATTTGTGGGTTTAAAACAAAAAGGTGGATATGTAGTACTTTAATGTGTGTGTTCTTGGCACATATGAACAGATATGTTATGGTTTAGAGAGCTTGGACTAATTTGCATAGTTTAGTATAAGCAATCAGCATGCTATTAGATATGATTAAGTCCTGTTAAGACCAAGGAAACCTATGTACATACTTGCCATTGGAAGGATCATTTCAACAGAAAGGCAATAATAGGCAAAGGTCTTGGAATTTTCCTACTTCCTTATACAGTTACGTCATTAGTTTATCCTTTACCTCTCTAGTTTCTCATTGTAAGTGAGCCTGAATTCAGGAGTGGAGAATGTGCAGGTCTCCAGATGTTGCCAGATTACAAGTCCCATCACTCCTGGCCATTGGCCAGGCTGGATTGGTATAGTGGGAGGACACCAAGTAGCAGAACTCAGGGATATTGATGGCTTCCCACCACGTAGAGAGAGAACCGTCTCAGAAGACAACTGTGGGAAGTTATAGGAGCACATTAACCCACCCAGCAGACTCAACTTCCTGTGCCAGACTCCAGCTGCAATCCTGTGTCCAGTTCTGGGCATCACAGTTCAGGAAGGATAAGCTGGAATATGTCCAGAGGAGGGCCACCAAAATGGTAGAAGATCTGAAAACCATGTCCTATGAGAAGAGGCTTAGGGAGCTGGGTATGTTTAGCCTGGAGAAGAGAAGGTTAAGAGGTAACATGATAGCTGTGTTTAAATATCTGAAGAGAGGTCACATGGAAAATGGAGCAAGCCTGTTTTGTGCTGCTCCAGAGACTAGGAAACAGAGCAATGGCTTCAAACTTTAGAAAAAGAGATCCCATCTAAACATTAGGAAGAACTTCCTGATGGTAAGAGCAGTCTGACAGTGGAATGTGCTGCCTCAATGGAGTGTGGTGGAGCCTCCTTCTTTGAAGGTTTTTAAACAGAGGCTCGATGATCATCTGCCAGGAATGCTTTGATGGTGTATCCTGCATGGCAGAAAGGGGTGGGACTGGATAGCCCCTGTAGTCTCTTCCAACTCTATTATCCTATGATTTTATGAGATCAAAGCATAAAAATAGTTTGCACTCAATTAACTTAGATGGGAGAGAGGAAGGGAGAAGAGAGGAGAAGAGAGGAGAGGGTAGAATCTTGTCTTTCCCAATGGGCTAAGGCAAAAGCAAATGGCTGCAGCCTCTCCTAGCTTGTCTGTTCTTGCTCATTAATAACTTTTGCCATCTTGACCACACTCTGAGGTTGCCCAGCCACACATAACCTAGTTCTCAACTGTGAAATGTTGGAGGGGATGTGCTTTGGGAAGCATTAATTAATAAATATAAGTTAAATTAATAATAATTAATAATAATCTGTACTTGTATTTTTGGAGTTTGAACCACCACGGAGGCTTT
Source organism: Iguana delicatissima (assembly GCA_948472985.1). Taxonomy (NCBI): domain Eukaryota; kingdom Metazoa; phylum Chordata; class Lepidosauria; order Squamata; family Iguanidae; genus Iguana; species Iguana delicatissima. Next base: position 263,744 of record CAOKZL010000533.1, read on the forward strand.
TTGGGATGCCAACAGTCAAACTAAAAATTATTTTGAAAATAAATAGTGGAAACAGTTCAGCTACTATCCTCTTCTCCAATCAAGCCACGCATTCAGAAGTCGCTCTTAGCTTAGGACCCCCTTTTTTTTTTGTAAATTATTTATTTATTTCACATTTCACATGAATAGAAACATTGATTTTTCCCTCCCCTGTTAATACAAGTATTAAATGAAGAACGTTTATAACAGTACAACTGGTATGCAGACTATATACAAGGACACATTAGAATACTATAGCACAACTTGTTCACAAAGAATTTCAATAAGCCATCCTTTTGAAGAGGAGGATTGCAATCCCCAAAAGCACGTGCTATCGTAAATCTGTGAGTCTTAGCGTTACCACTTGACTCTTTGTTGTGTTTCTACAGTGCAGTAACACAGCTATTCCTTTGAAAATTTCAGTCAGAATATAATTCTGTTACTGACTATTGACGGTACAGAAGTTATAATAGTATAGAAGGTATATAAGATGGTAGCCTGAACCCGATTAGTGACATATATCAATGTAATGTGGGTAGGTGTCTTTGTGCATGGAGGAATTTAACAACCCTCTTTTGCAACAACCACCAACTCTTTTAAAACCACCAACTCTGGCCCTATAACTAAATGTGCAATAATTAAAGCATCATCCAGGACCTACCGGCATCCTCTACAAGTCTCATAGGATGATGTCACTGTTGTGCGTCCAGCAACAAGAACGCAGCCGGCTGCTCTTCCACAGCCCAGGCTCCCTGTTGGCCACTAAATATACCGATAAAAGCCTGTTGCAGTCAATTCCTGAAAATCTGATGAAATAGAGAAGTTTTCCTTTGTGCTAGAGTCATCTCAGCCTCTCTAGGGAGGAAGTTCCAAAGTTTGGGAGCGACCACCAAGAAGGCTTTCCTTCTTGTATCTACCGAATATGCCTGGGAAGGAAGTGGGACTGAGACAAAGGCCTGTCTTTCCTTGAAGGATTCTGGCCAGTGTTTATACAAACCGGGGAATGAAATAACAACCAAGGCTGCTCAGAAGTGTAAGGTTTATAAGAGTTATATATTTTTCTACACATGTAAAATATAAGAAAATATAAGGATTTTCACTACAAACAGCATGCATAATATTGAAGCCTTTCTGTTGTACTACCTTCTCTGGCTCATTTGGTACGAATGTAGAGACAGGGTCTCCCAGATTTTAAACACTAAATATTTATTTAAATAGCATTTATTTAGTATTTAATGTCTATTCATTAGACTCAGAGTGGTGTAGTGGTTTAAGTGCTGGACTACAGCCCTGGAGACCAGGGTTCAATTTCCCGCTTGGCCATGGAAACCCACTGGGTGACCTTGGGCATGTCACACACTCTCAGCCCCAGAAAATGCCATAATACGACTTAGAACATTTCCGCACGACACTCTTATAGCACAATGATTCCACTTTCAACCTTCTATGGAATCCTGGGGTTTGCAGTTTCGAGAGGGGCCACCTGGCCCCTCCCGAAACTGCAAACCCCAGGATTCCATAGGAGGTTGAAAGTGGAATCATCGTGCTATAAGAGTGTCGTGCGGAAATGGCCTTAGAGTTGCCATAAGTCAGAAATAATCCGAAGGCACACAGCAACAATAACAACCTATTCATTAAGTATTGAATAACATAATATATTGATAATAACAACAAGAGGCAAGCGAAACCCCACAACCACCTTTGCAGTTGAGGAGGTCACTGGGCTCATTTGGAGAATTAACCAATGAATGCTTTCAGCTCTGCTTGGATGATTAATAGATCCAAGTTGTCTTCTGGCCACTTCCTTCCCTGACCCCTTTGAGGAAAAGAGTGAAACAAAACCCAAGCTAACGGGAGAGAGTCTTCCTCATGGGAATTATTGATGGCAGCAGAATACCCAGGAGAAAACATACTTCAACTTTACACCCATGTCGGTAGTCGGCTAATTGCAGCTCTAGACTCCCCATACACTCAATCCATCGTACATTACGGCACCGGGACAGTATTAACACGTAACATTCCTATATATCTTCAGCTCCCCACATCAGCCCGTGATAATAGCATCTGTTAACATGCACTAAGCACTATTATGTAGCACATCACTTCATAAATAATAAGATTAACCGACCTCAGGCCCTCCAAGAAGAGTAATGTGTTCAAATGTTCTCATTATTTATTTAAAACAAGAATTAAAGGAACACAAACTACTTTTGACAATCCTCTTAGCATAAATATTCAACTGTTTACATTGATAAGCTGCCCCACACAGAAGCACCATGGATTTTTATTGTGTGATCCACCTCGAAACAGTCGCTGAGCAAACACAGTCGAGCTGCAGAGATGTTCTCAGTGCTACTTAACTGGCCATTCAGCCTGGTGTCGGGGACCCTGCTCTCTACTTTTCTCCAAACTTTTTAAAAAGTTACTGTTTAAAGGAGGCTTAGGCTAATTACAGGGGTTTTTTTTTTGCTGTTAATGGTTGCAGAAGAACAATAACATACTCTCCAATACTTCACCGATCAAAACTGGGGGTCTTTCCACACTATACTCTTATAGTGCTATTATTCCACTTTCAACCTCCTATGAAATCCTGGGGTTTGCAGTTTAAGGAGGGGCATTTAAAATTCTCAGCCAGAGAGCTCTTTGGCCTCAGTAAACTACAAACCCCAGAATTCCACAGGAGGTTGAAAGTGGAATAATGGCACTGTAACAGTGTAGTGCAGAAATGGCCTAAGACTAACATCCTATTGCTTAGTCCCAAGTAGAGTAGACCCATTCTGTTGAATAGTGAGTCAACATTGAGGGAAATCCCATTGGTTCAATAGGTCCACTTTACTCAAGACTACTGAGAAAATTTAAGCCAACACGCTCCACATTCTTGCATTCATACTGTCTCTGTCTGGAATCCTGTTGATGTCTTTTGAGCATTTTGTATCTTGATTCAGTTGTGCAATGTTGCCGTACAAGGCAAGAAGTCTGTGTGGCACTATTAATGTAGAACTCTGCATGAGCAGATAGGATCTTGGCCAAAATTTACCAGCAATGGTCTGAGATTCAACATTGTCTCAGTGTAACACGAAAATCCCTCAAAGGAGCTATGCTAAACTTGTACCATGCAATCTCTATATTGAATACCACCACAGCACAATTTATGAGAAACAGTGAATGTGTACAGCTGTTACCTCACTACACAATGCCTAATGGATAATGAGCAAAATTTTAAGGGGTGGGTGGGAAATAACAATGGTGTAAACAAATGTTTCATCAAAAAAATCTCAAAGTGAGAAAAACGTTAATTTTGCCTAGCCGTGGCCAAAGTTTCGAAATGATTCCTTCTTGAGAATTTATATTACGAACATTGAGGGAGGTTGGAGCTTGGAAAAGTTTCTCTTTGGACTGGAGTTCCCTATGGCCATAGAGGCTGGAAGATTCTGGAAGCTGTGTTCCAAAAGGATTTCAAAATTCTCTTGCTCGCTCGCACGCTCTGTGTGTCTTGTGTGTATGTATGTGTGTGTGCATGAGAGAGAGAGAGAGATAAAGCACTGTGGCATGCACCATGCACAGCGGATATTTCGCACGTTGCAGATGCTGTGCAATTGAACAATGATTGAACAGACCGTACAGAAATTATAGCTTTTCTTTTCCTAACCCATCTAAAAGAATACAAGCACTTTCTTGGCTCCTTCAATCAACAGAAAAAGTGTAGTCCATGTAGTCTAAAAGAATTCAAGATCACCAAAAATGAATGAATGAATAAATAAATAAATAAATAAGTCAGTCAGTCAGTCAGTCAGTCAGTCAGTCTTAGTTGTGGAGAGCTCTTTGTGACTTCAGGACCACACCTTGCATGCCACTGATTCACACAGTGGGAGACACACGACCAGCCCTCACTTCTAACCCAAACAGATCCAATCTGCTTCGCCATATCAGGATTTGACCATGTCATTTACCTTCCTGGGCAGACTTGGCCTAAGATGGCTCCCCCTCTCGCATCTGGAGGAGACAGCTGGTTATTTTTCCCCATGGTTTTCCTTACATTTAGATGATTGGAGTGTCAACTACATTAGGAGACACTGGTCACAATGCTAAAATTAACCACTTTAGCTAAAGTGTGTGTTAATTATGGGTATGCACACAGTCAATAAAAGGTTAATGCAAGAGTCAAAGGGATAAATTTATTTCAGGACTGCATCACTCAAGAGACTAAAAGACTAACATTACGCTTGCTGTTTTTAATCAATAGGTTTTATACTAATGTGCTAACCATTTATTTTAAAACATTATTCTCCCTCCCCCTCCCACACCTTGCCATCCCTTCCCCGGCTTTGATTTGCTTTGAATAATGTGGAGAAGCATTTGGGATCCCCCGACACACCTCCAATGTTGACAAATAGTTCTCACAGGAAGTTTTTGCACTCTGGTCTTTGGTCATTGTCTTGTTCCATATAGATGTGTTTCATTAGCTTAGATCTCTAACAAAGGCCGAAAAAGGCAAGTCAAATGACCTGCAAGGAGCAGAGCACCTTTCCCTGTGCGGAAAAGTTGTACAGGAATAAGAGGTGAGGGCAATAAAACAGACACTGTGACCATTTCTGCACTACACTGTTATAGTGCTATTATTCTACTTTCAACCTCCCGTGGAATTCTGGGGTTTGTAGTTTCCTAAGGCCAAAGAGCTCTCTGGCTGAGAATCCTAAGTGCTCCTCTCTAAACTGCAAACCCCAGGATTCCACAGGATGTTGAAAGTGGAATGATAGCCCTATAACAGTGCCATGTGGAAAGACCCTTAGACCTCTTTGCTGGAGAGCTCTAGAAATGCAGTTCCTATAGTTACCTGATTTAGTTCTCTGTCCTTCACCTTGGGTAATGGGAGTGGACTACAGTTTTCTAATGGACAATTCTAAGTAATACAGTAAATCATAGATTCCAGGATTTTATAAGATGGAGACACTGGCAGTTGAAGTGATATCGAACTGCTATAAATCTGCATTGTGGACACACCCATAGTAAACTTGGCCTATCTATTTTTATTGGATATCAAGGGTTAATATGATAAAGACATATAACATGATGGCGAAGGAAGGAAGGAAGGAAGGAAGGAAGGAAGGAAGGAAGGAAGGAAGGAAGGAAGGAAGGAGAGTAAAGTTTTTTTTTAAAAAAAAGAAAACTAATAAAAAAGCAGAAGAAGTAGTGAAGTGTGCCATTCATCAAATAGACTGTCATTCATTATGATACTAACAACTGAAAAAATTGCAAAATGTCAGATTTTTATTTTCTATTTGCAGTGGTCAGTTGTTTAGGCACGCGAACTTTTAACATGTACCAATTTATGGCAACTAATTAAGGTTCAGGGCCTTTGGAGCAATAGACAGAGAACCATTTTATATTCCAGATCTATTTGTCATGATGTCAGTTACATAACTGGTGTGATGAATGCGCTACCTTGGCAACCAGACAGTTAGGACTTTATGACCTCTGATCTCGGTCACATGATAGGGTCACCTGAAACTCACTTTGCTCCTACCTGACCACAGGTAACAATATAGAGGTCAAATGGCTCAGGTGATTATATATATCATGTCTGAGGTAGCCCACTTATAAGCTGGAGGGGATGGTCGTGTTGAATTCCACAGCTCCATTGCACAAAAGCTGTAGAACAACTTTAGAAATGCACTCGACAAAAGGGATACAATTTCAAAGGAGGATAAGGTAACTTTCCTTGCTGCTCGCTAGAATGGATTCAGTGTTCTTTCCCGGGAACAATGAAAACAAAACACATTGGATGGAGCGGCAACTTGACTGTTGAGATTTCATTTATGCTTTCCCTCTTGTGTAATAAGAATTCTAATAAGGGAGAATGGAATCCAGCAATGTCTCTTCCAAGCTTGTCCCGAGAAGCTCATATAAACCAGCTAAGGTTCAAACTGCAAAGGGAATGAGCATGAATCCACACTTATATTCCATCCAGTTAGGCCCACAGCTTGGAAAAAAATTACAAATATATGTATAATTTATAGCTCCCACAGTGTCCCAACCAGCACAAGGGATTCTGAGAGTTGTAGTTCAAAGAAGTAACCTTTCCAAGCTCTGCTTCAACCTCTCGTTATATTTAGAAAAATATAGCAACCTCAAAAGTGGAGGAAAGAGCCCTTGGCTAGTCAAGCATCAATCAAAGCATTCCTGACAGATGGCCATCCAGCCTCTGTTTAAAAGCCTCCAAAGAAGGAGATTCCACCACATTCCAAAGCAGCTATTCTACTGTCAAACTACTCTTACCGTAAGGAAGTTCCTCCTAATCTTTAGGTAGAATCTCTTTACCTGTAATTTGAATCCACCGCTCTGTGTCCCTCTCTCTGGAGCACCAGAAAACAAGCTTGCCGCATCTTTCATATGACATCCCTTCAAACATTTAACCATGGCTATCAAGTAATCTCTTAACCTTCTCTTCCCCATGCTAAACATGACCAGCTCCCCTAAGCCACTCCTCATAGAGCATGGTTTCCAGACCATTTACCATTTTAGTCACCAGGACACATTCCAGCTTGTCAATATTCTTCTCAAATTGTGGTACTCAGAAATGGACACAACATTCCAGGTAAGGTCTGACCAAAGCAGAATAGAGTGGTATTATTACTTCCCTTGACCTAGAAACTATTGATGCAGCCTAGGATCTCATTGGCTTTTTTAGCTGCCACATCACACTGTTGACTCATATTCAGCTGGTGGTCTACTATGACTCCTGAATCTCTTTTACATATACTGTGGTCAAGCCAAGTGTCACCCATCCTGGGTGAATAAAGTTATCTGAATATTCTATGCATTTGTCTCATTAAATCCTACCTTTGAAACTCATATAGGTCTCAGTATCAATAATATATATATTTCTTAACTGTACTTCTTCCACAGCACTCCTCAGGCAATTATCCAGATCATCAAGCTACCTCTGGAGTCCTCACATGCTGAAAAGGTCCACCATTGATACCTTCTCTTGTTAAAATGTGTCTGGGCCCAGAAGCTGTCATTTTATCTTCCCACAATGCTCTGGAGCTATGCTGTATAGGAAAATTAAAAATATGGCCACCCAGCACTTTCTTCATCACATATTCCAGAGACAGGTCACTGACATAGGACTTTGTTAGGGACTTCAGTGGGTCCTGATAACGGTGTACCTTCCCTTCATCACTGTGTTATAAAAGCCACACACACTTCAAAGAGAGAGGTGGGAGCTTGAGATGCATACAGGTATGAGTTCCCAACAATTTGCTACAAGTGAAAACTTTTAGACCTCAAGAATTCTTGCATGATCTTGGACTTCACTTTAGAGTTGCTTGCTTTTTTCTCTGAATGTTGCACAAAGCAGGAGAACAAAGACTAGCGTCTTAGTTTTTGTAGGGCAGGGAGGTGGAATCCCAGTGAATGAACATTGCTAAATGCCACGGCATTTGCAGAAACATGAAGTTCCATTTGGTCAAAACTGCCAACTTTACCTTGTAGACCACTGAGGGTCTTTGAGCTGTCTCCATTCACAAGGTTTGACAATCATTCCAATTGAAAGAATACGCTGAGAATGTATGAGGGAAGCATGATACATATGCATGCACACACATCTCTAAATAAGAATATACACTGTGATATCATCTCTGCAAAACATTGATCAGTTATGGTTGTATTTGTATGGGCAAGTGACTTTTTGGATTTTCACAAGGAATTTCTTGTGTCTGAAAAGGAGAGTAAGCAGCAAACTCTTTTCCACTCTGAAGATACAAAGATATTACATTAATGCCAAACCTCCAAATATAATTTAGTTCAGTGTCCTCAGGAATCATCATAAATTTCATTCTTGCAGTTAAGAATGAATAATTTTAGCATTGTTCTTCTCATTGTGAGAAAGTCCACAACTTACATAATTTTCTAAGACTATCTGAGGTTCAGGACTTATTCTGTGCAAAAAAAAAAAAAAGCATGTGGGTCGCTTTTCTTTTCTTTTGTTTTAGATATGAAAATTTAGGGCTGGCAACGACTGGAGAAATGGAATGATCCCTTTAAAGTGAGGGTGTATATTGTCAGCATTGCATGTTAATCACTAAAAACCTGACCAGAAGAATGTAAACCAGGTTGGAACACAGCATAAAGCATGGATATTTAACAATGTGCTGGGCTTCTATCGACTTCAGGCCTCTAACATTCATCAAAAATGAATTTGTTCGCTATTATAAAGACTATCACACCCCATGGAATCCTGGGGTTTGTAGTTGGGACGCACTATTGCTCTCTGGATGAGAATTCTAAATTGTTGTTGTTGTTGTTGTTGTTGTTGTGTGCCTTCAAGTCATTTCTGATTTATGATGACCCTAAGGAAAACCTATCATGGAAACCCAATGGGTTTCCATAGGCCCAGAGCAGAACTGAACCCTGATCTCCAGAGTTGTTGTCTAATGCTCAAAGCACTACACAATTCTCTAAACTATTCCTCCCTTACAATTCTCAGCCAGAGAGCTCTTTGGCCTCAGTAAACTACAAACCCCACAATTCCACAGGAAGCTGAAAGTGGAATAATAGCACTCTAACAGTATAGTGTGGAAAAAGTCTTAGTTATGGTGTTGCTGCATGGAACTTAGAACCTTTAGTAGAAAAACCTAGGGAAAATGCAGAAATTGTTTCCTTAAAAATCTTGCTCATTCAAGGCGTTTATTCATTCCTTCTCAACCCACCCAGCTCCTGAGGTAATGCACAATCAATAAAAACACTTTTAAAACGTTAAATAAATAAGTAAAATGCAATTCAAAAACAATACAAACTAAAAATACTTCTGAACCAGACAAACAATTTTTAAAAAGAAAACTACCAGAGCAGACACCCCTAATTTTAAAAGCCAAAGACTACATGAAAGAGCACAGTCTTCACTTCCCACTGGAAACTCAGAAAGGATGGAGCCAGCCTGACCTCCCTTGCAAAAGAGTTCCAGAGTCAAGCCCTGTCACGTGTACCCACCAGCCTAGGCTCACAAAGTGGTGAAATATGTAACAGGACCATATTGATGATCTTAGATTTCAGGAAGACTCTCACAGGAGATATTGGTGTTGACATCTCCTAAGTCTGCTCAAGAAAATGAAATATCTGGTACATATCAAGTATAACAAACAGCTAACGCAATGTTTTCTGAAGTTATGTGCTTTAAAAAAACAAGATCTCCACTCTTCTCATATGATCAGCCTGAATCCAAAAATGCAGACAAGATCAGAGTCCAAGGGCTGAGAGACTCTAACATCCAGGACACATGTGGTTGCATGTGTTTTTCTATCATCACCAACACTGCTCTTCCTCTGGGTCATGGAGATAGCCTGGACAATGTTAAGATTTCTGTTCTGGAGGAAGCAGCCAAAAGCACTGACACAAGAGCAGCAAGGGAGCTATGAACTTGCCCGAGTTATTTTACTAGGCTTGTATTTACATTGGTTCAAAGACCTTCCTTTGATCCACATGTCATTATGGAAAATGAAGGAGAAGAAAGGGAAGTGGAAATGAAAACAGAAGAGAGGAAGCTGGAGAAGGACATACAGTATATAGCAGCCTTATAGGGAGTCAAACCATTGATCCATCTAGTCCAGTACTCTCCAGATCCTCAGGTCAAATGGAATCTACTCTGTCACCTACTGACCAGAAATGTCTGGAATTCAATGTAGGATGTTTTACCACTGGCCTATGGTTCTTGCCAGGCTTTCCATCCAGAACTGCCTAAAGACCTCTACAGAGAACAACTGTATATTCATGAACACCTGCATGGTGGAGCAGAGCGCCCTGGGCAAATGATGTACCTTCACACCACTGAATGTACAGCACTATGTGCACACAAACTAAGCAACCTCTGCATGCACACTTGAAGGTCCTGTGAAAAATAATGATCCCAACCATGTGCACATTTAGGATTAATGCAGAGCCCAAATAGCCAAGGAAACACATGTAGGTCAGGGAGGAACATACATCTTCCTCTCCATACATGTTCAGCATATGGTTATGAAAGTTGGACAGTGAAGAAGGGCATTGAGATCTGTTGGAGAAGCCCTTTTCTCTGTCCCACCACCCTCACAGGTGCATTTGGTGGGAACATGGGAGAGGGCCTTCTCAGTGGTTGCTCCCAGGCTCTGGAACCCTGCCCAAAGAGGTCAGACTGGCACCCTCTCTGCCTACCTTCAGGAAACAATTAAAGACATTCCTGTTCCAGCAGGCACTTAATATGTAATTTGTATGGTGCTTGGTTATTTTAATTGCTTTGTATGCTGTTTTTAATATGTATTTTAACATTGTTTTAATCATTACTGCTGTTTAATCTGTGTTTTAACTTTTGTATATTAGTTTTTAATTATGCTTTTTCAAGTTTGTAAGCCACTTGGAGTCCCCTTGGGGAGAAAAGTGGGATAGAAACAACAACAACAACAACAACAACAACAACAACAACAACAACAGGAAGAGAACCAACTCATATGAAATGTAGTGTTGGAGGAGAGTTCTGCAGGCACCCTAGACTGTCAACAAGATAAATACATTCTAGAGCAAATCAGGTCTGATTCTCCTTGGAAGCCAAGATGACTAAGCTGAGACTGTCATGTTTTGAACATGAGAAGACATGACTCACTAGGAAAGACAATCATGCTTGGCAAGGTGGAAGGCAGCAGGAAAAGAGGAGGATTGTATTGCAGAGGGATAGACGCGGTCAAGGAAGCCACAACCCTGAATCTTCAAGGTCTGAGAGAGGCTGTTGATGACAGGATGATCTAGAAGTCTCTCATTCAAAGGGCTGTCATAAGTTGAAGTCCACTTGACAGCAGTTAACAATGACAACAATGCTTCAGGCACTGCACAGTTTTTCATGTGACTGACTAGGGTTTGAGAGGCTCAGAGTAATTATTTTGGAAGCTCAGATAAGAGGCCAAGATGGTAGGTAAGATGAACTAAGGCTTAGAGGTCACAGAATGGGATGTCTGGACAATCTGTCATGACAACATTCAACCCCTGAGTTAGGTCCTCAAAATTAAGTCAAAGTATATGCTAACTGCATTTGAGCATCTGGTTTCCTACTGTGTGGGGAAAATGTGATGCTGAAGAGCTTTAGTCCCACACCACAGAAATTTGTCTTTCCTTTTCCTTCCTCTATTATGTCATAGTAACATAGGAAGCCAACATGGCGTCATGGTTTGAGTGTTAGTCTAGGGTGATGGGAGAATTCAAATCCCCATTTGGCCATGGAAACCACTGGGTAACACTGGGTAAGTCACAATCTCTTGGCTTCAGAGGAAGGTAATGCCAAACCCAGTCTGAAAAAATCTTGAAAAGACAACCTCATGATAGGCTTACTGTGGGGTCTCCGTAAGTTCAAATGACTTGAGGGCACGTAACAACAACCTAGGAACCTGTCTTATACTTAGAAGACCATTAGCCTCTCTATTTTTGACTCTGATTGATGGTGGATCTCCAGGCTCTCAAAAAAGATTCTGTTCCAGCTCTATCTGGAGGTTCCTGATACTCCCTGACAGTCTTTCAGCCAACTGCTAACTTGGCCTATCTCTGCTTAGCTTCTGAAATCGGAGAAGAGCGGGTGTGTTCATGATGGCATGATGGCACCACCATGTTGGTCTCATTTTTTTTATGCTGTAGCTTGGCTAACTTGGAGCAAGTCTGCATTTTCATATTTTCCGCTTCTTTTTCTTGTCATACCATATTGATTCTCAGTGGCTTCAGAATTGATCTCTGAACACACATAGTCACTCCTATGTTACAGTCAAAGCATCTGGACATTTTAAAAGCATGTGGGGAACCATATGTTGCTGTAGGATGAGAAGATGACTTGAACAAAAGTACCCTCCTTGTTTTTTTCTAAAGCAGCTTTTACCAAAAGAAAAGAAGTTTATATTGGTTGAACTTCAGAAAAAAAAATCAAATTACACTAGTGAAATGTTGAAACACAGAAGGTCAAGGGAATTTTAAATCCCACAAAATGTAAGGTTTACTATCCAGACCAACACTGTAAATTAATGTCCCTGATCACTCATGATCATACCTGAGATCTGAGGCAGTCAATGCCTGGTCATAAAATAGACCATGAGAGAAATGGAAAGCAGATGAATGCTGATGAAAATCTGTCCTCTAGGAATAGGGCAGTGTGGGTAGGAGACTCAATGCAAAAACACAAATTTTGCTTGCAGAACATCTCAGGTTCCCTCCACAACATTCACAGTGAGTGGATTTCAGGAAGAAGGTTGTAAAAAGGTCTCTGCCCAAGAAGGTCAACTCTACCATTGGGGCAGCGAGCAATTTGTGCTTATAGGTTATAGGTTACAGTAAACCCTTTGATTGTGTAGGTAAAGAGAAATTATGGTTTGCTCTAAATGAAATGGCACAGAACTTCTATTCTAGAGAAGAGGTCACTGTCAGAACATGGTATAGAGAAACAGAACTGATTTTGCATTGGCAAGGGGGGGGGGTCAAACAAGGTTGTACTTTATCACTCTTTCTTTTTAATTTTAATTTAGATTTGAGAAGCAGGATTAGACTCAGAGGAAGGAAGTGTGAAATTATGATATGTAGATTGCACCATATTATTTGTAGAAAATAGCAATGACTTGGAATGACTATTGATGGAAATTAAGGAAGAAAGTGCAAAAGCAGGCTTAGAAATAAACTAAAATAATGACCACAGCGGATTTATATAACTTTAAGTGGATCATGGAGACATCAAAACAGTTGAAGATTCCATATACCCTGGTTCAGTCGTTAATCAAAATGGAGACTATAGTCACGAAACCAGAAGAAAACTAAGGTTTCAAAAGGCATTTGTGAGTGAACTAAATAAGATCCTCATGTGCAAAGACATAACATTAATTACCAAAGTCAGAATAATCCAGGCCTTGGGATTTCCAGTTTCTGTGGACAATGAAAAAGGCTGACATGAAGAAAATCAAGGATCTGAAATGTGAGAGTTCTACAGACACCATCGACTGCCAATAAGACAGATGAATTGATTCTATAGCAAATCAGGCTTCAATTCTCACCGGAAGTCAAGATGACTAAATTGAGGCTGCCATACTTTGGATGTGACACGACTCATTAGAAAACACAATGATGCTCGACAAAGTGGAAAGCAGTAGGAAAAGATAAAGACCACATTACAGATGGGTTGATTCAATAAATGAAACCACCAGCCTTAGTTTGCAAAACATGAGCATGGTTAGCAGGGCTCTTGGAGATGTCTCATTCATAGAGTCACCATAAGTCCAAGTCAACAGGATGGCAAATAACAAGAACAACAAACTGGGCTATGGCTAACGAAGACCCTGTCATGGTAAGACAGTTGCCACATTTCACACAATAAAACCACACCTCTACATATTACACAGCAGGAAAATTTTGGGTTGGAATTCTGGAGCAGCTTCTACACAATGCTACTTGAGAACCCTTAGGGAAAACAAAACCATTTGTTTTATGGGTTTCCATATACAGGGCTGGCTTTGAGCCTTTCCACTACAAAGGCTTTTGATGCTTACTGCTTTTTCACTTTAGACCAGTAGAGAGCAAAGAAAGGCGAAAACTTCCTTTACACTCTAGCTTGTCTGATGTCCACCCACAGACGCTTCAAAAGTCCCAATTTATGCTATGCTTTCTTACACTAAGGATTCAAGGAAGAGACAACAAAGAGGTAATGTAAAATCTGAAGATTTATGGAAGACTGAAGTGACCTTCAGAGTAAACTTAGGTACTATTTAAAAAAACAAAAAACAAAAAAAACCCTGCCCTTGTTCGGACAAAAAACGACAACATTGCTTTTGAACAGGAAGCTCGTGTATTTTGCACTGGCTGCAGCTTCCTTGCACTTTTCAAGGGCAGCCCCACAAAGATATGTAGAGCAGTGTAAGTTGGAAATGACTTGGAAAGCACAACACACACACACACACACACATATATATATATTCCAAAGATACATACCTTGGCAGAAAACTCACCTCCTCCTCCTGGCACAAAGCCGCTTTTGTGGCTTTACATATAATAATAATTCATAAATCCTACTTAACATTATCTGCTATGGCTCCCGATACAACCAGCCTATTCAGCGAAACACAAAAGGATTCTACTTAACTTCCCTTTAGATGCCAGCACTGCTTTAGCAGAGGTTTAAAGCTAATCTCATGAATGGAGGTGTTTTTCTAATTAGAAGAGGCCTTCACTATGCTTAAAAGGCGAGGATGAAGGAGAGGGGGATCGATATTTTCTTCACATCTGCGTTTGAATCAACTCTTGCCACACGCTCCCATACTTGAGGATAGCAGATAGATGCATAGGTTATATTTTCCAGAGACTGCAAGGAAATATCACCGTGGCAAAGCTGCATGTGTAAGTTTATCCCCTGAACTGTTGGTTCCCAAGGTATCCTGAAAAGAGAAATACCAGGGATTTAATCTGTTTTAATTCTGTAGTGGACACTAGGGAGAGAAATAACATTCTCTGTTATTTGTTTTCCAGTTGAAAAAGGGATTTGGAGACAGTTGGGAAACCCCATCAGAAGGAATACTAGACCAGCAAAACTTTTGTGGAGCTTTCTCTCAGTCTTTGAATACCCCACTGTTCTGCAGGATTTTTTTTTTGTCTAGAGAAACACAATGTAGAAAATGTGTTCCCTGAAAAGAAAATGTGCACATGTGTGCAAAAAAAAAAAAGTGTTTTCTGCATGGGAAGGTCCTACAGAACACTTCAGGATGCTCAAACATCAGAAGAAAACTGCACAAAAATACGTTTTGCTCTTGAGATAGGGAAAATACTTCTGCAATTATGTGTCCCTGCATGTGAGAATCGAATAATCAAAGATTTACATCTCTAGCATACAGAGAGACACTCAAGGTACCTGAATTGCAGTTCAAAAAAAGTGAACTGGTGCAGCAGATTTCACACTTGGGTCCTCCAGATGTTTTTGACTTCAACTCCCAGAATGCTTGACTGTTGGACAAGCTGGGTGGGGCTTCTCAAAGCTGAAATCCAAACCATCTGGAGGATCAAAGATTGAGAACCACTGAAGTAGAGCTGTCTAGCAGAGAATTCTCAACATGTCACCAGATGATAAATGCTAAGACTCCTTAGATTTAGCTATGACAACTGAAATGGTATTAAACTGGCTTAAGCATGTAGTGCAGAGTCCAGCGCTGCTCAAGTTATGGAAACAGCAATCAATGGAGGAGTCAAACGTGTGGACACTGTTTCTGTCCTTTACTTAAACAGTGTTCAGAAATGGGGAGCTCCACCTTCAATCCTACTATCAATAACAGACATGTTCCAAAATCATTAGCCAGTGACAACGATTCAGAATAAAGCAAAAGATACTAATGTTAAGACAGCCCCCTGAACATGCTCCCATTTCTTCCCATTACAGCCATATGCACATATACACATGCATGCTTGATAGGAGAACGGGAGCCTTTGCCATGTAGCTTTCTCAATTGCCTCTTAAGGCTGTCTTGGAAGAGTGTAAACTGAGAAGGTCATACTAAATCAAAGGACATCATCGGCCTGTTCAAAATGCTATTAACAGGGAAAGCAGTCTGAACAGTGCATTACAGCCCCAAGGTCACCTGGGAGACCACCGGGCCTCGCTGGTTACCCCCTGTAACAGTTCGCAAACAACTTGATTAGCTGCAATAACCTTGTGCCCTTGCGACTGGACTTGATGGAAAGTCAGGTGTCTCTGTAGACTGCCAAGTTGAAACTTGCACGTCTGTGTGTGTGTGTGCATGAGCGTGCATGTGTGTGCTACCCCTTTCTTTCTCTTCATTGAGAGAACAGCCTTGCAGCATAAAAATACCAGGGAATTCAGATGACATACTCAGGGCTCCATAGAATAATGGCTGTGCGACTGAGCCATGAACCAGGAAAGTGCCGGTTCAAGCAACGCTTCTGCTGTAACGCTTCTGTGGCCTTTGGGAAGCTGCAGTTCTCTGACATAAGATGTTCATAATTATGAGTGCCAGATTGAAAACTGAAGATGTCTCCTGTGCTGTTAATGGTTGTATAAAAGGGGAGATTTCAGCCCTCTGGCCATTCCTAGGTTTGCAAAACTGAAAACTGGAGAGGGCTTGTGTACCTTTAAGAAGAGGGGATTTCAGCTTGTCAAGCAGCCAGGCAACAGATGCTGAAATCTTCTCTTCTACACAGCCCTTAAGCGTACAGGAGCCCTCTCCAGTTTTCAGTCTGGCAAACCTAATAGCAGCCAGGCTTAAGGGGTGATTGAGTTAAGGCAGGGTGAGAAAAATGCAGACCCTGGGGCCACACGGAGGCTATTTTTGTGGCCCTCAGATCCTTCAGACTCTCTGGACCCCTGCTTTTTTGGTCTTAAATAAAGGATGAGTTGCCTCAACTGGAAGCTACCAGCAGAGGACATTCTCCTTTTAGATAATTTGCAGCCCCTAATCACACTGTTTAAGATGCTGCTCTAGAGACTAGGACACAGAACAATGGCTACAAACTTGAGGAAAAGAGATCCCACCTAAACACTGGGTTTGCACTCAATTAAAGGAAGAACTAAGGAAGAACTTCCTGACAGCAAGAGCAGTTCAACAGTAGAATATGCCGCCTCGAATTGGGGTGGAGTCTCCTTCTTTGGAAGTTTTTAAACAGAGGTTGGAAGGCCATCTGTTGGGAATGCTTCAATCGTGTATTCTTGCAAGGGGTTGGACTCGATGGCCGTTGTGGTCTGTTCCAACTCTATGATTCTATTATTCTACGGCCATTTCCGCACTACACTCTTATAGTGTGATTATTCCACTTTCAACATCCTATGGAATCCTGGGGTTTGCAGTTTTGGGAGGGGCTGGCCGGCCCCTCCTGAAACTGCAAACCCCAGGATTCCATAGGATGTTGAAAGTGGAATAATCACACTATAAGAGTGTAGTGTGGAAATGGCCTACATTTTAAAAAACGATACTTAAAAACAGTGAACCTACACTGGGGTAGGGGCTTATTTTAGACGTTGGCATGGCTCCAAGGAATCCAGAAGCAGGAGGTTAGCCTATGACACATTTACTCAACACAGAGCTCAACTGGATGATGTGCTCTGAGCATTTGAAAAGTTACATCAGACCTAGAATGCTATTTTTATAAACCAGTCATTTATAGCTCTAGCTGCATGGGCCCTGTCCGATATAGCCAGTTACCATGAGAATTTCTATTTTAAAAACCAACAGAGAGTCTTGTGGAACATTAAAGCCTAGCAAGAACTGTAATGGTTGACATAGCCTTACAAGGGCTGCAGTCCACTGTGTATGATGGACTACCATTCATGAAAGTTTGTTGAATTAAGCTTGGCAAAATTTCAAGGCACTGCAAGATCCCTTGCTGGTTTTGTGGTCTCAAGTTAGCCATTCTGGGTGTCAATTAAACCCAACAGGACATGGGTCAAATCCATTAATGATCTCCATTTTAGCAGTCTTGCACCATATCAAACTGCTTTAAAAAGACAAGGGCCGGATGCTTTAATGTGATTGAGCGAAAGGCACTTGGTCTAAGCAGGATGGAAACCAGCCTAAAGCATAACACATACCAGGTGCAACACGCTTCTTTCTCCCTCCGTCATTCTCCGTCTCTTTCTCTTTGCCTTTAGATATCTACTCCCCAAAAGAAATGTAACTTTAATTCCATTTGACTTCAGTTGTGTTCAAATTACAGCAGAAAGGAAGAAGACAACAAGCTGTAAATATTTAAAGAGACAGAAAATCATTGGGAATCGCGCCTTTATGAATATTTGATGAAGAAAAGGTTAGATCTACTGCTGGCAAATTACAAGAAATTATGTCCATCATGTGACTCTGTCAGCAAAGGTTAATACAAATAGGTTTGGATTTAGTCAAGATGACAACGGGGATTAAAAAAGATTTGTCCTGTCTTCACCGCAATTAGTTCCCTCCCCACAACTCCTCCTATTATTAGTGTAACCGAGTTTATCGTTAGGATTATGGCAGCTGAGCTGTACCTCTTGAAGAAATCGTTTCGCTTCTCATAATACTGTTGCAATTCCATGATGCATTTTTTCCTGTCTCTCCTAATCTTGCTGTTAATTGTGTATATCCAAAGGGAAGCGAAGGGCTGTTTAATCCAGTGAGTACCACCAATTCTCAACGAGTATTTATGTATTAAAACATTGGCATTTCATTTTACTAACTCAGAAAAAAAGGGGACCTTCGAGGCAATGAATAACCATCAATGAAAACATTACCAATCAGGCAGCAAAAGACCAAAAAAAGAACCGATTTAAAAACTGATGTGGGATCATCTACTGCAATGCACGTCTAAAAATAATGGGCTCATCAGAGAATAAACTCACACAGAGATGAGATCAATCAGGTTTCCTAGGGCAATGAATCCATTAATTTGTATGTCACCACCAAAAAAGTTTGTGGCCAAACTAGTCTTGCTGAATTAATGAGACATTGCTAAATCAACACTTAATGCTAGTTCCAGTGATTCAATGGGTCTGTTCTAGTAGGGGCTAACAAACAAGAAAGAGTCAAAGGATCAGAAGTTAACTCTTTGAGGTTTTCTATCTCCCAAATAGGTAAAACTCTTTTGTTGGACCACAACTGGCAGATTTTACCTATACAGCACCTAAAAGTTTTTCCAGATGTCACAGTACAGTGACTCCTTCAGAAATTCAATGTTCTCTGCCCAAGAAAGGAGCAGTTGCCTTCACATGGGACAGGGACATCTGGAACTCAAGAGAAGTTACTTTTCTGTTGCTAATGGAGGTGCAATTTTATTACCTCTCTTTTATTGCTCTTTGTTCCTACTCCTCACATGGCCAGGAAAAGAAATGGCTTCTGCCTGTACTGAAATCCCTCAATATTATCTTAACTGACCACAGAGTGACATCGAAGATAGGATGTAGGCCTGTGACTCTTTTTTTCTCCCATATGATTTTTAATATCTTTGCCTGATGAAGAAGTCAGTGAAGCTTCAAAAGCTTGCATAACATATGCTCTCGAGTGGACCCAACAAAGATATCTCCACTGGTAGATGTTGGATATTGTTGCATTACACCCATGGAAAGATACACTACTTGTTTTAACAATTCAGCACTCTCTCTCTCTCTCTTTTTTTTTCAGAGCTTACCTTTGGAAAACCCACCTTGGAATAAATCCCAACAAATGGCGGAATTATACAAGCAGGTGAAGCTAAGTTCTCTGAGGGTGGGGGAAGAAGCAAGAAAGGAAGACGGAGCTACAGACAAAAGGGGTTAATGTAGGGACCAGCAAGAGAGAGTAAATAAATAAATAAATAAATAAAGAAATAAAGAAATAAGCAAACGTAGATGACGGATTGGAATTGGCATGCATAGCACAGCCTGATTGCAGGCAGTGGTACTTTGGGGATTCCACTGAGATTTTCCCCTCTAGCCGCACACCCCTTCCTTCTACGCTTAGAGCCACGTGGAAGGAGGACATTTAACACATCGCAGAGCCTTGCCGGATGATCAGATCAACTGATCAATACCATTGACAATTCTCCTGTCTAAAAGCATTGGGGTCTTGCCGTCCAAAACGTACACAATCACGGAACATTCAGGACTTCTCCAATACATTACCTTTGACCCGTTGCTTCCATGGTGGACCCAAGAGGCAACTGGCTTTTCCTTCCTGCATTCTTCCACCTAACTGATTTTCAGCTGCCTGCTTGAATCAAATGCACCTCTTCAAAGCAAACTGAGACCCAGGGAGGGAGGAAGGGGAAGAAGGAGAATCTCAGACTCTCTGAAGCATTAAACGGAAAAAAAAACATATAGGAGATTCAGGTCATCCTATTGCCACTCGGAGGCAGCCATCTCGTCATCTGCTTCCATTGGGCTTGTGTAAATCTCAACAACGCACTCAACATTACAGGACTCAGTGGGATACAAATGGCTTCTCCATGTACTCTGCTTGCTTGCAGAGATTTGAGTTACCTGCAGAGTAACTTTCTCGGTCTGTGACATACACCTGGCGCTCCTGAATAGACATCATGACAAATTTCAACTTGCCAGATTTAACGCTCTAAAAAGCAACCCAGATTTTTATTACTCCCGTTGAAGTTAACTCTGGAAGACAGAAGGACAGGGCCTGGTAGATCTGGAGGGAAAAGAAGGCTTCAGAATGCATTAGGGAGACAAAAAAAATGAGAAGGGAAGAAAGAAGAATATATCCATTATATTCCAAGCATTAAATGCAATGTTATCAGGCTTGGATTGTTGTCTGAATGAGTTGTTCTTATTGACATCTCCCCATCAAAAAGAGGATGGGAGCAACCTGCTCCACAAGGAAACATCACTCAGATCAAGTGCATTACACAGGAAACATGAGTTAGGGAGGAAAGTTTTTGAACGGGGGCCTGGCTAGGAAAATCCCAAAGAATTGCAGCAACAAGCATGACAACCACTATAGATGTTCCATCAAATGTGCCAACAACCTATGGAAGATCAGAAGTATCACAGAGCGGATGCAATGGGGTGGATTGATTCACAACTGGCTTCCCAATGTACTAGAGGCACAAGCCTATGGAAGTGTGTTTTGTGTGTGGAAAGCTCAGCGCTGCCCATAATTTACACTATTCTCAAAGTACATCGTCCAAAGTAGTAACTCTCATGTATGGGTTTAACCAAGCACACAGCATGCTACCAAACAAATAAAAGAACTGTTTTGTGTGTTCCTCCTTTTAACAGCCACACCCCTGTTCTATCCCACAATTTGAGCTGGGCAATGCCAGATTTCTGCACAAGCTAAGTAAGCTACAATTTAGTCTTTAAGATTAGAAGGGATTTCAAAATATATCTAAAACTTACAATTTTAATACTAATTTTGAAATTTTACATAGCACACATTTTGGGGGACATCTCTAAACCTGGCATAATTTAGCGTGAGATGGGCAATGTGCCCTGCAATATGTTGTTGGACTGCAAATCCCATTAATCCAGAATAGCCAATAGCATATAGGTACTGTAGTCCAGTACCATCTGGAAGGTCACTAGTTGCACACCACTTGTTTAAGGCCTCTTCATGTGTTAATCTGCTCCTGAGACTGCTGTAGTTTAGTGGCTGAGACTGATCTATGAGTCTGCAAGTCCCTCATATCACAAACACGCAAAGCTTCCAGCTGCTTTCCTCTCTCAGACCATTTACAAGCTGGTGAATAATAATGCTGGATCACCCTACAGGACTGTTGTAAGGATAGCTGCCCTATAATGCAAGTGATGTACTTCAAATGCTTCGAAAGCCTAATGTTTGAGATCTCACATCAAAGAGACAGAGCATTAACAAATATGCTCATGGAGTAACGTGGAGGTTGTGCCACACCACCTTGGAAGAGCATTCGACAGGGTGGGAGCAGCCACTGAGAAGGCTCTCTTCTGTGTCCTCCCCAGGCGAGACTGGGACGGTGGCGGGACTGCGAGGAATTTCTTGAAGGTAAGAGTAGTTGGGCGATTGAATGAATTACATAAAGAGGTGGTGGAATCTCTTTCTCTGGACATCCTCAAAAGAAAAAAACAAAAAAAGATGGAGCACTATGTGCTGAGGGATGCTCTAGCTGGAGTTCCTACACTGGGCAGGGCATTGAACTCAGCAACTCCTTCCTTTGAGTCCTTTCGAATGAAAAATACCCCAATAAAGCACTCGAGCAAACTCTTGTAAGCAGAAGGAGAAGACATTTAGATGCCTTGCTCTGTGAGGAAAGCCAGGATCCAACTTCAAGACACAGAAGCAAAATCAATACCCTGGATGGGTTCACTGTCTTTGTGCTTCCCTTTTTAGTATTTTTATTCATTTCAGTTCTATGGGGGAAAAAAGAGTCACATTCTGTTGGTTTCACTAGAACCAGTTTCCCAAAGTGTGTAACAGTTTGTCGGGGTAAGCGCCACATGGTATAAATTCAATTTTTATTGCAGGTTTATTAAAGAACAGTTGTTTCACCAACAGTTAATTAAATCTGCTATCTAAATTGAACAGAAAATTACAGGGCGGGCAAAGCTTGTAAAAGACTGTATTACAGATAAGGACATATTTGGTCATCTGAAGAATTTGACATCAGTGTTGAAAGCAGCATTGTTCACAAACTCCTTGGCAGATATTTTTTGGAGGAGAGATGGGGGAGGTATTTTCTTGGAAGACACCCTATTCTTTCCTACCCATTTATTACCATGTTTTGTTTGTTGACAATGGGCCTGTTGTTTTAGGTTACTTTTTCATTAATTAGGCATGAGATAATTTTGCCACAAGTGAAAGAAAGAAAAAGAAGGGGGGAAAGAAAGGAAAAGGGCTGATGTCATTATTTTCTCCTTAAAGCTGAAAATGCTCCAGCAAATTTTCTTTTGCTTTGATGGCAGCAATAGAACACATAGTTTTAAAAAAATACAACAAATATATTAATGTATTTCAAGTTTCATGGGTGGTTAGCAGCTTCTGTATCGGGGGCTGGCGAATTCGCTCCAGGCTTATTTCTATACTTTTAAAGAGCTTTCCAAGGTGCTGAAACCTAGTTCCCAAAGAGGTTTGACACCTTAGATAGCTCCCTTAAAGTTCAGACTAAAAGCCAGATCAGACCCACTATTCTACCATTATAGAAGTCACCAACTGCTGCAGGTAGAAGTCTTAGAAACTTCATGACAGGTAACCTTAAAGCAGAGAGAAACAGCATGTTGTACTGGTTTGAATCTTGGACAAGGAAACCAGGAGACCAAGGTTCAAATCCTGACTAGACCATGGAAATCTACTGGGTGACCTTGGGCAAAACAAATTCTCTCAGCCTAAGAGGAAGGCAAGGGCAAACAGTCTCTGAATAAATATTACCAAGAAAACACTATGACAGGTTTGCCACTAAGCCAGAGTCAACTTGAAGGCACGTAACAACAACAAACAATTATAAAGTGAGGACCACATTAAGACAAAGGGCCACTGCACACTACACAATGATAACACGCTGATTCGATTTTAAGTGCCATGGCTCCATCCTATGGAATCCAGGGATCTGCAGTTTTAGGGAGGAGCACTTAGTATTCTCATCCAGAGAATTCCAGTGACTCCCCAATTTGGAGACCCTAGGATTCCTTAGAAGGCAACTAGGGCATTTAAAGTGGAATCACAGTGCTACAACTGTGCAGTGTGAGAGGGCCCAAGGTCAGGCTATATCATGTTTAATGGACCCCCCTATCTTACAGTTCTGCAGATCTTTCTTATTGGGGGGAGGCAGATTCCTTTGGTCCTCCTGTGCTCTCCCTTGCTCTCTTTCCTGTTGCTTCTCTGACCATGACAAGAGTGGGGAGAAGTAGCAGCAATTCCCACTCTCTTTCTGCACGGTCTGTGAGTGGAGATAGAAAATTGGCCCCTCTAATCAGGAACGGTCACTAAAGACCACCCCCTTTTGCAAAAAACTTGGCATTGGCGTTGCTGGGGTAGATGGATTCATTTCACACTTGTCATTGGCCTTGAGACTGTGTTATGTGGTGGCTTGCAATAGTCCGAATGTGAGACTGGGGCTTGGGAGAACCAGGTTCATGTCCCTCCTGAGCCATGACACTCATTGGGTGACCCTGAGCCAGTCATTCTCAGTCCTTCCTCCTCCTCTTCCTCTTCTTCTTCCTCTTCTTCTCGGTAGGGGTTTGGTGAGGACATGGGAAGGCGTATTCTCAAGAGTTGTGGAATCCCTTCCACCAGAGATCCACTTGACCCTACATTCTAATGTCTTTCCTCCAGCAGCAAAAGATCTTTTTATTTACACAAGCATTTGTTTTTAATTTGTTGAAGCAAATACAGCTTTTAGTGGGTGTGTGCCTTGTGCTTTTTATTTTATTATGTTTTAAACATGCTTTTTAAAACAGTTTTGAACTTGTGTTTTTAACTTCCGTATTTTAAACAGTATTCTGGTTTAATTCTGTTTTAACCTTTGTAATAAAGTCTTTTTAAAAAAATGATTTCTTGTGTTGTTGGGTGTCTTCAAGTGGTTTCTGACACATGGCGACCCTAAGGCAAACTCATCACAGGGTTTTCAAGGTCACCCAGTGAGTTTCCATGACCGAGCAGGGATTCGAACTCTGGTGTCCAGGGTTGTTGTCCAGTGCTCTAACCACTATACCACACTGGCTGTTTAAAATGCTTCAGAATCCTGTGCTGAGAGAAAGATGGGCTATAAATAAAATAGAATAATAACATAAAATAAAATAAATCTTTTCCATCATTTTTCAAAGAGGTATGCTTAAATATGGATCCCCCCAATCTTCGGTCTGAAATGGTGCAATCTAGGAAGGGCATTCTTAAATTTATTGTCCACATAGCTTAAATATTAGTATTTCCCTGCCCCCAAACTCTTTGCCTGTTTGGAGATAACAGTTTAACACAGCAGTTCTTCTACAATTACTTCACCTGTCCTAAAATAAAAAGGTTCTTTTTTTAAAAAAAAAAGTTTACCTTAATGTTTGCCACATTAAGATGTCATGGATTGTTAAACTGCTGAAAATATTTCTGTTTATTCTAATTAGCGAAATCATTCACTGGTGGGAGACATTCCGATAAAAAGATCCACTTTAAAAATAAACCTTTCTCCATTGGGAGACTCGTCCTTTGTCTGACAATCCAGGCAGCGTTATTTAGAGATTTTAATTGCTCAGTTGATCTGTGGGCAAATCTCAGTAATCAAAAGAATATAAAACTGAGTTGGGTGTGCGATTGCCTTTCCTTTCCTTTTTCTTCTCTTTTAATAATTGTAATAAAATGTTGGTAGCATCTGGGGAAGGTAACATGGGTTAGATTGACAGTGTCAGAATTTATTTTCCAATACCTTTGTGTGTGGAGAGAGAGAGAGAGAGAGAGAGAGAGAGAGAAGTATTTTAAACATTTTTGTCAGCTCTTGGCAAGAAGGACAGTATGCCAAATTGATGTACACTGATATAACTACTGCTTGCTTAATTATAAATTAGCGAGAAAACAGAACACAATGAGGAGTCTCAGAAGTATTTAACATTTGTATTTTTTTTTAAAAAAAAGTCCTATTCTAAGTCACATACAAAGTGTAGGTTAGAAGCATGAAGGTTCAAATAGGCAAAAGACTAAGGAAACCTCATCCAGGTTGCAGACTACTCCAAAAACCCTACAGGACTGAACGGGTCCAGGACATCCAATGGCAGAATAACAGACTGGTAAGAATCAGTGCTGGCTACTTTAGCCTTTTGGGGGAAAAAAAAAGGAGAGCTAGCTAAGACTAGTTTTTGTTTTTAATTGCTGTCAAGACAACTTCAAGTTATGGCAACCCTATGGGCAAGAGATCTCCAAGTTACCCTATCCTCAACTGCCCTGCTCAGGTCTTGCAGATTCAGGGACGTGTCTTCCTTGTGACTGAGTCTCTCCATGTCTAATGTAGTCCTCCTGTATTCCTACTGCTGTCTACCTTGCCAAGCATTATTGTCTTTTCTAGTGAGTCATGTCTTCTCATGAGAAGTCCGAAGTACAACAGCCCCAGTTTAGTCATCTTGGCTTCTAGGGATAGTTCAGTCTTGATTTGCTCTAGGAACCATTCATTTCTCTTTTTAGCAGTCCAGGGTATCCACAGAACTTTCCTCCAGCACCACATTTTGAATGAGTTGATTTTCTTCCTGTCAGGTTTCTTCACTGTCCAGCTTTCACAACTATACATAGAAACAGGAAATATGATGGCATGGACAAGCCAAACTTTAGTATTCAATGATACATCTTTATACTCCAGGATCTTGTCCAGTTCCTTCATGGCTGCCTTCTAAGTCCTAGTCTTCTTCTGATTTCCTGACTGAAGCCTCCATTCTGATTAATGGCTGAGCCAACGTATGGAAAATTTTGAGCTTTTTCAATGTCTTTATCATAATCCTTTCTGATGTTTTGGTTAATTCTCATTCCTTGTATTTACCATGCTGGCTGGGGCTGCTGTGGGATGGTAAGCAGGGGGTATAAGGAATATTCACAATACTTCTTGTCCTCAGTGAGAAAAGGTCTCCAGTTACACGTCAAGAAACTCCACTGAGAAAAGGGTCAACTTCTTCTTCTTTAGAATTCTAGGACATTTTTGCAAAAAATAATATTTTGTACAAAAATGTTTTCTTTTCTATGAAATCTAATATTTTTGCACAGAAAAAAAATTATATGTTGTTTAAATAGCACTGTTTCCTCTGCTTAAAAGTTGATTTTGACAGGAAAAAAGCTCAAGCTTTCTTCCAAAATGAATTTCTTTAAAAAGTTTTGAAAGTGGGAAAAAAAACCACTCCAAAACAAAACAAACCCCTCAACCCCCCTTTTATCACATCCAGCAAGAAGAAATACTTGCATGCAAATATGTCTGGAGGAACTCAAGTTGAGAAGGACAGAGCAGACAATCTCCCACATGTAGGGATTTATGCTACGCAAGTTTGAGATAGGATCTCCATCCATATCTATGAATACCGGATGGAACACGAACAAGAGGAAGCCGTTGCATGACTGTTCTGCTTGTGGTCTTCCTACACTCACCCGGTTGCCCAGCCCCTAGACCCAGCTTGCCTTTTGCCCATGTCTTCTGCCTCTGGTCCACCTAACCTCACCTGACAGAGTCAAACTCACATGCAAATTACACGTTATATGTCTGATAATCTTCATGGGAAAGGGCAGAGTTCACTAAACTTGGCCACCCACAACTAAAATCCAGCACAACCTGATAACTGCTAGTGGGTTATTTAAAAAAGTAACGTGCGTGATGATGATGATGATTCATCGTTAATAACATAGGACAAACATCACACCGTCTCAGAGATACACAATACAATTCAGCCCCAAATTGTTCCAGGATGCCAGATTCATAAGCAACCATTCAGTGTAACCAAACCAGCAGATCTCTAACAAGTTCTCTCTCCTCACCTCTGTCATTGTTGCGTGCCTTCAAGTCATGTCCAACTTGTGGTAACCCTAAGTTAGAGCTAGCATTGGGTTTTCTTGGCAAGATTTGTTCAGATGGGATTTCCTATTGCCTTCCTCTGAGGCTGAGAGCGTGTCACTTGCCCAAGGTCACTAGCTGGTTTCCATGGCCAAGCAGGGGTTCAAACTTTGGCCTCCCAGCATCCACTCGAATCACTACACCATGCTGGCTATCCACATCTGTAATATTGAAACTGATTCAGAAAGCAGGGGAAACCGAAGTCAGTCTGAAAGCACACCCAAAGAAAAACTGCCTCCCATCTCTGTACCAAACACACAACAATAATAGTGGGTCACACGCCATTGCCCTAAGCATGCAGCATATGGCTTATTAAAGTAACACATGTATCAGCCACTGATCAAAGCATTTCTTAATGTGTATACACAAAAAAACCTTTAAGAATAGCAGCCTAATCTTATCTTGCAGAATGCCAAATCACAAGACTGTGTTCTCCTGCAAGAGGCTTTTCAAAAGCTACGCTCCCAGCTCCAAAGCAGGTGTTTTTCTTTTATGACCTCATCCTGGCATTGGTGCAGCTATGAACAAGAGGGAAAACTCCAGCGTTGCCATTGTAAAGCCTTCCACAGTGGTGTCTGACTCATTTGCGCCAAGGTGCTTGGACCATTTACAGTAAAAAGACACACTTATTCTTTGGCGATCCCTGAAGTGTTCAACTCCTTTAATAGAATGCAGGGAGTTTGGTAACAACTGTTTCCTTGCCAAGGTACAGTTGACGGTTTGGGATTATAACTGACAGCACGGAGCAACAGAAACATGACACCTAACTAAACAAACCAGTCCAGGACTAAGCTGTAATCACAATAATCCAATTGGTAATGTTTCCAGCATTAAATACTGATGAAAACTCCCAGTGTTTGTTTTAGGGACAGGTCATGCATTATTCAACAAGCATATTTGTCAAGACCAATCACAGAGATTTGTGAATAAATAGTCTGGGCTTGTAAATTTACCTGGGATATGGGCCTTTCTTCTATGGAGATGACTAGGCAAACACATACCCTTCTACCATGCCCACATGATAGCACCTCTCATATCACCACATGTTGGTTTGTAGTTGAACTTGGAAAGGTTATTTTTTGGGGGGGAGTCTGCAAATTCCAGCATCCCCTGGACAGCATGGCCACAAAGTTTACTTTTATAGTTTACTATAGTTTTATAGTTTTAAAGTTTACTTTTTCTAGCCTCTGGTTCATATGTCATTTCTGTACTACACTGCTATAGTGCTATTATTCCACTTTCAACATCTTGTGGAATTTGGGGTTTGTAGTTTCCTGAGGCCCAAGAGCTCTCTGGCTGAGAATTCTAAAGGCCCCTCCCTAAACTGCAAACCCTAGGATTCTATAAGATGTTGAAAGTGGAAAAATAGCACTATAACAGTGTAGTGCAGAAATGGTCATAGATGCATAGGCATTATCTATTATCTATTAATACAATTCTCCTCCCACACAAGGAGGATAAAAACATCGCAATAGGAGATGATAAATATGGACAACCATTAAATATGGAGCTGTTTTATCACAGGCCTTAGCTTGGGGTGGTTAACTGTGGAAGGTTAAGAGGTTGCATTAGCCCACAGGAATCCTTGGAGGGTTTTGTCCCCCACTGCCTCGACTCCTGCAACAAAAAAAAGCCCCAAATGCCCTCAAAGGGGCACTTTCACCACATTTCAGGGCCTTTCTGGGCCATTTCAGATGCAAGGCAAGGCCTTTTTGAACAGCAAGAAGTAAGCAGAATTCACTTCCTATTCAAAAAATGCCTCTTCTGGGTGTTAATTTTGGCCAGGAGGTCCCCAGAAAGTGGTGGAAATGCCCTCCATACATCCTAAAGGGCATTTGGGGGATTTCATTTTATTTTTATTTTTTTAAAAGTTTGCTTTTTTTTTTTTTTTTTACTCCTGAGAGGTCCAGGAATCCTTCAGCTATGGTGGAAATGCCCTCCACACCCCCACAGGGCATTTTGGAACAGGATTTTTTTTTTAAAAAAAAAATTTAGGTGGATGGTGGAAAAATGAGAATCCCTTGGAGCACCCTCAAAACTAAGGAGAGAAGATAGACCAGGGCTGGTAGTCCCCATTAGAGTAAATCCACTGAATCAATGAGATCCACATAAATGTTGGTTCCCTACTGAAAACTGTTTGAGTCCCAACTAGAGTAGATTCAGGCCCAGCTGAATTGTGTCTATATCCACAAATAATGTTCCAGATGAAAATTAATTCATCTATATAAACTACAGAAGAGTTAATTTACATCTAGAAATAACTCTTCACATAAGTGATCTTTCACAGTTTCCTGCACAGATAATGGAACTTTGCTCCTGAGAATTTTCCTCCATCTCTCCACCAGGCAAGTGACGCTGGTAGCTTCCAGCTGTTAAGTTTCATGTCAATGAAGTAGTGAATCTCCTCTAGGTTTTAAGCCTGAACTTTAAAGGAGCTATGTAAGATGTTGATTCACAATGTGAAGACACGTTCAGTATCTTGGATAGCTCTGGTACTAAGCCTTAGATTCACTATGCCAACATCAAGGCAGTCATCATTGTGCCCTAGCTAGTGATGAGCTGAATTTTAACTTAGCAAAGGGAAAGGGCAGCTTCCTTGGGAAGCAGCACTGTATGAATGACTGGATGGAAACCCTTTATGCTTGGTCTTGCCATGGGCAGTAAACATCTCACGCAAGGCTGGCAATGGTAACCCAGGTTTAATTAAAACCCAAGACATTTTGGCAGGCGTGGCTGCTGAGCACTGCTTACGGTTTGCATCTCTTGGTAATGACAGCAGGCTGAGTCTGTTTCTCCCCACTAAAGACCAAGTACACGACCCAGCACAGTTAATCAATAAGATAATGGAATGAATCAATAGCAAAGATTTTTAAAAGGTCTTAATTAAAGAAACACTTGCAGATACAAACGACGTCTTCAATCTATTGATGGTACCAGGGTGAGGGGTTAAACACAAACAAAAAAACGCCATCAACTATATTTTGCCTGGATGTATTTTGCTGAACAACCCAATTACTTTGTGTGTGTGCGTGTGTGCGTGTGTGTGTGTGTGTGTGTTTCGGGGGGATTGGTAAAGGCTACCCAAGTTATCCAGCTAGTCAATGTCATCACCTCACCAAGCTGGAAAATTGCCCTGTTAAAAATATCTTTCCAAATTTGTTGAATTTCAAAGAAGATGTCACAGAACCATCTCAGGGCAACAACAACATCCATATATTCCATTATGTTGTTCGTTTGGACAGATTGCTCAGTTACATGGGTGCCAGATCAAAACAGTGAAATGGAGCCTTTTTTAGCACTGAGATGGAGATTTAGAATAATTAGAATAACACCTAAATTGATGGATCCTATTAATGCATTGGATGCCTCTAGTGGGTTCTCCAAGCAAATGCTATGTCAATATTTTTGATTCTCCCAATGGCTACTCTCTGGACACTGTTTTAAAGAGACATCCATCTGTGATGACAACACTTATCTAATGAACCTTCAAAAATCAATGCCCAAAATGGCCCATTACATGAATATACCCTATTTGTACATTTACCAAGAGAGGCTGAGCAAAGCTTTCCTAATTACAGAGAGGGGGTGAGCAGATGATAAAGGACTGCTTGTTTTGAGAGAATTTTGACTTGACTACTTTAATCTCTCCTTAGTTGCCCACCTGTGTCGTCTAGTAAAACAGCTAAAGAAATTTGTGAGAAGGATCTATTCAAAAATCACTCCAAGAGTATGTAAATCCCTAGTTAGGCCTACAATAGCTCCTTGGATTCCAGGTTATGCTAACATGAGACTTAATACCAGTTTGTGGTGCAGCTGGAGAAGAACAGAAGGTACAGTTTAAATCTCCTGTGCTGTTATTAGAGAAGTTCAGACTTAAGTGAGAAGTTACCTTGGTTCCTCTCCAGAGTCCAAAATTTCACTCATTTCCTCACTTCTACATGCAAAGATTGCTCACCCCCAGATCATTTTCTTAGTACAGCAATGTCATACTAGGCAACAATGCTGATACAAAGAGCCCTGGGATCTCTAATTTCCAAGGCACCTGAATTCCCAAACTAAGATTTCAGGAACTTTGTGAAAACAGCAATTCTTAGGTCACCTGATGACCAAATCACCATCATTGCATTTTTCAGCCCACCAGGAAAAGAGGCACACTAACTTAGGTTATGAGCATTACAAGCAGAAGGTGGACATACTAAGCAAGCATTATAAATTGAAGAATTTTGTATACTGAACAGATAGCAGAAGTTCCTAATTTCTAGTATTCACTCCACTGCTGTTATTGGTCCTTTCCAGTTGAACAGAATAATCAAGATGTACGGAGAGACAAGTAAGTACTACAGATATAAACCTTTGCTGATTTCATTCTTGCACACAAGAAGAAACATACAAACAAAAATCAAAGTTTTCTCCCCAGTGAATGATGACATTTTAATATTTCAGGATTCTTTTTTTCTTTTCTTTTTTCTTTTTTTTGCAAAAGAAAAATGGTAAAGGGTTGGGGATTTTTTTGATAAAAATATTATTCTTGCACACACACAAAATCATATTTTGTTTTGTAAAGTCTTTGCAAATTTTTCACTAATAAGTCTCCAAATATGAAAAATCTAATAGCAGTTGACATTTTTTTAAAAAAAGAGATGTTTAAACACGTCAAGGCAGCCTTTTTCACAAAGAACAAGAAAATTTGTGAATTTTTTTTATATCTCTAGTCTAAACAACAGTATGAATGAGGCCGTCACCTGTATTTTCGACATTAACTTGTGGCACGCCTTCTAAAAGCACTGGTCCACCACCGATGTAAATGGAAGATTAACAATTTCAGGGAATTAAGAGGCTCCAAATTATTTTATGGTGATTCTTTTTCCTCATCACCCTGGTAGACACACCAGATCTGTTTCTTGACATTGCTTCAGTCATGCACCTGACACTTGTGTTCTCTCTTTTTCCCTTGGCTATTCAGCAGGGAAGCCCACTTAGTTTCTCTAGCCTTCTGAAGGCTTCTGAGTTCTCCTCCTCCTCCTGCTCTTTTATTTCTTGTTAGTGTTTCCACTTAGCTCAGCCTCACTCTCCTGTCCATAAGATTCCTTGAAAATGATGTTTTTGACATCATGTCAGGCTAGCGGAAAAGGGTTGAGTTTGCTTCCTTTCCGCTTTTGTAATAAACTGCCCTGTGTGATTGTCATAAAGCCGGGGTTCTTCCCCATTTATAACTAGAGGTGACAGGTATTCCATTCAAGGCTTGAGCAGATGGGCTGTCTTGTAATTTCTCTTTATTCCCAATGACTTTCTCCCTCTCCCTCTCCCTCTCTTCTCTTTTCTCCTGTCCAGAGTGCTTATTGTAGTTGCTAGCATGTAGCTGATAGGCACACCTTCGACAGTTATATTTTTCTTTAATATAAAGGTGACAGGTTGTTGAATCAGTGGGAGCAGGATGTTTGCTAGCTTGATTGGGGCAGCTACTTCCAAGCAGAGCCAATTGCCAGAGTTCTGTCCAATTAAATATGTCTTTCCCCAATCTCTTGATAACCAGTGAACACCCCTTTCCAGTTATAATCAGAGGGATGCTTTACTTTTGTACTCACGGAGTATAAGATTCTACATTGAGAATCTACAAGATTCTACACACTGGACTGAGTCTAGTCTTTAAAGGAGTTTTCCAAGATGTTGAAACTTCTTCCCAAAACATCTTTCATATTTGCATAATAACTTTAAAGTTTGGACTCAAAGCCAGAGGCGACCCTCTGTTCCAATGACATGGGAATCACCAGCCACTCGCTGTTTTGGATACAGAGGTGCACCACATCATCACCCCAGAGACATGAAAGCCACAAGCTTGGTTGAAACTTGGGCAGATTGATATTTGCTTAAAGGTTTAAACACCACTCCTAGAGGCTTCCAGGAGTGGCAACTTCCCTTCCCTTCCCTTCCCTTCCCTTCCCTTCCCTTCCCTTCCCTTCCCTTCCCTTCCCTTCCCTTCCCTTCCCTTCCCTTCCCTGTCTGGATTCCACAAAAATGGCCTTGAGATTCACATATGGTTTGTGGGCCATGGGTTCCCCACCTAAAGAATCCCAAGAGCCCTGTGCCTCCTTGGGCTGAGATGTAAGCAACTCAGGGTTCTGAACAGACACGTGAAACAGAGCGCTAGCCAGATTCAATCCATGAGTTAGGAAGTGTGCAATGAATACAATCCAAAATCAATAGCAAGAAACATGAGCAGCATCTGAATAATATTTGTTTGAAAGAGGTTGACGGCAGAGATAGCAAGCAAGAGACATACATCGATAGCTGTAACTGAGTTGTCTACAGCGTTTGTACAATAAGAATTTGAGTGCATATCAATAGAGCAATTCTTAGGGTGAGCAATAATAATGATGAAAATCAATGTTATAAAACAAAAAGCAAGCACTGCAGACAAACTTTCCAACATCATGGCTGTTCTACACTCTGAAGCTGAAGCAGACATCATAGCTTTGGGGAGAAAGGGGGAGATCCAGAGAGGACTCCATATTCTCCCCCACTTTTCTCCTGGTTTACTTCTGTGGCGGACATTACTCACACTTGTGGTTTTAAATCTTCCCCACTTTTAAAACTTTCCAAAAGCAAGAAAAATTAGAAATGCCCAACTGCATACATTAGAGGGAAACCCTGGCCATTTTTTGATAAAATGGAGGGGGCAGATATGGAAGTATGGGTAGGTGGAAGGAAGTATGCCCCCCCCAAAGTCCCAGTGAGTGGATATGGCTCCCAAAATCTGAAAGATGTCCACCTATGTCTTAGATGTTGCCTGATGAAATGTAGACATGGATCAATGAAAACAAAAAACACCTCTTTTTTGCCAGAACTATCGTTTTATCAAAAAGCAGGGGTGGAATTCAGAGTAGGCCTGTAATTCTTTTAAAGAATGGACCCAGTCTAACCAGGTGTTATCATCTTGGCTTTTCTATATCTGACCTACCATTTGGAACAGATTAACATAACTTAATAGAATATCTCCATCCCATTTGCCACTGCCCTGACCTTAGAGAGAGAGAAGAAGCAGGCACCGTTCCATCATGTCTACGCCCAGAAGCAGGTGAAAGGCCCTCCCTCCATCCCAACTGCCACTTCCTTGGCCTTAGAGGGAGAGAAGAAGAAGCAGTATATGCTGGGCTTAATCCCTTCCCACCCTCCCTTCCTGTCTTCTTTTTGTGTCATGTCTTAATTCAGTTGTAAGCCTGAGGGCAGGGAACTGTTTTGTTGTTCTTTTACCTGTAATGTATCATCTACAGTGATGGTGCTATATAAATAAATGAGGAGGAGGAGGATAAATTTTACATTGCAAGGGATTTTTAATTTTCATCAAATTAGTACACACACACACACACACACACACACACACACACACACACACATCACTATGAAGATCTTGGGTGGGTAACTTCAGCAGGTTGAGGGTCCAACGGAGTCCATCCAGAACCTTTTGTGGGCCAAACATTTGGTGAAAAAATGTTTCTTAAAATATATTTTAAAAGTGGAAATAACTAGAACTGAAATTCCAGATTTGAAAAAATACAGAGGGAGGCATTCTATTAGTGACACGGTCTTTCTACTGCCATTGAGGAAGGCGGAATTGATCACCTCCTGTAAGAACCCTCATTCTGTCAAGATTTACTTTGCTCCTGTATCACCTGACACAGCTGTGTAGTAGTGGCCAGGTAGACTGGGGGTCAACCCATAAGCAGGATGTCATCTACCATGACTTCTGGAGGACAGCTAAGGGTCCTGAAGGAGGTTTTGTTTTGTAAGCCTAGCCAGGCAGTGCTCGATCACCCTCAGCCTCTACATGGTTGTGCCTCCTCTTCAGCAGGAGCAAGCTAAACCTTGTGAGAGAGGAGACAGAGTCATATTCCACCTGGGTAGAATCTTACATTCTGTCCTCATGCCAAATCTTGGTCTTAAAAAAGACCTGGTTTTAGTAAACCACGACACGGCTCCTTGACTTAGAAGGTAGCTGTTGCTTCTAGAAGGTACCAAGAGAATGGATTCTCATATTTTGAAGAAGAAGACAAAAACAGGCATAGTGGGGATGGGAAGCTGGTAGCCACAAAACCTGGTGGAGGCCACAGGTGGCCCATGGGCTGTATATTACCCACACCTGATAGCTCCAGAGCATCTGGAATATTTCATCCTGTTCACCTCTTGGTCTGAGCCCTTGATGCTGAGTGACATTCTGCAAGGAGACACAGTTTGACATAACATGTTGGCCCCAGTTTCCTGGACTGCCCTGAAGCCTGCTGTTTCCTCCTCCTCGCGTGGAGCAGCACTGCCATTTTGGCTATACAAGGGCCCACAGTCAATGAACAAGTTCACTATTAGTACATTTGACAAATAAATAAACTCCTCCAGTCTGGAGTTTGGGAATTACCCCCTTAGCTTCATTGACAGGGTTATTGTGAGGAGAAATGGATGAGCATAGTAATGTGTGAGAAGTACACTAAAAAGAGGCCGTAGAACTGGAATAAATAATCATAAAAATGCAAGCGATGCTTCGTCTGTGGGATTCTATTCTGCTTGACTTGACCTGCATTTAAAAGCAGGGGTCGGGAAGGGGGAATTTGGGGAGAACTACTTAGCCTTTTGAACACCTGAAGCTGGCTCCCTTGTTTGCATTTCAGTGAAAGTACTACTGAAAGTAAACAAGGAGCTTTGGTGAATTATTTAGCATACAAATAAACCAGGAGGAAAAAAATAAAAATAAAAGGCAGGCTAAGTAGGCCAGTATGAGCTAACTTGGATTGAAATATTCATCTGTAAATAACTCTTCAATCTGCTGCGTTCACGTACAAATACTACATGGAACATTAGCCACAACTAGCTTCCAGGGATATTCAAGCTCGCTGGAGAGCAATTTTTATGTCTACTGGCATCTGTGGGTAGTGATATGGACTGAGTCTTAATATAACCAACATAAAATTTATGGGAACACTCAGAGCAATAGCGACACACCGTCAGACAGCTGGTGGTTGATGCGTAGCACATGCAGGTTTTATATGCGCTGTGTAAACTAACCTTTGCAATAAAGATTTAGCAGGTTTATTAGTTTAGGAAATCGCTATAATTAAGGATAATTCATAATGGGCGCTTATCCACTCTATAGCAATCGCAAGCTTAATTTGGGCTCCATTTCTTTGAGTCATAAATAAGTGCGCAGCTATCTTCGGCACAGATGTGGCATTCAACCTGTTCGAGTTGGTTGGTTTTTGCTTGTGTTTTAATCAAAAGAATTAGGAGATAAGCCAATAAAATGCAGTGTGCTTGAAATGAATTAGTGAGAAATGCAGAGTGGAAGTTTGGAAAACTCCACTTAAAAAAAAAAAGAAGAAGAAAAAGAGAGAGAGAGAGAGAGAGAAAATACATTTCCTGAGCAAAA
Source organism: Iguana delicatissima (assembly GCA_948472985.1). NCBI lineage: Eukaryota > Metazoa > Chordata > Lepidosauria > Squamata > Iguanidae > Iguana > Iguana delicatissima. Next base: position 300,156 of record CAOKZL010000533.1, read on the forward strand.
CACATGACAAATATTCATACTTGACAGAAAAGGATCATTTCTGTACATCTTCCAATCTGGAGACTAGGGGCATATATGGCTGGCCCAATGTAAGTAACAAAGGGGGAAAGAGATATAATATGACCTTTGCATGCTTTTTCTGTCCCACAGTTCTGGTAATTGGAGGTTTGACCTTTACGAGTACATAGTGACTCTGTTACATTCTTTTGCCTTCCAAATTCTCTGTGCACAATGAAAAGGCCCAGAAAGTATTCATGTGAGGAGCAATGGAGGTTGAATTCTGAGCTCATCTTCTCCTGAAATTCAAAGGATAACCCAGCTTCTTCAAGCAAGAACAACACCAGGTGAGTTCAAAATGGCTTCTTTAGCATCTGAAACTGTGAAATGTACACCAGAGCAACGACAGTACAGATATCCCTCAGCTAACGAAGTAGATGTATTTCTGGGCATAACTTGTTTAACAGAAAATTTGGTCCCAGAGGCAGAAAGAATATGGAAAATATAGGAATGGGTTCTTACACCAGTTCAACACCAGAGCAGTTCAACACGTTTCCGCAGACTTTTTATTCAGAACTAACCCTATGTACTTGTGGAAAGAAACAAGCACATCAGTATGCAATGGCATCTTTGAGACTAACTGAACAAAAGAGGTTAGTAACATAAGCTTTCTTAGTCTTAAGTCTACTTTGTCAGTTGTATCTGATGAAGGCCTATGCTACCAACTGGCTTCAGGTCTTGCTATGGAATGGAGACAGCTTTGGTCACCTTGGTGGATGGTCTACACAGGGAACTGGACAGAAGGACTGTGCCCCTGTTGCTCCTGCTGGACATTTCAGTGGCTTTCAATACTATCAACCATGGTATCCTTCTGAGCCACCTCTCTAGAATGGGACTTGGGGGCACTATTCTGTAGTAGGTCCAGACCTTGGGGACTCAAACTCAGAAGGTGGGGCTACCAAAGTTAGGTTGCTCTACTGTTTCTACCAGATCAACCACACACCATGACACAGCAAAGACCTGCTGCTGTGACAGACTTCATACCAGTCCTGCTTGTCCAGGTGTGTTAGTGGAGATGAGATGACGTGTAGGAGCAAAATGCTATCAACTGTAGTCTGCACTCTATATGGACCATATGGCATCTTGGATGGGCACATCTATATGTGGTTCATCTTGTTTTTGCATGAGTTAAATCTGACTAATCCCAATCACATACTGCTCTGCACTTTTTAAAAAAAATCTGCATAACTATTCCCATTTAAATAGGCATTTTATAATATTATCTCCCTCTGGAAACATGCATTTCTAATTGTATTGTATATGAATATATTTATGCATTTTTGATGGGCTGTAATACTCATTCAATTTTCCTTCCTTTTTAGTTAACAACGATCATCTGCTCTCATTAGATTTGCAGATGGGGACCTCTATTGGTCTAAAGAAAATGGCTCAAAATTTTTAAAAAAGACAGTAAACCATTTGGAAGGATTTTTTTTAGTTTAGAAAGGAAAATGATGCATTAAGTTATATAAAATTATGAATGAATGGGGTAACTACTGTATTTTATGAACTAGAAACACTTGCTGGCTAGTGAACACGAACGGCTAGATGCTCAACACGTTAGAGCCTCCTTCTTGATTTGAAAATTTCATGACACATACCCTTATAAGCCAGGATAAGACAGAATGTTGGGGGGTGGGGAAGGGAGGGGCAGAATGTCAGGTTGGCTTTGCCCTTCCTGCCATTCAAAAAGCTGTCATATAATGTCATGCAATGTGATGTCATATAATGCAATGCAATGCCATGTAGTGCTCTGAAGTTTGAAACGCAGTTTGGGAGATGATGATGGAACTGAATGAGAAACAGCATGCTGGGAATGAAAGAATGTTATTTTAACCGAACTTTGATAAAAGGGAACCAATGCAGCTTCAAGGTTATGCAATCGGCAGGGAGGACCAAAGTCAATATTAATTGTCCTTTTTTCTCTTTGTTGTTTCTTTCTTTCCCCCTTCTTTTCTGTTTTCCTTTTTCTTTGTTCCCCTATTGGTTTGTTTGAAAAGCTTTTATCTATCTATCTATCTATCTATCTATCTATCTATCTATCTATCTATCTATCTATCTACCTACCTACCTACCTACCTACCTATCTACCTACCTATCTATCTACTATCTATTGTTAGGGAAGTCAGAAGTCAATGTTAATTGTCCTTTTTTCCCCCTCTTTGTTTGTTGTTTCTTTCTTTTCCCCCTTCTTTTCTGTTTTTTTTCTATTTGTTTGTATTGAAAAGTCCTGTCTGTCTGTCTGTCTGTCTGTCTGTCTGTCTGTCTATCTATCTATCTATCTATCTATCTATCTATCTATCTATCTATCTATCTATCTATCCATCCATCCATCCATCCATCCATCTATCTATTTTCCACTGCTCCAGAGACTAGGACAAAGAGCAATGGATTCAAGCTGCAGGAAAGGAGATTCCACCTGAACCTCAGGAAGAACTGATGGTTGATGTCATGATGGCTGATGTCATGACTCACTTTGGGTCTTCATTAAAGTCATCCTTCTAATTTTGGTTGGAAAGGAATAGGTTGCTGAACAGTCTTGGCACTTGGTCCAATCCAGCAAGGTTCTTTTAAATTGCTTCAATCTGACTGGCCCAACCTGGTGTCCTCCAGATGTATTGGACCAACTTCCAGACTTCCTCACTATTGCACACAATAGGCAGAGTTGATGGCAATTGACCCCCAAACAGCTGAAGAGCATCAAGTTTGGGGAAGGTTGGCTTAAGTGACAGTACCACTGTAACCCTGAACTACATTAATTTGGCTTAAATTCTTAGTCTTTATGCTGAACATTTGAAATGGAGGAGGGTATTGCCTAGAGCTTGAAAAGTAACTTTTATTGAACTAAAACTCTCAGAATTCCCCAGCATACAGCACGGCCAGACTCTGGAAGCTGGAGGGAGGGGAAAAAAGAGCCCTGTATTTTTTTCCTAGGCTCTGCTGTTTTTCATGGCAGAACAAGGACCGGAATCTTCCAGGTGTGTTGAAAGCATGGATGATTTGTAATATAGATATATAGATATACACGTGCACACCATAAATAAATATATAGAGCTAGCAAAAGAGGGAGAGCGAGAGAGCAAGAGCAATAGTATACATTGAAGTTAACCTTTTCCCGCAGTCGCCTGGGGCCCTTGTGCTCCAGCCTTCATGTAGCCACGCCGTATTTTAGCTTCGGACTGACACATCTCTGTGTTGCTCGGGATTTTCAATCCTTCATGACTATCTATTTGTCATTTGCAGGTGAGTGGTAGCACTCAGGTTGATCCCTAGCCACTTTCACAGTTACTTATCTGTCTTTATGGATTCATCCGCTGTGTCAACTTGGTGCATAGCAGCATTACTGTCAGGGTGACAAAATTGTCCCCGGAGTGTCACAAACGATTCCCTCTCCAGATGGATGCAAGCAGGTAGGAGCTATGCACAAGCTGAGGCTGACTGCCTTCTCCACTGCTCTCCCCGTTCTCCCTTCTCCATCCCTGTCTCTGGTCTTAATCGTTACCTACAAACGGGTCCCAATAGATCTAATTTAAATTAAACAAAGACCCCTCTCATTCTAAGCTTTTGAACAAAGGGTTGAAGAAAAGAGAGAAAGTGAAACAAAACATGGTTTCCCAGAGCAGTTTGTGGTTTCACTGTGGAATTCCTATTCACATTATTCTGAAAGAATGGAGCACAACATTTATGAGAGCCAGGGTTCTGCAGCAGTTTGAATGTTGGGCTAGAACTCCTGGAAATGAGGGTTCACATCCCCACTTGGCTATGTAATCCAGGTGGGTGACCTTGGGCAGAACTCACACTCTCTCGGCTTCTGAGGTAGGCAATGTTATATCTGTTCTGGACAAATCTTGCTGAGAATGCTCTGTGATAGAGTTCGCTAAGGGTTTCTGCAAACAGGAAATGGCACACAACAAATACTTTTTCATAAAAAAGAAAAAAAGAGGCAGAATTCTCAGTTCATTTGTGGTTTAGTCAATTATTGTAGTTAGGTTGTGTTTAGGGTAACAGATTACTATGTAGTAATGAGTCTTAGTATTGTGCTTTAGTTTAACTTAGTTTTAGTTATACATATAAATTGTGTGTGTGTGTGTGTGTGTGTGTGTGTATAGGGTTTTTTCCTTTGTTGTTGTGAATTAAATTTTTGTATTAAAATTCATACATATGAATTTTTAAAAAAATTAAAGAGAGGCAGAACTTTCCTCAGTTTCCTGAGGCCCAAGAGCTCTCTGGCTGAGAATTCTAAAGGCCCCTCCCTAAACTGCAAACCCCAGGATTCCATAGGATGTTGAAAGTGGAATAATAGCACTATAACAGTTTAATGCAGAAATAGACACTATCAGTCAACCCACAGGGGAGATAATATAGTTATAGGAATGTATAGCACACAAATTCCATGAACCGAGGTCAGTCCTACAATTGTGTTTACAGTGTACTTCAGTACTGGTGTTCAGACATCTACTTCTTCCATACTTGAAGACAATATGTTAATCTATGGAGAACAGGACAGGCTACATAGCATGGGCATTTCTCTCCTAAACTTTCCCACATCTCTCACAGTGGAGGTCCACCTGTCTCCTGGTCACTGCCTCCTCAGAAAAAGCTCCAAACCAGCAATGTGGGGCTGTGACATGGAATGAATGGACAAACACAGAATGTCCCCCAGAACACATAGACCCAACTCATTGCCTATCTGACTATCCACAGAGTCAGGGACATCATCCAGTAGTGTAGCCTGGAATGTGTTGGGAGAACTCAAGACCAGATGACCAGCCAGCAAGATCCAGGAACAGCTACTCTTTGGGCATTGACTCAGGAGGATGGAAATGGCTGATGCAGAATGGCCAAGGTGCTGATGACAAGGTCCCCCCGCTCCAGCATCTCCTGTCTGAGGCAGCTACCTCACCCTGCCTTAGGATGAGGCCACCCTTATCCAAATCATTGTTCTAACCTCCATGTGCCTCTCACTTTAGCTTCAGAAGCCTTCTGAAATTCAGCTCAGGTTTCTGGAAAGAGTGTTCTGTCTCTTTCTTGGTAGCCAACTAGGTAAGGTGAATATGGAAGGGGAGAAAAGGGTGGGTCTAGTGGAAGCTGGTGGCTCTCAGAAGCAGTGAATCCTCTCCAGGCTTTCATATGAGCTTTAGAGAAGCTGTCTAAGGTGATGAAACCTCTCCAGCAAACAAGTTCAGCACCTGAGACGGCTCCTTTGAAAATTTCACTCAAATCTGGAGATAGAAGGGGGTAGCTCCGCCCGTCTTATCTTCAGGCCTCACCCAATGTTCTGCCCCACCCACTGTTGGCATGTAGCTTCTGAGAGATCATTCCCCAATGGGAGGGGGCCCCTGAAAGAAAAACTGATTATCTACCCAGCTCTGAATTTTGACATCACCTACATATTGACAAAGCACAGGAACCCCAAAGTAGGGATAGGACTTTTTGAAAAAACATTTTAGGTGAATCTGGTTGTCTCGACAGAACAAGACAGCACCGTGAACGTTCTCCAACTTCATGAGAGATCATGTATGTTACACAAAACTGAGACACCAAGTGGTGTGTTTTCTCTTTTCTTATTGTGCCTTCTGAAATTTATGTAGACTATGTTTTGCACAAAACTCCTGACTCTGGGCAAAACTGGTGTCTTGTTCCCTTTGTGAAGCTAAGCATACACAGATGCAGCAGCACAACAGGACAGACAAATTGCTCCCAAAGAAGCACACACACACACACACACACTACCCACTACCCAACATTTTACTAATTCAGGTAACACAGGAAGGATTATTGCATTTTCCAAGCCGCAACAACCATTTATGAAAAATACACACATTTTCTTTGAGACCAACAAGATGGGGGGGGAGGGAAAGCCTGCTACCTCATTGTGTTTCTATTGAGGAGAAAATTTTTGGAAGTTTTCCCCATTCACCATGCGAGGACACATCAAATCAGGATTACATTCCCATTCTGGAATAAGAATGAGAAACGATAACATTATTACAGCATAAACCTATAATTTTCATTGTTTATTTTCACAAAATGGTCCAGCATGTTTCATTTGGGGGAAAAAAAAGGAACAAAAAAGGAGGGGAGGGGGGAAACGCACACGCCAAATAAAGCTAGAAGCAATTTAGAAAAACACCTGCCCATGAAGTCAAAAAGGCAAAAATATCTAAAGCTGCTCATGGAATCTCTGACCTCAGAGGCTGACACGGTCTGATAGGAAATTCAGTGTAATAGCTAGAGAAAGCCAAAGGGTCTATTGTCAGCAATGAAGTCTGAAAGTTAGCAGAATTAATATAAGGATACAATAGAAGTGCCCTCCAGAGACGAGGCAGCAGAAACAGGGCAGGCGTAAGGGGAGGAATGACTCTAGAAGTCATTTTCCCTACGACATCCTGTCATTGCTGCTAAACGGAAAGCATAATAATGATAAAAGAAAAAATATATCCACCATATGCTTCTGTGTGCATTCTTTCCTTATCTAATATAAACTAATAACACCGACATCGCAATGTCCCACCTAAGCTGGGGAGATATTCTCTGGGGGATGGAGAAGGCTTCATTCAGAACTGCTAAATGCAATAAGAATAAATGGGGGGGTCTCTTTGGTCGTACAAGGACACCACCATACCAGCCCACCACAACTCAATAAATTTCAATGTTTCAAGCAAGAAATGAAAACTGTTCCCTCATCATTTTAACTTCATGGAAAAAAATCTTCTCTGAAACAGAATCCATGTTTTTCCTTTTGTCATATTAGATTTTCCCCCTCAATTCTTCCCTTCCTTCATGGATTAGAGTTAGTGACTGACCAGAATTAGGAATTAGGAATTAACGTGTTATAAACAACATAGCTACCTATACTAAGTTATTGTTTTGGACATCAGGGGCACAATAAGGCTACTTTTCAAAAGAAGCAAAATGCAGAGGGATATTTTACTGTTTTTAGTGAGTGGCATGTTACAGTTACTTTTAGAAGTTACTTCTCAGGGGAATTTTTAGAGACGAGTCCACCCTCCACTCATCAGAATGAGGTCTTGTTTTCTTGGTATGACAGAGGAACCCTGTTGTGCTAAGATGTGTAGCTGTCTTGGACAGTTGTAAGCATCTGCTTTTAAGTTTGACCAACAGACTTTCAAATGCAATCCAAGTATTTTATTTTGGATTGTGGGCATCATCATCATCATCATCATCATCATCATCACCAAGCAAACCACACAAGCAGAACAACCTGCAACTCTTATGGATCCCTACTATTACATTTAAGAGTTTGACCCACAAGTCAAATTAATGACACTGTTTGGGTTTATAGCACTGATTTTATAATGCTCTTCCTCTTTCCCCATATCACCTTGTCCTTTTGTGTTGCATTTTTTCTTTTTCTTTTTTTTTTAATTTTTATTAATTTTATTATTTAAAAAAAGAACTCTAGTTTCTCTTCAGATCGTATAAATCTTTCGCTTTTTTTTTCATTCATAATCCTGAAATCAGGGTTGCCGAGGCATTTTTGTCAAATTGAAAACTGCTCTGGAGGCTTTTCTATCTGAACAGTGGGATAAAAAATTCTTCAAATAAATAATATAAAAACTATACAAATACATTTGCTGGAAGGGGGCTCTGTAGGTCTCTGCCATATCTCCATAAATACACCAGACTTGGCTTGCATAATAAGCAGATGTTGGGATATGTATCCTCATATCGTTTTATTTCTCATGGATTTATCAATGTAAAGCTCTCTATAGCCTGCAGTCCCTATCTTCAACCACTAGTTGGAAGATGTTCCTAACCAAACAATAACAAGCTGAAAAAACACCTGGGTAGTAAGGGTAAAGACAGCACACTTAGTTCCATGGGCAAGAAAGAGCACTAGTAAGACCACTGGCTGGGTATTGAGGAAAAAGGGCATCTAGATATGTAGGAGAGAAAGAGTGCCAAAGTGGGAGCACATTCAAGGCTTCCTATTAGTTGGTTAGGAACATCTCCCACCTACTGGTTGAAGACAGAACTGCAGGCTACAGACAGGTTTACATAGATCAATCTATTTGAAATAAAATGATCTGGGGATGCACACCCCAACATCCCCTTAATCCATCCAAAGATGAGTATTTGTACTAATAAATAGTACACTCTGATAGATGTGGATCAAAGATATGCTTCTAGATTTTATGGTACAGGAAGCAGTGATTGTGGGGAAGAGCAGATCCAAATTCCCAGTTATCAAGGTGGTGTACTTTGTGTGAATTATGCTTCTCAAAAAAAAGGGGGAAACTGCACAATATGTTTACTTATGATGCTATTGGCCACGTGATGCATGCTAACTTCAGAAAATGTTACCATATTCATTGGAGCTTACTCCGAGGTAAGTGTGCACAGGATAACAAGGTAAATTATGCAAAATAAATGCATACCAAGATCCAAAGTGTCATAGATGTGCTAAAGCTTTCTACAGCAGCCCCTGCACTCTTCTTCAAAAGCTACTGTTGAAATAAAAGAGGACCATCTGGAGCAGCATCTAAAGAGCTGGAAGAGAAAATGGACAGATCCACCTGGCACACAGATAGCAATATTTTGGATCCCAATTGATATATTTTCTCCTCTAATGCATACATACTGGATGATCTAATTTTTCCTGGGTAAAATGTAGGTGAAGTTAGTCCTTTGCATATTAATCAAAGCCATCAAAAATATTTCATGCCTGCAGTGAGTTTTTGGATTGCAGAGGAGAGGGCAATCTTTCTGTTCTTCTCTAGATTAGGAAGACGGATGTAACTGACTTGAAAATAAACAGGTTTGAGCATTTGAATAAAAGATAAGATAATGGGGGGGGGAATCCCACCATCCAGATGCAAGCTGTCCTTACATTTAAAGACTGATTGGGATGGGGGCCTTCTCCTATTTACAACTGATTATTTTTGTAGAGTTTTCAGACGTCAACCTATCCGCATTTACCTGAAATGCAGTCCCACCAGACAAAACAAGTCTTACTCCTGAGTAGACGCACACTGGAACAGGTTTGTTCCTCGCTCTGGCTGTTGCTGTGCGGAGGGGAAGGAGAGGGGGGGGTGGGATTGGGAATCAAGAATCTAATTATCGTTTTAAATGCCCAAAATACAATGTCCACCAAAAGCCCGCTGCTCATTAGTAGTAGTAATTAACTTTACAACTGTCAACACAGACATTGTGCAAGCTGACAGATAGATAGGAGCTCTGAGGGTGCTAATAAATCCGGAAAAAACAACTTGACACGCAGATGCACAAAAGGATGCAGGTGATAAAGAAATGTTGACATCAAATCTAATTATCTTCGAAATGGCCAACTACGACTGAATCCCCCCAGTAATTCAGTGTTATTGCTCGTGAACAGCCCCTCCGGAACAGCTCTTAACTGCAGCACACAGTAGAGTTTTTACAGCCCCTTGTCATATCAAGTGAGGACAATATCAAAAAAGGGAAATTATGAGTGTCGCGACCTCTCTCTGAGTGAAATAAAATAAAATAAAAATATTTCCAAAAGAAGAAGAAATCCAGTGACGAGTCGAGTCTCACAGCACGGCCTTAGCAGATTACCCCCTTACGAGTTTTAAAGCCGGGATGATATATGACATTTTCATCAGGCACTTCTGGAATGTCACCGAGAGGAGAAAATAAAGGGCCCCGAGAAGAGACGATGAGGTGAATTATGCAACTATAATTGCCGATCATAACCTGATATGAGCCGACAATTGCTCTGTTTTCATATTGAGATTGCCTAAAATTGTCAGGAAATGCAATGGCTCCTTAATGCGGCCTAGATCAGGCTAATATTTTGATCATTTTTCACTTGGCTGCTAGGTAAAATCTGCCTTTCTTAACACTCCCCGCACTGGCCCAGGGCAATCGAGGGGCCCAATTTGGCTCAGGAAGGGAGGAAATATGTGTAAACTACGATTTTTCATATTTTCCTGCATGCATAAGAAGATGAAACATCTTTATCATGTGTATTGTCTGGCTCAGCTTATACAAAATATTAGTTTATCTCCCTCACTTGGGCTGATTCCATAAGCAAAACACATAGATCTAAGGGACAAGCAATATGCTATATACAAAACAGAGCCATCTTTTATGCAACCTCATTTCCAAGATTCTTTTGGGGCATTTTGCAAAAAAGCAAGCTCTGCACCAATTATTATTTTCCCCCACCCAGGAGGGGAAAAATATACCCCAATTCACCACCTAGTGTGTATATCTTTTCTGAAAACATCTGCAGAAACCAAACCATAGCTAATCACACTAAAGTGAATATCTATGGGAGGAAAGAGCTTTAAAAAATACTTCTAGGGAAAGGAGAAAATTTATTTTTGTACAGCAAATATAAATCCCCACTTGTGACGGTGAATATTGGTTTATGACAGGCATTTGCTTAAATCCAGCCAATGCAAATCATACAAGTACACATTCATGCTCGCGCATGCACACACACACACACAACTAAAATAATGGAACAGAAAGCTTGGCACAGCAAACCATGTGGTGATAATAATCAGCAATAATACCTGGGGCAGAAAGGTCAAACCCCATCCAATCCCGAAGACGAGTAATTCATTGTACATGTCTGTCTATGAGAATTAGTTTGATCAAGTAATTATCTAGACACTTCGGTGTTGTCTATCAATTTGACCTTCCTCCAAATATGAATCAAGAAACTTCCAGGTGGACCAAAGATGCTTTGATTAGAGATTCAGTTTATTTCAGCATCTTTGCTAACCTTACCAACCTTAGTAGACAAAAGAAGAGCAGATAGTGTACAGGTATGTGCACGGAGTGCAAAGACCCACACTTGCTCATTGCTGGATTTTATAGGAAAGCAGCAGCAACAACAACAATACAACAACCAAAGGAACTGGAGCCAAATATTTATTGAAATGTAACTGGATTCCCACCCTGCTCATTCTCTTCGTTTTAAATGTCAAGATTCTGATCGGAAGTAAACAAGAGGGAAAAATAACAAAGTCAAGGGGATTAGGTTTCTTTGTTAGCATTTACATTATCTGTGTTTAATTCCTTACATATTCCCACCTTATCTTAGGGCTTCAACGCTAATTGCAAAGCACCATCGGCAAGAGTAGTGATGATGCTTTGCACTTTAGAAAAACCCAGTGTATTGCTGGCTGCTGGAGATAAGAGCTCCCTTTGCTGAAGTTGAATATATACATATATCGCGATCAACTTCTTTCAGGCTTCATTTTACATGCCTGGCCTCCCAGAGACAGAGATTTTTTGCACCAAATGGTGTAATGCTGGGCGATACTTTGCTCTGTTGAAAAGACTCTTAACCCAGCTGCTTTTCAAAGGTTTAGGGATATGCAGTGTTATACAAAACAGGAGCACTCTCTGAGGTTGCTAACACAGAACAGCTGCGGTGATATGAGAACAGAAAGAAAATAATTTTATGTCACGAGGAATGAGTTTGATCCTAAAGGCATTAGCAAGGATTCTGAGTGTACACCTTGTGTAACAGCAGGTCAGTGCAAAAACCTGGTACTTTCCCGAACTTTTCAAGCAGAGAGTTCCAGTTATTTCAGGCTTGCTCTCTTCCCGGATACTCCATTACATTCCCCTTTCCCCTAAGCATGCTGTGTTTTCCTTCCCTCCGCACCAACAATCAACATTTCTGCACCTGCTTGGTCTTTATTGGGATGTTTCATGAGTTTTCTTCAGGACTTTTCCCTCTAAAGGAAGGGGGTGAATGTTTGTTATAGATGTTGGAGCGGGGCATCTTCTAAGACCTTCTTTAGGAAGTCCCAGGCCCACAAAAGGAAAACAGAAAAGACCACCAGGTCAGTTTTGGTATTAAAAAGGTTATGTGCCTTCAAATTGTTTCCAACTTATGGTGACCCTAAGGAGAACCCATTACACAGTTTTCTGGGGCTGAGAGTGTGTGTGGCACCCAAGGTCATTCAGTGAGTTTCCATGGCCAAGAGGGGGATTGGTCTCCAGGGTCCTTGTCCAATACTCAAACCACTACAGTGCACTGGGTTTTGGTGCAAAAGAGGAGGTGCTGCCCATTTCTTTGAAAAAATATAAAATATTTTCCCGGAGGGGGGCAGCTCTGGAGGCTGTAAAAAGAGCCTGAGAGTTACATAGGCTAAACATTATTTGGGGGGCAGGACTCTAAAGGCAGCATGAAAGTTACTCCTGGGGGCACAAGAAAAGAGAGAGAGAGGTGTAGGACAGGTCATGGGAAGGCATGACATGGAGTGGGGGCCCCCAACATCCTCGTGTAGATGTAAAGCGGGTCACAAGGGTAAGAAGTCTGAGAACAACTGGACTATACAGTTCCCAAACTTCCCTTAAAGATTCTAACTGATGCTGGTTAACACTGTCACTTTGTAAAATTGTGGCAGCCGTCACCATATGTGATTCTTTCCCAATATGATCCTGTACAAACCCAGATGGCATGGGAATGCTCTTGGCAGAAGTGCACCCTAGGGAAGAAACCACCACACCAAAGTCATGATAATTGAAGGGAAAAGTCTTCTTCAGATGTTCAGGGCCAGGCAGGAACCAGTACCTGGCACTGTTGGGCAGTGGCAGAAACACCTGCTCTTGGACAACAGCTCGCTGGCACTAATGCCTGGTCTGAAAACTCCAGTCTGGGCAGCTGGTTTAGCAAGCCACCATTTTAAATTTCTCCCAATGCCCCTGCCTCTGTTGCACTGCTCTGGGGTCAATGTGGGGAATTTTTAGTGTCCAACCCATGGTGGCACATGCAATGTTGCAGAGAAAAGCGCCTACTTCAGGTTTTTAGCAGCTGAAACACACACTCTCTTTAAACATACTCCATTCCATTTCACCTGGTTCTCCACCTGACACCTCTCTCCCTATCTATAAGCATTTTGTGAGCACTGAGCATGATCGGTCCTCATTCACCTCTTTTTTCAAATGGATTTCCCACCCCCACAACAGTTTTTTGTACTTCTACAAACTTTAGAGGTTTTCCTGAGCCTGTTGCTAATATCTTCTTGTAAAAGCATGGTGCCACATGGTACCATTTTGGTGACTCACAGAACCACACTCAGAGAAGGAGGTTGCTAATAGTTTAGGAGTCTGAAACTTTGTTTTTCATCACAAAAGAAACTCCTCCTAATATAATATAATATAATATAATATAATATAATATAATATAATATAATATAATATGTGGGCTCATACATTTTTCACAAGCTAATGCATTTCCACTAACTTATATGCACTGTGCTTTCTTATAACTAGGGAATGCCAAGTGCTTTCTCCCCCGACTGGCTTTATAGATGCTCTCTGGTGCGATCGTTTCCTAATAAAGTCAGACGCAAAGAAAGTGGGTTCATTTCATCCTCCTGTCTCTGTATCCTCCTTCCGGAGACTTGGTGAAGAGGTCTACGCTGCTGATGCGGTTGCTCAGCAACTCCAGAGTAAGAGCGCATTGTCAATTACTAATTATTCCCAGTGTTTTCTGCCTGACAAATCAGGGGGTTGACAGGGTAAATTGGAAGCAGCTGGGACGCCTAAAAGCACAAGCCACAGATTGAGAAGTTAGCAGAATAGGAACACATACAGGAAAAAAATAACTCCTGAAAGACTGGGTGCTGCCTGTCCAGAAACTAATAGTATATCTACATTGCAAACAGCCAGCACGGTTAGTGTTTTGAGTGCTGGACTAGGGGCCTTCCCACAGTACACTATTATAGTGCTATTATTCTACTTTGAACATCCGGTGGAATTCTGGGGTTTGTAGTTTCCTGAGGCCAAAGACTCTCTGGCTGAGAATTCTAAATGCCTTTCTCTAAACTACAAACCCCAGGACTCCATAGGACATTCAAAGTGGAATAATAGCACTATAACAGTGTAGTGTGGAAAGGCGCTAGACTTTACGAGAGCAGGGTTCGAATCCTTGCTGAAATCATTGCTCAAGGTCCAGGTGACCTTGGCTGAATTTCACTCTCTTGGTCTCAAAGGAAGGCAATTGCAAACTCCTCTGAACAAATTTTGCCAGGAAAACCCTGTGATGGGTTTGCCTTAGACTTCCCATAAATTGGAAAGGACCCTAATTGACACAACAACTATATTGCAAAGATTTAACAGTTTGAGACCATGGCTTGTCTCCCAGCTTATGCATCCTTGCAATTTTTACTTTGGTGAGACACTCTGAAGGTTCTGCTAGTGAGCTCTAGTGGGCTACGCTGAACATTAGAGCTCTTTAGAGGACAATTTAAAGGATGGAGCCATGGCAGTTAAAGTGGTATCAAACTCATGCAACTGTGTAGTGTAGATACATTGCAAAGCATTTAGTACAAATTAAGCTGAAATGAACTCATCATGATGGCTGACAGATGATAGAGGTTATACTCCAAAAGATATGGAAGGACCCAGGTAGAGTAAGTCTAACAAAACTGCTATTAAAATTCTCATTCTCTTCTTCTTCGAGAAAAGTTTTTTTCCTTTCCAGTATTTTAGGACACTTTCCTTCCCAACACAGGTGTACATCTTTGTTTATTACAGTCTTGCCATCAAATATGGGTGAGTGGGGGAATCAAGTTTATTCCTTGTTGGGTGAAGTTAATTTTGTGCATTATTTATTTATTTACCATTTCGGGACTTTTTTTGGTGAAATTCTCATGAAGGGCACTTTTGCACAAAACATTGTACTTTGTGCAAAATGCCATTTGCAGTGCAAAATCATTTTTCACAAGAAGCCTTTTTTGTGCAAAAAAACCCACACTTCATGAAATTTTTACAAAACAAATAATCAAACACAAAAAATAAAATAAAAATTTTACAGTAGCTGATAGTAAAAGAGGAGGAAATTTGTGAATATTCTTGACTTTCTTTCTTCCAGTTCATTTGCCTTAACTGGACTCTGCCTATCATAACCAAATTCTAAATAAAAATTAGAATTTAAATTGCATTAGTCCCTATGTTGTGACAATCTTCCAAAAGCTGCAGTGATAGAACAAGAAGATATATCTAGAGGTTGTGGATGCAGTTGTTACAACTGAAGAAGTTTATTTCTCTGGTGCAGTGAGTTGAATAATACCTTAAAATCCAAACAAACACAAAAGCAAACAAACAAGACACAATAAATAAAATCAGGATTTAAGATCATGTATTAATACTGGTAAGCTTTCATCTTGGTCATGTCTGGTGGTGTGTATTGCACTTGTTATAATTGCAATGGCCACTGGCTTGACACACAGGAAATTTGATTTAAGATCAGTAATAAAAATAGCATGATTCCACCCTCAGTTCCCCTCTGTTCAGTCTTCTGTACAATACAGTACTACTCAAACAGCTTGGAAAGTTGCTTTATAAAGGTAACCAGTTACAGAATAAAGGCTGGAATCCTGTATTGACTTCATATATACATAGGTATCCTATTTATGGTACTGCACACTGAATTCTGATACCAATCCCAGTTACCTAACAGCAACTGCTGCAATCAACAAGGATCTGTTCCCCTCTTGCTTGGAAAACAGTTGGCTGCTTTTCCTCACCCTCCCATGAGCGAAAGTATCCCATGCTAAGCTGCAGTTGTAATGTGATGTTGCTATACCTTCATTATTTGAAACAGGAATTCATTACAAGTAACCCATTTTTAAAGCTAGTTACTTGCAGTTTTAGACTACTCAAAAGGCCTGCATATGATGAGAAAAACAGTAATCCCACAGACAATCTCTCCATTTTGCACAACTATACCGTGATTTCTCATATCATGGGAATATGGTTATTGTTTTCCAAACGTCCAGTCACAAAATGACTCCCATACCTTGGAGTCTATCTTCATTATATCTTTTGATACCACTGTAAGTGCTATGGCTCCGTCCTACGAAAATCTGGGATTTGTAGTTTGGTGAGGTACTTAGAATTGTCTTCTAAAGAGCTCTCATGCAAGCTTCTGTATTGTAACTCCCAAGGTACCTCTAAAAGAGAGACAAAATATTCAATCAGAGTACCTTGGGGATGTGTTCAGTGGTGTTAAGTACCCACTAAACTAGAAACCCTATGGTTCCACAGGACAGAATTGTGACAATTAAACTGGTAAAGAGCCCTACAAGAGTGCAGTGGATTATGTGCAAGAGGCAGAATGGGGACAGTTACTACACCGAAAATCTCTAGGCGGCGTTGATCTAGCCAAGACATTCTACATCCTGCCTAACATTCAATCTCATTTACAAGGGAGAAATTTGTTCCTTTCTCTTCCTCTGTGTTTCATTGCATCTTTTGGGATGTTTCTTGTTCAACAGAGACCAGAAGTCTTTTTGAGCTGCTCAAAAGTTAATGTAAGAAGCTACTCTTAACCAAATTTCATCCTGGATTTTCTGGTTAGTCTAACAGAGTTAATTCCCCTAATGTTAGCAATTCACAGAAGAAGTCTCTAGCGACCATACCAACCTGGGACTCAGAGCAGCTGTGAGAAAGTACTCTAAGGGATTCCATATTAGCTCGGAGGCATCCAGGCAGAAAACCCATTACATAGTGCTAAATATATTTAATCACATCTATTAGAGACCAAAATGAACTAGATAATTGCAACAAACAACCAAACTGTAGGAGGGAAAAAAGAGTTTGAGTGGTGGGAGAAAAGCACACTGGGGTGTATAATAAAAAGGGGATTTAGTACTATGGAATGGATGTCAACTGAATGTCTGAATAGACCAACAGCTTATCCTCAAAAAAACCATATTCCCTGTTTCATACCTGTGCAAGCTGGTATCCATCCACATAAATGAAAAATCATGACTCAAACTTCCTTTCCATATCCAACCCATAAATAAAAGGAAACTTTTCATACTTGTTTCAAGAACATGTGTCCTGCATTCTCCATTGCTCCCCCTTCCCACCGTCCCTTATACTTTCTCATCATGTGACTCTGGCCCATAACCCTTTTTTTATTTGAAAATATATAACAGAGTGGAGACATGGATCCCGCATATATAAATGCCTATTAAAAAGGCTACATTTTCTCTCTCCAGTCGTAAAACACCTCTTAAAAAGAATGTAATCCCTTTGTTTCCAAGCCAAGCAGATATAAATAAGACAGCCTGCCTCCTTTTAAGTAAATAAAAAAATGATTTGTATTGGATACAGTGAAATATTGCATGTACTATGTAATTTAACTATAAAATACATCAAAGCGCATGCTCACTTGTGGGCTAACCCTTGCCTTTGAGGTGTCAGAAGTCAAATGTTTTCAGCGATTCAAAAAACTGCATAATAATCAAGCAAGGAGGAGGGAAACCCGCAATGTGACATAAACTATTGGTCAGTTATAACAGAAATCAAAGGCCCATGACTATTGGAGATCGTTAAAGATTCCTGGCATGTCTGCTGAACAAAAACCAGGGGTAGTGAACTGAAACACAATCTAGTTTGGCAAATCGTTTCCTACCTAATAATGCTCCATTTTAGCTAAAAAGGAAAGAGGAAAAAAAAGATAATGAAGTCTCTATGGGATTACTTCGTGCTGATTCAGACAAAGGGCCTACCTAACCCCAAAGCTGTGCAAGATCTTTAAAATACTGTCTTTTCTGGCCCTGGTGAGATCTCTCAGATTCAGGAATAGGGAAGCTATGGCTCATCCGATATTTTGGACTACAGTATGCTCTCCAAAGTTTCATAGATGATAATTGAGACACGTGTGGCCAAGCAAGAGCAGAGTGTGGTCAAGGTGGAAAAAGTTATTAATGAGGAAGAACACACAGGTTAGGAAAGGGTGCAGCAGTTAGACTTTTGAAGATGGAGCAAGCTTGTTTTCTGCTGCTCCAGAGACTAGGACATGGAGCAATGGATTCAAACAACAAGAAAAGAGATTTCTCCTAAATATCAGGAAGAACTTTCTGATGGTAAGAGCCATTTGACAGTGGAATATGTTTCCTTGGGGTGTGGTAGAGTCACTTTCTTTAGAGGTTTTTTAAACAGAGACTGGATGGTCATCTGTCAGGAATGCTTTGATGGTGTATTCTTGTGTGGCAGGGGCTTGGATTCCACGGCCCTTGTGGTGTCTTCCAGCTCTACGATTCTATGGCTTTGCCTGAGCCTATGTAAGGGCATGATTCACGTGACCGGCCCAGCTCCTGATGCTCTGCACACAAGGTAAGTGTGCGTGGGGCCTCGGAGCGATGTGCGACTGTGCAGTATTTTCAACTTTGAGCTGAAAATGAAAAAATGTGCACGCGGTCTGCGTCAGGCTCTTGAGCGTCGCGCAAATGTAAGTGCGTCACGTGGACCACTCCTCACATTTACACGACGCTCAAGGGGCCCTTTCGCTTCAGAAATGCTGTGCAAAAAGGGTGTCTAATTCCCCAAACTGTCTTGTCCAGTACCTGTAACTTTTCCCCATATTCCTCAATCCAATCTGTATTCAGGGTTATTAACATACAGAGGTTGGGTTCCTGTCTTCCCTCCTTGCTGCTAGGCCTCGTCTCCACAGCAACCGGCCTATTCAAGACAGACACAGTTGGCTGAGGCCCAAGAGCTTTCCGGCTGAGAATTCTAAAGGCCCTTCCCTGAACTGCAAACCCCAGAATTCCATAGAATCTTTTTAGGCAGCCAATCATATGAGGTCTTCGCCTGACACAGACAAAGAAACTTTGACTTTTCTATCTTAGAAGATTTGCCATGGCTCCATCCTATGGAATCTTGGAATCTACTGTTTGACTGCTCTTGGGCAGTTGCCTGCATGAACGCACTAAAGTTCTCTGGCAGAGAATTCCATATACTTCACCAAACCACAAACTTCAGGATTCCATAGGATGTAGCCCTGACAGCTGCTGTAACTGTGTATACAACCTTAGGATTTGGTAATGGGAGAAATACCAAAGACTTCCATGTTTAGAAGGAGGTGCTAGGGATGATTGATAGCTGCTAGGAGATGGCTTTTTCCATTCACATCAAATCTAATCACTCATGATTACAGCTGGAATTCCATCTAGGAATCCCGCAAATAAGAAAAACGTAAACGCTTGCATCCCATTATATTCAATGTAGGCAACTACCCATGGCCATTTTAGCACGGCCTTATGCATGTCACTGCCATTTTAGGTATAAGGATGCAGTGTTTCACATGAACTTGAAATTGTGCATGCAGAGATCGAAGGTAAGGAAGGCCCACCATATGATTCAACATGGCACTTTTTATATTTGTGAGCCATGTCCATAAAATGATATTGAATTAAAGCATCTAAATATTGAATCAGAACACCATTACGGCCGCATCATCAGCCAACCAGACAAGACAACGATGACCTTATTTCTTCCTTTTGGTCCTAGTTGCCTTTGAGAATGAAGATTAAATTTTGCCATTGATCAATCCCAGATAGTAAAACCAGCCTGATGTTTAGGCCAAAGATTTCTCATACGGGCTCAAACGGATGCATGTACGTCTACATCAAAACACAAACACACATTTGATAGGATTTTATTTACTTTCTCAGATCAATTCCACATAGATTTTGGTCATGGCTAGCCAACCTCATTTATGGCAACTGGCATTATCCCATTAAAATAAAAAAATAAATAAAAGATCTGCCAAAGAGACTAGCACTTGTTGGGTGGGTGGGTGGAGGAGCAACCTCACTGACAGATTTGCTAAATTACATGAGTAATTAAGTATGCAGAGCTACATCTGTTGAACAATGGTCGCTTCCAACAAAATGATACCCCCAAAAAGGAAAAAAAATAACTAGGCATCTGGTTTCTCTATCGCAATATCTTTCTTAGGGTCTGAATCTTAATTTTTTACAGTTGACAGCAGTATTATTTGAGCCAGTCAGTGGCATCTGGTTGCTAGATAAACACATGCACACGCACACACGCGCACACAAAGCAACGACTCTAGGCACTTTAATTAATTGTGGAGAGATTACATGGTCTTCCAACCATGTAGTCTGTCATCGGTAGGCATTACAGATTTATATTAGATGTTTCTCTATGGTGTCAAGAATAATTAAAAAGGGGGTGGAAGTGATGCCAGCCAGTAATACTTTACATCACCAGCAATTCTGAGAAGAAGGAAAAAATTACCACTGCCAAACAATTTAAAAAGAAGATGTCAGTTTTGGTAGCCTGGCTGTGCAAGGAATAAATATGAGGATGGTGAAGGCAAGCCAAAATATTTAACCACCTTGAATAATGAGAGGTTCATGTTTAATCTATCAGACCCACCAGAAATGGAGTGACGTGTCAGAGTTATTAACGAAGCAGCCACCAAAATAGAATAACTAACATATGTTTTCCCTTTTTTTTCTTTATTTTTTTTCCTCTGAAAGCATTTTTGTTTTTTGTCCAAGTACTCCTTTTGATCCATTGGAGAAACAGAAGTGCCAAAGGCAAACAAAACACGCACAGAACTATTTGCTAATTTCAGGAATAGGAACAAAGCTATCCTGCAAGATCCCATACACAGCTCTGTACTCACCAACTAACCCTATTTGTCAGAAACAGTCCTGGTTTACAAAATGGCCCCAGGAGGGTTCATGTGGCCGACTGGCCTCACTTTGTCCATCCCTGCTCTATGGTAAGGGAAGACACTTTCTGGCACTTCCCTGGACCATAGAGAGCTCCCCAAGTTGCCTCAAAATTTGGGCAACAACTTTGGTTGACAGTGGCAGGAATTGTGGCCTGAGCTGGTAGGTTTAGATGGGTTCAAGGCTGTCCTCCACCTCAAAAAGTTGGTCAAAAAACAAACTCTTGGAAAGAGTATGTGGGCAACACCTCTTCCTCTCCAACTATTGCCCCAGCATCTGGTATTCAATGGCACCATGCTTCCAAACATGGAGGTCCCAGATAACCATTGTGATTAGTAGCCATGGTTAGGCTAAACTTCTAAAACTCGGCCCAATTGGCAGCTCTTAAGTTAACGACTGCCAACCATCTTTGTAGTAGCAATTGCCAC
This sequence comes from Iguana delicatissima, assembly GCA_948472985.1. Classification (NCBI taxonomy): domain Eukaryota; kingdom Metazoa; phylum Chordata; class Lepidosauria; order Squamata; family Iguanidae; genus Iguana; species Iguana delicatissima. The sequence goes on from CAOKZL010000533.1 coordinate 321,115, forward strand.
AAATTAAGTACAGACTGCCTGAAGCAGCATGTTTATCCTCTTCCACCAAACAAGCCCTAACCAATTCCTAGGGAAGGGACAAAACCTGATAATGAGGGGAAAAAAGGACTCTGGATGAATGCAACCCCCAAACTTTTTCTTGAGTATTTCTACAAGTACAATAATAATAGTAATAATAATATTAATAATGACAACAACAAGAATAACAACTGTAGGGTCATACACTAGCTTATGGTATCAGGAGTGACTTGGAAACTCAGATATCACGACGGTGCCTGGGAAAATGCCCTTTGCATCGGGTTACCTTGTCCCTTTTCTTCTGTGGTGTAATGACAAGTAGGCAGTCAGAGCCATTTACAAAGCCAGGCGGCAGCTACTGAACCCACCCTGCTTTGATGATCGCTTTGATCGAAAGCGATGTATCATATTCATCAGTGTTACAGGACACCTTAGTCTCTCCTCATTCTCTGTCCGGGAAGAGAGTAGTTATCTGTCAGGGCTCTCTTCTCCAATTATCATTTCTGCGCCGGAGAACCTATACAGTGCAACGTTAACTTTCAGGCCCGACGTTGCCACGAAGTTCACAACAATGGGATCTCTATTAATGCTTCGTTTGTATAGATGGACGAATGTGTTACAGTTCAAACAGCATACCAATTAGTCGTCTTCTTATCATTGAGTTGAAATGAAGCTGGGATGAGAAATCTCCTGTCATATGACATTTGGTTCTACCTCTTTGTATGACAAACGAATAGTTACGCTCAATATATTCAGTCCTTATGAGAGTGGGCTGGTGATTAGCTTGTTGGATTAGCCTATTCCTAATGCAAGTAAACTGTAAGCACATTTTCCTTCCAGGAAACCCTTTGTTTTGGGTGGAACTATGTGGTCTAAGTTCAAGAAATAATGGGGTGGATGATGGGGAAGAATGCAAGGGCCATAAAAGAATATACTGTTCCTTCAGCCTGCCAGCCCTTAGCAGCTCCTGAATGGAGATAGAGAGCAAAGGGGGCAACTTCTTGCAGTTGAGGAAAACCACATAGACTTAAATTCCATTTTCTCAAAGAGGGTTAATCCATTCGGTCAATGGCCCCCATAAGCATTAATTTACCAAGTTCCCACTGTTTCAATGGACATACTTTACTTGGAAATTTTTTTAAAAAATAAATTTAACCATGGATTATTTAAGTGGAAAATATCAAGATAAACATCTGAAGATCAAACTAGCTGATACATTATGCAGCAGCGGCTTCCATATCAGTGGGACAGGGAATCCGCTCTTGGTTTTAATCCAGACTTCAAAGGAGCTATCCAAGGTGCCAAACACTAGCCTGCAAATAATTTCAGCAATTTGGGTTCAAAATTTATGGAAATTTTATATTTTTACCCTAATAAAATCCGCATTGTCATTCTGTAACACATGAATTAAATAATGACACTTGATTTAAAAACTTGTACTTCTGGTCCTTCTATTTTTGTACTGGAAACGCTATGCATCCCTATGCTAAACAGTTCATTAAAATCAACTTACAAAAGCTTTTTGGGGTTATTAATAAAATGCAATCTGTACAATGTATTTTTTTTTAAAAGGAATTAATCAGAAAATATCTGATTATTCAAATTATGAACTGGCAATGCAAAGGGTGTCTTTTTCCTTCAACACATGAAAAAGATAAAATAATAACAGTGTGTGGATTAAAGGTGATAAACTGGGCGTGAGGGTAACTACGTGTTGCAATACAAGAGCTCTGTTGGTGAAATACCAGCCAATTAGCACATTAACTTTTCTGGTTTGTTCAGTTCTTCACAATGTTTTTTTTATTTCATTTCCACCCCACCTTTGTGGTTCTGCAAAGACACTTAAAGTGCAACAATAAATCACAACAAGGAATCAAGAAGCCAGCAGTCTTTTCATATTTGTAAGGGGTAGAGGTTTGGGTGGAGTGGTTTGAAAGAGAAAGAAAAAAGACAACCCGACCAAATGCTTTCATTTTCAAAAGAGATTGGATGATAATGCAAACAAGATTTTCCAGATCTTAGTATATTTTCTAAGCAACATTTGGTGACAAAGAGACAGAAAAAGAGAGAGAGAACAACCCCAGGCTCAGCAGCACCCCCAGGTCATGGGAGAGTCACCCTTCCACCTGGTAACCGAGCCTTATGGAGAAGAAGCTTGGAGAACAGAAGACGGAGAGGTGACATGATGGGCATCCTTAAATATCTGAAGGGACGTCACGTAGAAGTGGGAGCAAACTTAATTTCCCCTGCTCCAGAGACTAGAATGTGAACCAATGGATTCAAATGGCAAGAAAAGATATTCCACCTACTCATTAGCAAAAACTGTAAGATCCATTTGACAGTGGGCTAAATTGTCTTGGTAGGACAGTGGACCCTCCATTTTTGGACATCTTTTAACAGAGATTTGACAGGTATCTTTGTGGAATGCTTCAGTTGTGCACTCCTGCATGGCCCGGGGTTGGACTCAGTGGCCCTTGTGAACCCTTCTGTCTCTTAGATCCAATGATTTTACCTCCCATCAACAGAGTTGCAGCAAAATTAGACAGAAAATGGGGCCATTTTCTGCCCAAACGGTTATAGTGCTATTATTCCACTTTCAACACCCTATGGAACCCTGGGGTTTGTAGTTTAGAGAGGGGCATTTAGAATTCTCAGCCAGAGAGTCCTTTGGCCTCAGTAAGCTACAAACCCCAGAACTTCACAGGAGGTTGAAAGTGGAACAATAACACTATAACAGTAGAGTGCGGAAATGGCCAGAGAGAGAGAGTAGAAAAATAGAGAAAGTTTTCCTCAGCATTTGGAGGGTACAGAGGGATGTTGTAAGAAGTAGAGAGAGAGAGAAGCAAGACAACTCCTGCTACAAATAACAATAAACACACACATACACACACATGGGCATTGGATTTGACAATTAGTATTTTTGGGAGAAGGAGCAGTGGATGCATTGGAATGACATTTCCAGTTAGAGAAGCCATCTTTTTATAGAATCAACAATAGTCTATGTTAGGAGAGGAGGAAATTGCTTTTGTTGTCTTAGGCCATTTCCGCACTAGACTGCTATTGTGCTATTATTCCACTATCAACATCCTATGGAATCCTGGACATTGCAGTTTAGGGAGGGGCCTCAAGGCCTCATCCACCCCAGGATTGCATAGGATGTTGAAAGTGGAATAATAGCACTATAACAGTCTAGTGCAGAAATGGCCTTAGTGTTCTGTTAATTTTTAGTCTCAGCGCTAATGTTGAGGATTAGTTTTTAACCTTAGTTTTTAGCTTTTAGCTTTTAGTGGATTTAGGATAAGTTTATATTACCTTTTGTTTCTTTTTTTCTGTGTGTGAAGTTCAATGTTTATTTTTGTTTATTTTGCATGTATGTGCTGTATAGTTTTTATAAAGTATATGTATTTAAAAAAAAGAAAGAAAGAAAGAGAAGAAAATTCTACTTTGATTTCAGATGATGGAGCATCTCAATTCACAGCCCCTGAAGAGTTTATTGGTCAGGTCTGTTCATCCTCAAGAAAACAACTCTATAAGGTATAACAGTCTTTTAGATTTCCTGAATTCTTGCAGCAACTAAATCCCCGAACCGCAAAAAGTTTCACAGCTGAGCTACGGGGGGGGGGGGGGAATATCTGCTTTCTTAAAGTGTATACTGATCTGTAAGAGGAGAATCTACTCTTAAAGCTGCAAAATGATTGAGCTAGAGCCAATTCTATCCAATCAATGCCTGGTAAAATTAATTCCACCACCATCCCACAAGCCGCACATATCTCTTTCACTTAGCCACTGGGACACAGGACGGGTGTAATGTAAGCCAGGATGAAAGGCAGAATGGGAGACAGATGAACTTTGGCCCAATTCACATGATTTTTTTCCAACTTGGGAAAAGAATTCCATGGATCTGAAAGGGAAGGGTGCAGCAATAATGATGGGACTGCCTAACCCTGAGCAATGTAGGGCTTGTTCAGCATCTCAGCAGAGCTAAATGGGATGAATTATGCCTAAACTGCAGGGTTGTCTCAAGCCACTTTGTGTGAAAAGAAAATGGCAATACTCCCTTGTTCCCTGTATCGAAGTCAAATGGACGCCCAGTTGAATTTTACATGACCCCTGGGTAACCTTAGGTCGCACTTTCCCAGCCTCAGTCACACTCTCCCAGCCTCAGGAGGATGCAAAGGCAACTCCCACCCCCAAAACAAATCTTGCCAAGAGAACCTTGTGATAGGGTCGTCCTGAGATGGAAGCAACTGGATGGCACATGGCAACGACAACTGGCAACTGTATAATCTCTCTCACTACACCTGAGCAACAATTTTAAGATGGGAATCATGTGACCCTCCTTAAGTTGTAGGACTGCAACCCCCAGCATCCTTCACTATTGATGATGCTGATTAGAGGTGCTGGAAGTTGCACAGGTGGTGGACCTCACAATTCCTATCTCTGGTTTAAGGGTTGAGGAAGTGCTGCGTGACACACACAATTCTATTCCCCGAGAAAGGAAAATTTCCTGGGAAGGGGACATTCTCAGGAGGAACAGCTAGGTGACTACCACTGTTTACTAATCAATCCTTCCTTGACTAGTAAAAAATTTGGTATATGACTGTTCACTTATAAATATGGTTCCTTCTTAGACATGAGATGCACCAAGTTCAGCACTGTTTGCTAAAAACCCAAAGTCCAGCTTGTTCTAGATGGTCTACCCTGAACTGGACAGTAGTTTCCACAGTAAACCTTTTGTGTTTCTCTGAGCTATACCATCCATTTAAAATACAGATATGTGGAAATCCAAAATCTTCCATGCATGCTTCTACCTTTTCAAATAGTATCAGTGATGGTACCCAAAATAAGGCCAGGTAGAAACAGTACTAAATATATTGTTGCACATAAATATATTGCTTTTTTTCTCTCATGTGCTATGATGAACATCCCCATAAAACTTGCAAAGTTTACTTTCTGGGCCCACAACTTTCAGAATCCCCCAACCAGCATAGTCACTATGGAATTCTAGGAATTTTAACCTCCCACCGCCACCAAAAAAAAGTAATTTCCCCAAACTTTACACTGGTATACCTTTATTTTGACTTTTCTGGTGTAGGCAAACATTGATAGCAGGCAGTAACGGGGAAAGATTAATCCCCCAAGAAGTTCAAAAGTAAAACATTTCAGGAAACTCTTAATCTTCCGCAGAATGAAGGATTCCCCAAAGTTAGATGACTTTTACTTTAAAAAGTCTGAAATACAGTTCCTGTAGACAGCCAGCATGGTGTCGTGCTTGAACATTGGACTATGAGCCTGAAGACCAGAGTTCGATTCCCGACTCAGTCATGGAAACCCACTGGGTGACCTTGGGCTCATCACATACTCTCAGCCCCAGAAAACCCTGTGGTACATCCACCTTGGGGTTGCCATACATCAGAAATGACTTGAAGACACACAACAACAACAACAACAACAACAACAACAACAACAACAGTTCAAAAGTTGTCACAAGAACGACAAAAGCATGAGAGCAGCCCTTCCAGATTGGACCAAAAGACCATCTTGCTTCCAACAGTGGTCAAGTGCCAACAAATAATCTGCTATGGAACTTAGAACTCCCACCAGTTACTGAGATTACTTTCCTCTACTATGGTTGTCAGTGATTGGGAGATGTTACCTTCCAAGAAGTGCTCTTGTCAGTTGTAAAAATACAGTTAAGTAACTCACAGCTTGCTGTTTTTTCATGACACTCATAATCAGCAGTCTGGTCTATTAAATGGGAGGCCCTGATCCAGGAAAGGAGTGGAAGAGAGAACAACTCTTGTGCTGTTATAGATTCATCAACCTGTGTGGGAAAGGGAGGTCTCTTTTTTCTAAATACACACACACACGTCCATTTATGGATTCACCAATTAATTCCGATCCAGGTTTAAAATGGAAAATCTGGCCGCCCAAGCCCTATCTCAACTTTCTTGCATGCAATTTAGCATTTATTAACACTCTGAGGCAGGTAAAAGTTGGTTACAGAACCTCTTTAGAGGCCTAAGTGTATGCTGGAATAAAACCGCATGGTATAAAAATTGCATTTAGCAGTTAGGAAATAAACACCTTGAATTTTATTCACTCGTTTAAAGCAGCCCCAAAACTTTCGCCTTGATGTGCTTTTATGCCCGAGGCCCTCGCGACACACCTTTTAACCTTTCAGCACTCAGAAGTACAGCCGGGAGAGCTAAAATGTGGGTGCGTATGTGTGTGTTGGGGAAGGGGGGAGAAAGGTCATAAAACACAGGACACGTAATAAATTGACTTGCAGAATGGTGGCAATAAGAGCACTGAGGTAAGTTTCTGTGGAAAAAGGGGCAGCAGTGTTTCTCCCGAATACAACGCATCTGCTATTTTTTAATACCCATGCATACCGAGGAATGGCACCAACTTGTTAAAAGCAGGGAGCAGCATTCCTTGAAAGTATATTAAAATGTTTTTATTTTAATTCCTTGGCGATTTAGGGAGCAAAGCACAAATGTCTGCAGAGGCCTGGGAGGTCAGATGTCAATTCAGTACAGACTTTCTTCTTGCAAGTCCTCCCATTTTCTTGGATTCCAGGTCCCATCATAACCTAGCCGGTCTCGCCAATGGTTAAGAAGAGCTATCCAATAGCTTTGGAGGGAAATTAAGGCTAGGAAAGGCTGGATCAGTGACAGAGATGCTCTTTTCAAAATTCTAATATATACCAGTTGAGTATCCCTTATCCAGAAATCCGAAAACCTCCAAAAGCCAATATTTTTGGCCACCAACAGCCCACTTCCACCTTCCAGAGAGTGGCTGCGGCTCTCCTGCTTGTTTGTGTCTTAGATCCTCAGTTTCTCTCCAGCTTCCCATCTCACATACAAGTACTGAATGAATGAGATGTGAGGCTGGAAAGAGATGCAAGGATTTGTGAAGAAATAACAACAACAAATGTATTTCTTACTCACCTCTCCCTAAGGCTCAAGGCAGGGTATGACATAAGTTAGAATACAATTTAGAACACACTGTAGATTAAAATACACTAAAATACATAAGACCATTTGAAACATATCAGTTTAAAATTCATAATTAAAAATTGATTGGGTAGTTCCTGTAAGAAGAGATAGGTCTCTAGAACTTTTAAAAATCTGGACAATGTAATTTGCTGTCGCATCTCTTCCGGCAGGTCATTCCACAGTCTAGGGATGGCCGATGAGAATATCCTCTGGGAAACGGTGGGAATCTAAACACAGCGCTCCATGCAAAGCAGCATCTGCAGTGCTCTGGTTCATCCCCAGAGATCTCCTCTACAGTACTGTATTTAATGTATATGCAAATACAGGTATTCCAAAATTCAAAAATATCAAAAATATGACACACTTCTGGTTACAAGCATTTTGGATAAGGGGTACTCAGCCCGTATAGACTTTATCTATACCTTCCAGGCTCACATCCTGAATTATGATTTAGTTATCCCTTGGCTCAGGGACATCACCAGGGGTGTAGCTATGGGGGAAGCCAAAATTAGGTCATTAGGCCCAAATATTCCGACACCCCAATGGCACTTTTCTTCATTTCCCAAATATCTAGCATTGCAGGGAAGACATTCACACCTAGACCTCTTCTATTTGCTGTGTTCACATTCCGTTGGTCGTTTTGTTCACCCTTTTTCTTTGAGTACTTGAACTGCATTTCTTAGTGCTCAGCTGAAGTTTGAAGTCACAGCAGTGATTGAAATTTGGAGAATAAAGGGACATTTTGTCCAGGGGAGAAGAATCATTAAGTGGAGGGGGCAACACTCTCATTTTCCCCCTCCATAGTGACACTTGAGTGGTTTGAGTGTTGGACTGTGACTCTGGGGAACCAGGGTTCGAATCACCCTGGTTCCCCATGGAAACCTAGTGGGTGACCTTGGGCAAGTCACAGCTTCAGAGGAAGGTAAAGGGCAAGCTCCGTCTGACAAATCTTGCCAACAAAATCCAATGACAGGTTTGCATCAGGGTTGAAGTAAGTCAGGAATGGCTTGAAGACACAACGCACTGTGACTTGGGGAGCTTATTGGGATACCAAAGCTTCACTGGACCTAGACCCCCTGGACAAGGCTGCATGCTGTCTGCAATCTGCGTGATTCCCACTCCAGGCTGATAATACTGAGTTAGATGGACCAATCGCCTGAGTCCATGGACAGTAGCTATGTGTTTTCATCTGAATAACCCAAGGCAGTAATATTCAAAATTTCCTCTTTGGCTGCCTCCTCCCTGTGCTCTTGCCTTTTCTCCGCAAAGGAGGCCAGGCAGGCCCTTGCGCTCCGGGCCCTTTAAATCAAATAAAAAAGAGACACGCCACTCAACCCTCCTTCGCAGTGTGTTGCACATCTGATCGTGTCTCCTCTTTGTGAGCACGACTCTGGAGCTTCCTTGCTCCCAGACAAAAGCCACCACTTACACGCACCGTCAGATAAAATGCCTTATCTGTCGGCAGCACTCTGGTGAATTAATCATAATTCAATAGGGTTTGCTAATCAAGATTGGAGATGAATGTTCTGATAAAACAATCAGATTGGCCTCATCTGTCATTAGCTGACAGCCGCTTTCGGCGGGACACTCACTTGGCAGTACTACCCTGGTTCGGATTGCGGCGGTATGGTCCAACGCACTGGCAAGCAACTGCTCGTGATTGTAACCCTTCAGGCCTCTGGGCAAACACTAATTAATTCTTTTTCTCATCCGCCCTTACCTTTCCTCCTAAGTACACACAGAGCTGTGTGGGCAGAGTACAGTAATGCCCTGAACTCAAAGGTCCTCCCACCCTGTCATGGATCCTAACCAAATTTTTGAACAAGGAGTTCACTTAGTAATTTCCCTGAAATAACAAGAGATAGATGGAACCTGTTGAGCAAACCAAGCCTTGATTTATGGACGAGGTAGGCGAGACTTGCTCCGAGCAGGAAGGGGTGCTGTGGGGGGGGGATGGAAGAGAAGGTTGAGGAGGGGGTCACCAGGACAGAAAAGAGGTAAAACTTAATATATTGTTAAATGTGACTAATTACGAAGCCAGTCACGTCCCGTTGTCACTAAAATTGTTCTCTTTTTTGCCCGCTTCTGCATTCTTTGGGGGTAATTTACAGTGCCGCTCGGAGCAGTTTGCTCAAGTTGAAAGCATAAAATGAAAGCCTTCATTGTCTATTGACATATTTTTCTTGTTAAGCAACATTTAAAGTATCCAGACAAGATGCTGTAATGGTGGGTTAGCCTACAAGTGCAAGTTCAGCCTGTCGGAGTCAATAATACATTAGCGTGAGAAAAAAGAAACAAGAACAGGAAGCATCAGGAGGCGTGGGTATATGCTCACTATTACTGGGATTGCAATTGTTCAAAAGAGGTTTCAAATCTGGGTTCCTAAAATGCCACCTCTTCTCACGAGAACGGACCTGCTTTTCAAAATTTAGATATTAATTTATTGAATTTATATCCCGCCACTCCCAAAATTCCCACGCCTTTCAAAATTGGCACCAAAGGCCTTTTCCCAACTGCCAATGCTTTTACATTGTAGGTGGGTGATGGTTGTGAAAGCTGGACAGAGAAGAAAGGCGATAGGAAGAAAATCAACTCCTTTGAAATGTGCTGCTGGAGAAGAGTTTTACAGATACCCTGGACTGCTAAAAAGACAAATGAATGGTCCCAGAGCCAATCAAGCCTAGAAGCCAAGACGGCTAAACTGACACTGCCATGCTTTGGCCGTATCATGAGAAGGCATGACTTACGAGAAAAGACAGTAATGCTTGGTAAGGTAGAAGGCAGTAGGAAAAGGGGAAGAGTACAAGGAAGGAAGACACATCCCTGAGTCTGAGCAGGGTGGCTGAGGATAGGGTGACTTGATGGTCTCATTCACAGGACTGCCATAAGCTGAAATCAACTTGATGGCAGCTAGCGACAAAGTGATGACCAAAGAAAGGGTCTTTTTTCATGGCGATACAATTACTTTGCAATATTCTCCATTAGGCTGTTCACCTGACATGCAGTTTCACAGATTTTCAAGCACCAGCTAAAACAGATATGGCATGGGAAGTCTTTTGTAGGTTACAACTTCTAAAGTTAAATATAATGGCCTGGATCCTAATTGTAGTTCCAACCGGACTATACTCATGGAACCAAAAGGATTGACCTACGTGTCAACTCACCATTCAACAACTGAGTCAATGAATCTTCTCTAGTCAAGATGTATCAGTAGGATTTAAGACATCTTTTGTAAAAGAAACAATCCTTAAAACATTAGAAAAATAGTAAAGAAAAGAGATCAAACTTGCTAAAACTCAAAATAGCAGCATCAAAATAAAGGCCTGGGCTATTCTCTCTCAACACACACATACAGAAGTGAGTGTCCATCAATCAACAACTTAGGTGCTCTCCCCCAATTAAAAAAAATAACTTTATAGAACGATTAGAAAACTGTTTTGGCTTCTGCTTTCTTTAATGGCTCAAAATAAAATTGATCTGAATCCAAGGTGGCAGATTAGAACATATATCTATGTTCATTACATATGTGGGTGGGTGAGTGTTTGTATAATAAACACATACAAATATACCTCAGTAGCCAAGAATTTAAGTAAGTAAGTAAATAAATAAATATGGCTATAAATTTATTTTTTTTCTCTTTAGGGCAGTGAGGGGCAACTTAGTACAAAAGAGTTAACGGTTTAATTAACTGTTACTGAGGTCAATACCTGTCTTAAGAACAACTAACAATTTTACAAAACCAAAATTTAAACAAAAAGGCTAATGTGACGTAAATGTATTTCAGCCTGGAGTTTGTTAACCTTTCTGTGACTTTCCTTTTTTATCCTTCCCCTCCTTCTATCATCGTCTTCCAGCTCCTCCCTTTCTCCTCCTTCCTTCTTCATTGCCAAACGTTGCCTCTCTTAATCAATCCTGAGCCACACACGGGGTCAAGAGAACCAACTTCCTTCCCTGATAGCCTCCAGTGCTCCCACTCCTGGGGATAAAAATGTTTCAAATGGACTTCTATTCGAGGAAAATCAATAAGTGATTACTGCAAAGATTTGTATTGATTCTCCTATTGCATTGCAAAAAGAGCTCCCGAAAGAGGAAAAAAGAAAAAAAAAATCTTCACGGCTTCCTTCCCTTCCATTTTCAACTTCACAGAACTTGGGGCAAATCGTTGGACAAGCTGGAAAAAAAAAAGCAAAAGAGCAGCTGGAGGTTGATTTAATAAGACCAACTTCTCTTCATCTACTTCGATGATCTGACTAACTGTGTTCCCTCCACCTTTCAAATGATTTTATTACTCCTTTGGGCCCTTCTGTTATAAAGCCTTGCATCCCTGTTTTGATTCTGACCCTGTGAAACAACAACTGAGTTTTACTCATTAACTGGTTTCTTAAAAAGGAATGGCAACTTCGCACGACTTCTGAGAATGAAACTGGGACCCCTGTTTCTTCTCTTTCCCACTACACAGTTATATAGCACTATGATTCCTCTTCATTTGCCATGGTTCCATCCTGTGGAATCCCAGGGTTTGAAGTTCAATGGAGCACTATAGCTCCCTGGCTGAGAATTCTCAGTACCCTTTCATAGACTGCATATTCCAAGATTCCATATGATGAGACCAGGACAGTTAGTGGAATCTTAGCGCTATAACTGCCGAGTGCGAATGGGGCCCAAGTCACCTTGCACTTCTTTAATTAGGAATTGTTTAAATGGGCACAAATCCTTTGTATGGTGCAGGCACTCCTTTCAGTGTAAAGCAGCACTTAACCTGGAGTCCAGGGACCCCTCGGGGTCTACAGAGCCCTTCCAGGGTGTCTGCAAAGCCCTGCTGCTAGATACCAACATCTGCAACAGCAACAGGGGCTTGTCCAGGGTCACCCAGTGTCTTAGCAGGGCTTGAATCCTAGTGTCTAAAAGCCATCCATCCATCCATAAATATATATATATATATATATATATATATATATATATATATATTTGCATGGTTAAATAAATACGTGCATATTTAAATCTAAATTTAAATATTTAAATCCTAAGTTAAGTCTTGGAGGTCCCTGGCAACAAATTATATTTACAGAAGGTCTCCAGTAAAGAAAAGGTTAAGAACCACTGGGGATTGACTGGTTCATTCATGCTTTCTACTACATATACCAGCTTTCTCTAAACTGGTAACTTCCAGAAGTATTGGACTAAAACTCCCATCACCCACAGAGAGTTAGATAATTGGAATTGTGATCCCCAGGTCCCTGGCTGTTGAAGGCTGATATATGTGCCAATAATGCACTAAATTCTCCAAACAAACAGTATGGTTTATGCATAAAAAGCAGCTTATGGGAGCTCTCAAATTTTGCATTAATGCTATCAATACTTTTTTGAGGGTGAGGAAACCTTAAGAAAAGAAAGAAATCCTCCCACTCCCTTTTACTGCAGACATGAACTGGAAATTATTTAATGTCCAAAGCAGGCATGATGTTAAAATATATCTTTCTATTTAACATGCATGCCAGCTACTGGGTGCAAGTGGTAATTATCAGGATTACAAAGAAAACCACTTGTTTGAAGTCAGTTTTAATATTTAAAAGAAAGTGTCCATTGGTGTCAACGAAGGATTCCTCCCAACAAAAACCAACACTTCAGGAAAGATGGCTTGACATGCTACTGCCGTTAACATTATATCTGCATACGTGATAAACGCAGAACAAGTGCAACGCCGTCCCATCAACATTCAGCTCCAAAATTTTGACCTGCCCCCAAGCCCCCAAAGAGAGCTTCCTTGCGGAATGGGGATTTGAACACAATTTTTGCTAACAATTTTCTATATGAAACCCTAGACGATCTTCTTTTAAAGACTACAAAATATAAGATCCAGTGTAACTGTAAGCAAAACATACGTTCTACAAAAACAGACAAGGCCTTTCTCAAAAAAAAAAAAGGGGGGGAAGGCAATTAATAGAGAATATAGAATAGAAAGTGCTTGAGGGATTCGACTTTTTTCTTCCAAAGTGTGGTAGGAATTGATCTGTACCTTCTGAATAAAGGCATAGATTTGTTGTTGTCAGCTACCATCAACTCAGCTTTGACTTATGGTAACCCTCTCAATGAGAAATTTCCAGGTCACTCTATCATTAACCACCCTGCTCAGGTCTTGCAGATCCAGGGATGTGTCTTTCTTAATAGAGTCTATCCATCTGTGATGTGGTCTTCCTCTTTTCCTACTGCCTTTCCAAGCAATATTGTCTTTCCTAGTGAGTCAGGTCTTCTCATGTTATGGCCAAACTACAACAGCCTTCATTAGTTAGTTTGTTCATCAGTTAGTTTTGCACATCCTGAATATTTTGACATATTTCACAATGATGTGCAATTGAGTGATCATCTAATTTGCATGATTTTTACCTCTAGCCCCTCAAGAGAGAGAAATAGTGTGAGGGTGTCTCATTCCAGAGGAGGATCACACATTTTTTGGACAAGAAAGTAGGAGATGGAGCACAAGGACGGTCCGTAACATATAATAATTTGGGCTCATTCTCTCTCTCCCACCCAGTTCTCTTGTCTTCATCACACTTTTACCCAACACCTTGGCACTCAGTGTTCAGAACTTTTCACTGCTCAGACCTGAAAATGAACCATTTATTTGCAACATTTTTTGGCACATGTTTAATTCCAACAATAACTCAAGGACGTGGCAACAAGGCATTGCACAACAAAGAAAGCTGCCTTCTTTCCATTCCAATCTCATCAGATTATTTCAAAATGTAATTTTAAATGTCAGGAATTCCAATCAAAGCAGCATCTACCTCGTTTTCACATTCTGTTCATCAAAAAGCCGATACCATTACATTAGGCACATAATACAGAAGCAATAAGTAGTAATCTCATTTTTACACGGGAGGTATTACGGTCTTCTCTATCTGATCCGTGAATCAAAACAGGCCATCATTCCATTTCCATTCAGGGACACTAAATTCCTCAATGCGCAAAGGGTATATATTTTATTAAATAAACACAAACTAGGATATAATGGCATGCATTTGTTTTCATTACAAGTCGTAATGCAATATTTCTCCAAGGCTTACTACATTAGCATGTCTCTCCATGTTCTCAGTGCCTTTGAACTTCCTGAAAAGCTACATCTGTTAGCTCCCTTGTATACAGCAGAAAGTTACACAGCGAATTAAGTTTTAATACAAATTGCTTTGTTCCCTATTAAGATTGATGTCGGACAGTGTGTACTGTAAGTTGCAAAACTTGCAATTACAGTTCACTGCAATTATCTCCGGTTGTTAATAGCACAAGATAGCATGTCACTTTCTACCCAGTGTATAATTTATCATTTGCTTTTCTTTTTTCTTTCGTCCAACCCGCCCCCCTTTCCCCCTCCCTTCTTTTCCCCATGAACTCTTGTGGTATTTCCAAATGTATAATCTTGTTGTATTTATTTCCCAACGGCCCAACAAAATGAACACAAGTGCTGACTAGAACAAACTAAAAAGCAGTGCTATTGACAAGACGTCAGCCGGGTAGTAATGAACACCCTGCCTCGACTTTCACCTCTCCGAGCTAGCAGCTTTAATTTATGAATAAAGCAAACGAGAGACAACCTCCAGTTTTATTATACCCTCAGTGCTGTTTCAAATAAAGTAATTAGAAGGTCAAGAGACAGGGCTAGGGAGCCAAATATAAATGCAACCTTTCTGCACTCGCTTTTTTCTCCCCTTCCAAGAATAAAAAAAAAAAATACAAATAACATCTTGAGTGTCCAAAAGAACATTTATTTAATCCATCGTTAGTCTTCCGCTAAATGCAACAGTGCTCCTTATGCTACTTTGGCCAATCCAAAACAGCGATAGCTTCATTGCTTTGTTTATTAACGGACTTCATGGGGAACATAGCTAGGGTTTTTAAACTTAACGTAGAGGTTCCCTGCCCATGATGTGCTATGTAATAAAGGTCTATTTTGTGTGTGTGTGTATGTGTGTGTGTGTGTGTGGCTGTTGACTTATGGTGACCCTGTGAATTTCATATAGTTTTCTTAGGCAAGCAATGATCAGAGATGGTCTGCTGGTTTCTTCTTACTACTACTACTACTATTATTATTATTTGTTTGATTTATATCCCACTTTTCTCTCAAATGGGACTCAAAGTGGCTTACAATACAAATTAGAACATCTAAAACAATATGGAGTACAAAAGTTTAAAAAGCATTCAGTCAAATGAATTTAAATTAAAACACAACTTTTAAAAGATTAACATTAAAAAAAAACTAAAACACTTAAGTTATTCATACATTAAAATCTGAATTAAACAAAGGCCTTGAGTTTTTCAAGTTTCCAAACATGGAAACCATGATCATACCATAAATGAACCATTAAAAATTTCTGTAATATGGAAGGTGATAACTTTACTTTTAAAAAATGAAGGATATCTTTAAAGGTCTTATGTATTTCAACCCTGTTTGAGGCACATTTGTAATGGCAGGATGGGTAGAAGTGAACCAGCATGGACCACTAGCTATTTCTGGGGAGACCACCAAGAACCTGCAAGAACCTTCAGAAGTTTTTTCCTCAGAAATATAGCCTAGAGCACCTTACTGAACATAGGGCAGAATTCTGTTGGCACCACTGATACCTGTAAGCTCCCTGAGATATGCAACTGTACCTTTTTTGGCTGTTGCGCAATGGAAGTAGCTCATGGTTGGACAAGCTGAGTTCCACAAGCAGAATTACTTCATATGGGTCAAAATCCTATTTTAGTCTTGACTAGGAGTCCAGAGGTTGCATTTCCTGGAACTAACCATATGTTGACCCAGTTAATGGGGTTAACTAGTGGCTCCTCCCAGATGGTGGGCCCCCCTTCCTAGAGACTGGCTTTGCTGACTGAGGTGTGCCTGTATAGGATCAGAGCTTTGAAGTGCGCATTGCAAACAGGTGATGACATGATTCACTCTGGATTTTGGCTTGGACCTTAGAGAAGCTATTGAAGTGTCTGACCTCTTTCCCCAAAATAGATCTAACACCCCAGATAGTGGCTTTAAAGTTCAGAATAACACCTCAATGGACCACCTTGAAGACACTGGAGCCACCAACCTTTATAGGTTGCTATAAATGAAAGTTCCTAAAAGCAGTTCCTGAAAGAAACAAGCAGAACGAAAGCAGTTCCTTGATGTAGTAACAGTTCCCGGTTACCATTTTAGGGGCACTTCAGGGCCATTTTGAGAAACATTTTTAAAAGTTCATACTATTCTTTCATTATTCCCAAGGGTTTTCTGAGTAATGAAAAGTAAGAAAAAAGTAATCTTATATTCTGAGTAATGCAAATTGTCCCATAACACAACAGGAAATAGCAGTGGATAATTTTCTTAACACTATAATGACTAATCAGGAGAAGTTACTTTTCAAAAGCTTCTCAAAAACTTTCCAAGCTCTGCATAGGATCTAATTCCTCTGACAAAGGGTTAAAGCTAAACTCATACGGACATTTGATTGAAAAGAGATTGAATATCAATTCCAAAGAGGATTTTGCTTTAGGAAAATCCAATTATAGAGAATTCATTTGCCTTTTCGTCTTCCTATGCTCTACTTCATTTTTTCCCTGTAATTTCAAGATTCAAACCCTCCTTATTTTGACAGACATTCTGAGGATGGGAATCTGATGTCAAAACTTAGCCAAACCTTCATCTGTTTCATTTTTTATTTTTGAAAACCTAAGTTAGAATTCTGTTTCTGAGAATAAACGGATATGGATCAGAAAGATTTTTCTACCAGCTAGCCTCCCTTTCTGGATGTGAGTTCACAAGCAATGCCTTTAATCATATTTTTGTTGATTATTTATTAGTTTCTGAGGGAAATCAAAGGATGGACAACCTAAAATATGTCTTCCATAAAATATTTCCTGAATCACAAGCTGTAGTAAAGAATTTATAGGAAGTGTCTTTCATGTGCCGATATGACCTGATTGAGGGATAAAATATATGTCTTTGACATGCAGGCAACATGCAAATGAAGAATGGTCCCAAAATGGAACACTATATCATGAATATCTGACTGGCTAGATGTTAGTCTAACACTACCTGAGTAGGGAAATCTATAGGGGTTAGCTAGGAAGTCTCAGCAGAAAGCATTTCCATCTTTTCACAGGAGACCTGGACACAGAATGCTAATGTTAACTCAAAAGAGAGAGAAAGAGAGAGAGATTGAGAGAGAGAGAGAAGAAGTCCTCAAATGCATAAAAAAGGAACAATTGAAAATGCAGGTGTTTCTTGTGACCTATACTTCTAGAAGAAGGTTGCCTTCAATGCACAATATACTAATAAAATCCTTAACCACCAGCTCCAATTCCTGGCTGAACTTTGAAAACAGGGCAAAACATAGCAGGTACAATCAGGCAAAAAGTTCCTTTATTTTGGCTACAACTTTCAGAATCCATCAGCTAGCGTTGCAGCTGAAATGTTTTCAAGCTCTGAAGAAAAGCAATGCTTTGTGACAAGGCACACTATGCCTTTTTAATTGGAAAGAAAAAAAAACTTACAAAATGTCTTTTGTCTTACAGAAACTAGCAGGTGAAGATGGAGAGAATCTAGCCCCCGGGGAGCCACTCCTTGGTGGTAGAACATATACGCTGAATGAAGAAGAGCTAGGGTCTCACCACCAGCATCTCCAGTCCAAAGGATCCAAGAACTGTAGGTTTGGAAGCACTTGGAAAGTCACTGACAGTTGGAGTAGATAAACTGTCCAACGTGCTGGTGTTGCAGCTTCTTATATTCACAAGATCATTTGTAAGGTAACAGTTCTGTGTCTGAATGAACATCCAAGTCTTGGCTTTTATTACTCTTATTGAAATAAGAGCCACTCCCTACTACTGTGGCCTCCGAGGGAGAGACGACCAACCAGGCATTGCACCATCATGCCTTGATCTCAGCAGCTAGTGAGGGAACCTCTCTCTGTCTTCCCACTGCCATCGCTCTGGCCTTTGAGGGAGAGGAGAACAGCCAGCATTTGCTGGACTTAATCTCGTATCCCACTACCACCCCTCTTTCATTGTGGGTCCTTTCTTTTTAGATTGTAAGTCTGAGGGCATGGAACTGTCATATTAACAACTTGGAAGCTCTTCTGGGAGCATTTTTTTGGCTGAAAGGTAGGCTATAGATGCTCTAAATAAGTTATAAAAGTTAGATTTTTAGTTGAACTTTGTTTTGAATTTTTGTAAGCTGCTTTGAACACCCTGTCCGGAGATACATAGAATACTTGCCCTTTGCCCCAAAAAGCAACATACCCTGACTACAAAACTCCAAGAAACACATCTTTCCTCCCATATAAGATCCATTGCCATCTATTTCTGCCCCAAGCTTTCAAAGACACATAGGCCATTTCCACACTACACTGTTATAGTGCTATTATTCCACTTTCAACAACCTGTGGAACCCTGGGATTTTCAGTTTAGGGAGGAACCTTTAGAATTCTCAGCTAGAGAGCTCTTGGGCCTCAGTAAACTACAAATCCCAGAATTCCACAGGATGTGGAAAATAGAATAATAGCACCATAACAGTGTGGTGCAGAAATGGCCATAAAGAAAAACGGTATTTCCCTCAGGGACTCAAGTGTGTGCACAATCAGATGACACTCCACTTTAGTAGCTGGGTTTTTTATATATATACACACACACGCAATGCACACTTTCACACACACATATAAGGGGAGACAGTGACCATTTCTATAAAATAACTTATGGAACAGTGAATGATTTACAGCTTCGAGTCACACCATTATGAGGTTTGGGTTGGATTTTCTCCCTCCTCTGTACAAAAAAAAAAAAAGCAAAAGCTGGTTATTACTTAATTCCTAGGTGTGTTTGGGAAGAAAACAAAGATAAATTTGTTCATGAATGAATCGGCGCCCCAGGTAAAAGCCCAGGTGTTCTTTCAACTGAGCTGTGAGACTAATTTCTTCCTAGCCCTCCAGGAACCAGCTGAAGATGGATACCAGCTGGCCTATCTTCAAATCTCACATACCAACGTCTCTCCCTGATTTGCCAATTTCCTTCTATCCCCGGAAGCTCCACCAATATTTTCAAGTCCTTTGAACAGCAGCAATTTTGAAGACAACGGTTGTTTAAAAGTCTCCCATTAAAGATAGCTCCTGCATTAAAGCAGCAAAGAGGGAAGAAACAGAGAGATGTCTCCTTGAAAGAGGCTAACAAATCCATTGTGGTCTTGATCCTCCCCTGAATTTCATTGCTTATGCCCAAGATAAAAGGAATTTGTGGCTATGCCATTTCCCCAGAGAATCTTGAGAACTATAAATCTCTAAAAGACTGTTCTCACAAACATGTGCCAAGCTCCAGTTCCCAAGGTTCTTTCGAGTATGTCATGATGGTGCAATATGGGTACGTGATGGAAATAACCCTTGTCTGAGAACCTGAACACATCACTGTTAAACATGCTTTCAATGCAGCACATGGCTAGGCCAGTGTGTGCATTATGCATACTTCACCTTCATGCACCAAGAGTTTGTTTGTTTGCTTAAACTTGCAGTAGGTTGTGGGGCTTCCCATAGAAAATTCCAGTACATTGAGGGTTGAGGACAAGCTTAACCTTGCTAAACTCAGAAAAAGTTAAATTATGAGAATACTTACCTGTAGTTTGAAGCAGTACAGGCCTTACCTGAGCTTAGCACCTCATCTAATGTTTGGAGGCTTATTTCCGTAAAAATATATGTGCCACCTTTTGTATTTTGTAATATTTTCATTTCCACAAGCCTTTTTTTTTTTTTTGTAAACAGAAGGGTAAAACACACACACAGGTCTGTGTTCCAATTATGTGATTACATGAATTTATATTACGTATATTATTACGTACAATTACTCTCTCTTGGTTAAAACACCATGATAAATATATACAAAATTATACACCAAAACTTTAATTAGAAGTCTATTAAATACAGCAGGCATACCTCTCAAAGAGGTACACCTCATAGCTGCGAGGGATGAAAAATAGAACAAATATACATAAACATGGATTGATGTATCGTTTTATATGTTCTTTTTTATAGGTTCTTTTTTTTCTTTTTTTCTTTTTTTGTGGATCCAAATTCAACTTTTGTTGAGATGGGTATGCACAGTTTTGGTTTTAAAAGTGGTCGCAGTTTAGAAATATGAAAACAACCACTTGCCATAGATTACTTATTCATTTAAATGCCACTTTTCCTCTGAGGAGCCCAGGGTCTATAAGGATCTCTGCCTTGCTTCTATTTTATCCTCATTACATCTCTTTGAGGTAAATAAGCCTAAAAGACCAGCCCAAGGGGGTCTTTTTCACACATGAACCACTGTGGACCACATCAATGCCTTCTCGAGAAGCCAATTTCTTAAAAAATTGGGTTCTTATACTAATAAAAGACATCGCTGTTGTTGTTGTATGACTTCAAGTCATTGCTGACTTACGGTGATCCTAAGGCACAGGGTTTTTTGGGGCTGAGAGTGTGTGATACTCCCAAGGTCACTCAGTGGGTTTCTGTGGCCAATTGAGAAATCAAACCCTGGTCTCCAATGTTGTAGTAGAAAGGCCAGCTTCCCCATTTTCCCAAAACACAGGAGGCAGGTGTATCTAGAAGGCTTCAAAATATCCTTAGGTGGATGCATGAATCTCAGCTCTGACCTAGCCCTATTCAGGAATCCTGTTACCTGGTTTAAAGAAATAAATGAGGAGAGGAACATCATGCTAGCTCTACTCGCTTTGCTATCCCTCTCCATGTGTGATACCATTAGGATTTTTGCTCTCCCTCCTGCAATGATATACTCCAGAAAGTATCCATCAAGGGATGGAGCAGGGCTGTAGCTATAGGAAAAAAGAGCACATTGTCCCTCCAAATGGGAATTCTGTCTCCCCAATGAAATTTTCCTGCCCTCTCTGAACTGCTCACTCCCTGAAGTCTTCTGTTTGTACTCTTTGCATTCCCTTAGTAGCTTCATCTACCCCTTTTCGGTGAACACCAAAACTCAATTTCTAACTCTGCAATTCACCCGCTGAGATCATCCATCTGTCCCTCTATCGTTTCATTTACATCTCACCTTCTTTCCAGGCTGGGACTCAAAGAGGCTTACAAAATATCAAATGAAAACACACACGGTTAACAATATACAAAAAGTTGTGATTAAAACAAAATGAAAACTACTTGTGACATTAATTTAAAATATACTATAAAAGCAGTAAAATACATTTTTAATAAAAGCTCCTGTCTTATGAAACAATCTTGCTATAGCCTGCTGGGGAAAAAGGTCATCACCTGCCAATGAAGGGATAGAAAAGAGGGTGACATCCTAGCCTTCCTCAAAAGGGCGTTCCAGAGTCTAGAGCAGACACAGAGAAGGCCCCTTCCTCACATTGCCATCCCGTGTGGTTGCAAAGGGGACAGGCTCAAGAGAAGCACCTCTGGTGGAGATTTCAGAGCTTAGGCCGGTCATATGAGAAGAGATACTCCTTTAAATCACCTGGATCCAAGCTACACAGGACTTTATGAGTCATAACCATCACTTTGAATTGTGCTCAGAAAGAGACTGGCAGCCAGTAGAGTTGTTGTAATTAGAGAGTTGTGTGTTCCCTGTCAAATCAATCTTTTTTTTTTCTTGCGTAGAGATTTGTCTCCTTGCCTTAAGACCTGAAGAGGCACCTGAAGAGTGTTCCTTGACACTCCAGACAGCACCCCAAATCCTAGTGACGCTATCCATCCTCATTTCCATTTGGCCAGCAACCTGAGGCTATCCATAGAGGTTGGGGTAGGGATGGTACTCCTCTTTGAAACGCTAAGGACAACACACCTGCATGCGCACACACACACACACACACACACACACACACACTCCAGTCACTGGTAGTGAACTGTGTAATCCTCCCTGTACTTTTGTCCTGGGATGTTGTTGTGTTTCAGACTTTGGATCCTGGCTTCCAGGGGAGAACTGCCTCTATCTAATTTCGTAGATTTCTTAGATTTTTCTTCCCTTGAAACATTTGTCGAGTGAGATAATTTCCACCCTGTATGTTTGCAAAGATTCAAGTCCATATGGTTGCACAGGAAAGAAACAACCATTCAATTAAATTTTTAGTATTTAACTGCATGGTGCTTGGGCTCATGGGTCCAAGGCTTGTTAGCCTCTTAATCCCTTTCCCCTTTTGCAAGATGGTGGAAAATTACATCAGTCCTCCAGCATCTGAGTTGGTTCCTTTTTCTCTCCCAAGCAAAATAGAAGGTGCTATTATAAATAATAATGCCTTACAAAGCTTAGATGCAATGTATCTTTAAGTAGAGGGTTCTCAACTGTGGAATCTCAGGGGGAACATTTATTTTAGACAGCCAGGACTAGGCTGGGAACTGTTTCCCGGGGACATTTTCTTCAGCCGCCTCCAGACTGTGGAATGACCTGCCAGGGCAGATTAAACAGCTGAACATGCTATCTAAGTTCAAAACAGTACTAAGGACTAGTATTTTCTGGCATGTCTATCCAGATGATTTTCAAATTATGCATTTTAAAGTATGAATTGGTTTTATATTCTCTTTTAACTGGTTTCATGTGTTTTGTCACTAGTGTTATGTCTCCAGTCTTGTTGTATTTTAATCTGCTGTTGTTTCCTGCCCAGCCCCATAGGGAGAGGCAGATAATAATAATTTTGGAGATCAGCTCTCAGAATCCCTAGCCATGGGCCATTCTAGCAAAGGCTTGTGAGACTTCAAAACACATGGCAGGCTCCGGAATAAAAACCACTGTTTTACAGAACCCTTCCCTTTTTGCATCCCGAAATAATCTCAGAGAATTATCAAAGGCACCTTAAAGAGAATTAAGCATCCATATTGGATTCTGCTCCTTCAGTGAGGACTCTCTGCAGACACAATACAATTTAAGACCGGATCGCTTTCAGAATAATTTAAGGCTTCCTTGCTTGGACTTCTCTTTGAAGCTCAGGTCCAAATGATAGGAAGCTTTTGATGAAATCTTGCTGTTGCTCTATCTATCTATCTGTCTGTCTGTCTGTCTGTCTGTCTGTCTGTCTGTCTGTCTGTCTATCTATCTATCTATCTATCTATCTATCTATCTATCTATCTATCTATCTACCTACCTACCTACCTACCTACCTACCTACCTACCTACCTAGAAGACCAGACATTGATTCCCTGCTTGGCTCTGGAAACCCACTGGGAGACCTTGTGCCAGCCCCAGAAAACCCCATGATAGATTTGTCTTAGGGTCACCATAAGTTGGAAATGACTTGAAAGACTTTGAAGGAAAGCTAAGTAATCCTAAGAAAGTAAAAGAGGGACCTTGGAGTTATCTCTTAGTACCTGGATAGCACTCTGAGCAGTAGAAACACAGGTCCTTTGTTCTATGGATGGAAATAATATTTGTTATTATTCATTCCTAGGTTGAGAAATGGAGGTCCTGACAACTGGGAAACCTCATTAGGAAGAACAATTTGATTATTTATTTATCTATTTTAATGTTTATTCACATCCCACTTTTCTCCTCAATAACAGACCAACAAGAATCTCAAAGAATTTTCTTCCCGTATCTAAAACACACCGAAAAGTTGCAGAGGATTCTTTTGTGTTGGAAAACATATGGATTCTTTTTTTGCAGGGGGGAAGCTGTTTTCTGCACAGTTGATTTTCTCAATTGTAATCATTTCTCCCTGCATGTAAGGATGAAATAGTCAATCATTCACATCGTTAACATGGTCACCATCCTTACCACTACAGTGATAGATTTTATATTTCCATTTAAATTACAGTCTTCTCTTCCTTGCTTTCATGTCTATTTGCAAATAACACTAACTGTGCACAGTTTATGGATTAATATTTTTTTTTTCAAAAAAAGTGTCAAACTTTTGGCTCGTAAATCCAGCACTTTTTCTACACAAAGCAAGCATGAAGAACAGAAAAAGCCAAGCTGTAGAGCTGCCTCAGTTCAAGGACTCCCTGTTTTTATCCAATCTGCCTTTTTATAGCTTCCATCCCACTATCTGCTACTTCTTATAATTTATGACACTTTCATTAAATATCTTTAGCTGATTGAGGTTCAGAGGTGAGAATCTGTTTCAGGGCAATAATAATAATAACTTAATGGAGACCCTTGTTAATGAGATATTAACAAGGAGGCCTCCAATACTTATTTCTTCTGGTTTTAATTCAACCCATGCTACTGTTATTGCCCTGTCGGATAAAGAGTGGGTGGACGGAGGATGCCGTCTGAACATCTTTTATTACAGTTACCTGAAGATTTATTGAGGTGACTTATTAAAATAATCAATTAATGCAACTGTAATGCCAAGAAGTAGACAAACCTCGCAGGCTAAGGCAGGTCAATGCCTAGTCAATAGATGGTTAGCTGACCTCTAAAAAGGGCCAAGATCTGGCACAAAGGAGAACAGCCAAGGGGGAAATGTAATCTTGGAATAAAACTGAGGTAGGTGCTAGAGTGACTGAAGAACATCTGATAATATTCATAGCCACACAAGAGCAACTTAGATGCCATTTTTTAACTCCATAGAAAAACTCCTGTTTGACCACATGAGTTTCCAGGGAATACTGGTGAGGAGATCTCCTGGGCACAATACAAAGTGGTAGTTATCAATTTTAAAGCTTGGTTCCAGACTATCTGAAAGACTGTATCTTCCCATATGAGTCTGCCTGAACTGTAAGGCCATTTCTGCCCGACATGGTTATAGTGCTATTATTCCACTTTCAATTTTCTGTGGAATTCTGGGATTTGTAGTTTACTGAGGTGAAAGAGCTCTCTGGATGAGAATTCTAAATGCCCCTCCCTAAACTGCAACCCCCAGGATTCCACAGGAAGTTGAAAGTGGAATAATAGCACTATAACAGTGTAGGGTGGCAATGGCCTAAGATCTTTAGGAGAGATACATCTCACGATTTCAACACCTCTGCAGCCATATTTGGTGGGAATGCAAGAGAGGTCCTTCTCTGTGGCTGCTCCTAAACTCTGGAACTCCCTTTCCAAGGGAGGCCACGCTGGGTCCATCCTTGCTTTCCTTCTGTTGTCGGGCGAAGACCTTTCTATTCTAGCAGGCATTTGGAAACTGCTCATTTCTTACAACAAATTTTCTGTTTTAACATTTTCCTGTTTTTAATTTATATGGCTTTACTTCTACAAACTAATATTACTTTAAGGTTAATTTTTGGGATGTTTTTAACTACACGTGGTTTCACTGGCATCTCTTTTTATTCTGTACACCCCTTTGAGCCTCCCCCTTGGGGGGAAAAATGATGGGATATAAATAAAGTGATTGACTGATCAATTGATTGATTGACTGATTAATTGATTGAAGTCCAGATTCCTGCCTGTAGTCCTTCCCATTTCTGCATTTTGGTTGCAGTGAAATTGATTCCTTGGCTGTTCTTCTAGATAAATTGATCATACCATAACGATCAATCCAACCGTTCACAGGGATGCAAAGAGCAAGTTTCCCATGGTTGTCCAGTTTCTTTCATACCTGAATGGTGATTTGAAACCAAGTCTATGTAGTCCTTAGTCTGATATTGAGCTGGCCAAGGGATGGAAATGAATGAAGCTACCTTATCTTGAGTCAAATCCTTGATCTCTCTAGCCCCCTTTCGCTACTCTGATTGACAGCAGCTGTCTAGGGCCATTTCTGCACTAGGCTGTTATGGTACTATTATTCCACTTTCAACATCCTGTGGAATCCTGGGGTTTGCAGTTTAGGGACAGGCCTTTGGGATTAATTTTTTGCATGCGTGGCTTGGGCCAGGGATGTAATTTTTCACTAAGTTTCTTCTCAAATGAAAAAAAAAGTAGTTTTAGAAATTTCCTTCCTATTTCAAGAAATTTTTTGAAAACCACACAGTTTCCAAAGCCTATTCCCAGCTCAGGACTTATTCTGCTCAAAATCTGCATGCAGTGCTGTACAGAAAACAGCAAGAAAAGATTTGGCCAATGAAACAGAATTTTCTGCACAGAGAATAATCTTTCTGCAGAGAAATATTATTTTCTGTACAGAAAACTGCGCAGAATAAATCTTCAGTTACAGCATTTTCTGTGCAGGAGACAGTTTTTTTTTTCAATAGGAAATAATATTTCTGCATATAAATATCATTTTCTATGCAAAAAAAAATGCTATATTCTGTGCAAAGCAACAATGCACAAATTTTGTGCAGAATAAATCCCAAACTGCAAACATGCTTGTCCATACAAGATTCTTTTTCTCGGATACTCAAAAAAAGAAGAAAAGTGTTTTCTTGGACATTTTTTCAAGCATTTCCAAATATTCTTTCAATCTTTAGCTTGTGTGCTACCACTGATCTAGGACCCCTCTACAACAAAAGCTCATGAAAATGATGATGTTCTTCACAAAACACGTATGCTCACACTGACTCTTGAATCACTTTTAGATACAATCAGTCACCATTGCTTATGTTGGCTGGGGATGCTCAGAGCTGTGGGCTAAAAAAATCTGAAATTCCACAGTGGGCAGACATGGATTGCTGTTGTTATTTGAAAATATCTGGAGAGCCACAATTGCAAACTTTGCCATTGAAGTTTTGATGCCTAGCCCAGGTTTGTACTTCTGAGGCTGGAAAAGTTTGTTTTAAAGACTACAAGCCTCAGAATCCCCCAACCAGCATGGGTAATATTTTAAAAAAGTAATTTTTCCAAACTCTGTGTTCTATTTCTAGGCATCCTTTTCTATTGAAGGCCATCTCTTAGGGTTTTGTATGGACTCATTCATGTTTAGGGCAGACTCATTAAAATAGAGTAGACTCATTAAAAGAAGTCTCCGATGGGACTTACTTTAATTATGGCCAAATCATTTCCTTCTGATTTCAGAGAATCTGTTCTAAGCACAACTATTTAGATCCAAAATGTAGACTCCCACTCTTGAAAGTTTTCCTTCTTCTAATCCCACTTGGTTGTTGTTGTTGTTGTTTTAAAAGCAATCCTACAGCTTCTGGCAACAAACAGTATGCCAACATTTGGTAGCCCATCTGAAACTGACTTTGGAATTAAATACTTTCTCAGTCTCAGAGTCTGAATCGCTGGAGCTAAATCGGAGGATTTACCTATTGAACACTCAAGCGGGCTTCCTTTCAACTCTGAAAGAAGGAAGAATTATGAGACTGGAGTTATTCATTGAGAGCTATCTGTCCTGGCACTTAATCAAAGGGATTAGGACTTGGAAAGAAAAAAAGAGCCCACAGATGAACCTCCAGGAAGAATACCAAGCAGTTATCAAAAACATACAAGTTCAAAGCAGCTCGATTTTCATATGTTAAAAGTATGTGGATGATGCCCGGGGCTTGTTTCTAGGTAAAGAGCTGTGCTAAAGCTGTTTGTACTTGCATATTTAGCAGACAAGGGGAGTGAAAGTGGCAAGCCAGTAGAACGGTATTAGGGTCTACCTCGCCCTTCTTGTATTGCAATAAATCAAACTCCTTCTGTTGGTGAAACATGAACTGTTGCTGCATCCAAGTTTCGTATGCCCTCTCCCCGACTTTGGCAGTCACAACAGATATTCATTTACTTCATCAACCATAAGAGCTGTCATAACACACGCAGGCAAAGATGTTATGTGTTGGAAAGTGAGGGGGGTGGAAGGAAGGAAGGAAGGAGGGGGAAACAGCCCACCACTTTCCATAATTGTTATTAATCGTGTTGTGGGGGCCGGGTTTGTTTTGAAAATGCTATCTTTTCTTTGCAGACGTGTCTAACAGCTTTACTGAAATTCCAAAAGTAAAAGGAAACATGCCAGCATGCTGTGACTCAATCAATAAATTAATAGAGAAATGGTAAATGGGTCTAGATGTGTTGAGGCTCCATCCAAGCTTGGTCTCATAGGGACTTAGCCCCCAAAATGTGTTGTCAATACCTGGGCTTCAGTCTTGAACATATGATGTTACTCAACATCAGTAATGACTTGGCTTGAAATACTAGTTTGCTCAGCTTTCAGTGTTTCCCTGTCTGGGCTTTTGTGGATTGGGATCTTGGGATCTGATGGAGAACCTTCTCCAAAATATGACTATCTGTGGATTGCGCAACTGTGACCCTTCTCTACTGCAACTCCGATAACACCTAACCATTGATTGTGCTACCTAGGTCAGAAGGGAGTTGCAAGCTGAAAGATCTTGGCTGGAGGGTCACAGCTACCCATCCTTGTCCTATGGAGACTCACCCCACAAGTCCTTTTATTCTGAAGCTCAAGGTATGGTGCAGAGAGAGAGGAGGAGGGAGAGAGACTTTTTGGTGGTGACTCCTCCAGTTATGGAATGCTATCCACAGAGACATTTGCCTCATATTAACATTCATTTCTTTCCATTCCAATTTCCTCTTTAAAAAAATTCTCATAGGCTTTCTAAATCTTTGATCCTTTAATTGCTACTACAATGTAGGATGGAGGGAAGGAGCGGCATCTGTTATTTTCTTTCTTGTTTTAGCTCCTCCTCTTTTCATTTCTTTTCAATTTTTTTTTTTACTGCATTCTCATAGTTTGGCCCTGTGTTATATTTTTAGCCTCTTGGTTTTACCATTGTGCTTTTCAGTCTCTGAACCGTATTAACTGTTTTATTTTATTTTTTTAATTACAGCAAGCCCTGAAGACCTGTCTTACAGGTGTCTTATAAATTCAAATGATAAAACACATGATGAACCAAGCCCCATTCTCCCCTCCGAAGTTCTGCTTGCAATGCAGAAGAAGAATTTGTGAAATTCTAGGCAAGCACAGTTGGTGTTCAGCACACCAGGTGGCCAGAGCCGGCTGCTTTGTTTGCACATGCACAAAAGTTCTTTAGCGCTAAACCCAGTTGATTAAACAAGATGTATATACACATGAAAAATCTGAGTAGCTTCAACATGTTTCTACCCTAAGGTCTTCCTCAGCAGGAAGTTATACATGGTAACCAATTTGGGAAGAAAACAAGCTCAATGAGAAGTTCCTAAATGCTAAACAAAAATTCAGTTTTTCTACAAGGTACCCAAAAACAAGAATAACAACAGCAACCTGGAAAATTTCCTTTACCGAAAATTATAAAATACATCCAGAACTTGAAAAAGTTAGTTGTGGGAGGCTTGCAGGGACTGTGGCTCAACAACAGAACACACACTTTTCCATTGAGATTTTAAAAATTTCAGTAGGGAATGAGACAGTGAAACGATGCCGACAGTTAGGGCAGACAATATTGCAGCAGAGAGTCCAACCTTGCAAAGTCCCCCATCTCCTTTTCCACAGTTTCAGACACTTTCAGTGCTTCCACATTATGTAATGCAAAACCAGAAATACTACTGTTTACAACAATACTTTTGAGTGTTCCATCCCTTCTCCATTCTCTCAACAAACCAGCTTCAGACAATCATATTCTTGCACTTTTGCAGCAGGGGAAATGCAGGTGAGAAACTTGGGTCCAGGTTATCTGAGGGACAATATTCTCTATATGTTCCTGTCCTAGGTTTACCATCTTCAAGTGAAGCCTTTCTCTTCTTCCCATTACTTCTAGAAGTATGCCTGATGGAGAGGTAAAACAGGGCCTTTTAGGTGGCTGCTCCAGATTGTAGAATTCCCCTCTAAAGGAAGATAGGCTGGTCCATAAACAGTTGTATCATTTTTTTAATCAGGTCATGGTCTCCTTGGGAAAAAGCAGAATATTAACCAGGCAAGCTACCAACTGACTAACTTACTGTCTGACATGTCCAACTCAACCCAATTGAGCTCTTGGTTAAGTTAGGATGGGTTTTTAATTCAGAATTTTTCTCACTCCAAGACCAGCAATCCACCCATTGACTTTCAAATTTTCTGTTTTTCTCTCTTTCTCCTTTGCCTCTTAACTTCACTTCACATGCCATTTAAATGAATTAACATATGAAAATAAAGATTGGCAGGACTTTCCTCTCCCAGTCCCCCCAGAAGAGAAAAGAAAAAGTAAGCACGCTCCTTAATTACTCAAAAAAAAAACAAAAAACTGTGTCTTCCATGTGATGCCATGCTCATAAATAAAAGAATTAGCATATCATTTATTTTGTCATATCTGCTCTCTATTAGGAATACATAGCTTTGTTTCCTTCAGCTTTAAATAAGTTGTGTGTATATATTACATCTTCTTTTTGCTAAAAGAAGAAATATTTGTTTCTTGATTGCTAAAATTTGGGGAGAGGAGGGAGAGGGTGAAGGGGGGGGAAGTTTGCCTGAAAGAAAATATGGCTTTAATAGAAGTTTACATCTGCGTGGTATTACGTGCATGTAAAACAGATGTAACCTAATTACATTTTCATTTAAATTGCTAAATAGCTACTTCAGATTCCCCCCCCCTTTTTAAAAAGCTAAAATAACATACAAACAACAGTTACTATAATAACAAGTGTACTTAGAACTGAATGGAATGGATCAAAGAGACAGCAGACAAAATTTGAGCCGGTCTTTGAAAAAGATACAGTGACATAACAATGCTGTATTGATTTAGTTAGTAATTTAATGTCTCTACCGCTCAGCCAGAAGACATGGCTCAGTTTAGCAGAGACACATGGAGGTAAATCCGTCGAGTTTATATAAAGACCTTGGGTTGCACATGAAGATTAGATGTACTCTACTGGAGATTATATAGCAAAACCCCAAATTGGAAATTAGAATGCTAATGCAATACAATCAACATGATTACAGTTTGAGTAAAGTTACAAATCGGACAGCAGCTACAGTCTTCCTATTTCACTTTTTTTTCCCCATGTTTCTCTAGCAAATTCTAAGCACATTCCCCTGGTTCAGGTTAAAGAAGGCCATCAGCTTGACTTTGGTGACCATAACAGAGCCTCCCCCTGCCAAGAACATTTACCTCTTTCAGCTAAGAGTGGGATAGAACAGTAAGAACAGTATAGGTGGATCTGACCGAAAGGACGGAGGTTGGAAGTACAAGTTACAAGTAATGCAGCAATCTGTAAGAAATTACTGTTATTTTTTTTTCTAGCAACCAGGGTAGGATGAAGTTGCATTCCAAAAGGAACATGAGTCAGAAGAAAGCCATTTTATTGGTGCAGTGGGTAACTTGAAAAAGTCCCCTTTCAATGGGAAATTTTAGTAGAGCATTTATTGGAATTTTACGAGTTTTATGAGAGTCTCGTATCAGTCCTAAGATTACACACACACACACACGCACATATCAACAGGACACTAACATGCAATACAAGAGGTTCAACACCTTGTCATTTTTCCTCTTTACACAGATTGTGTTTTAAACACTATGATTGATAACAGGAATGAATCACTATTCCAAAATAACTTTCCAAGCTCTGATTTAGAATAGGATCCTATTTTCTACCATGTTTTACTAGACACCACTGGACAGCCCACAAAACGGAGCCTGAAGGCAACACAATCTGGGGATGTCGTTCCCTTGTAGTTCAATAGCATTCATTGACAGAAGGTGCGTTTCTACTACCTGGCTAGGTCAATTTGATCCCAAAGGATCCTAAAGAATCCTGGGACTTTTACATTGGTGTGGCTCTTACAATGTTCTGTTGAAGAGGTCTAGTGCGCACTTCTCTGAACTGCACTTTTCAAAGCACAGTCGGCCCTCCACATTTGCGGACTTCACTTTCACAGATTTGATTGTTTGCACGTTTTTCCAACCCTTCCCCCCCCCCACACACACACACCACAACTGCAAGTATTTCTTTTCTGGGGGAACCTTTCCTCTCGGCAGCTCCAATCAGGTCATGTAGACCTTTAAAAAATCCACCTCTGGTCCTCTTCCTCCTCCACCGGCTGCCATCTGGCCAACTAAGGATGGTTCACAGCCTGATTTCTCAGCACCACAAACCCTCTCTTGCTGCCCCAACACACTCAAGTAAGGAGATGGGCAAGATAAAGGTAGCACAGGGCCACCAGGCCAACCCACTCCCTTTCCCTCTTCTTTTCCTGGCCTGGTTGGACCACTCTTCCCACCATACCTCAGCCCCCTTCCCACAGACACACATACATACATTTTGAAATTTGCAATTTTCCCACTTTTGCAGGGTCCCTGTGCCCCTAAACCTAGCAGACACATGGAGGGCCAACCATGCTTATGAAAAGAAGGAGTGGGGATTAAATCAGAGCATTTTGGGAATTATCTTTTTGAGAGAGCACTAGACCACGGCTATTCAAAGTGGTACTCTGTAGACAAATGCTAGTCAGTGCATTATTGGCAGCCATTCCATGGCTAGCTTCCAGGAAACAAAGAGACAGTTACAGTCAATGGATGTAAATGCAGTGCCAATCACTGGCTCATTGGGATAATAATTCTGATGGTCTCCCACAGATACCTAAGCACTCATCACCCACCCTTAAGAAGCACTGCACTAGTGGATTCTAAGTACTTCAGCAAACTATAAATCCCAAGATTTCTTGGAATGGAATCATGACAGTTAGAGCAGTTTCAGACGGATATACCATTTTGTGCAGATACTCCATCTGTTAAAGAGCCAGCATTGTGTAGGGATTTGAGTGTCGGACTAAGAGTGTTGGGAGACCAGGTTGAAGCCATGCTCAGCCATGCAAACCCACTGGGTAGCCTTGGGGAAGTCACACTCTCTCAGCCTCAGAAGAAGGTAAAGGCAAAACCCTCAAGCAAATCTTGCCAAGAAAAGGTTTTGATAGGAAATGATGTGAAGGCACATAACCTGGAGATTTCTTCTAGCAATCACAAGCGTCCATCAACAGACCATGAATCTGTCTAACCTACTTTCAAGATCCTCTTCAAATAGCTGTAACATTTTCCTCTGGGGGTTCAATCCAGTGATGGCTTGGGATTAACAAACTGGGGAGGGGTTCACTCCTACACCCCAATTTTCAAAACCTTTCTTCCCCCCTTTTGTTTTGGTGGCCACCCTGTCAAGGCCAAAATCAACAGGAGTGACAGTACGCGGTCACAAATTTTGACTGAAAGCACTGCCTTTTCTTTGCTCTTCTCAATAAAATTATCTTTATTAAAAGGAGCAGAAGTTAACTTGTCTGGGAGCTGCTATTCCGGCGGTCTTTCCCGTGTGGTTCCAGATAGAATAAATATCTTTTCTTAAAAAACTTCCATCTTCAGTTCGAAGAAGCCTCCTAGACTGCTATTTATAGAGTTAGAAATCTTGTGATCTTTTGAAACAAAAAGGAACTCAGTGTGTGCGAGAGGGAATGTGGATGTGTGTGTGTGTTTTCCCAAATTGGCAAAAGCAACAGAGCTGTTACTTTATCATGAAAGGCTCACTGTTTGCCGTGATATACATTAAAACACCAACACTTCTGAACGACGAACTAATCCTCTGACCCTGTTTTGAAGTGCCAACACACTCCAGTGTTTGCATCTTAAAATATTTATTTCACTTCATGAAATATCTATGCATGGATCACAGTCCCTTGACAGTAAATATCCCCCCCTCAATACATACACACGTATTAGCAGAAGCCCTCAAGAAACCTGAGGCTGCAAACCAAAAAAAGTGTATTTTTTTTAAAAATGAACAAAATAAGAAAAAGATTGCTCTTATTAATTTTTTAAAAAGAGTTTTGTTTGGTTGGGGTTATTTTTGTTTCCAATTACTACCTTTGAAACCAAAAGCCTGCTCAGCACTCTAGAGATGCAAGACGTACAATACATCTAGATTACAGGTGGAGAAACTATGGTTATTTAGGTGTTATTACACTTCAACTCCCACTATCCCTTGGTCATGTTGGGTGGAGTTTCTGAATCAAAATTCCAGACCATTTGAAGAGCCAAAGGTTAACCCACCTCTGATCTGGACCCATGGGGATTGGAGGAGTCTTGAAATGGCAGTCCAAAAATAACTTTCCAAAGCATTAAGCTGAAAGAGAATCGGGATTCAAATTCTAATTCTTATATGGCCCATAGATTAGGCCAGGGAAAGGATTGGGTTTTCATGGTCTGTAGGCCACTTGTGGCCTTCTGTTAGGGTTCCTGTGTGGGCCTTGGCCTCCCCTAAAGCTCAAACTTACCCAAAAAACACCCCAAAAAATAGATTCTAGTGTTGAGCATGAAATTTGATGCTCTGTAATTTGCTATAGAATTTATATGTTTTAACAATTAACTGTGATGTTAATTGGCCATTTTAGACACTCAGGACTCATCAAAGAACTTTGCTTTAGAATTGTTTCTTCTGATTGTTATACCTTACAGGGCAAGAGTTTGTCTTGTGCTTCCTGAAGGAAAGATGGAACCAAAAATGCAATACAGAAATTGGAACCAGTAATCTCCAGATTCTTGTTGAAATTTTTTCTGCAAGTTATTACTTGCCTGGAATTAGTTACAGAACATTCCCAATTTTGGGGGCCTAAGACCTCAGATGAGGTTGGTGCCACTACCAAGAACACATCAGCAAGATATTGTATCATTTTATTTACTATTTTGATATATAAGCTGCTCTGCTGATGCTTCTCGGTGAAAGCATTTTACATATGCTCTGTTCTCTGTTTCACCCATTCCATAGCAAACTGCTAGCATGTTAAGCAAATATTGACTATCAACCTCAAACCAAACCCTACTTTTAAGACTAGACTGTTATGGCACAATGATCTAAATCTGATCCGACTAGAGTAAGCCTACTGAATCATTGGAACTTACTTTAGTGTCACACTACCATTTATCAATCAATTCTATTTCATGTATCTGTCAGGATTCACAATTGGATCTAGGTCTCCATGTGACAACCACACCTACAGGCATACCTTTCCCAGAAAGCAGGATTTGAGCGAAGAAAGAATGTGGACACTCATTATCAACACCAGACGTGGAGATCCTGAAGGCTACAGAGCTGCCTCAGGGTAAACAACTGAGCTTCCATTAAGCCTGGACTGTACCTCCGGCAAATTTCCTCTAGCAGTATAACCAGGGTCACGCGTGCAGAGAATGCTGAGCAGCCGGAGGCTGCAGGAAGAGACACCTGACGTAACACAGCACTGAAGTTTTTCATCATTCTTCCGGGCGACATTTTTGAGGATGTCTCTCTCTCCAGTCAGCCTGATCAATGAGCTAACAAATGTTTCCCCATTGTAAGTCTCGCTTGCCAGGGCCTGTAGCCAAAAAGAACATCAGGGCATGACCACCTTGTTGAAACCTCCACTGTGCTCAATTCCAATTGTGTCTCTCTGCAACTCAATTTGAGATGTTCTTTTTAAAATAACTGGTGGGTTAAGAGCCTGAAGTAGTTTCACAGGTGTTCTATGCAATATGACCAAGGAATTGCTACTGCTGGGGGAAGGTCCAGGTGTGATGTCTTGCTTAAAATGCCCAGAACCCCTACAGCCAACATGACCACTGGCTGGAGGATTCTGGTAGAAAAAACTCTACTCCCAGGCTCTGATGATCTTCCTTCTAGCTAGCATAGGAGCAGGAATTGTGTGGGCCACAGGTACCCCATGGGTCCGTTTGTTCCTGCAGCCTTTTCCTGACACTACAAGAGCCCACAGATATAGTGGGGCTGCCTTAGAGGCTTACAGCAGTGGTGGATTCAGTTCTGGAACTTCCCCAAACCAGTAGCCAATTGTTGAACTTGCAACTGGAAGTGACTTCTGGTTGCAGTTTTTAAGCAAAAATGAAAATGGTACCTTGTGGCTCCACCACAAGGGACAAACTTGGACCCTATGCCCATGCCTGATCAAGGTTCTAGATCCTAAGTATATAAGCCAACCTAGCAAACATCGTTCAGCATTTTGTTAGTGACATAAGTATGCAACAAGTCTACCTTATGCTTGTGTATGTTTCTCCTTTGTTGGGTCATTGCAGAAGACAGCATCCTTTTCCATCCTTTGCAGCCACTAAACCCTCATGCCAGGACTTACACTTTTGCTGCAAACTCCCCCCTCCCTGGCCATTATGTGGCTGATGGAGAACACAGGAGATCAGATGAGTATCTAGCTATGTCCCAGAACACAAATCAATGACATCACCCAACAAAATTCTGGCAGATCTTCATGGAAGATATCAACTGGTTTAAGTCTGGCTATAAACAGACCTTCTCTGATCATCCCTCCACCAGCTGGAGAATGGCTGGGAGCTACCACAGCAAACTCGTGAACCCTAGGACTGGTGAGCAGGCAGCTGTAGTAGATCTGGAACTCTGATCCCGCACATGTATGACCTCAGCCATTGTGTTTGCCCAGTGAGGTTTTGGAATCACAGACACTTTCAGGCCATATCTGAAAGACACCATAAGCTATCCTGATCATCTCAATATATGAGCCTCTTCAGGGAAATTTTTAATTTTTAATAATCCACGGCCATTGGGAAACCATGCTGATCAGAAGTCCCTTATTAATAGCCTTCCAATCTATTTTTATGAAGTGAAATGCTCTGCACATGAATAAAAATAGATTGGAAGGCTATTAATAAGGAACTTCTGGAATGGAAGCCTAGAAAGATGGTTCTGGAATTGGACTCTAGAAAGCTGTCTTACACCAGATCAGATCAGACTACTTGTGTATCTAAACCAGCATTGTTAACTCCTGACAAACAACAGCTATTCAGAATCCCAGTAGAAGCCAGTGGGTCTGTGATAAATTTGAAATGTAGGCATTTATGATGACATCTGCCCTAGCTATGCTTTCAAGGACAGCCCAAAAATGCAGGTAGCCACACTGATCCATATCTACAAACCAGTTGTAGGAGTTTTCATCTCCAACAGGAACAGGTCTTTTGTAAAATGGATGGATCTTCATTGGTCCTTCAGGACAAAGCCAATCTGAAATGCTTTACACTACAAGATGGATAGCTCAGGAGAATTTATTGTTGGTGGGAAAGTCCTCCACTCCACCTGCCAGCTACTGTGAAGCATGTAGCTTAGCTCAGAGGGAACAGGGCAGACAGAAGGAGGTGCCAGATTGATGGCAGAGTCTCTGCTAATCCAAAAGGTCTGGCATTTTGACCTTGCAAGCTCTGGATGCACTACAACACTGGCAGAGGGTCTTTCCCATCACTTGCCTTCTGAACTATTTAACTAGAGATGATGCAGGCTCGAAGCTGTGACCATCTGAATGCAAAATATGTGCTTTGGCACTGAGCTCTGCTTGGGATGTACATATTTGCTCAATTCATCCTCACATATTCTTTGCAAAGGTTTCTTCTCACTGGACAGGGATTTTCTTTGGACTTTGGAACACTTTTTTTGAGCAAACATTGATTTGTAGGAACAAACCTGGCTTGGTGGCAAAAACCTGAGGTGTATAATTTTGTTAAATACATTGTTTTCAGTGAAATGTTCCTGTACAAAGCAATCCTTTTTAAAACTACATGCAAATAATTTCCCCAAAAACAGTACCAACATGCAAAAGCAAAAATTCGTGGTAACTGAGTCGTTTGCTTTAGGATAAGAAAATTCGTTAGCATTCTTTACTTTGCACATCTCTGCTACATCCCTTCTTCCAGCATCAGTCTGAAGAAACAAGGCGATGAAAATAAGGTGGTAAAAATAAGACGTAGAAGAAGACATGGTTGGCAAATGGAATTCCTTTTGGGACCATTAAAAGTTTTATCAGAATAGACTTGAGAGGGAGACAAGGGAAAAGAAAACCCTGAATATATTTTAAGGTGCCTTAATAGAAGCCATTAGACTCTACCAGTATAAACAATGTTACATTTAACAGCTAGAGCTTTTGCAAATGTTCATTGCAAATAGCCTATGTTTAAAGTCATTACATCTGTGTCCTTCTTTATTAAACTGAAACAAACTGTCTTGCTATATAATCAACACTGACAAGATGGGAGCATTAAAGTAACATGCCACAAGCAGGGGAGGACGAAGGCATTGTGCTCCAAATAAGAATTCTCTTCCTCAGATACATTTTCCTTCCGTGCCCAAATTTCTAGCCTTGTAGAGAGTGAGCCATTGAAAATCATTAATATCTAAAACCCTTATATTGGCTACCTTAGTATTCCCTTGGTCACTTTGCCTACCTTTTTTCTTTGGATGTCTAAACTCTACAGTTGGCCATCCATATTCATGGATTTAACTTTCACAATTTGATTATTTGAGAGTTTATCCAACCCTGACCCCTGCACCTCAACCACTTCTTTTCTGGGGAATCTTACCTCTCGGTGGCCCCGATCAGGCATGCAGCTGTTTAAAAACCCACCTCTGGTCCTCCTCCACCTCCACCCACCACTGCCTAGCCAGCTAAGGATGGATCATAGCCCAATTTGTCAGCACCACAAACGCTCTCCCAATGCCCCACCCAAAGAAGGAGATGGGCGAGAGAGAGGAAATATAGGGCCACCATACCAACTCACCCCCTTTCCATCTTCTCTCCCTGACCCAGTTTGAATCCTGGGTGCCCATTTCCCCACAATGCCTCACCCCATTCTTACAGACTCACACACACACACACACACACACATTTTGATATTTGCATTTTTTCCCACTTTTGTGGGGGTCCTGAGCCCCTATTCCTAGCAAACATCTAAATGCTCAACTGAAGTTTTAACTTACTACAGTGCTAGAAATTTGCAGACTGGAGGAACAGTTCATTTCAGGGGCAGAATTCTTATCTGGAGGAAGAGACAAGCCCTGGACAAGGAAGAAGAGGAAGGAGGGAACAACGAGAGGAAAGGAAATATAGACATATTTCTGTTCATAGAGATATACTTATTTAAGGGCATGAAACAGATATGAGGAATTTGTAACCCTCCAGATGTTATAGACAATGATAAGCATGGTGGAAGTTGCAGTCCAACAACTCGAAGACTGCATAATCCCCATTCCTGCCATGTAGAGATAACTTCATCAGTTGTGATGGAATCAACAGATCTTATTTAATTGACTGATTTGTTAAATTCATATTCTGCCTTGCTGCCAAACATGGCTCAAGGGCAGCTAGCAGCAAGAGGACTCAAATACAGTAAAATAATAAAGCAGCAATAAAACACAAGTTTTTTTAAAAAAACCAAACACACACACACAAACAAGTCCTCCATAAGAACATAAAACAAGGCTGGGGGAAAAAATCCTAATGAAGTCAATAAAAACAAGATAAATTAATTCCACCATATTTTTATAGTAAGAAGCTAGCTGTGTGATTCGACAGTATGATCCAAATCCCATATTATTTTCTTAGACTCTTCTTTTCTCCCATCATTCCCACACCAGCAGTGCAAATTCCTTGAACCTGTTTCATATCTGACTTTCCAGAAGGAGCTTGTTTTGACCGACAGTCTGCACAAACAGTTTCAACTGATGAAACACATTACGCTGTTTCCCACAACAGCAGATGCCAGCTCAGCATCCCACTTATTTGTACCATCTATGATTACAGGGGATAAGAGAAACAGCCTTGAGCAGTGAACTCATCTTCCCCCAAAAAAGCTTATTATCCCATTTCAACTGAGTGCATGCAACATGTCACTGGGGTACAGTGGAGCTGCCCCTGCTTTTTTTGCATGGGTTCTAAATTAAATTCGGCTATTTATATGCATTTTCCTCTAATTACAGTAAATTATCCCCCTCAAATGTAAACAATCAGACTCACAAAGCAGCATCCACATCTGAAATGGTCCTTTCTGAAGCTGAATTTGGTTTGGATTCTGAGAACCAAACAAAACATTATATGCATTCTTCCTGTACATTTTGAAAAACACGTACTAAGTAGCAAATGTAAGTGACTTTAGGTCTCTGTGTTGAAGAGAACACTGCATGTACCAAGCCTTAAGATTTCACAAGGAGGAATTAAATCCAGAACCTAGGTGGGGAACATGTGGCCTTCTAGGTGGACTCCAACAACCATCAATCCCACACAACACAGCTGATGTGGATGATGAGAAATGTAGTCCAATGACATTTGCAAGATCACAGGTTCCACACTTTTGGCATCTGAGTATTAGAATAGGTCAAAACCACCAAAGAGAGTTTTTCTACAGGCCTTCTGTTGGAAAATCATCTAAACAGAGATATCTAGGACCAGGCTTGGCATATTTTGAGCGCAAGTCATACATTACACTAATAGATCTTGCAAAACTAACATACCTGGACTCCATCTCCTACAATCCCCAAAAGAGCATGGTCAGTGGATTCTTCAGGTTGTAGTCAAAAATTAAGTATTCCAAGCTCTGAAGTTACTACATCAGTAACTCACTATAAGCCAGTTGTCTTAAGAAGATTAATCTGATCTAGCTCATCAGGATTTTGTTATGGAATCCTGGGAAATATTCTTCTGGAAGGAATCTCAGAACTGGTGTAGAGCTTTTCCCCTTAAAGAAACTATTGCTCCCAAGGTTGCTTGCCGTGAGGGAGAAATCGTGACAGCCAAATTTATTAGAGCTTCAAGAATAGCATGGAAAGAGGTGGGGAAAAGAATGTGGGCATGTATGGAACTTCTTCACTAAATTTCATTAAAACATAAAAGAACAGGGAGCAAACATGAAGCCCGAGTTCCATGTATACATCAGAGCAGCTGAATCACCTGCGTTCAGGTTGATATCTTTGTTCATAGCAGAGCTACCTCTGCTTTAAAAGGTTTGCACAACTGTAAATTAATGAAAGTTTGGAGCTGAAGGACACAAAGACACTTCCACAGTTCTGGTTCTGAAAAAGCATTAACATATTTCAGTATTTTTCAGCCTCACTGCTTCAAGTCTATTTTTCCCTAAAGCCAGTTGTAAAGATGGAGTTAATTTCCAAAAAAGCTTATTTATTTGTTTGTGTGTTTATTTAACGTAAGTCCCACCTTTCTCCAGGCTTGGGATTCAAGGTGGCTCACAACCATTTAAAACAAAGCACATTTAAAAAAAACCCAAAAAAAAACCCTATTAATATAAAAGTTAAAAGAGAATTAAACCAGAGTTCTATTGACAACATATGAGCTAAAACACAAGTTAAAGACCATTTCTACAAGCACGTTTAAGTCTAATAAAATGGAAAGACAACTGCCTCCCCATTAAAAGTCGCATCTGCTGGAACAAATAATAACAAATTAAAAGCCAAATACCTGCCTAAATAATTGTTTAAAATTGTTTTAAGTGTTGGCTTGCTGGTAGTAATATGGCAGGAAGGGACCCAACCAACTTCCTGTGGAAGGGAGTCCCACAGTTCAGGAGCAGCCAGTGAGAAGGCTGAGAAGAGTGTATCTGTTTCCATCCACGCCACATGTGTTCTTATGTGCCTTCAAGTAATTTCTGACTTATGATGACCATAAGGTACCATATCGCCATACCATATTGCCAAATATTGGCAAGATTTGTTCAGAAGGGGTTTGCCTTTGCCTTCCTCTGGGGCTGAGATAGTGTGACTTGCCCAATATTAACCAGTAGGTTTCCATGGCTAGCTCAAACTATACCAACTATACCACTATTCCATACTGGATCTCCAGTCCACATTATGCTAACCCAAAACTTTAGATCATTTTTAAACTAGAAATTAACCAGTAGTCTTAAAATTACCTCCCTTCTTTCCCAAGCTTGCTTCTAAATAAATGTGCAATATGCTAACACATCTCCCAACTTAACTTCATGAGATCTACAGTAATAAACAGCTCTGAGGATTTGTCTGAAAGTACATTCTGTGCTCAACTGGGTTTTTTGAGAAATCCAGGTTTCTTTTGCTCAGAAACCTAGTAGTTTTCCAACACCCTTTCATATTTAACTCACATTCACAGACTTTCCTTCACCCATTGCCAGCCTAGTTTAAAGTTAGCAAACTATGGCATCTTGTTTTTGCATGCAGTACAGAGCCTAAATAATTAAACTGCACATCCCCTTCCTTAAATTTATACACACACAAACATACATACTACGAACCATCAAAACGTGCCTTGCCCTCTTTCTAAATTAATCCAATTATTCAAATGTCAGTTAAAACTGTCAGAAAGTGGTTCCTTGGGCCGGACCCAAACTGTTAAAAATTAAAACTGTTTTACTTCGTTTAGTCTCTCTGCCTTTTTAATGTAAAACCCATAGTCCTGACAAAAAGATGTGGGATTTGACACCCAGTGAAACACAACCCTGCTTCTGTCATACATGCATAATTCACTTTGGAAATCCATGCTCGCTTTTAAAATATTACTAAAATATACATGTAACATATGCTAATCCGGCCTCATTGGCCCGCCAGCAAGAGCCAATAGGTTAGATGTAAACTTTGCCAAGTGCATCCGCTGTACATAAAGGGATTATAAATGAAAAGGAAGCAAGCGCACTTGTCCCTGGCTCTCCGTCTTCAGCGTTGGCCAAACTGACAGCCCCAAATCCCTGCAACATCTAACATGCCCTTCCTGTGGTGAAGACAGCCTGTTCTCTGAGTCTTAATTACATCCCAGCTGACCGTCCGGCCTTGCCAGAACCACGCAACAAACGATGTACCTTCCCTGGCAATATGGTCTGCTAAACAGGCTTCCCAGTCACACGGAAAGAAACTTTCCGTAGCAAAGGGGGTGGAGGGGTGGAGAAAGGGACATGGCAAAGAGTGAGGGAGAAGGCAGGAGGTTCCCAAGGGGACATAAGAGAGGGAAAGAGAGAAGGAGGGGTGAAAGATGATGATGAAGAAGAAAAAAGATGCTTCCTCCCATAATCCTCTGGGGCTGGCAAGTGCCGGCAGAACGCAAGCGGAGGAGGCAATCCCTCGCTCGCTGAGCGCCAAGGACTGCTGTTCTCCAAGATGGGCCGCTGTTATGAGGACTCGGTAGATTAATGATTGTTAAGGAAGGCTAACCAACCCCTCACTGCTTAGGCCATTATAATTACAGAAGAACAGCAGGCCACATTCTGCAATGGCAAATGGTATCATATGTTTCCCTGGCTGGTTTGCAAAAGAAGCCTTCGTTTGTTCAGGCACTTCAAGGTTTACGCTTAAAACAAAGCACAAAAAAGAGAAACCTCAAAAGAATCATATACGGAACAGAGTAGCAGAAACGCTCTTTTCTTCCATAAGGTTCTTTCGGGTCGAGATTTAGTATTCCAGTACCTCAGAATGCCTTGGTTCATTTAACCACAGAAACAGTTGTGCTCCTTAATGTATTTAAAATGTAGAATAATGCACGTTTCTTCATTTCTAGAGTACTGTCGTGGGAGGGAACAGTGCATGAAAGACTTTCATTTGTTACCACGTCAGGCTATTTTATTAAGGAATCATGCATGTAAAACTTTAAAAAGTAGTTCTAAAAGCTAAAGAGCTGGGTAGATTAATTGCAGGAGC
Source organism: Iguana delicatissima (assembly GCA_948472985.1). NCBI lineage: Eukaryota > Metazoa > Chordata > Lepidosauria > Squamata > Iguanidae > Iguana > Iguana delicatissima. The sequence goes on from CAOKZL010000533.1 coordinate 364,278, forward strand.
AATGGTACTGTAGCAAATTCACAAAGTTTGCAAACTTGGAAAGATCAGGAAAGCTGCTTTTAAAAAGAGGACTGAAAGTTTTCAGAAACTGCAGCAGATTTATTTTCCATGCTAAGACAGGAAAGCATATTGTGACCATACAAAACAGTGCGTGTTGGAAGGCTTATCTGAAAATAACTGGCTAATGACAGAAGCAACTAAGTCATTAACAGTGACTGGTAGTGGCTTTTTTTTTTCTTTTCTTTTTTTTTTGATAATTTGGAAGACAATGTTTCATAACCAGGTGGCAGATCACTCCAGACTCCACCATGATTCAGCACCAAATATAAATTTGCTCACCTTTTGCTGTTATTTGCTGCTGTTAACTTCAACTTCTGGCAACTCTATGACTGACAGAAGTGTGGTTTCCTCTAAGAAAAGTCAGGTGTTACCTCACATCTTATTTCCCTCAAAAGCAGGGACACAACACACAAGTGGACTCATTTGTGTGATGCCAATGGCAGCATGGAACAGCCATGTTCTCCTCAGCCCAGAGGGATTATGAAACATACATGATTTTCAGCTTTGCAAAGTAAAAGTCAGTAAAGATGGGCTTTTTACTGCTTGTTGCCGTTAAAGGAGGAGAGGAACAAGAGGAGGAGGAGGAGGAGGAGGAGGAGGAGGAGGAGGAGGAAGAAAAGAATTGTGAAATGATGAAGGAGACAAAGGCCTTTTCCGCATTTTGTTTTTACAACGGGGCAGCGCGTCCTCCAGTGAAGACATTTGCACTTGGGGGCGGACTGGGTACGGACTACTTTCTGTAGTTTCGGACTTCAGCCCGCTGTGGAACGACCAGATCTGGTGGTCGCCGTGCTATTGAAAGACCGCTTAAAACAGGTCTTTCAATAGCCCGGCGCACCCCAGTCTGTTGCTGCGCTCCTGTGTAGATCTGCAGGCTCACACCAGCACGAGGCTGCAGATCTTCCGGGGGCGGGTTTCCAGCTGGCAAGCTTCTCCACCAACTGGAAGCTTCCATTTTCATCCCCGGAGCAGCGTGTAGCATGGCCACGCACTGCTCCAGATCAGCATGGATCGTTGGAGGGAGCATGCCAGTCCAGTGAGTAACAGAATGCCCCATTTTCTTCCCAAAGTGCGAAAAAGCCCAAAGACAAAAAAAGGGAACGAGGAGGAAATCCTGATAATGGAAATTTGACATCTGCTTCATACCCTCCAACTGTTCTGATTTGTCAGAGACAGTCCAAAGTAATCCTCAGTTATCCCACTTTTTCTGCTGCTTTTAAAATAGCTAGTTTCTCTCTCCTCCTCCCACTTTTCTTCAGCTTACTTCAATTATGCCAAACTTGGCTCAAAGTACAAAAGGAGTTTGCGCTCAATTAACTCAGCAGGGGTGGGTGGGTGGGTAGAATCTTGCCCTTCCCAGTAGGCTCAAGCAAAAGCAAAGCACTGCAGCCTCTCATATCTTGTGTGCCCTTCCTCATTAATAATCTTTGCCATCCTTACTCTGACATTGCTTGGCCACACAAATCCTGCTTTTCATCTGTGAAATGCTGGAACTATGCTACTTTGGAGCACCATAAGAGCAGTCAGAACAAGAAAGAAGCATACTGCAAATTAGCATCTTTTCATCAGCTCAGACAATGCCACATTCGAGAGAGATTAACAATCACAGTCATTTCACTGTTTGCTTTCTCTGAAGAAGTCCAGGTTTCTTGGACATTGGGACGATGGAATACAATGCAGGAAGTTAACTCTGTGTTTAGTTTGAAAGTGTTATTGTTGGAGCCAACACATAGGAAAATGAACTATTTCCCCTGTGGATTTTGGCAGGATATTGTTCCTCATTGCATTGGCAAGGAAGTGTTTCCTCCTGGGCTGGCCATCAGATGTGGCACTCTTAGTAGAGTGGTTGCTTAGCTTTTATGTGCCTAGCAAAGAAGTGAGGTACTGTGCAGAGGAAAGAAAAATAGAAGAAAACACCAACCCATGCCTGTGGATTTCTACATGGAGGGGAGCCCATGGGTTCCTTCAATTAATTCTAGGCTTCCAGGGTTAGTGCCCATGGTTATGCAAGACAGAAGCATCATGTAAATTGGTGACACAACTGTTGTGCATGACCAAATGTAAGCCTGTACCAGTTTGCAAATTATAACACTTGCTTTAGGTCTGATAAATGACATTTTCTTTGGAACAGCTTTTTAAAATATCAGAACTTGTCATCGTTAACTAAAACAGACTGGCACACAGCCCAAGATGAAGGGAAAAGAGGTATTTCTTCCCACGGTGCCTAGTTAACTGATGGAATTCAGTACTGCCGGATATTGTGATAATGTCAGGAGCACACCAGGGCTACAGCAGGGCACCTGAAGCTCTACATACAATTGTGCAGTGTCACCAGCACTGTTTGTGGAAACAACTTCCTATGGAGCAGACAAAAATGGTGCTCATCAGATTTCAGAGACTACAACTACCATAATCTCCAGCTTGCATGGCCAAGAATCAGAAATGAAGGGAACTGTAGTAAAAAAGTTTGGAAGGCACAAGGGTTTCTGGTCTTAGTTATTGGCATGACTCAGACTCTCCAAGCTGGCCACTGGCTCTCCTCACAAGGAAGGCTAGCAAAGGCTACAACTTGAGGCTGAGGTTCTCCCTATGGTGTCTTCTCCTCTACTTCAGCTTGACCCCCTTGTGTCAGGCCCCAATCCCAGGTGCAAACACAGACAGCACTCTACCCAACAGCCACGGCACAGAGACATGAACAGGAGAATACTTACTGCAGCCAGCGTATATGAAAAAGGGGGAGCCCACAAGACTCAGAGCATTTATATTGAGAAGGTGCATTAATTAAGCAAACAGCTGGGGGAGGCTGTCAGCCCATAAATACAGGAGAGGTGAGGGGGAGAAATCTATTGCAGACAATTGGTGTCAGCGGTGGAAGCAACGTATCCTACGTTCAGATTTCTGACTCTTTATTCTTGGAAAAACTTAACCCTCACCTCGTGTGCTGACTTTGCTGCTGGATAGCGCCTTTGGAGTGTCAGTCAGAATTTATTACTGACTCAGACTGCTGAAACAAAAAGTGGTAACTGACTGACAAACTGTTGTAAACTTTGTCTATGGCTGGACAAAGCTCCATCTGGAGAGCTGTGAATGTGGCCGGCTGCTGGCATAGGACATGTTGGCTGTGACTTCATAGAAATCTACACTTCAGTATAAACAACGGCTAACAAAGTGGCCTTTTCAAAAAGTCTTCAGTAAACAAGGAGCCCTATAACCCTTCAACTGTCTGTGCAATCAGAATCAATGGCATATACACTGTTCTCCTGGGCACAGAGTTTCCCCCATTGACTTCAGTGGAGGAGGAAAGTTCTAGCATGATGGCTTTGGAGAAAAAGCAGCCTCAATGGTCAATGTGAAAGTGGGAGCCTTCACCTCTGCCTTCCCAATAAAGATAAGACCAGCTGCTTCTCTGTGGTCTGAACCACAGAGCTCTGAAAGAACCAGATTCCTAATTTCATTGAGAGAGGATAATGTATGTTTTGAGCTACAAATGGACCTGAGGAAACTAGAAAGAGAGAAGGCACATACAGTACCACCTGCTGCAGGTGCATATGCATTCAAGATGTCTGAATCTGGCCAATATGTTGGAGGAAATGCATTAGGTGAAAGATTTAGTTTGCTGTCAGGAAAAAGTGCAAAGAACTCCATTACTAGAAGTGTAAAAAAATTGTGTCACATGCCTACAAAGAATCAGGGCCTGACAAGCAACTTCTCCTGCAGTGTCTGGGCCAACCAACAGATCATTTTCAGCATGGAGAGAAGTCTTTCTCAAGCAGCAGGTGATATGACAGCTCCTTAGACTCAGTCTTGTCCTTTGGAGATGATCTAAACTTCCATTAGAAACCAAGAGAGAGGAGAAACCAGAGAGAGAAACTCTATGAACCCAAGTGACAGAGATACTTCAAAAGTGAGGCAAAACTCACTGTACAATGAATAGTTTTCATGCTCATTTGCCAATGTTGCTTCACTTTCTCTAAAAATAGAGCATTTGGCACTATGGCATGACCAAAACCCCCTTTTTTTAACATGCACAGACACTGTATTTCCACCCTTGCTGAAGTCACGTCTAAACAGGTCTGTTACTCAAATTATACAGTACTCTTTCTTCCACTGTAAATGTATTTATTTATTTTTGGTTTCTCTGTTTTCTTTAAAGCCTTGGTGTCAGCATCTTGAATAGATTCTTTCATTGAAAATACAGGTTTGGGGATCTGACTCAACTTCTGACATAATGAGAGTATTGTTGTTTTACAATATCCTTTGTTTTCGCTGCTTGCAATACATACCATTCAATTCTCAGATTTTGGGGCCAGAGAAGATAATGGTATGAGTCCCATATAACCATGGAGAATGGATATGAAGAAAAGGGAGGATGAGGATGAGGTGGAGATGAAAAGCTAGGAGAAAGACAAGAAACTCTTCTACTATACGATGACTCTATAGATTGTGAGGACCAGCCTATGCACACAACAGACAAATGCGGTAACATAACCCCGTACCATGTTGATTAATATCGAAGCATCCAAAATGACTCACAATGTCAGTTAAATACACATACTTCAAACAAAGCAAAGTAAACCCAAATCTTTACACCCAGAAAAGGAGCCCTTTCAAACTACTCATTTATGGCCCTAGGAGTCCATTTTACCTGCCACAGCAACATTCTATGGAATCCTGGATTTTTAGTTATATATTAATTAAAATATTTATATCTCATTCTCTACCTAAAAGACCTCAGGATGGTGTACAGCAAACCCAATCTGACTAATTTAAAAAAGCATGGAACAAGTAAAATGATGGCAAAACATATTAAACAATATAGCATGTTAAAAAGACAGATTAAAACTGGTTAAAATAGTTAAATATAATTTAAAATGATTTACTATTGAGGAAAGGGTACATATGATTCTCAGTCAGGGAGCTACAGTGCCTCACCAACTGTTGTTGTTGTGTGCCTTCAAGTCATTTCCTACTTATGTTGACTTTAAGGTGAACCTATCATGGGGTTTTCTGGGGCTGTGTGGAAGATGAGAGCAGCTAGGAAATCCAGGAGGAAGAGGGGTTGCCACTGTGTGCTGCCCCATTGCATCCACAGTGTGAGGCCATCACTTCACTCTGCCTTAATGATATGGCTGGATGTGAGGCCAAATACCCTGAAGGCACCAGGTGCCACCTGATCTTGGAAACTAGGAGGGCCTGGCCTGGAAAGTACACAGATGGGGGACGACCAAGAAACACTAGATGCTGTGGGCTACAGTTCAGAGGAAGGCAACGGCAAACCAGCTCTATTCCTTGCCTAAGAAAATTCTATGAAATTTATGATGCCATCGTAAGTAAACAAGTAAATCAAAGACACAAAAACACACACATGGGTGGAGGTATTTCTCACTTTACGTGAAATACCCCAAAATATCAGACACAGTTCTTGAGTTGTGCAATTTCTGCTTCCTAAAGGTTGGGAAGGCTAACATTGGTGCTTCTTCCCCACCAAAAAGACTATCTTGGAGACAACTTTGAACAGGACGATAAAGCCAAAGCAATACCACTTTTAAAAGCTCACTCGATCAAGTGTGGTGGTGGTTGGGAGGGGGAGATAACTTCTACTATGAAGAATCAGCTCTTCTTAAAAATGTTATTCTCAGCAGCCTGCGCTGCTTTGGACATACTTATTTAAATATCTATTAAATTTAAATCCAAAACTGTCACATTTAAAATCAGTATATGCTGACAAGGACCGGCTTGTGGTTGATCACTAAGGTTTGCATTTAAAAAAAATAAAATAAAGGACCAGTGAAGGAGCAAAAAAAAGATGGAGAAATAAACTTATTGTTCCTGTATGAAAGAAATGCAATCTGCAGTTATTGTATATTTGAGCTCATAAAAGAACCCTTTATCAAGGTTCTAATCACACACAGGAGTGCATTCTTGAAGGAGGTACAAGATTAATGGTGCAACTCACTGGACACTCAGTGAGGAATGCAATACCTATTGCAGCTTTCTCCCATTTATGATTGGAAGTAGCAAACCATAGGAAGCAATTATGAAGATGGTGGTGATGGGGAAGGGGCGCTCAGGTGTTAAGGCATTAGCTCAACATCTAGGATCGAGCACTGTTGCATATTAACAAATTTCATTCAGTTTTATCACTGGCAACAGAGGCTCACGGCAACCCACTTTAATAGTTAGGAATGTCAGTTAGTGAAATGACTTTGTAAGGACAGTCAAGGGAAGGCAGACAGGGACCGTTTAATTAGGCTGTTTGCTATAACTCTGTCTGGGAGCTGGAAGGCAGCAGACTGCGAAACAACTGCACAACTCCGCTCTGTCCCAAGTAGGAAAAAGAAAGAGAGAGAAGATACTTTTGATGGCAGGTCCTTTCATTTCCTCTGGCGTCAGGTTGGCTACAGGTATGCTGGAGCAATGTAACCACTACACGAGGAAGAAAGGTGAGGTTAAAAGACCAATCACTTATCTTGTATTGATTTCAGGACACTATGTTCCAGATATTTTTATGAGATAGGATAACCACTCTTGGGCTTGACTTCATGTCGGGAAGAGACAAAAGTACTAAGGGTGTATGTGGAAGTCATTTTATAGTCAAGCTTCTTTGAAGAAATGTGGTATATTTGGATTCTTAGAGGGAGGGAATGAGGGAAAGCAAAACACATTTTCCACGCTGGAGAAGAAAGAGTTGGAAGGAGCCGTTAATCTACTCGTTTGTCTTTGCCGCCACATAACTCCTGAGTTGAGAGGTCAAAAATCAAGTGCAATTGGTTCTTTTTGTCTTTCTTTCTTTCTTTTTTTTTAATCTCAGGTAACCCAACATTTCTGGTAATTGAACCCACTCTACCCAGTCAAAGGTCCTGTCAACTCATATTCAGTGTCGGTCATTACCGAGAAATGTTTCGTGACATGTTACGCTGAGGGAAGCAACACGGCACTGCTAGAAAGATTCCCCTTGGCACCAGAGGCTGAAGACAATGGAAGCTCTTTTCAAGACCAGAGATGTTTAACATTTCTACTTGCCGTCACCGTGACTAACCATCAAAATACTTGGATCCCCCTGAATGGCAGAATAATACATACACACACACACACACACACACACACACATCCATCATATGAGCAACTTAACTGTACTTGTTCATCTTTAAGAAAGCACTGGTTCAAATCAGGAATAAAACAGAGGAAAAGCTTTATAGGCACCAGTTCAAAACCCACTCAAGTCTGGCAACTTTATTTGTTTTCTGATTGTTTATTATGTTTTTATTGCGCCTTCTCACCCAAAAGGGAAAAAAATATACCCGAGGCAGTTATCTAACATAATGATAATAAAAACAATTTAAGCGATAAAACCATGAAAATTATCATAAGAAAAATGAATGAAGTCATCAGATACAGTACAGGTATGAATACAAAAATCATTAAAATAAACTCTTCTGTAGATATTTAGATTTCCATATTATTATTATTTTTAACTGAAAATTTGGGACAAGTCACAAAAAGAAAAAGAAAGAGCTATTTAAAAATCAGACAGACGTAGATACTCTGCGGTGTAAATGTCAAAGAGTTAAACTCCCAAATCAAGTCAATTCTGGATGGATGCGTCCAGCAAAGCCAGCTTGAACTATGCCATTTCCCAAGGCTTTCAGAAGACGTTTGCGCTCAGGCTATAGGCAGCCCTCCCGAAAGGAGAACAACCATCAAGACCACAGTGCAAATATGGAGAGAGATGAGATCTCCAAAGTGAACAGTTTCCAAAACAATGTAGCAGATCAATTTTAAAAGCAATCTGGACTACTCCACTTGGTGTGCACAGGGCTAGTAACTGGCTCCCCATCCCACTAAGGGCCACATTCTTAACAATCTCAGCTACAGAGATGGAAAACAATACTGTTAGGTGTGCTTAGAGCCAAACAGGGGTAAATTCAGAATACCCTGTCCCAAAAAAAAGGGGGGGGAGCCAGTGTGATGTAGTGGTTTGAGCACGCGACTACAACTCGGAGGACCCGGGTTCAAATTCCTGCTCGGCCATGCAAATCCATTGGGTGACCATGGGCAAGTCACGCACCGTCAACCACAGAGGAAAGCAGAAGGAAAATCCTCTCTGAACAAATTTTGCCAAGAAACTAAAGAGATTTAAGAGGTAAGTTGATGTAATTTAAAAAAGAGTAATCCATTCTTTCTGAGGTGCAAAAAAGGGCAGTCCAATGAGTCTGGAAAGGTTGAGAGCCAAAGAAACGGCCTTCAGGAGCCACATGTAGCCCCAGGGCCACACTGCACACACACTTGCAGTAAGATTTTGTGAATTAAAGCTCAAACTTTCTGTATGCCAAGGAGGTGTCTCCAACTGAGGTATGGCTCCTCTCCTTAAAACAAAGATGGAGGTCCAAACCAGAAACAGGGCTAAACTAGGGCTGGTCCAAACTATCTTGGAGCCTGAAGGGGAAACAAGACGGCGTCCCTCCTATTCCGAAAGTTGACTACACTAACGAGTGAATCTCCTTCCCAGACCTCTATTATCACAAAGGGCAGCCTTTTCCCCAAAATATGCAAAAATGCCCCCTACATTCCCTAGAGGGCATTTGGGGACAATTTTTTTGAACCATGGGGTATCCTGTAGGCCAAAACAAAGATCCTCGGGGTTGCGTAAAACCCACAGACTACACTTTATCCACCTCTGCCCTATGGGGAGCAAAACAAACTGACTCGATAGAAGGCAACTTCCTATGTTTTAATTTTTAGTTTGGCTTTCATCAATGCGGGAAAAAAAAGATTTCAGCAAGAACCATAATTCATGGTACTCAAGCCTTATAGCCTAGCAGGGGGAAAAATGTGTTGTAACAATTTTTCTAACGCTGAAATACCACATCGCCAAATGTTCCTGTCAGAGAGCAGTTTAATTACTTTGGCACCCACACCACTTATAATCACCTGTCATTAGCAACAACGCTTGCATCTGTTTACACGTCTGTCAGGAGCGATGGCCCAGCTGAAGACGAGGGATGTAAAACAACACTTGCGAGGACACAGCCCCAGATGTGCAAAGGTCGTCTTAAGGTTATCCCTCCCCAACGCGGGGAGCAAAGAACTTCTTCCGAGGACTCACAGCATAGAGGAGACGTTTGTCCCGTGTCCTTTCCATCTCAGCAAAGAGACTCATACTCAATCTTACCGCTCATGTAATTATTTTAATATAGGCTGGAGCAAGGGGAGGGGTATTTCCTCATGGGAGGTATGGGGCTCACGTGGTACCCTGTCTGGAGCTTGAAGGGAAATAGTTACAATTAACACACTTACTTGTGATGAGTTGTGTTAGCAGCAAAGGTAAATTTCAAAAGCGACGTAAGCTGAAACAAAGTCCCTTTACTAACGTTCAGTGCAATACATATTTTTTCCAATTTTCCAAAATGGTAAATTATAAGGCAGAGGGGGCAGCTGCCTGTTGAATTCCCGATTCACTCCATGAGATGGGACAATTTACCCTGCATCTCAAATGAACATGGAACATCTATTGAACATTTCCATGCCCCTTCCTTCAGCCACCAATGCTACGGAGCAGAGGATAGAGCAATTCCTAGTGTGATAAAAATCACACAAGATGTCACCGTGGGACAGAACAGAATTCTGTGTGGGTCTGACATTTTCAATGAAAGCCCCATATTTCCAGCAAACATGCCAAAACATTGCAAAATAATGCCCATGTTATGATCCCATGTTTTGATCCAATCAAAACAACTCTTTCATGTAAAAAAAAAAATCCTTGTTTTCAGTGTAAGAGCACAGGGTGTTGTCTTACAATGAATCAGAGCATCGGTCTGTCTAACCTCTGTCTAACCTTTTCCAATTACTTTTTAAAGCTTTAATTAAAAAGTATTTTTATTTTAGAGTCATGCTGGCAGGAATTTTTTCTCCTCCAAGTTTTGGCTCATTTTCTTATCCTTTTACAAATCCAAATCACCTCTCATCTTTTTTTTTAAAAAAAACTTTCCCAAGGGAAACTTTAGCCATGTTAGGCCTAAAGCCTATTATTTAGTCCCATCTAAAGTAGACCAATTGAATAAATGAGATTTACTTAAGTGTCAACTTACCATTGAACACTTGATTCAATATGTCTGCTCTAGTTGGGACTAATCAATAGGATTCAGGGCACTGTCTGTTACAGTAAAAAATCAACAATAATCTTGAAGCACCTGAAAGACTTAACATTTCAATATAGTAGCAGCTTTTGCAGTGCAGAACCAATTGCTTAAAGATGCACGGAAAGCAAGGAGAAATGTAACAAATGATATTGCCAAATATTTCTTAAAATACTGTAATGATCAACAGCAATGGTAAAGTTTTTTTAAAATTTAAAGCATTATGACAGGTACTGGGGTGGGGAAAATACTTTTAAATAGTACATTTTCCAAGCTCTGATGTAAAGATGCTCCAAAATGGAATCGCACGGACAGAAGGTCTTTTTTCTCCCAACCTTTGGGCATCATGGGATAAACCATGGAGAAGAGAGAAACTATGCAGCTCTAGGTAGATAGACTCAAGACTGGGGAGGTACCAAACTGTTGATAACATTGATTGGTCCAAGCCAATCAATATTATGGTCAACAGCATCAAAGTAGTATTGTCAACAATATCAACAATTCCAGAGGTTCAGCAAAATCACAAGGGACACATCCTGTTGGTGAATGCCAGCTAGAGTAGACCTATTCAATCAGTTTCTGAATGAGGAGTGAACATGTGGATATATCCAAATGTCTAAATGGATCTACTCTAATCAGGACGAACAACAGTTTTTGGCCCCTCTCTATCTAGCTCCCAAACTACAGACTGAGGCATCCAAAGCTGTTTCTGTCTCCTAGCCAAGCCTGAAGCAGGACTGAAATAGGTCTGCACAAGGTCCCAAAACTTGCCCCTTTAGGGAAGCAATTGCCAATATGGACACTAAAGTGGTAGAGTCCCAAAAGAGGCCTGTATCATGTCAGCCAAAGATAATCTGAACTGGACTTAATTATATTCCAATCTAAAATTTCTTTGGGCTTTATAAATTGGGGGATATGATCAAACACAGACAAAAGAAGGCTGACACTCTGGTTAATCTTCACAGCTCTTTCCAACATCTTTCCCACCATGAAATGCCCACAGAGACACATCTCTGGTTTTCATTTGGAGGGATTATGTATCATTATCAAGGGCCAACATGTTTGCACCCCTAACCGTCAGCCTAAGCTCCCTGCTACTTGCTTTGAATTTGTCTAAAGCTGTGGTTGTTCTCGGAGTTACGGATAAATCGCCTTCTTAATCGGTTGCGATATTTCCTCTAAGCTGCCTCTTTATTTGGGTAAATTAACCGCTCACCGAGAATCCCCTAATGATGGGCCTAGACTTTCAAGGAGGGGAGATGCCAGCGCACTGACATTACAGCTTGCTTTCTAGATACGTCTGCAATAGTTAAAGAAACATGTGGCAACATTTGATGCTAAATTTGAAATGCATTTTCTGCCCTTGCTACACACCTGAAACCCAGCCAAGATATCTCTTTTCTTTGCATTATAGTGAAATCCAAACTGGTCTGGATGACTATAAATGGTTACTGTTTGTCTTGGCTCCTACCTGTATCAGATTCAGACTAAGGAATTTTAGCAAAGAAATTACATGGGATAAAATGGATATTTCTAAATTACAAGGCTGCAATTCCAGGGGCTTGGGATATCGGTTTTCTGTTTCATCTAATCCTGCTGGAGAGAAAATTGTATGGATCTGACAACAAAGGATCGAAAAGCATTTGCTTTCACGGGCCAAATGCTTCTTGTTTTGATTATATTGGAGATTCAGAAACAAAATAAAGATCAAGATCAGTTACAGCTTGCTAACAAATCAAACGGTTGTAGACTGGAAACAGTGAAAAACTTGGGGAAACCTTAGGCACTGGGGCTTTCTCTTCCTCAAGGCCAAATGGTAAATTATAAGGCAGAGGGGGCAGCTGCCTGCTGAATTCCCGATTCACTCCATGAGATGGGACAATCTACCTTGCATCACAAATGAACATGGAACATCTATTGAACATTTCCATGCCCCTTCCTTCAGCCACCAATGCTACGGAGCAGAGGATAGAGCAATTCCTAGTGTGATAAAAATCACACAAGATGTCACCGTGGGACAGAACAGAATTCTGCGTGGGTCTGACATTTTCAATGAAAGCCCCATATTTCCAGCTAACATGCCAACACATTGCAAAAAAATGCCCATGTTAAGCATGATCCCATGTTTCGATCCAATTAAAACAATTCTTTCATGTAAAAAAAATCCTTGTTTTCAGTGTAAGAGCACAGGATGCTGTCTTACAATGAATCAGAGCATCGGTCTGTCTAACCTCTTCAGGCATCTTCCTATTGCTGCTTGGAGATCCCTAATATTTCTGGGTGGACTTCCACCTAAGGTTAGCTTCTGAAATCACTCAAGAATGGGTGTGTTCCAGATGATATGGTAGACATGCTAGGGTTCTTTATTCTAAAGAAAAGTGAGATTATGACCTATGAAGAACAGTGAGATTATGGCCTATGATACCACCCTATGATACCGTTCTATATGTCCCCTTACCTTTACTTCCACACGTACAGGAGAAAGTGAGAGTGGTGGTTAGGCACATATAACTGTTCATCCAAACAGTTTGCACACAGTTCAGAAGCTGCACAGTCTGTGCTCCAAACCGTTGCTGTTAGTTATTGTGTGCCTTCAAGTAATCTCTGACTTATGACAACTGTAAGACAAGGTCTTACAACCAAAACTCAGAGCTGGTCATGCTGCTTCCTTCTTCTGAAATACAGCCCACAGCACCTGGTATTCATTGGCAGTTTCCCATCCGAGTGCTAACCAGGGCTTAACTTTCAAAATCAGACAAGATCTTGGTGCCTTTAGAGTATTAAGGCTGTGCTCTTAGCTACTTTTATAAGCCAGAATTTAAGATATGTACGGCAGATGTCATCTTTCCAAGGATGCTGTAAACAAATCCAGAGGCTTTGCAAATGGGGGGGTAGGTATAACCAAACTTGGAGGGGGTACTCCATAATTCATCTTCACTTATAAAATTGGCTACATTGAGTGAAAACTGCAGTAACAATTACTTCTTTCTCTGTTCACAGGGAAATTTACAACATTAGCGTGCAATCAACAAATGATAGGTGCTGGTGGGTGTGCAAGGGCGGGGAGAGTAATTTAGATCCAACCCATGTGTGCACTTTTTTATCTAATATAACAGGGATTATGAACTGTACTAAATTTGTGGGAAAAATCAAGTATTCATCAGCGAAACAAATGGAGGAAGCGTGTGCTGAAGAGGCTCCGTATCTCAGAAGCCATTTGGTGTTGGACTGGCACTGGTGCCATACACTGCCATACACTGGCTTCATGTTCGTTTCCAGGCACAGTTCAAAGTGCTGGCATGACTTATAAAGCACTATACGGCTTAGGTCTAGACTATTTGAAAGACCATATCTCTCTATACAAACCTGCCAGAGAGTTTTGCATCGGTCATATACCTGAGTAAATACGGTAAGAAAATGATGATAAATATCTTTAGAAGTTGACAGCAATCAAGATCTGGGGAAGTGGGAAGTTAATAGAATGTTTTATGTTTAGGTATTTGTTTTTAGTAACTAAATTTTGTAAGGTTCTTTTTGTTTCTCTTTTTATGTTTGTGTTTTGTTAATGACTGAGGCCCTTACTGCACCATGCTGTGATCCCACAATGTCCCAGCGTCATCCCAGCAGTGCCATTGCCAGGATGTGAGCGTGTCCCAAATGCTCTCTTCCACACCCGACTAGCTGCCAGCAGACAGTAGCGTTCAGGACACGCTCCTTCCTTCCTCAATGCAGCTGGCCTCTTCCAGCGCCGCACTGAGGAAGGAAGCACATTGACAGTGCTTCCGTCCTTCCCACATGGCCCCAGCCAATGTGATCATTGCACAAAAGGGGCCTACTACTGGATTTTTAGTATAATGTGCCATCGTGACAGCTGGGGACACGAAAGGAGCGGGACTGCAACAATGTCATGCGGTAACACAGATTGCGGGCTGGTTTCAATATGTCTCCATGCCGGGATGTAACCGTAGTGCAGCAAGGGTCTCAATGCTTTGTAATGTACTGTTTTATTTTTTTATTTTTTATACTGTTCCATTCTATATAATATGGGCATTTTTTCTTTTTTGTCGTCTTAATGAAAATTATATATCAAAAATAAACCTTCCAGAGTTTTAAGATTTGGGGGGTAAGGTTTTCTCTCAGTCCCGCGACCATCCCTAGTTCACTTGGTGAGGACACAGGACAGAGCCTTCTCGGTGGCTGCTCCCACCCTCTGGAACTCTCTTACATGGGAGGCTAGGCTGGCCCCTGCCCTGCTCTCCTTTAGCCTGCAGGCAAAAATGTTTCTGTTCAAGCTAACTTTTAATGTGTCAGCAGGTGAGCTTTTTTTTTACTAGAATGTTTTGTGTATTTTTCTAATTTCTGCATATTCTTATGCCTTTATACTTTCTTATGGTTTTAATCATTTTTAAATTTTGTTGTACACATTTTTAACTGGCTGTTTGGAAGCCTCCTTGCATCTCATTCTGGGAGAAAGACTGCATATACATGCAATAAACAGATACATGATTAAGAATAAAGGTGCTAAGACAGCACTTGAAAATGTTACAAAACCCATTGTTTACCTTTTTAATTAATTTATTTTCTTTCCCCAGGAGAACAGGAAAAGGAATGGGATGGTTTCGACGAACTGCGATTAAAATAATGAACCCCGGAGCCAAAGCATTTTAGATAAAAGATGCATTTGGTGGCGGGAGAGATAAATTGTTTATGGAAGCTAAGTGAACAGATCTACAGCAAATATACCGCCGCATTCTGGCACAGGGATGGGGGACAACATAAAAGTTTCCCCTTGCATCATTAGCTTTCGCTATAATAAACGAGATGCTCCGTGTGATGTATCGTACAGCAAAGAAAACACAGCTGCTTTGCTTCGGCAGGGAAAAGTGCATAGGTGTGCCGCACCTGAGCCTCCGTGCACTTAATAAGCCTTCTATAGTGATGCTGGTGATCTTGTAGCAGCTACTGCTGAAAACCATTATCTATGGATAATTAACTGTGTCAGGACACCGAGGTCCTAACATGAGGCCCTCATAATTCCCCACTAAGGGAAAGACAGTATAACATTATTGTAATATATGACTAATTTGGAACAATAAAGGCCCTGCCGTTGTTGTCGTATTCTAGGAAATGCTACGACATACTCCTGGTTTTAAAGGGACACTAGAATATGTAGGCTCTTCTGTGTAAAAAAAAAAAAAAGGGCAATACAAAATCATTCAATTATAGTGACTATTCCATATTATACTTGTTTTACTTGGTTAAAGCCAGCTTCTCCAAAGGAAAAAAATAATCTACAAAGTTAATTGTTCAAATTCTCATAATTCACATTGAATATTCCTTTCAAAGACTTCCACATGAATAATAAGATTGAAGAATAATAAGATATAGCGACATGCATCATTATTGTTCCAAAACGTTATGAAGATATACCTCAACTCAGTAAATTGATTATCGGCCTGCCTGCCTTCTTTTAATTTTGATAATGTCTGTTAATTTAATTATATATACCATGTCCCAAATTCTTAACAACCCATCTGCTTACTTTTTCTTCCACCCGTGCCTCTCTGCGCTTGCTTTCGATTGCTAGTAACATCTGAAAAGAAAAGAAAAGAAAAGAAACGAAACGAAAAGAAAAGAAAAGAAAAGAAAAGAAAAGAAAAGAAAAGAAAGGCTGTAGATCTATGAAACTAGGTGGAAAAGTTCTTGTCCAGTGCTTCGTATAGATTGCACTCATTCTAGACTTTGCACAGATATTTTGAATTTTTTAATTACTTTTGCATAGATAAATTATTGTTAATTATTATAATAATTCAGATGTGTTTTCTTTGCCCATCCACTTTTATTAAGAGGTCTGATTTTCAAGCCCACACCAGTTTCAAAATTTTATTTCTTTTTCTTCCATTCAGGAAAAAAGCAGTATCAATTCACACTGACAGATGTTGACTTTTTAATCTACTTTGTCTGCTCAAAGCATTTTACTTTTTTTCCTGGAGAAGAGGAGGAAGAAGAAGAAGAGGAAAGAAAACTAATAGAAGGAGTAAAATATTTTAATTACTCAATTAAAAAAAAGGCTTTTCCAAGACAAAAGCTTGAGGACGCTTATTAAGACGGCTGCCTATCGTGTTGGGCTTTGCTCTACTTCGTAATTAAAATGGCACCTGAGCAGAGCCATCTGTGAGTGAACGTTGAGTTTCTTACAGCCCTTCTTTGTTGTTCTACACACAAATGGCAATGCATTGCTGTGCAACCTTTACAGGAAATTAAAACAAACAATCAATCATGTACAAAAATCATGAACACCCTTTAAGGAAAAGGAAGTGTGTTGCAAACAACTACAACAACGATTCCCCCATTCATCTATAAATAATGGAAGGTTGCATCTTGGAATTCAGCCTGTTTCCCCAAGTTGCACAGATGGACTCTGTCAAAGTTTGCTTTGCACATGGTATTCCCCAAAGTGGGAATAGCAGAAATGTGCACCTCTGTTATTAAGTAAAGATCACCAATGTGTTTTGTTAATAGTAGCAAAAAAAAAAAAAAAAACTTAGCTAACTTAGGACATTTCCACACTACACTATTATAGTGCTATTTTCCACTTTCAACATCCGGTGGAATCCTGGGATTTGCAGTTTAGGGAGGGGCATTTAGAATTCTCAACCAGAGAGCTCTTGGGCCTCAGGAAACTACAAACCTCAGAATTCCACAGGCAGTTGAAAGTGGAATAATAGCACTATAACAGTGTAGTGCAGAAAGGCCCTTAGAGAGCTAGATGTCTATCATTATCATCACCATACCAAACCAGGGACCAGACAAGTTTTGCCAGTTCATTTGCCAAACACATAGGAAAGGTAATATGTAAGATCTTCACTGCAGAGGACAGCTTCCA
Source organism: Iguana delicatissima (assembly GCA_948472985.1). Lineage (NCBI taxonomy): Eukaryota > Metazoa > Chordata > Lepidosauria > Squamata > Iguanidae > Iguana > Iguana delicatissima. The sequence goes on from CAOKZL010000533.1 coordinate 381,360, forward strand.
TGTCAATGGGGTGGTGAATTCACCTCATTGAATCTTTTACCCCAGCTGCTGAACCCTACCCTCCAAAAAGATCCAGCAATTTCAATAGCACCTTCACAGTTCAGTCTAAAACCCAGAGCCAGTTCACCACCCAATTGACTAAGCTGCCACCCCTCTGCAGTAATGACGTCACTTGATGAGATCTTATTTATTTCTTTGATAACACTGTGGAGTATAGTATAGTGCTGCCCCAAGATACATCCATTTGTACCAAGATCCAATAACTTGTAGTGTCAACCGCAAAGTTGTAGCTTTTTTAAAAACACAGAGGTGGTGGGCCGAACCCAATGCGTAGCACACTGGGCAATGGAGAGCTGAATTGATTCTTTTCCGCTCACACAAGAGAGGAAAAGGTGAAAAGAATAAAATGCAAAAGGTGGAGGGTAAGCCAATAGTTTCTAGACTACTAGGCACTCAGAGCTCGGAAAAGGTACTTTTGGGACTACAACTCCCAGAACTCCCCAAGAGATATGAGCAGTGGCTATTACAGTTAGGAGACTGCAGGTCCTATAGTGTGGGAGTTTAATATCATAATTTTTTTCCCAATCTCTCCTGGTACCTTGGATGGACTTCATCCTACAAGATGAGTCATTAAGTTACCCCAACATTGGAGATCAGCACTTCTGACACTGAAAACAGAAACATAATGAGAAAATATTTAAATAGACCACAGTAAAAAAAAAAAAAATACCAGGGAGTTTGGGATAATCATAATGTATTTGTTACTGGACTAGGTCAGCTTAAGGCATGTGAGTTTTTGAGATGAGTGATGTCATTCTAAGTTTTTCCGCACGCACCTGAATTATTTTGTGCATTTCTCTTATTTTCCATTGAAACTATGGATTTTTTTAAAAAAGGAGTTGCATCAAATGTGCAAAGCCCTCTATAGCTTCTTTTAATATTAAATATGCAGCTATCTGCTGAGCAGTCACTTTACCCCAGGTAAACTTAGGGTCCAAAGATAATCTAATATTAGTGGCATTGTTATTTTAAAACCCCGTATCCCACTTTTCTTGTAAAGCCAATCTAAGGCAACTAAAACCTGTTTCATCAAAATACTACAACAGTGAATCCATTCAATAGGAGCCTGCAATCCCATGCATACTTACTTGGTAGGAAATCCTACTGAATGGAGTAAGAATTAACTGTCTATAGACTTAGAATTACTCAGCATGTTGCAACTAACTCAGACTCGATCAAAGCCAAAATATCCTAAAATAGTTGTTTGTCCATTGTCCTATTTTTTTTCCTTCCTTTTCATATACTCTACAACCTCATCCAACCAGAACTGGCTTGCAGTTTGCAGATTAGAAATCAAAATAAATTAATGCCCCTTGCAAAACAATATCATGAAATGGATCTGCACTTAATTTGAATATCAGATGTTCATATTAGGAGGAAATCTACAGGAGAAATATTTTTACCTAGACACTTTTATTTAGTGATAGAGGATTTTTGAATTTGATTTATACAAGCATGTTGTAAATGCTCCTCCCTTTTTTTTTTTTCTAATGGGAGAGGAGGTGTGGGAAAGGGAAGACGCAAACATCAAGATAGATCTTAGTTTTGCAATCTGCAAATCCATAAATAAGATCGTATAAAAGAGAACCTAGATTGTAGTGAAATCAATGGAAGTTCTCCCAGAGCCAGGTTTTCTCTCTATAATGGCAATTTCCCAAATGTATTTTTGACCTGATACTGACCTTACCTTGAAAATGCAGTTTTCTTCCTGGATTGGTGATGCGACAGAAAACAACAGGGCTTCTGCAACCATTCTCTCTCTGGTTTATTATTTTCTTCCACTGCATTTATTTTCTTATTCTTATTCTTTCTTTTTTTCCCCTTTTTCTTCTTGACACTTGTATATAAACTACACTGAAAATATTTCTCAGTTCAGGAACAAAAGAAGCCTCCAATCAGCTAGTTGTTGCTTTTTTTAATTAACATATGTTCAATACTTCCTTCCAGAGATAGTATTATACCAGGATAGCTAAAGGACAGGTCCTTGCTTGGTACATGACCTGGATAAAGCATAAAATGGGCAGACCCAATTAAGGCCCTACATTTAACAAACCCTTAGAGCCAGCATGCTGTGGTGGTTTGAGCTTTGACTATGGCTCTGGAGAGCAGGGTTCGAATCCCTGCTTGGCCATGGGAACCCACTGGGTGACTTTGGGCAAGTCACACTCTCTTAAGGGAAGGCAAAGGCAAATGCCCTCTGAACAAATCTCGCCAAGAAAACCCCATGATAGGCCTTGGGGTCACCTTAAATTAGAAACGACTTGAAGGCACACAACAACAAAGAGTATTCTGTTAATTTATGTTGTCTTTTCATTAATCGTGTTTTCAAGACTGCTGATGAAAAATCAGGTATTGATTTACTGAGAGCTTTCCTGAGTGCAGTGGGACCACTGGCTAACACAGTAAAGAATATCTGGTTAATATAGCTGAGAGTTAAGTACGACGAAGGCCATTTCTGCCCTATACTGTTATAGTGCTATTATTCTATTTTTGACATCCTATGAAATCCTGGGGTTTGCAGCTCAGGGAGGGGCCTTTAGCATTCTCAGCCAGAGAGCTCTTTGGCCTCAGGAAACTACAAGCCCCAGAATTCCACAGGAGGTGAAAGTGGAATAATAGCACTATAACAGCGTAGGGCGGAAATGGCCAAAAACAGAGAAATGGGATACATACTCAAAGCAGTTTCAGCCAGCATTAGCATGCAATGGGGAAGGAATCATGTGCCCTCCCCCCTCCCAACATGTTGTTGCACTGCAGTTCCTATCATTCCTCACCACTGGCTATGCCAGTGGAATGTTAGAATGCGCTGTCCAAACACTTTGGAAGAGCCATACAACTATGTGGAAAATAGGCACGTTTCAAAGTTCATAGGATTTTATTGTGCATTTGTTGAACTTACTTTAAATTGATCTAGCATCATCCTACTCTGGAGTAACATTACATCATAACAGATCATAACTCTTTTCTTTTTTCCAATATAGAAATACATTTCTTGTCTTTAAATATTGGTCAATTTGCATTTGCTGATTCAGAGAATTGAAGGCTCTGGGAAGGCGAATCTTGTTGAGGTATGTGATACGTTACGTGCTGGAAACTGACGTTGTGCTATACTTTTGGCTTAATGTTATTTTGCTCTAATAAGCTACTCTGAAGAGAACTTTCTGGAATGAAAAAGTGGACAATGTATGTATGTATATATGTACATATGTAAGTCCCATAGTGATTCTGTAACTTTTTAATTCATCTCATACTATACATCCTTCGTTTTATTCAGATATACAAATGAGTCACATATCGAAACTCTGCAGTTCATTTTATATGCATTTACCTTGAATTACAATAAGGAAAAAAGAATGAGAAAATGAAGAAGAAAGAACAAGAAATCTTTTCCATCTGGGAAGAGAGGCTTGAATTTCTTCCGAGATGCAGCCGGGGGAATTGAAAGCCTTCACTTGCTCCGGCTAATCCACATGATAAACCCCGTGGCAAATTTATTTAACACGAAACGTTTACTGCAAACTACGTTGTGCCGAAATCTCGCCCCATCAAACTGTGTACACGAAAATAAAGGCAAACAGATGTGTGTGCCCTCCACGCACCCGACTCCCCTCCAAACTGATACCTCCCTCCAATTAAGCCAACAATGATTTTACAGACCAGTGGCTCGCTCCCGCATGCGAGTGCACATCTGTGTTTGTGTTTATGGGGCTAATCATTCGTGTCTTCAAGCACCTTCCCCCTTTCCATCCAATTCCAATTCTCTCCCTCCATGCGCCCCCCTATCCACAACCCGAGCACAACCACTGCCATCGCACAGCACCAAGTTAATTTCCTTCTCTCCTGCACTTTGCAGATGATGCCTCTAACCATTATGACAACGCTGAAGAGAAGCGGGGGAAAAGGTCTCCGTACCTGCCTACCTAAAACAAGTTTCTGTAACGTAATGAATAGAGACAGCTTGGGGACCATCCACCTGCACCGGGCTGCCTTTTACCGCTTGAAAAGCAAAACCACAAGGGATTGGCAGAAGGTAGTTGTCTGACAGGGCCAGGACAGGTTTCCTCCTCAGTGACAGCCCGGGCCTTGCCTCTTAAACCTCACCCGCCATAATTCCTTCACAATGCAACAGCAAGGCAGCTGACAGTAGCAGCTGCATCTCCTAAGCGAGATGGATGGAATTTTCATAACTAGTTCCCCAAGTTGCATTTTACCTTCAAGATAATTTATGAGCCGCTCCGAAGCCTTGAAGAGACAATATGCTTGCCATAAAATTAACTGTAACAGTCTTGTAGGTTATAATTAACACTGGGAGGGTAGCACCGACTGGGTGAAACACATGGCATAATTGATAGCAAAACTGGAAATTGAAGGGGGGTGGGAGTTGGAAAGAGAGAAAGGGAGCTAACAATATAATTATCTGTTCATGTTGCTTGAGCAAAACAAACCAGCACTTTCTGGGGGTTAATTATGGTCCCCCTCCAATGTACACATTTCTGAGGGGGAACAGGCATGGGTTGTGGGAAGGAGATCTGTGCATTTCCTTGGAAGAGGCACATGTATCAAATATGGCAGCATTGAAACATCTGGCATCAAGGACACCACTGATGGATGGTGAAACCTCCCTAAATCTCTCACTGTCTCTACAAATAGTGTCCTTTTTATGGGAAAGGGGAGCAACTCTCATTGATACAGGTGTCATCTATCATGAAACACACCTTATGGTAGCAGGTCAAAACTTGACTTGGAGCTCACTGGGGAAGGACCAGCCTGGTTGGTTGGACCAATACCAGCAGAAGCAGAAGAAGGTCATGTGAACTCCCCCTCCCTATTTGGGGTTCCTACAGACAGTAACCCCCTGAGCCTACACACCCTGATGAATGAGTCTTTTTCACATCAGTGGCCCCAAATAGGCTAAGAGGCTACCTTATACTGAGCCAGTCCCTTGTTCCATCCAGCCTGTATTGCCAACGTTGGCTTGTATAAGCTCTCCAGGAAGGACTCTTTCTTAGCCCCACCTTGGCAGCAACCTATGTAGTTAGTCTTCCATCCACTAGGCCTAACCATACCTTGCTTCCAAAATCAGACAAAATTGGGCAGTGTGGTGGCACATGTCCCAGAGCTTGGATTCCAGTTCTCAGAATCTCCTAGCTACCATGATCATTGGTCATGCTGGCTATGGGGCTCTGGAAATTTCATTCTGTCAGTGCATCTTTTCCAAGCTCTAACATGTTCTTCTGCCTTTCTGTCCAGGCCAGAAACCAGCCTTGAAGAAACAGTCAAGAGAAGTCTGCTAGGTTCTAAGACTGAACAGTCTCTAGATGGCCTTCTGATCCTTGAGGGATGAGCCAAACCTAGGCCTGTCACGAGAGGAGGTTTGAGCTGAGCCCCAATCAGACAAAGTGGCTCACTAGAAACTCTCCAAGGTTCTGAAACTCTGGTCTGTCCCGATATTACAAACTTCTCCTTGAGATTATTGTCCGACAGCAACCTACGATCACTACAGAATTAATAGAAGGAATTCTGGGAGTTTTAGTCTGAAGCAGCTTTTCCAATATGCAGCTGGAATCCTCTTGGTTAGTTCCAAACAGAAGAGACCCATTAAATCAACTGTTGAATGATAAATCAACAGTCAGGTATATCCAGTGGATTTAATGGGTTTACTCTAGTCAGGACTAACAATAGGATTTAGGCCTATGACTCCACCTAAACTCCTTGTTTAGATGAAGAGAGGTGTAACTCAACACACAGTCGAAAGAACATGACATAACATGGTTGTGTTAGTATCTTATTAATCAAAGGAAAAAAGCAAATGGAAATACTGAAGCTTCATGACTAGAGCCAATTTTAAGAAAATGGTATCTATAAGACAATCTACCTAATTTCTTCATTCTCTCACCCAAGATCAGAAGGAGAAGGCATTTATTTGTGTTTTTCAAAACCCCTCCCCTCCCACATACCAATAAACTTTTTTTGTCCCTGGACAAGATATTGGAAAACAATTTGATAAATGATGGAACAGTGTCACCTACAGGCAAGATAAGCAGTTAATAAACCGCCTTCGTCCTCAGCCGCTTCCCCAAGCTGACAGCTGAATTTAGACTTTATCTATAATGTGGAAAATACATGGCAAAGGAAATGACTAAGATACACTGGGGACACCCCTAGTATAAAATAAAATTACTACTCTTCATGTGTGGTAAATTGTCTCCTTAAGATAAACACACTGTACAGCTAGCGATTAATCCATTATGGGGCGGACAAATTGCTAACCTTTCCTCTCTAGGGTATTTCTTCAAATCAACCTTGACCAAGATGGTCAAAAATCATTCTGATTAAAGGACTAACACGGCAGCTAAAGACAAATTTGGGGGCATCGAAAGTACACTTATCTCTCCTTAACGTCTAGCAGAAAGCTTACATAACTCAAGCACTTTGTGAAAACATTCTCAGTGAATTTACCAGTCCAGGAATTAAATATATATGAATTTATATATATTTTCTTTTTACAGGCCAGACTTATTCTAACTAGAGAAGCAAACTTTTGAAATGATACAAAACCAACATCAAAACATCCAGCTAGCTCATATTTGATTGCCGTTAATATTAATTTGCGTTATTAAAGGAGATCTTCACAGAATGGTTACATTTGCTTGGTATGAGAATAAGTCTTCCTCTCTCACTTCAGGCTACCTGAAATCTCCAGGACTCTTCAGATGCATACACAGCTTCCAATTTATATTCTTAATTATCTTGAGATGCTGAAAGAGCCTTCAACAACAATGGTCAGCTTCCAGTGGTGAACAATTGCTTCCACGTTAGCGAGATAGTGAATCTGCTCAAGTCTTTAATCCAAGCCATAAAAAGAGATGTCCAAGTGCTGGACCTCTTTTGCATAGAGGGTTCAGCACCTTGAGCAGCTCTTTTAAAATTTAGATTAAAACTTGGAGTGAACACATCATCCCATTTTCATGTAAGACATCAGCTGCCTCAACTGGTTCATCTGGAACTATCCTGATACTTCAAAGAATGTGTGTTTCCCATTTGAGTCCCCTTCTTGAGGAAACAGTGGGATATAAATGAAGTAACCAATTGATGTATATTATATTTTCAGCTTTATGAGAGCCAGCACGGTATAGTGGTTTGAACATTGGACTATGACTCTGGAAACTAGGCTTCAAATCCCCGTTCAGCCTTGGAAACCAGCTATGTGACTTTGGGCAAGTCACATTCTCTCAGCTTCTGAGGACTACAAAGGCAAACCCCCTCTGAACAAATCTTGCCTAGAGAAGAGTTCTCAAGTTTAAAAAAAATACAATGGGTGATTTTTATTTTTATTAGTGTTTTCTCCACTTTTGTGGAGTTTTCTCCATGTTTGTGGGTGTCTGGCACCCCTAATCCCTGCAAAAGTGCAGGGCTTACTGTATATTCAATGTCCACTTTTCAATGTCCACTTCTGTTTCCGACTATATCACTATCTTCTTTCACTCTTTCTTCTGTATATCATTCCATAAATGCATTAAGGGCTTCCCTTGACACTTCTCATACTTATCACTTTCCTAATTGTCTTCAAAAATGTGAAGTGGCGTTGTTTTTTTCAGGGTGGTGGTGGAGAGAAAACATTAAACACTTTAAATATTACTGCAAGATTCTCCCTCTTGTCGTCATCACCGGCCTAGACATTTTCTATCATTCTCAAGAAAGCTGTATTTGAAAAACCAAATCAAAAGAACCGAAGCAACATGAGGATGCTAGGTCTCATTAGTACCATTAAAGGAAAGTGCCATTTCTTTAAAAGGCCCTTTCTTTGGGTCTCCAGAAATTCCAGTGGGTTATAAAAATGCTCACCTTCCAATGTCACCTTCTGTCTCTTCCTCCACCCTCCCTCCCACTGTACTCATCTGTTGCTATAAATAATTTTTCAGGGGTCATTGAGATCGCTCCTGTAAAGGTATCATCTTAACAGAAAGGAGAACCATTACTCCTTACCAGCATATCCTGTCAACCTGGTCTACACCAGAGATTTCTTGGTCACTACTTTCTTCTTTTTGTCACAACAAAGACGCCTCTTTCTCTTCCTTGATCTATGGGGAATAAGCTGCATGGAACTTCAGAAACAGAACTACACCACATGACAAAACACATGGTGTTTTTTTTTAAAAAAAAATTTATCACAGAAAAAGTAGAACAAGAATGGGCAGTATGTAATCCTCCAGATGTTCGACTGCAACTCCCATGGTCCTTCCCTACTGGCTTCAATGGCTAAGGCTGATAGGAGTTGCACAACAGTGACATCTGGAGGGCCGTAAGTTGAACTAGAATAGGGTTTGGCAACTGTGGAGGAGGCATGAGCCATCTCTCTCCATGCCCTTAGCATTCTGTGGTTTGCAGCAGTTTGTTTAGGTGCACCAGAAGTGACACAACTTCACACGAGCAATGGTTGATGGGGCTTTGTATGACAAGAGACTAAATATTAGGAAAAACTTCCTGGTGGTAAGAGCTGTTTGACAGTGAGGCAGACTAACTCAATAGGTGATGAACTCTCATCCATTGGAGGTTCTCAAGGTTAGATGGTCACCACCTGTATGGATGTGAACTAGACACTAGAGGGTCCCTGGGGATCTTTTCCAAATCTGTGGTTCTGTGATTCTGCTTCAGTGAACTAACCCCTATCAGAGTTAACGCTCACACTTGTGTGGATAGAATCCACTTCCAACTACACTTAAAGCAGATCTGCTGAAATCAATGGGTCTGCTTTGAAGAAAATTATATTTGGATCCAGCTTTCTGTTCACACTCCACTTAATGTAAGAGAGCAAGATAGCCAAGCTCAAGCAACTCAGGATCTCCCTTCCCTTCCCTTCCCTTCCCTTCCCTTCCGCTCCCTCTTTCTTTCTTTCTTTCTTTCTTTCTTTCTTTCTTTCTTTCTTTCTTTCTTTCTTTCTTTCCAGGGCTTTTAAATGGCTTTTGTGGAATCTTCCTTTTTACTTATCCAAAAAAATGAAAAAAAATAATTACAGTAATAATATTAATAACAATAATAAGAGGGTGGTGCTATTTTGCCTGGGCAATTCAATTTGCTCAGACAATCTTCTTGAAGAAGATGAAAAATTTTGAGAAAATTTTGCAGCTTTAGTCCACTGCTCAGAAGTGGTGTTTGGTATGACTAGTGCCAGCAAACCATAGGAAAATGGGAGCATTTCTTGGGAAGGGAAGGAGTTAATTCCATCACAAGGACAATTTAATTCTCATTGACTATTTTTGTGCAAAGTTACACTCCTTTGCAATGAGTTTGTGGTCAGGGTCTTATAGAGATATCAGGTTATGAGGCACAATGGATGGTCTGCTAAGGGACAGAAGAAAGTACAGCTTGATGTCATGGAAATAAGAATCCACAAAAATGGATTAAAATAAATTTAGGATATTTCCTCAGTCCCCAGGCAGCCATTCCTTATTCCCAGTTGCAACACCAATTCAGTTGTTGAAAATGGACAGGAACCAAGCAAGGAAAAGCCCCATGCTTTTCCTCTTGCTTGTTCTCCTACTGTCCTATTGCTTTTGGCAGACACCATTGTTCTTAACAGGCCTGATGACAGCTGATACAAATACCACTTTGTGGTTCAGCTGTCAGATGATGGAACTAACACTCTGTCTCCACAGATTATAAATTTGTCAGCCCTGTGATGTACTGGGCTCCTGCCATCTTGTGCTGCCGGGAAGGTCAATGATTTCAGTTCCTTGTGCTTGGAAGTTCCTTGTGGTGGGGAAAAAAATGTCACCAAGATACTAGGAAGCCAGTCCTTCTCTAAATACTCTTCATTGACTGCAGCAGCCATAAGGAACAGTCTGAATTCACGGGGGGGGGGGATTACAGGCTCTAGCATACTTGGTAGGCGAAGGCCAAAATTTGGGAGGTACATGGTGCATTCAAAAAAGAGAGAGAGAGAGAGCTGTGTCAATCCAATGGAAAGTAAAGAAGATCACCCCAGATGTGGTGATTTTTAGTGCATTTGGATCTATTGTTGCATTACTGTTTTCATACAGGTGGGAGGGAGTTGCATAACAGCTAGTTACTAGAAAAGAAATCAGCAGCAAGAACCCCAAAGCCAAATCTGGCCTTCTGGGAAACCCCCGCTCTCCCTCCATCTGCAGAGGAGAAAGCAGTTAACTGTAACAATGAGATTTCCATTCAGAGAAGAGAAGATTAAGAGGAGACAGGATAGCAGTATTTAAATAGCTACTAGAGAAGATGGAACACATTTGTTCCAGAGAGCAAAACCACAACTGAAACCTCTACCTGTACCAAACCATCCTGGAGCAAACATCACACATAGGACTAGTTAAATAACATCTCACATATTCCTCAACAGTTTTCAATACAGTGAATTCACAGATCCAGCTGTAAATTGAGAAGTTTGTGGTCATTAAGGAATAAGAAACAAGTGCTGGACGTAGCAGCTATAGACACCCAGGAGATAAATAATATTGCTGACCTATGCTTCCAAATGCAGATCTGTCCCAGTCACACCAAAATAAGACTGTAGAGAGAGGGTTGCAATCTAATGTGCCCAAGGAATGGCCAGGAGAACTGTACCAATGTTGGGATGCAGCATTCAGTTCAAACATTATTCCAATTTTCCTAAATTCAACATAAAACAATTTAATTTCATCGATATCATCGTTCATATGTCACTTACAAGTTCAGAATGCTACTACAACAATCTAAACTCTTTCTAACTGTATTCAAGGTTATATAAAAATATCAGCATTCAGTTGTACATTTTCCATGTAGTATTTCAGCTAGAAAAGAACCTCAGATTAATTCCTGCTCAGAATCAATAATTTGAATCAATTAACACTCCCCATCCCTGACATAACAACCGAACAGAATAATTATTTGCTTTGGACCACGCTCTTTCATTAGCTCTGTGTTCACTTTCCTTCTGTTCACAGTGGTCTTTCCTAGACGACTTATTCCACGCCAATGATGCCCACAAATTCCTTGTTATTGAATCCTTTGCCATGTACCAGCATCAGATCTACCTACAGTAGCAACTTTGCTCTACCACGCACAGATTACAATGGCATTCCACCTGACTGAGTTGTTGGAACAAGCTTATGAGAGAAACATTGGTAAGAATTGCTTGTTCAAGGCCAGAAAACACTGCACGCATGTATACACACATCTTATCAGACATGTTTTTAACAGCAACAACCCACTCAATAACTCCAAAAGATGAGAAATGTTGGACCCCTAAATTGAAAGATGTTATGCCTAAATACCCTAAAGGCACCAGATCCCATTTGATCTTGGAAACAAAGCAGGGTCAGCTTTGTTAGAACTTGGGTGGGAAACCGGCAACAAATACCAGGTGTTGTAGGCTGTATTTCAGAAGAAGGAACTAGTAAAATTATCTCAGAGTAATTTTTGCCTAAGCAAGCTCTTTAACACTTATCGGGTTGCCATAAATCAACAGGCAACCTGACGGCACAGACGCACACCCACACTGACTATCATCTACTAACGTCACCTTAACCCACCAATGGGAAGGACACAACTAATAGATATCTACATTGTTATACAAATAATATATTTTAAACCAAAATTCTCTAATGCTTTCTGTGCTCTGTCTCTCCCAACACCACCATTTTGTAATCTGTGCTTTTAAAACTGTAACATCCATGAATAAAATGGGAGTCACAACATGCTTGTTTTGACTGGTTCAGTCTTGGAATAACCACTCCTGCCATCTTTGACATACGTCAAATGGATCTTGGCCTCCGTGGCCAAAGCATATGGTGAAACTATTTTCAACAATTAAAAACAACAACAGCAGCACTCAACCCTAAGATTGCAGTCCCAGCCCTACAGTCTTGGTGCCAACTCCTATGGAGATCATGTGACTTACTTTTCAGTAAACATGCATAAGGGCATAAACAGGTTTCACAATTTATTTATTTATTTACTTACTTACTTTAATGCGCAAGGCATTAAAACATTAATTTGTCGTCTTCTCTTTTGTCTCCTTTGCCATGTGATCATTTCTTCCACATTTACCATTAAATCTTAATCTATTCCAGCTCTCTTTATGGGTCGTTGATTCTATATGTACCATGGTTATTTTTAAAGGCTTCTCTTTGGTCAAAGGGGAAAGAAAGAGAGAGAGAGAGAGCTGTCCTTAGCCAGATGGGCTGCTTCACACTTCATTTATCAAACCCAATAGACGAGGCCCAGCCTTCCAGTACTTGCTTATTGCAGTTCAACTTCCATACAATTTGGTAATAATTTTCATTATCAGACAGTGACCCTAAAAGCCAACAACCTAACAACTGATCCCTCTCTCCACCTCCTTCCCCCCTCCTCTTTGCATGACTAGTTTGAAATTCCCAGCCACCCTCTTTAGCTTTTGACTCTACAGTAGAATGTAAGATGCTTGTTTTTACTTTATTAAGAGAAAGATGACCCCTGGCAAGTGAAGGTTAAGAAGAGGTCAACTTGAAGGGCTCGAGAACCTCTTTAACAGCTATAACAATCTGTCCATCAGACCCTATCTGGCAGAATAAACAAACAGCAGCCTTTAAGAAGCTTTGGGTTGATTCTGTTAACACTAATACCATATTCACACACACTTTACCTATTTATATCCCATGCACACACACACACCTCTCTTGGTTCTCCATTTACTGGGACACTAAGACACCACAGTGGCTTTAAAAATCAGTAATAAACATTAGCCATTTTGATTACTTCCACAGCCAAAGGGCAAGTCCCTAGACCATTCTTTACTTCCCTTTTTTCAGATATCCTCCATTGTTGCTTAAGAAAAACTGGAAATGGAAGAGCATCTTTTAGATACAGGATCTTGTGCCTATAGACTGCAAGACTATAAAAACTAAGGTGGTTGTTCTATGTGGGTAAATGTAACTCACACAAGATTCAAATCTAGGAAGAATCAAAATAATAAAGCACACTGCAGTTTAGCAAATTGAGACCACATTGTGTTTAATCCTACAGGAGTTGAGAAACTAGCTTTGATCACATAAAGACGCCACGTTCAGCCAGGTCACTGACCAATCTTTCCTGATGTTGCCTGTTCTAACTAGCAGGAACTCAAAGGATGAAGTTATTACCAGTCTTCCTACTGGAGATCTTCTAAGTAGAAATGCCAAGAATTGCACTAGGGGGCTTTTGCAAGAATTCATTCTGGCCTTGCCAGCTGTGAGAGAGGAAAGATGTTTCAACCCAGCTTCCTTAATGCTTCCTCAGCTGCCTCCATGGTTCTTTGACTTCAGACATTTCTCATATTATCTTCCTACCCATACGTGTGAGAAACTTCAATTATTAAGAAAGAAAATTGGAATTCTCACAACTGCCACCATGCACTGCTGTTATTTTCTCTTTGCGTTTAATCATGGTGTACACACAAAATGAGCTCATCATTCCGTAGCACATATCACATATGCCTAGAGCCCCCTTCTCTGTGGTGCAGACCATGTTCAAATATTCTGAAAAGGAGATATTATGTCCTTTTCTTCTTCAGTACAGACCACAGTGCTTGTGAAAATTCAGATACTCACCTTAGTACCTTTCTAAAGTCAGGAAGTTGTGCTACCTTAAACTTTGGAATAAAGGAATCTATATCAGAACTGGCAACAGTGCCACTAGCCCTATCAAACCCAACACAATTCCTCAGCTGGGAGAAGTCCCCATGATTATTGGAGTGTTTCCTACTAATGGAAGCACAAATCACCCAAACTCAATGGTAGAGAACCTTAGGCTCCCTTGAGGCTCCAGTCTAGCCCTTTGAAGTTCCTCAGATGGATCCATGCACATGAGACCATCATTTGATGGTTTTCCAGCTTTTGTATAGATCTTCCCCCTATTCCAACACATGGAAATGTCTCTCCTAATGCTAAAAGTCAAAGCTCTAAGCTACTATATATTGCTGTTTTTAGTCCCATCCCTTTGCTTTTAGCCCTGCTCATCACAGGATTGTACCCTTTCTGACAACCTTCTCTAGAATTTAATTTGGCCTTCAGTCTGAAAGAGGTTCCTTGACCTAGACTCGGCCAAAGTTCATTTGGAGCTCTGCAAGGTGCTAGTCAGACTGAAATTTGTTCTTCTTCCTGAAGAAGAACAAATTTGGGTCTGACATACCAGCTTGGCTGTGGCCACAGCCATTCAACCCCTAAAATCACTGCTGGGACATAAAGATGGAAGAGCTCAAATCCCAAATTTATGCTTGAAATGATACAGTTAAAAGCTATCAGACTGGTACGCAGTAGGGATGGAAAGAAGATTTGAGAACATCCGACATACACACACGCACACAAAAATGGTCAAAAAACATGTTTCTCATGGATCAGAAAACCCTAATACAGAAAGTTCCATACTGACAAAAATTTTCGCAGTTCAGGAATTATTCAAAATGTGCACATGGTTGGTTTGGTTTGGTTTAGGATTTTTGCACAGGAAATCAAAATCTGTGCAGAATAAATCCCTAACTGCTGCTTTTTCTATGCAGAAAATAGCATTTCCCCATATCCTGCACAGAAAATACTGTTTTCTGTGCTAACACCCGTATGTGAATTTTGTGCAGAATAAGTCCCAGATTGTGAATATTCTTTGAACACTGCATATTTTTGAAGACTCCCTTGCAGTCAAAAGAAAACTGCTATAACTACTCATTGCTTACATGAAAAATGAAATTAGTAAAGAACTATATCCCTAGTATAGAGTCCCTAAGTGCATATAAAGTCTTGCTAAAGCTATCTCTACCCTACCAAGCTATGGTGGCTGCTTTCTCTCTCATCTACTTGACTTAAATTTCTCAAAGTTGCATTGTTCATAATATATCTTTCTCTGATGTGCAGCGTTAAGGTAATTAGAGTCATCTGTATTTAACTTCCAGAGAAGGGGAGAGAGAGGGGAAAAATCTATTATCTAATCTAGCTGATCCCCTGATAGCTTGCTGAAAGTAAAATACTATAACCTATTGCCTGGCCTTTGACAAGCGCTAATTATTTCCTGTCGAAGCACATTTTTCTCGTGTAATTCCAAAGTACACAATAGGCTGATCTCTAAAACACAGGCCGCTTTGCCAAAGCTGTGCCGGGTGTTTTATAACTTTCACCACTGTGTGTGCCACTCATCAGCTACTATCACTAAGACTTCATTCCAGACATCCCTCTGAACCTTTGATGAGGTTTTTTAAAAAATGTGGTATATGGTAACAGTCTGTTTTTGCAGATCTCATGGATGGGACTCTTTAAGACAGGTCAACATGATGCGAAACATCAAATAAAGTTGGAGGGCAGGAGGGGAGCGAGAAGGGGTGGTTACAGTTATTTAATACTCTGGAGGCACAGTCTTTCTCAGGCTTTCAAGACACAGTGCTCTTGAAATTCTCTTTCAGGTGTTTAGTTTTAACGAGGCCTGCATTTTGTCCGCTTCTATGTCCCTCTGCCACTCACCCCTTCCCACTCCTCCGCCTTCCTCCCTCCACTCGTATGCCTGCAAATTACTTAAAATTTTTGTTCTATAGGCTAAATTATGTCCACTGGCTCCAGCTACTGAGTAAATTGGTACTTGTTAAAAGAAAAGGCTAGAAAACAGTGTAACTAGAGTCTTTCTTCTATTTTAACTTTGTCCCTCCTTGTTATTTGTTCTGCTAAACTGACCCACTCACAGTTACACTTCTTATACTCTCCTCCTCCTCCTCCTCCTCTTCTCCTTCTCCTTCCTTAAACAGAGATTCATAGACTCCCAAACTTCCCCCAGGCTATTTATATTATTTACTCTATCCCACTCTATTCCCCAGTTACAAAGCTGATATAGGGAACCACATACAACATGGGGATGGGGATGCCTGGACACAAAGATTTCCTACAGGACATACTGAACAAAGGAAATGCCTGCATCCTTAACACCAGCAGAATCCTAGCGTTCCAAAGTGAACCAGCAATATATTTCAAATGAGGTAACATAGTAATAAAAGCCAGCATCCTGCAGTGGTTTGAGTGTTGGATGACAACTTTGGAGACCAAAGTTGGATTCTCTGCTCTGCCATGGAAACCCACCAGGTGACCTTAGGCACATCACACACTCTCAGCCCCAAAAAACTCCATGATAGGTTCATCTCAGGATTGCCATAAATCAGAAATGACTTGAAGGCACAAGGCACACAACAACAAATAACAACATAGTAATACATTGCCTCAGTTGCAGAAGTTCATTTACAAGCCAGCTAAAGGAGGAGGAAGAGGAAGAGGAAGAGGAGGTGTCAAGGGAGGAGCATACAAAACACTTCCAATATTACAGAACGGTGACAGAAAAGCAAAGATACCCAAGGTGCTCTGTGAGAACAAAGCAAAATCCAAAATCCACAAGTGGGCAGTATAATCATTACAACCAACTGAAAACTCACTAAAAGTAGGCAAGCTTTTGAGTTCCCCAGAACCTCTCATTGGGGTACATGGTATAAAAATTATACAGTGATGATGTTGGTAGAGTTACAGGAAACTCTCAGAATTTAGCTTGTTGCAGCCACAAGGCATTCCTCTGAATTCAGATTGAGGAGTGGTAGATGACTATAGCAGCTATCACTCACAATACCAGATTCCTCAATGGAAACATAATGAAATAGAATGACCCACTCTTTCACAACTAAAACATTGTTATTTATAAGGCTTTTGCCTTGTAGTGTGTGTCGAAGGGGACCGCTTCTCAGTTTTATGGAAATTTGCACAGGCCCATCATGCTGAGATGTTGTGTCACATTTGATAGCTGTGACGGCTTTTTGAAAGAACCAGGGACAATAGTGTGTCATGTGTCATGGCTGCCTAAAGGGCTAAATTGGACATGGCACACCTGGTGTATCCTGGCAGAAGCCAATGTCATGCCAAAGCAGGCTCATAGGAATCCATTCACTGGGCTAAGTGATACTAGCTGTAAGACTCACGTTGATTTCGCTGGCATCTGCTTTCATATTTTCAAAGCTGGAACTGGGCCAGCTGAGCAGCTGATACTTACCACTGTTTATACAGAGGGCAAACCCTTTGAGATTCTTAAAAATAGTAGTAATGCAGTGCTTACATGTTTTACGAATGGTAGCAGTGGAAGGTGAAGCCTACAACAATGTTATCTTTTTCCAAAACGAAACAGGAGTAGCAGAAAGCAAGCTACTTGGACTCCAGAGGGAATGCATGCTCTTATATAGCAGCAAACATTGTGGTATTACTAGATAGATAGATAGATAGATAGATAGATAGATAGATAGATAGATAGATAGGGGTAGCCGTGTAGCAAAATACAACAAAATACAAAATCCATATGCAGCAATACCATCTTTTTAGGCCAACTTCAAAGCATAAGATATAGAATGACTCTAACATCATCACCATTTTAGTCCTGTAGTCCTGTCTTAGCTTGATGAAGAAGACAGAGAAGCTTTGGAAGCTTGCATAATCCATTTTATACTTTGGAGTTGGCCCCCAAAAAGGTATCTAACATCATCCCCACTTTTCTCCCATATGATCTCTAACATCTTTGCCTGATGAAGAAGCCAATGACACTTTGAAAGCTCGTTTAAAGCATTTTATACTCTGGGGTTGGCTCAGGAAAAGTATCTAATATCATCCCCACTTTTCTCCCATATGAATTTTAACATCTTTGCCTGATGAAGAAGCTAGTGAAGTTTCAAAAGCCTGCACAGTGCATTTTATACTTTGGGGCTGGCCCCAAAAATGGCATCGCTGCTCGTGGTATTGTGAACAGACTTGCACAGAAAAACGCCTGGAGAATTTAAAGCACATACAATTTTGCCATAAACCAATGCCTTCTGCTAAGCATGTTCTTAGAGGCTTGAAGTTTATGTAATTTCAACACAATCATCATTTCCTCCCCCCGCCCCAAAAAGAACTGAAGATACAGGAATACACTATAGTCTCCTGTCCAAATGCCACTGACTGCAGCAGTGAATGACTACTTTTCTTTTGCTAATGTACAAAACAATATCACTAGCCCACCAGTGGATACACACCAATGGATGCACAAATAAGGTTTTTTGGGCAGCCAATAGCTTTACAAATGCAAAGATGGGAAGAAACAACTGACAAGCACCCAGCATTTCTTTCCATCCAAATTGTTTAGTCTTGAGCAAAGTCAAAATCATCCAGTTCATAGTATTTGCCTCCTTGGATCCCATTCCAGAAGAAAGATAGGGTATACAATTAAATGAGTAAATAAGTAAGTAAATTATATTCCTGATTCCTGACGGTTGTAAAAGCTGGACAGTGAAGACAAGGAAGAAAATTAACTTGTTTGAAATGCGGTGTTGTAGAAGGATTTTTCTGAAAAGAAAAATGAATGAGTCCTACAGCCAATCGAAACTGAACTCTCTTTCAAAGCAAAGATCATGAACTGAGGCTGTCATACTTTGGCCATATCATGAAGCGACATGCTCACTGGAAAAGGTGACAATGCTTGGAAAATAGAAGCAGGTAGAAAAGAGAGAGACACATGACTGGTTATGGAGCTGAAGTCAACTGAGATAAAGGTATATGAGGAATAGAGACACCACCTCAGAGTACAAGAGGAAGACACATAGCTGAATACTCCACTATACCTCCTCCAAAATATCACTACATATAGAAATTTAATGTTAAGGAGAAAGGTTCTAGATTAGCCTGTTCTATGTCCACAAGAATCCCCCTCCCCAATTAAGAAGTTTTCCTTCCAGTGAACCCCAGTGAAAGAGAGGCAAGTCTGAAGTGGAGGTGCTCATCACCACAAATCCCAAGCTCCCAAAATGTGCTGCTCCATATCAACAAACCTGACCTAGCAGTTTGCATCTCCTCCAGCAGCAAGTGCTGGAAACTTAATGGGTCTCAAGTGTTCATTCAAGACCAAATTCCCCCGCAAAAAAATATTTTGAGTTATAACAGTGACAGTTTGCAACAAGAAAGGTGCCTCCCACTCATTTGACAGGTTAGGGACCAGAATAGTGTCAACAAGAAGCACCATCAATGACTGAATGCAGACTGAATGAGCACCAGGCAGACTGAACAATCAAAGATGGCACACAGTCCACCAAGAGCGAGAGAAAAAAAGGCATCAAGCCAACTGAAACTTTGCAAGTAGTGAGTGCATGGTCCCAAATAAGCTGCCATAGTCAACTTGGCACCTCCCCCCCAACTCATTTTGCAAGCAGCACACACACACACGTGCATATGTTCCCAAGTGAGCAAGAAGACGAATGGGCAGACCCTTATGAAAATAATGGTACATGTCTATAATTCACAACTGTCAGAATTGTGGAACGTCAAAAAACGAGTCAACGAAAAACAGGGGATGCACCTATACTATTGCTAGGCAATTCCTTCCTCACACCAGCAACTGTGGTGTGGTGATTCCAGGTCAGCT
Source organism: Iguana delicatissima (assembly GCA_948472985.1). Lineage (NCBI taxonomy): Eukaryota > Metazoa > Chordata > Lepidosauria > Squamata > Iguanidae > Iguana > Iguana delicatissima. The sequence goes on from CAOKZL010000533.1 coordinate 400,839, forward strand.
TAGAGGATCCAGAGAAGTTTGATGAGGATAGTAGCTGACACCATCCCTCTCCTATCAAGACATCTCCAGCACTTTGGACCTGTGAGCCCTGCTTCCATTACACCACAACTACAATGCAAAGTGGACAGATAATGAGAACAAACCACACACCTATAACTCTGCAGAAATGGAACTGAAACTCTTTGCAACCATGTTTGATTTTTTTCTACTGCACAGAATAATTTTGCACTTTAATTGCAGTTTAGAAAAGTTACTTTTTTAAACCACAGTTCTCAGAATCCTCCAGCAAATAGAGGATTCTGAGAGCCACAATCCAAACATTAACTTTTCTACAGTCTTTTTTTTAAAAAAAAAAGAAGAAGAAGAAGATGGGAAGATGGGCATTTTAAGGTCTTCCATCTCCACCAGATTCTCACCTTGTGAGCCATTCTTGTCGCAGCTCCTGACGTTCTACAAGGAGGGGCAAGAGGTAGCCAATTTGTTCATTTCTTTGTCCCTCCATCTGCTCTTCTTTTCTGAATTCACAGAGCAGTAGGCTTGTCTTGGGGAGGGGGGAGAGGGAAGTAGACAGAAGGGGGAAAGGTTAGAAGAGAAAACATAAACATAATAAAGCAAAAAAAAAAAAAAGGAAACAAAGCATAAAATTAATTAAAAAGCCCCTAAGCAAATAGGGACAGTAAATCAATGGCCCTTTTTATTACAGTTCTACCGCTTCCAGATCAATACAGTAAATGATGGTCAAAAATGGGCACCATCTATTTGGTATTTAATCAAAGAACATGGAATGTAGGTAAAACCTTAAAGCTTCATTGCCTTAAGTAACATGACAGACTAGGCATTCCAGCTCCCATTTTCACCAGGCAATACTCCTTTTTTTTTTTTGCCTTTTGTGGGTGGACTCTTATTAGAAATTATAGAAACTATGCATACAATTTGCTCACTTCCACACACACACTCTTTGCAAGCCTTTGCAAATAATTTATTTTTGTGTTTTTACTGGGAGGCAGGGAAGACTTCTCACAAGTTGATTCTGAGATAGGTTGGGCCAATCTATAATGCACGGGAGTGAGATGGAGATTATTTTGAAATTTCTTACTCTTTCTGTCCCCCATCACACCCGATGCAAAACAAGCAAATCATTCAACAACATAGCATTAATATTGAGAAATGTTGTTGGTGCTGAAAGGGCTGGCTTATACATATCTGTCCAGAAATACAGCTATCCCAAGCCTCATCGTGCATTGTCAATCCAAGACGATGGCTTTGTGGCCTGAGGCAAATGACAACATGGCTCCCCACCATTCCATGGACAGAGGTGAAATGGACCGCTAGTTCCATTTCAGTTCAACAGCCTGGAAGGGACAGCAGTCACCACTGTGCCGGAGAGCAGCAAGCTACCTTGAGGAGCACCAAGCAGACACACACAACCTTGTCATCCAAACACTTCCCAGGCTCTACTGTCTGAGGAATCTGCTTTGTCCTGCCCTACCCAATGGTAGAGCTGGCCCTATTATCTCAATGTGAATCTACTATATAAAACATTATATAACAGCCCAATGTTATTCAGATATTCAATGGGGTACACTGTTCAGAAAGCATACATAGGAGTGTAGCCTAAGAATGGAGAGAACATCCATAATTATTTGTTTCCAGGTCAAAAATGCATGTTTCCCAACAGTCAGGAAACCCCATGGGGAAGAATAACAGACTAGAGAGATTTTTGCATAGTTTCTCCTGATATTCAAACATCCCTAAGTATTGCAAAGGAATTATTCTGAAGAGAAAAACATTTGTGTGTGTGCGTGCGCGCACACACTAAAACTCGGTTTTCAGTGCCGAAAATGAGTCTCCTGGGTTTGGAAACACATGTACGCACACACACACACACACACACACCTTGTGTTTTTCTTTGCATAATAATTCCTCTGCGATAATTCCTTTAGGACATTTGAATACTGGAAGAATACTGCTCAGGAACATTCCTATTCTCCTGCAGTGAGGGGAAAACTACTGTAATTCTTTGTCCTCTCACATGAGGGTGAAATAGTCAAGGAATTACATCTCTAGTATAATCTTAAATAGCCAATGCAACTTAATACACAGAGAAGTAGTACACAATTATTGGGAGCAACCGGATACTACTTGTCAATCAGGCAGGCCAAGAAATGGTGCATTATTGTTTCGCCAAACCTAAATCCGTGTGTATGTATGTATAGGTGGTACAGATTCCGATCCCAAATGTCATGGTGTCAACCAAACATGAACAGGAGGAAATGTGTGGAATTTCTAAGCCCAAGCACCAGATTCAAGTACAGAAAAGTTCTCAAGGACCATATTCCAGTATTAGCCAAGGGCAATGGCAAAAGAGTTGAACCTGAAAAAAATGCAACTAGTTCTAACTTTAAGTTTACTTCATGCCAAAAACTCAGCCTTAGGAGAGACATGTTGACCTTTCAGAATAGGAAAGTCCTCCATAAAAGCTGGGAGGCTGGTCATATGTGTGACATGTAGGAGTATCATAGCTAAGAGTAGAATCATAGAATCATAGAGTTGGAAGAGATCACAGGGGCCATCCAGTCCAACCCCCTGCCATGCAGGAACATACATCAAAGCACTCCCAACAGATGGCCATCCAGCCTCTGCTTAAAAACCTCCAAAAAGAGACTCCACTACACTCCTTTGAGATAGAATATTCTACTGCCAGACAGCTCTGACCATCAGGAAGTTCCTCCTGAGGTTTAGGTGGAATCTCTTTTCCTGTAGTTTGAATCCATTGCTCTTTGTCCTAGTCTCAGGAGCAGCAGAAGACAAGTCCACTCCTTCCTTGATATGACATCTCTTCATGGCCACAGGAATTCTAGGGGGAGCTGATTTGATCCCAGGAGCTAACGCACCTACCCCCCCCCCGACTGGAAGATGCATTGCCTTTTTAGCAATGGTCATCACTTCAAACTAAGAAAATGTGAGGTCACAGAGCTCATAAGGCCACAAAGAATCTCCAGTCTCATCTAGGGGTGAGCAAAGAAGAGAGAGTGGTACTTTAAAAAACCTTGTTCATATCTTCCACTGCTTAAAATATCTAGAAAACAGGTCACTTAAGTCACCAACAAGCCTGCTCTTGGAGTCCTTACAAGAATCTGAATGACTGTCTTGCTGGGAAACTCAAACTAGTGGTTTTAATTTAGGGAAATCTTTGTGAATCCCTCCCCCAACTTTCCCATGGACTTGGGATCTAAGGGTTTGCTCGATCTCCTTTAAGATCAGAAAGCTGAAATCACCATCATCAGGGCCACCACCACTGTCCCAGTCTTCTAAGAAAAGTACCCTAGCAAACAATCTATAAAAGCAGTAACAAAAAAACATAGTTTATATCCCAGTACTATAAACCAGAGTTTGCTCTCAGATATTGATGGATTACAAACCCTGTCAGTCCCAAACAATGGGCAGGGTAATAGAAATTATAATTCAGCATGATCTGGAAGGACAGCAACTCCCCATAACTGCTTTAAACAACAAACCAAGAATCTTACCCACCTTTATGGACAGCTGGGGCATTCACCACTGAAACTGTGAGCAAGAACACCACCTAAGTTAACAAATGTGCAGCATTAAAGGGTTTCTAGTATTCACCCCATTTTAGCAGGCCAAGTTAAAAATAAATGTTAGAAGGAGAAGAGACTGTTCTGACCATCAGAGGTTAAGAGTTCAAAAAAAAGTCAACCAAAGATGTTATCAAGTGGGGAAGCCATTTCCTCAAATCAACACTGATAAAACCTCTATGGCCCTGTCCTGAAAAGATGGAGGAGATCTTCTTTTGAAAGCTGTGTGTCCTATCAAGTAAGGTCAACTCTGAACTGCGCATTCATTTAACAAACTGTAATGACAGATAATTGTCTACAGAGATCCTGTTTTACTCAATGATGAGTGATGTCTTCAAGCCTTGAAGACTAGATTCAGCCTTGGTTCAGGGTCTCTCACTTCCTCTTGGGACAAACCTGGGACCCATGGCTGACAGAATAAACAAACAAGGCCTGCAAGTCTTCCTTATCTTCTCAGTCTCTCAGCAGAGAATTTTCAGAGAGTGGTAATGTTTAGGATCTGTTGAAGTTATCTTTCTTCTTCCCCCTCTGCTGGCAAGAGCACATCCTGAACAGGCCCAAGAGATAACAAACCAGGGCTTGGAAGATACTGGAAAGACAGCGGCGGTTTTCTTGGGTTAATTATTGTCATCAATAACATAGTGTCTCAAAGAAGATCTGGGCGTAAACCACCACCTTTTCCCTTGGGGATACTTCTTCACACACACCACATTTTACAGAAATAGTTCCCATCCCCGGAACAAAACAGGCAAATGTTTTCAGAATCCCATTTTATTTTGTCAACAAACTGTTGTTGTTTTTTTTCCAAGAGATCTAATGTACTCATTAGTCTTTCCAAAGAGATTAGCAGGATAAACCTCTGAGCCCTTGCTAAGCTGTTCCCACTTCAAGGTAAGTAGTCTTAACAGCTAACAATCTACAGCAAACAAAATAGTGTGGTGGGAGGGATGAAACTTGTATCGGCAAGCAGCGAGGTCCTCATAATCCAACCCTGCTAATTATCTAGGTTGTAACAGCAGCAGCAACCACAACAATAACACACACACACACACACACACACACACACAGACATGCATATATTTTTTAGTTACACTGATGTCCTGCCTTTCCTCCAACAAATTTGTGGCAGACTCCATGGCTCTCCACTGCCCCATTTAAGCTTTGCAATAATCTTTTGAGCTAGGTCAAAATGAAAGATACTGATTGGCCAAAAGTCATCCAGTGAGATTCACGGCACAGTTGGGACTCAGGCCATTTCTGCACCACACTGTCGTAGAGCTATTATTCCACTTTCAACCTCCTGTGAAATTCTGGAGGTTGTAGTTTACTGAGGCCCAAGAGGTCTCTGGATGAGAATTCTAAATGCCCCTCCCTCAACTGCAAACCCCAGGATTCCATAGGATGTGGAAAGTGGAATAGCAGCACTAGAACAGAGTAGTGCAGAAATGGCTGCAATTCTCCCTAGTCTCAGTAGAACATTTTAACCACTATACCACATGGCCTCTCATATAGACTGTCACACACAATGGGACAGATAGCATTTTGACAAAAGTTAGATGCAGCCAAAAGTCACCATCAACTTGAAATCTTGACAAGAGGCATGTTTAGAAACTGGTGTGAGTCCAAACTGTTGTGTGGACTGTTGACTGGGGCTGGTAACTGGGTACACATAGTTCTCCTCCTGGAACACCTTTGCTGGTTACCAGTTCATTTCCGGGCACAATTTAGAGAGCTGGTTGTGATTAAAAAGCCCTACCTTCACAGGCACGTTTGGTGAAGACATGGGAGAGAGTCTTCTTGGTGGTTTCTCCCAGACTGTGACATTTCCTCCCATAGGAAGCTAGCTTGGCCCCCTCTCTGCTCTCTTTGGGCCAGCAGACAAAGGCCTTTGACTGTTAACCATCTGTTGCAGAAAACCTTTTATCATTATGATCATTCATCATTATTACTGATTTTATCATTATTTTGTCATTATTTCTCATTTTATCATCATCATCATCATCATCTTTTAACTGCCTTTTTAAAATGGTTTTAAATTAATGTTTTTAGTGTGATTGCCTGATTTTTTTTTAACTTTTGTACTAGCCATTTATTCTAACCACATTTTCTTTTAACACAAAATGGTGAGCCCTCTTGGGTCCCATATTGGGAGAATGGCAGGACAAATTAAACTAAATGAAGAAAGGATATAAAAAATAAAAATTTACTAAGAATTGTCTGATGTACCTCGATTTAGCTTATGTGCCTCATCCAAACAGACTGTATGTTTCTCATCCCACCTCCCAGCCTATTTATCTGGTGCATTTCTGCACTAGACTGTTATAGAGCTATTATTCCACTTTCAACATCCTATGGAACATCCTCACGGGCCCCTCCCTAAACTGCAAACCCCTGGATTCCATAGGATGTTGAAAGTGGAATAATAGCACTATAATAGTCTAGTGCAGAAATGACCTATGATGCCTTGTTGGTAACACTATGATACAAGGCCCTGGTATGTTTCCAGTTATCACCTAGCAATTGTGACACATTATTCTCAAGCTCTGGACTATTTTTTGTTTATTAGCATGCCATGCTTGATATCAAAGTTTCACTCAACAACTTCTGCAGGAGGGGTTTTATTTGGGGAGGGGAATGATTCCCCCCCCCAGGAAAAATGGCCCTGTGTTTGTGCAAGAAAGCAAAGAAAGAGAGGAGGGGAGCAAAGTGATGAGGAAAGGGGGAGGTTGTTTATAGAAGCCAGCTGTTCAGACATTGGCGCCAGCAGCTTCTCATCCAGCTATTTTACGCCTGCGACCTCTCTTCCTCCCCACCTCCTCAGCCCAGCACAGGTATAACTAAAACCCTTGACTTCAATGCTTCGGAGAGCACTCAACTGATTCTGTAGCATGATTAATTGCCAAAGACACGGCTGACCATATGGAACAGAGAAAGCATCAAGTAATTCATACTTCTGTATATGATCATTTTGGCCCCTGTTGTTTTAATGTACAGGAAAGAGCTAGCCTCGCACAGACCTGGTGTCTTGCCCTTGACAGCCCATTAAGAAATCTCAAAGCACCTAGTTGAAGTTATGCTGTTGGCTTTTCAATAGCAGCCCAATAAAACAGGAGCAAAGCTTTTCCAGCGAGTCTTAAATCTTTCACATACAGTACATTAACCGCTGCTGCTAAAAACAACTGGTTTCTTATGATAGGAAATGGGATTTGATTTCTAGCCTCTGCATACTTACCAAAAGCCTTTTTCTGACCTTTGCAGGGTTTACAAAACCGTTGCTTTCTCCGTCTTTCCCCACACAACCCCCTCCTCTTCATTTCAGTCTTTCCTTGCCATGGTTTTCCAAATTCCTTGCTGCGGTAGGCCTAATAGACTTGTTTAAGGCTCAGGATATTCTGAGCTTACTAGCTGCTGTGTTCTAGGTAGAGAAGGACATACCCAGGGAAGCCAAAAGGGAAGAGATTATTATTAAGCGTTCTTCCCTCCCAGAGTTATAGAAATCACAACAGCTTACCACATCAGTTATTTTTAAATAACCTAGAAAACAAACAAAAAGTAGTGGTGATGGGGAGTGGGACACTGGGATGAGAAATATGACATATCTATTTGCTTTCATTAGGAGAAGAAAGACAAATCATTAGGTTTCATTAAGAAACAAGATAGCTTTATTTATTTTAAAGTTATTCTCTTCTGGAATTATACTGGGTTGCACTTGGATGGAAAATACTTGACTGATTTGACACTGGGGTCAAACAGAACCCAGCTGTCATCCTTTAAAAAAAAAGCCAAAGAGCTCTATTTGATGATATCGCCAAATAAAAGAAGATGAAACAACATTTTACTTTTCTTTTGTTCTTGAATATATTTCTTAGCCAGCTTTCAAGAGTGTAGTTTTCACAGGGTGACTTATAACAACAACAACAAAAAAGGTAAACTCAGGGTGCTATAGTGGTTTGAAGCACTTCGATGAAGAGTGGTTAAATATTTTTAAATTAATGCATTTTTTTCATAATAAACCTTTCTGGAAGATTATCATTCCAGATAAGAAGGTGAGGAAACTGGTAGATAGAAAAGAAGGTGTACAACCCCAAAATTATGGGATAAAAAGACTATTTTTTGAAGATATAGATATATGCATATATATTTTATAGACAGTTAAACACCAATGCAAAAGGAATACTCTTTTCTTTTCAAGCCTCTTAAAATCAGTGCTAAGAAGTTTTACACTCCTGAAAGGTTCCTCTGACAGCAGTTGACACATGTTAGCAGAAACATTATTGCTGGCACTTTCCATTACTCAAAATATTTACTTAGGAAGGCTTTCATAGAAAAAAAAATCAGATGTTCATATTACTCCTGTTCCCTATGGAAGTCTTTGGTGGGGAATCCCATCCTCCGGAGGTAGGAGATCCCTGTGCCGCAAAACGACCCAACCAATATAACCATCCAGGCAATTGGGAAAATTCATAAATACAGTCTCTTCTCTGAATACCTCTCCGGAAATGTTGGCTTGCCTGTTTTGAGAAGGCGGGAGAGATAAACAGAGAGCCTCTGCTCCTTGGAAGAACATTCTAATTAATGCAGCAGCTCAACTGTTTTAGGAGCAGAGGTCTGAATAAGCTGGTAAAAGATATGGGCAGCCTCTCTGGTGAAAGGAAAAGGTCAACTAGAGTCCTTGCACTGAAGGTCTGGGAGGGTCCATGTGAAGGCAATAGCTGCAAGCTCAACAAATTTATGAAGGAACTCCCCGGTATATCCCTAACAGTGAGCACTTTGTAGTGAGGGGGTGCAGCTACAGTTACCCCTCCTTTATCTGCGGTCACACTTTCTGCAGTTTCAGTTACCCATGGCCTGAAAATATGAAAAAATTAAATGGAAAATACTAAAATATACTGGTATCTGGGTGATGGCACCCACATGACCTATACTACCAGATAGTATGATGCTTCTCTATGATCCCTGCAAAGCTAGACTGCTACTTCTAGTGACACTAGAGTTGTTTCTAGATACACAGGGACCGCAGAAAAGCTTCATGCTATTTGGTAGTATGAAGCCTCTCTATGGTCCCTGAGAAGCTGGCAATGTCAGAGCCATTTCTAGCTTCGCAGAGACCATAGAGAAACGTCATACTGTCTAGTAGTGCAAAGCCTCTCTATGGTCCCTGAGAATCTAGAAGGCTACTCTGGTGATGCTAGAGCCATTTCTAGCTTACCAGTAATCACAGAGAAACTTCATACTCTCTAGTACTACAAAGCCTCTCTATGGTCCCTGTGAAGTCAGAGGTTCAGTACTATCTGCAGTTTCAGGAATCCATGAGGGGCGGTGTCTTAGAATGCATGGGTAATAGAATGCATCCTCCACAGATAAGGGGGGATTATTGTATACCAAGGCAACATCCAGATCCTGTTGCATGACCTGGGGAAAATGTGTTGGCTAATTCCTCAGGCACCAGCCAAAGAAACATTCACATTGTCATAACCTCCCTTATGCTGGTCATCAAGAGGATTCCAGGTTCAGATCTCAAAAAGCGCCCTTCAAGTTTAGACAACAACCCATTGTAGGCTCACCAACTCACTAACATCAGAACCACCAGCTGTGCCTGGCTGGAGTGGGACTACTTGGCACAGTGATGTGGAAACAACAATGGAAGTGGACTGATCATGGAGGCAAGAGGAAGGGCTATGCACATACAAGATGGATTGTTGTTATGTGCCTTCATGTTGTTTGTGACTTATGACAACCCTAAAGCATACCTATCATGGGATTTTCTGGGGATAAGAATGTGTGAAGCACCCAAGGTCCTCCAGTGGGTTTCCACGGCCAAGCAGGGAATCAAATCCTGGTCTCCAGGGTTATAGTTTAATGTTCAAACCACTACCCCACACTGGCTCTTCGATCCATATATGCCTTGTGCACAGGGATTCGAACCATGACACCACTGCCTCTTTCCATATGTTCAATGTTTCCTGCATGGTCAGAAAAATCAAACATGTAAATAGCATTTCAGTTTACCAGCCTTCTGCTTTCAGAGATCTATAGCTGGGTGTCTCTCTGTTTGCAAATAGGTAAGCCAAGATGAATAACAAGAAAAAGAGAGATTTTGTTTTGTTTTCACCCTGATTAATGCAAGTTTGAGAGTGTGTGTGGGGGGACCCAGAAACTGCTATTGCTTCTGGCATGAATCTTTACTGAAGTATAACTTGCAGTTTTTCTGAGCCGTGTTCTGCTTTGATAAGCATATATTATTGGCTCATCTTCTAGAGATAATAGCTTCCTTTGCCTTCCTCGGTATATTTATATGTTCCATTTACACAGAGGAACAAGTGCAAAATGAAGCTTTCATATAAATACGGAGGGCATATTCCTCAGCTGGGTTTGCTAAGGATGAGCGAGTGTGCGTTTTAGGAAAAACACACTTGAAACACATCAAGGACTACGATGGTTCTAAAAGAAAAGTCCTAAACTCCTCAATTCATATTTACACTGTTCAATAAGCAACTTGAAGAGAAGGAGGGGAAAAGAAAACCAACGGGGGGAAAATATTACGGAGACCTGGGAAAAGAGCTTGGAAAAGTTAGCTTTTGGACTACAGTTCTCCAAATCCCCCAACCAGCCATGGCCCCACTGTGCGTCACTTGCTCCTACAATCCTTATAAAAAATGCTGGGGGAAAAGAGACGGTGCATCAGATAGCCTGATATCATTGCTTGACTTAAAGCAAAGCCCTACCACATTCGCTAAGGACCAAACTACATGAGCAATCCATGGGGGTTTTTTTTTGGAGGGGTGGCATCTGTGATGGTCCAAGCCAACAGTAGAGGAGGTGAATTGCTGCAGAAGAAAAAGACATCACAAGGTCTAATTGTGCCTTGTGTCAGTGTCATAGTTAGTTGCCCAGTGCCACATATTATAAGTAAGGCAATGGTGAATTTGAATCCTAATAAACAGTGGAAGTTCAAGACTCAGCCTGTGTGTATGTGTGCACACAGATGCACTTGGTTTACTGGTTTCCAAGATCTGGGGGTAAGGGGAAAGGAATAATTTCCACTCAGGAAGGAAGGTGGTCTGACAGTACCTTCTGATGTTCCATTTTATCTACAAGATCCTAAGGCCCATGTTTTATAGATCTAGGTCACAGTCATTTCTAAGTGGCCAGAGGTATGTCCGTTTTACCCAGGAGACAGACTTCAGTTTCTTCTGAACTAACAAGTCAAGTAGCCATGCCCACATCTAAGCATTCTGACAGAGATCTCGCATGGGCTTGAGGTTGAATATTAATAAGACAACACCTGAATCAACATCGATGGGAGATATAGAGATGCTTTACCAGGTGAAAACATTTACGCATCTGCAACATTCTCCTCCTAACACACACAGGGATGAGGATGGAGTTTCATTGGTGTACCCTTTCTCCCATCTTCTTTTCTCCAGGACAAAATTTACCACCAACATTTTATTTGATGATTCATCAGGTGTTTAAGAGGCTAGAGAGGAAAGGAAAGTTTGTTGCTAAAAGTTAGCCAGCCTTAAGAAAGCCTGCAAGAAGGAAAGAAAGGAGGAAGGAAAGGAAGAATCTGTTAAGTCACTAAAATATATTCCAGGTCAAGAGACCAACATGACACACAAAAGCCCTTCTCCACTGGCAAATCAATCAACTGGCTTGCGGTCAGACACACAGGACTAACGCTAACCAATAAAAGGATGAAGACAAAAATATGCTCTCCTTTGTGACTTAAAAAAAAACCCACAATAAGTTATTTAAGCCTTGCGAACGCTCTTCACTCTCATCCTGCCTGTACACCACTTTGGATAAAAAACAAAAGGAGGCCAGCAATATTGTCACCATGCCAAGGGGTTAAGCATGTGACCTTCGAGGATGGCACACTAGCATTGGGAAAGGAGGAGACGACTCTTGACAATATATACAAGAATTACAGCTGTTGGAGAAAGGGAAGACAATTAAAAACAATCCAGGATGTTTGTCAGACAGCTGTTCGAGTTTCAGCCCCATCTGACCTCTAAAGATGGTGCGTGTTTTAGCCGGACAACTTCAACATTTTTAGTGTTTATTAAAAGGGAGGGGGAGAAGACAAAACAAAGGAAAGGAAGAGGAGCAGATTGCTCGATTTATGCCCGGTGGTTTTCTTGTAAAAATATGCTTCACCACATTACAGGGTATCACCATCTGGGCATCTTCGTTCATGCTTCCCACCACCCAGCTTCTGCACAGGGACTGTTAAAGATTAGCTCCTTGATTTGGGAAAAGATGGAGGAGAGAAACAAAAGAGCAGAAAGAGGATGAGGAAGGGAATTATTTTTAAAAAAGAATTGCATAAATGTTAGTTTGCCCAGTATTGCAAACAAGAAGTAGGACTTGGTGAACTTTTGTTGTTGTTGTTATTTGACTACACAACTCCAAGAATCTCATCATGTTGTTGTCCAAAAAGGCACAAAACAAAACGAAAAGCCATGCCAAGCATGGACAAGAAAATTACAAAATGTTGCATCTCCTTGGTTTCAGACCAGTTGGGCACACATGAGACTGAAACTACAAACACTATAAAAAGTTGGGGATGCTGAAGAAAGCAGAAAAGCAGTAGTATCATTGTTGTTGTTGTTGCTGTATGCCTTCAAGTCATTTCTGATTTATGGCTACTCTAAGGAGAATCTATCAGGAGGTTTTCCTGTCAAGATGTGTTCAGAGGGGGGTTGCTCAAACCACAATACCATACTGGCTTTTGTACAATAAATACAACATACATTAATATAAATAATATACATCTTAGAACTGAAAGGTAACATCTGTGGACTAGGTGAAAGATCTAACGTTGCCAGACAGGATATACTGGTAACAGCAAATAAATATATATGCATGATGTGAAAAACAAATTGGAAATCGAATATAGCTAGGTCCTCAAACAGTGAGCACACATAAAACAAACAATAATTAAAAGTGTTTATAATTTTCCAATAAGGAATTTATAGAAAATTCAACTAGAACAAGTCCAAACATAAAGATGTGTAGTAAGTCCAAAAAAGCTGTCTTGCAACATTAGGTTTCCAACTAGCCCATAGATGTTATATTTCTATATCTATCTATACCTAACTATCTATCTGTTTATCTATCTATCTATCTCCCATTAGGAAGAGTGAGACAACCAGTTTGAGCATGAGATGATGGAGGTCAGCAGATTCTGTGGAACAGATGCAAGCAGCTTGGCCATTTTCCTACTACAGGCATAGCTATGTGTGCTACATAAGCTTGTTCTGTGCTCCCAAACAAGGCTTTAGCTCTCAAGTGCCACGAAGAACACTCTCCAGTCATTTGGTTTGAAGGAAGATATCTGATCCTACCTGACCACAGAAGCTAAGTTGGATAGAGACAAGTTAGTACTTGGGTGAGGGACCACTGATGAATATCAGGTACCATAGGCTATATTTCAGAGAAAGAAAATGGCAACTCTGAGTACTCCTGGCCTAAGAAAACCTTGTATAGTTCATGGGGTCACCATAAGTCACGAGGGGAACTAGAGGCACATACACACAAAATCAAAATTTAAATTTGCAGTCCATTTGGCTTTTTGACTTGGAAAGGGTAGAGGGGCACCATCTTGTCCTTTGCCTCAGACAGCAAAAGATGTTGGATAGGTCTTGACTGGAGCTGTTCAAGAAGAGAATGCAGTGGTGGATCATGTCATCCAAGCTTAAGAGAAAAAGCAATATCATACAGATGGTGTGACACGAATCATAAAGACTGTGCAACACAACCCAAGAACCATGGCTTCTTTTCCTCTTTCTCCTGTGACAGAGCCCCCAAGGAAAAAAACATGCAAAACTAAGCAGAAGTTCTAAGAAAACAACAAAGGACACTGGCGATGTTTCTCAAACCCCACCATTCCCCTTGCCTGTTTGATCCTCCCACCGGCAGCTGAACCCACTGGTACGCCTCCATAAATGAGAAGCATTCATGGGAAGCCATTGGAAAACAGAGTTTCCCTTGGGGAGTGAGTACAATAAAAGGAAAGTTTGTATCTGCCACGTGGACCTACAATTGGGCTTTAAAAAATGAACAAACCTCACGCTATCTTTGGGCTTTGTGAAAGTGATACTTCCTTCTTCTCTTCTGCAGGAAGAAAGGAAGCCGTGTATAAACAGAACAAAGGCAAAGAAGCAACACAAGTGAAGCCACTCATAATAAATATTGCAGTGAAAGTTTTGCTCATCAAACTAAGATTAAAAACATATTCTAATCTCCCGAGCCACCTCGCTTTGATGTATGCTGAAACAGAAAACGTATGTATTTTGTAAGATTTCCCCCAGTGGGAATTGTCTCACATTTCATTTTTCTTCCTATTTTGAGATTAACAATATATTAGGTGAATTCAGTCTCCTGAAGTTTATTGTGTCAGATTGAGAACTTACTCAGGATTCAGGACTCCCTCACACTCAACGAGACCAGTGGTATCGTCCCCAGAAGTCTCGTTCCCAGAAGTCTCAGCTAACTTATAAAATGTCCTTGAAGATTATGAGCAAGTCTTGCCCCCTGATGTTCACCCCCCTCCTCTCCCCAGTTGAACGCACATTTGAAAAATCATCTGACACAATCAAAATGGAAGCAACCAAGAGTTCTGTGACACTTCAAAGGACCAACCAAGTGATTAAGGCATAAACTTTCATGTCTGAGGCCCACTTCATCATCAACTCAAGGGGGCCATATGTATGATGCTGCGCTTGGTGTAGTGTGGAAAAACATATACCAAAATAAAATTTTTAGCCTTCAAGGTGCCACAGGACTCTGTTCCTTCTAATGCAAGTGATTAACCACTGCTGACTCTCTTATTTAAAAATTAGAAGGGAAATTAGAAGAGAAATATCTTCTTCTGTGTCTATCTTTTGGGGAAAAAGCAGCATAAATATAAAGTTAACAATCATCATTGCCATCATTATCCGATTGAATAATGGGTAGGAAAATGGAAAATTCAAAACAGCTATTCTATAGTGCAGCTTAAAAGGGGGCATTTATTTGATGGGAAAAGGAGACAGAGATATGCGGGGGGGACATTATAGCAGGGCTTACCATTTTTTTTAAAAAAGATTGTATCTCCCTATATGAGCCTGTTATTGCTCTAAGGTCAACAGGAGAAGCCCTTCTCCCTGCCCCACTATCTTCTCAGGCTTGCCTGGGGTGGAACAAGAAAGAAGGCTTTCTTAGTGGTTGCTCCCAGATTTTGTAACTCTTTCTCTAGGATGGCTTCTCCTTCACCTTCTTCTGCCAGCAAGTAAAAACATTCTTATTCCATTACGAATTTAGAAATTGACTGTGATGGACTCTTAATGGTGTGCTATGCTCTCTCTCTCTCTCTCTCTCTCTGTGTGTATGTGTTTCCTGTGTGTATGTATGTGTGTGAACTTTTTAAATGAATTTTAATGCTTTTCTCTTTACAGATTGCTCAAGTTTCTTTAAAAAACATGCTTTTTGTTCATATTTTTTGTATAGTTTCTGATTTGTACCGTTTTTAATAAGTCGCAAGCCACCTTGAGTCCTGTTACTGAGGAAAGGGGGGATATAAAGGAATAAAACCAAAAATAATAAAAGAAAGAAATAAAACAGACATCTTCCCCAAACCATTCTATTGCCTTGCTAAAAGAGACACTATTTTAACTGAACGCATTTCGACGCAGAAATTTCAATTCCTTAAAAGATACTCTACAGGAGACATGACTTCTTGTCAAATTCAGAAAAGAGCACTGTAATTTCAACAAAGAGGTCAAATTGCCACCTCCAAGATGACTTAATTATTCACTTTCAGTTGCAGTATCACCTTCAGGCCACGGAAGAGGATAAAACACAGCAGCCTAATTGGGGTGTTACTTCAAAACTCTCTGGAAATAATTTATGAGGACTCCTTGAGTGTCACATGCAAGAGCCACTCTCAACATTCTTGTAGACTCTACCTCCAGCCTTTCCATGATCAGCGCAAATGTCTGAAGGGAGACATTTAGCTGAACGTGCCTCAATTCCACCCACAGGTGGGAATCCTAGATCAATGGTTCTCAACTTCTGGTCCTCCAGCTGTTTTGGCCCTCAGCCCTCTGAATTGCTGGCACAGCATGCCTAAAAGCCAGGGATTCGGAGAGCTGAAATCCAAAATATAGGGAGGGCCAAAGGCTGAGAACCATTTCACCAGACTATGATGGTTCCTGAGAGAATTTGGCTTCTAAGTTTATTCACCAGAACTAACTTAAATCTCCTTCCAATGAGTGGAGGTGATTAGGATGAGTTTACACAGCAGTTTATCTTCTCCACACATTTTGGAGTAATGTCTACATATGGGAAGATATAAAAAACTCCTCCACTTTGGATAGCTGTCTTGCATGAGTCAAATTACTGCCATGAAGTATTTGTCTGGACCATAGTCTTGGAGGCCAGGGTTCAATTCTCTGCTGGGCCATGGAAAACCACCGGGTGACCTTGGGTGCATCACACATTCTCAGCCCCAGAAAACCCCACGATAGGTTTGCTTTAGGCTCATAAGTCAGAAACAACTTGATCACAACAACAGCGATAACAAAAACAAGGGCCATCACCAGCTACTGGTCAGGATGGCTATATATCAATAACTCAAACACCTGGCTAAACTGTCTATTGTGCTTATCATCTCTGTGGTTTGGAGAAAGCCATCTTCTCTCCCCTTCTCTTTTTCTTGACTTATTGGGGAAACAATAGAAGCACAGATCAACCTTTTAGGAGCATGAGCGCAACTAATGAAATCTGACTGAAAGTTAAAGGGAAAGGAGGAAGGGGAGGGGGAAAAAAACCCAGAAAGAATGTCTCGTATTTGTACAAGAAAAATATAACTAACCACAAGCCAACGGTTGACTGGCAGACAGCAGTAAAATATCCTTAAACAGAAAGTCATGCTAAAAAGCCACAGTCCCATATGCAAGTGCAACTAGGTAAAAGGCAAAGCAAAATCAACCCCAAGTATGTCAGCATTTCTGCTTTTTGCCCTCCAAAGTGGAGCTAATTGCCTAAAGTGTCTGAACACTTTATTAGAAGCCTGCTACATGTAAAATGGGCTGCTTCCCCTTTCTTTACAGACACAAACATTTCAAAGAGGGGAGATATGGTGGGGGGGAAGATGGGGGCAAAAACTTAACCATTGAGAAATGGAGAAGTGGTCTGAAGCTTTTCATGGATGGCTCAGAAATTTCCCATAATTCTCAGAAGAAGGGGGATGTTGCAACATTTTCCCAACTCAGCTGAAAGGCTTGGGTGGGTGCCATCTTTCTGTAAGGCCATTCAACCAAATACTCTCTCTCTCTCTCCTTATTTCCACCTTTTCAACAGCAGCAGAAATGGTGAGTTAATGAAACTAAAACAAAAAACCCAAAAAAACCTTTAACTCTTGGCATTCATAACTGCCACCAGGGAAGTGAGGACACATTCAGGACTAAACATAAGTTTGCAGGACGGGGACACATTTGGGGAATCTTCTCTGGTTTGGATTAAAATTAAAATCCAAGCCAGAGAAGAATTTAGAAATTTGTGAAGCTGGCCTATCGTTTCAAGTCATCTTAACAAACCCACTGCATTTGTTTCAGATCCTGATTTGGAAGAACATTGCAAGCATCATAACATAGACAGTTCAGCTGGGTTTTAACAACAATCTTGGCATGTTTTTAATCTATACTGTCTTAGTTTTAATTTCATCAGCTGCCTTGAATCTTGATTCTGTGGGAAAAACATGGGATATATACAAAAAATATGGCCTATATTAGAATCAATAATTTCTGAATGGGTACAGTGGAAAAGTAAACTGTTTATCAAAAAGCCAAATTAACCCCAAGTTGAGTAAGAATGAGGTTATGGTGGAATTTTTATGGTTTGGTTTATTTATTATTTGTATACGACCCTTAGAACTCAAGTTATATCAAGTTGCCTACATGATGTGCAGTAACAGTTACTTTGTCACATTGAAAAAGAGCATTACTATAGTATTTAAGCTGGAAGCAGGCAAGCAGATGGGGATCAGGGAGCAATTATCCCCAATCCCACTCCCCACAGTTTGCAATCTTTTCCCCCAGCAAGCCTATGTACCTCCATTTTTATAGAATCATAGAGTTGGAAGAGACCACAGGGGCCACTCAGTCCAACCTCCTGCCATGCTGGAACACCCATCAAAGCATTCCCAACAGACGGCCATCCAGCCTCTGCTTAAAAACCTCCAAAGAAGGAGACTCCACCACACTCCAAGGCAGCGTATTCCTCTGCTGGACAGCTCTGACCATCAGGAAGTTCTTCCTGAGGTTCAGGTAGAATCTTCTTTCCTGCAGCTTGAATCCATTGCTCCTTGTCCTAGTCTCTGGAGCGGTAGAGAACAAGCCCACTCCCTCCTTGACATGACATACCTTCAAATATTTAAACAAGCTATCATGTCCCCTCTTAACCTTCTTTTCTGCAGACTAAACATACCCAGCTCCCTAAGGTGTTCTTCATAGGGCATGGCTTCCAGATCCAGATTTTCCAGATTTTCCTTAGCAATGCCTCTCAAAATTGGGATAGAAAGTGTAATGTACTTAGAAGGAAAACAGATGGCCCTAGAGGCATCTAGGGACTCATTCACATTGCATAGTTATAATGCTGCGATTCTACTTTAACTTCCATGGTTCCATCCTATGGAATCCTGGGACTGGCAGTTTAGGGAAGGACATTTAGAAACCTCAGCCAGAGGTTCTGTGGTCTTATCAAATGCCAAAGCCCAGAATCCCACAGGAGACAGCCATGGCAGTTCAAGTGGAATGATAGTACTGTAGCTGTCTAGTGTGAAAGGGCACCAGGAGAGGCAAGTCATCTTTTGGGGGATGGCAGCAAAAGGACTGAGGACTGTCCAGGGAGCCTAGAGGGCTGATTTTAATAGATCTGCCCTATTGGTGACTAACCAATAGGATTCAGGCCATATTCCACTGGGAAATAGGAAGCTATTATGATGATGACAATGTAATATAAATATTATATAAATTCAGTAAATAATGTTTTTTGTTGTTATTTCTCCCTATAGATTTAGGATTAAAATAGAACACATGTCATCAGTAAAGAGAACATATAAAACCAAAAACTATTTATTCAAACAATCCATCTATACTTTAAAAATCATTAACTTCAAAATTTGTAATTTAAAAATCATCTGGATGTGCCTATTAGAAAAGACTATTTTCTGCTGCTGTCACTCCAATGCACTTACCTTCTTAGTATAATTCTCCCTCATCTCTTCCATCCCCCAGAGCTACTGATGAACCTTGTGGTGGTGGGAGAATCTCACCTGCTCCAGTAATAGTGAGCAATATCACTGGAATGGGTGTGAACCTAACGCCTCTTTTCTCCCTCTAGTGCAGTGGTTCTCAACCTGTGGGTTCCCAGATGTTTTTGGACTTCAGCTCCCAGAAGCCCTGAGCATTGACCATAGTGGCTGGGGCTTCTGGGAGCTGAAGTCCAAAAACATCTGGGGACCCACAGGTTGAGAACCACTGCTCTAGTGATTTGTAGCAGTATCCAACTACCCAAGGTGCTGAGCCTATTTTGAAGAGATGGTTCAATTCCTTGAATAGCCCCTAAAAATTCAAACTATAAAAGAATGGATTCACTACATCACTGACCTGAAAGCCACAAGCAGCCACTGGACACAACTGATAGGTTTCTGAAGGCCTCCAATGCTGATCTCACTTCAATTCTAAAGTGAAGCAAAACCTGCCTACTTGTCTTGACATCTCAAGGTACGTTTCTTTGATTCCAAGACACAGCATCATGTCTCTGTGGCAAAGACTTAGTGATATAGTTACATAAAAGTAACTTGTTATCTTTTCATTTATTTATTTATTTTTTAAAAAAGCACCCATCTGAACTCTACCAACCTGGTGGTCAGCAGTTATAAAATGCACATTTCTTCCATCCACCTTACTGTCTTCTGAACACCCAGAACTGGGCACAAGACAGTAGCACAAGCCAGTACCTGAATCACTTCTCTTCCACTATTAAGGCCACAACCTTAAGAGGGGTGAAGTTTTTCCTTGTTAAACATAAATCATAATGTGGCTCAAGCTGTACCTTACTTATGGTTGGGGGAGAAACCATTTACAAGTAACTATTTATAATTGCTTGAAGTGAGCAAGATAGGCAACAAGGAGAAGAAAAGCAGCAGGGCTGGAAAGTGGTCTTTCAACAGTCCATGAACTGGGCAGCCTTGTGGTGGGACAGCAGTGGCAACAAGATGTGTGCTGCTCAGCCAAGCATGTCCACTGTGTGAAGTGAGTCCCCTCCACTAACATTGGATCTACAAGCAGGGATGCAGCAGACTTAGATAATGAAGAAAAAAAGCAAAAGTTCTTGGAGCTCATGGGTACTGGAAAGCAAGAATATAGTGGAGGGCTTTGTTATTGGAGACCACATATCAACTTTGTATTTGAAAACAGGGGGAGGAGACACGAAAATGAACTATGAGTTCAAGGCTCAGTTTCAGTAAAGCATGGATAACACCATGCCTGGAAGGAACCAGGAAAATTGTGGTCTTGGTTAACCGTCAGTTGCATGACATACCCTCCAACATTTCACAGATGAAAACTGAGACATGTGTGTCTAAGCAACATCACAGTGTGTTTAAGATGGCAAAAGTTGTTAATGAGGAAAGACACATAAGGCAGAAGAGGCTGTAGCAGTTTGCTTTAGTGTGGGCCTGTCGGGAAAGGCAAGATTCACTTCCTCCTCTGCTTTCCTTCCTCCTGAGTTAACTGACCACAAACTACTTCTGCACTCAGTGAAGAGTTTGCAGCAACTGATAAAAGCTAAGGATGAGCAGAGAAAGTGGGTAGAGGAGAATGGAACCGGGACATTTTAAAAGCAGCTGGAAAAGTGGAATGGCAGAGGATTCATCAAGATTTTCCCTGACAAACCAGGACATTTGTAGTGTAGGGAAGGAAAATAAAGGAGAAGAAGAGGATGCAAGAGAATCCCTCATGCCAGAAAGCTCAGAGGACTCAGAAAGTGACCATGACCCTGAGTAAGAAGGGGCTGCAAGACCATCGCCATTCACTGAAGATGTGAGAAGCAATTATAAAGCAAGGTTTACTAAACCCAGTGGTATGTAACTACAAACCAAATTAGCTTTTAAGCAAAGTAAGCCTTATGGTTACAGTGATTACAGTGAGAAGTATTGGGCTACTTATGACATGCACCTTTCTCTTATGGTTTTAAGAAGCCTCTTTTAGAGAAACAGTAGTGTTTGCATTTTCAGTGCCATGTAACTATTTTTCACTAGCCAATGTATCATTTTGTTTTGTAGGAGAGAACTGCTAACTTTCAAGCTCTGGTTCTAAGAAAAGGCCTAGACTGATTACAGAGGGCAGAGGAGGACCAACTATAGTACATAATGCATACAAAGACTGGGGAAGGGGATCACATATATATGGCTGCTCAGCACATTAGAAATTGGATGTTAATCATAACCCAAAGGGCAATTGGCTGGTTCCAGGCTTGTGTCAACAGCTGGTAAGATCAGAGTTTCAAGAGGAGGCTATTTGGAACAGTTGGTGGCAAATGAGCCATTTTTTGAGTTCCTCGCATCCTTTAACTCTGGAGAAATATTTGTAGTCTGAGTCTCCAGTTACTCATGAGGTATGTTGTAAATCTGGAAATGATTTGCAGCAATGCCAAGCTTCCAAGCCCTATGAGCAGTCTTGGTTTCATCTCTAAGGTGTTCTGTTTCCTTAACCAGGTTAATTAACCCAAATAAATCATTCCTATGATTTTACTCAAATAAACACCAGCTTCACTAATGATGAACTGACAGGTGGTAACTAAAGAAAAAGGAATTCCTATGTATTCAGAGATCTTAAAATAACTGTAAGTTGTTGGACTATGGGATCAGGACAGCTAGAAGGAACAGCCATTTTTGTGAAACCCTGTACACTTTAGCACTGTTTGGCATTACTTACTGGGTTGGAATAAATACACCAAGAAGAGAATGCATAGTCTTGCTCCCTCTTTCTGCTTTCCTCATGTGGAAAGCAACATTTGTTGCTGTTATTCTCATAAGTCTACTTTGACTTACGGCAACTCTATGCATGAGAGACCTCTGCTCTCAGCTACCCTGATCTGGTCATACAGACTCAGGTCTTTGGCTTACTTGGATGAATCAATCCATCTGTCGTGCCGTCTTCCTCTTCTCCTCCTACCTTCCACTTTCTAAAGCCTTATCATGTTCTCCAGTGAGTCATCTCCTGATATGTCCAAGGTACAACAGCCTCAGTTTAGTCATCTTGGCTTCCAGTGAGACTTCAGACTTGATTTTCCCTAAGGCCCATTCATTTGTCTTTTCAGCAGTCCAGAGTATCTGTAGACCTCTTCTCCAGCATCATGTTTCAACTGATGAAGGCAACATGCCTGAAGAAAAGTCCTCATTCACATTGTGAGTCTTTATGTGAGTAAGAACACACACACACACACACACACACACATACACACATTTACATAATGTTTTACTCTTCTTCTTTGTGGGGGATAATTTTCATGCACACAGAAACCTCTCCTCATCAGACTTCTTATTTTCCACCCATACTGATCAACTCAGCATAAGGTTGCATCCTAATGTAATGGGTTTTTTAAAATAAATAGTATTGCAAAGAGAAGGGAAAAAAGAAAGAAAAAAGGGAGGGTGGAAGAACTATACAGCACATGGACATAAATCAATAGAAGCTGGCCACACTTCCAAAAACACATTTTCTTAAAGCTGACATCTATTTAAAAAAGCACATTCATGAGCACATGAAACGGATTGTCTGACCATTGGACAACAGCTGATGAATGTTTGGCTTTCCAGCCCTGGAGTACAAGTCTTTTGGTAACAGAAAGAACAGGCAGGATCCAACCACATTGACTGTTAGTTAAGTGCTCGATCACATAGATATAATTTAAAAGAATGTGTGTGTCTACAAATACCAAAGATTTTTCTGACACAACCCCTAAAAACTCAAAAGGATCCCTGGGGTGTAGTAGGGGGTTTGCGTGCTTTTGCTCCATGCTGGTTCTTTTAGGAACACAAGAAGCTCCTTTGAAAGCAAGAAGTAAGGTTAGTTCCCCTTTATTCCAAAAGATACTTTAAACTACAATGGGCAGGGTCTCATGCAGTTTAATGGGGGTCTCACATACAATGTAATGGGTCTGGTGTAGGAGAGGACCTAGCAAGTTTCAGAAGATTAACATGCTCTGAATGTATGTCCTACTGAGAGCAGCACCATGCAGATAAACCATACCTAAAGCAAATTGCCCATTTGGATGGACATCTAATTTCTGTCTTTCATAGAAGGCTTCTTCCAAGTACGGATATCCTTGGTTGGATCAGATTGAGGAAGCACTAGCAGTTGAGGTAGGAGTGGAAACATTTTCTAATCCTCTTAATATTTGAAATCAACAGGAAATTGCATTTAGTTTATAGAATCAGTGGTGTTACAAGTTGTAAAAGACCTCTTTATAGATGACTATAATAGCTGTTAGAAGAACCTCAAGCTACTTCAGTCACCTGGAAGCTTCACATCAGGCAGAATCTTTTTAAAAGGTTCCTGTTTCCACTGAGACCTGGTCTTGATGATAGCAGGTCAAAACCAGTTCAAGTACAAATACTTCAGTTTAATTAATTTGTAAATCACACCCTTGTGCTCAGATGGGACTAAGCAAAGGACGTTAACATTAAGCTAAATGCCATAACCTTCATTATTTTAGCCCAGGAGATGAGGGAAATCTGATTTTAAGGTGCTTGGAAATAAAATGGATTTAAATGTAATCTAGATCTAGCTGGATAATTTCTGCAGTTGTCTTTCTTACAAAGGCGTTAAGCATTTCTGAATAAGGCATAAGCTTGGGACAGAAGTTAGGCAGCTAGAAATAAATGTGCATGAATTTAAATACTAAGCCATCCTTCATAACGTTGTGAAAGGTTCAAGTCTCCTCAAAGCGGGTGCAGCATGTTAAAGAGTTTCTCTTCCTGGTGTCTCCCACTGTTTGTGCCATTAAGCAAAGCTGAAGCCTTGCTTATATGAGGTGTTACAATTTCCTGATGACTGGCTTTATTATTTATGATCCAAAGAGTGCTAATCCTGTGGCAATTAACACCCAATTTGACTCAACGGTGCTGTGATGATGGTCAAAGATTTTCTTTCCTTCTTTTTTTGGTTCTGTGTTTGATTGCATTCCTTCTTGGCTTACGTCTGCCCTTGGGTTTTTTTTCCCCCCTCCGGCTTAGTGTTTAACATTTGATTTGCAATTTGCTATTATCTTCTTAGTATTATCTTATTATTGGGGGAAGAGATGGGTGCATAACAAGCTGCTTAGAATGTTGTTTTCTTCTGAGTAAGGTGGAGACAGAGAATTTTTTTGACACTAAAGAATACATTTCTAAAAGGCAAAAGATTTATACAGTTTGAAGACGTCAGATATTTGAAGAGAAAGCAGAGTCATTTCTTTAGATAAAAAAATACATTTGGTTCAGCAAAAATATCATCATCATTTTTCAGGAATATTGGACGTAATTATGCCTTTACAAGAAAGAAATTGTTCACTTTAGCTAAATGTTGGGAAAGCAATACAGATGTTTCCCTGTGGGTATGTTGAGCGGTTGAGAGCTAGCATGGCATAGTGGTTTGAGTGCCGAATTAGGATACTGGGATATCAGGTTTCAAATCCCTGCTTGGCCATGGAAACCCATTGGGTGATCTTGGGAAAGTCCAACTCTCTCAGCCTCAAAGGAAAGCAAAGGTAAGCCCCCTTCAAATAAATTTGGCGAAGAAAGCCCTGTGACAGGTTCGCCTTAGGCTCACCATAAGTCAGAAATGACTTGAAGATACACAAAAACAACAGTTTAATTTTACCATGTCTAAGAATTACCAGGTCAGCAGAGAGGAAAACCCAAGGAAGACTGGTTGAATGAATGCAACATCATGGGACAGGGTATGTAAGAGCTGCACTGTGAGAACATACATTCAGGAACGAAGGACCACTTGCAGGCACCAAACTGAAGCATTCTGGCCATGTTCGATTACAACAGTATTACAATATTGTAGTGTTATTGAAAAAGTTGCAGCAGTTGTTAAAATAAAACAATATAAATCTTTAAAAAATCTGCCCATGTTCTGCATCTGAACATGAGCCATACAATGTAAAAGATCCACATAAAGTGCCAGTCCCATCTCAGGTCTTCTCAGGGACCTTCAACCTCCATGCTGTCCCAATGAATAAGGCCACAGTTCATCCGTTTAATGTCTGTCCATATGCTGTAGCGGGGCAACGATCATTGGCTTTTTCAGAAAGCATATTCACTAGACAGGCTGGTGCCTTGCGGGGGGAATTGTATCAGCTGGCCAGAATGATTCAGTTGCCACTCCTACAAAACGTTGCTCACCTGTCTGAAGAACTGCCTGCTTTTCATTGCCAGTGCCATCCTCTTACCTCATCCTCAACAGAAGAGAAGCCAAATGCATTCAAATGACAAGGGGAAAAAAAACCTTACCTGAACCTAACAAAGAACTTTTTTACTGTAAGAGCTGTTCAGCTATGGAATACTTTGGGGGCAAAGTGGATTCTCCATTTTTGGAAGTTTTCAAACAGAGATTGGGTGGACATCTTTCATGAGACCTTTAGTTGTATATCCGTACATGGCAGGGTGTTGGACTAAATGGCCCTTAGAATCTCTTCCAGCTCCGGGATCTGGTGAAAAATTCATCTGCAATATCCAGGGCCAGGAGAGGTATTTTGATGACTATTTACCAAATAATCACCAAAGAGCAAATTCTGCAAGCAATCCAGTTCACCTCTTTTCTGACAGAGGTAGGTATCCAGAGACTAGGACATGGAGCAATGGCTTCAAACTTGAGGAAAAGAGATATCATCTAAACATTAGGAAAAACTTCCTGATAGTAAGAGCACTTCAACAATGGAATACGCTGCTTCAGAGTGTGGTGGAGTCTCCTTCTTTGGAGGCTTTTAAACAGAGGCTGGATGGCCATCTTTTGGGAGTGCTTTGGTGCTGCATTCCTGAATGGCAGAATGCGACTGGACTGGATGGCTCTTGAGGTCTCTTCCAGCAATATCATTCTGTGATTCTACAAATCATGTAGGCCACAAGATACAAGCATCCCCTGCAAGACTGATTTTGTCAGGTCAAGTCCTCTCCCATACTTCCCTGGATGGATCTTCTACCCATCCCAGTTATTTAACTAGTGCTCAATTACTTTTCTGTAGATTATAGGCGGGCAATTCTGCAGGAGGCATTTTTCTACCCTATACCTTATTAGTGGGCCACACCAGTCCATAATTTCAGTGCACCCAAAGTGGCATAATGTCCCTTCTGGCTGACATTTTGGCTGATTTGGGGGCAATTTTTAAGAGTTCTTTTATGTTTAGTAGAGGTTTGTTTTACTTGGAGGGCTGGGGAAGCAAACCACTCATGCTCGGGCACATTTTAGGTGGTTTGAGGATAAAAAGAAAATTACCTAAAATTCAGCCCCATCTTTTTAATTTAGTCTGGGGGGCTGGGGGGACACTTGAGGGTCAGAAGGACTATATGTGGCCCACAGGCCATATGTTGTCCACCCCTGCTCTAGAGGAAGGCTTTGGCACTCTTGTTCTAGAGGAAAAAATTCTGTTCAAAAAAACAAACAAACCAGAAGGTGGTTTGTTTATTTTTCTAAATTACTTTTATTCGCTTTTGGGTGCACATGGGGGGACTGATATGGACCCTGGAAAGCCTTGAGGCTGGGAAATGCCTCTGGAGCTGGTTTGCCCCTGTTCTGAATAACTGGAGACTCAAGGCATTTTGCCAGGATGAGTTTCACACATTATGTAGTTAGAACCTCCACAACGATTGCAGAAAAGTGCTTTGAAACTTTATCATAGTACCATTTTAGACCAAAACTTAAATCTTCAATGAACATACATAGTGCTTAACACTAGAATCATAGAAATGTAGAGTTCGAAGAGATCACACGGGCCACCCAGTCCAACCCCCTGCCATGCAGGAACACTCTCAAAGCACTCCCGACAGATGGCCATCCAGCCTCTGCTTAAAAACCTCCAAGGAAGGAGACTCCACTACACTCCGAGGCAGCATACTCCACTGCCGGATAGCCCTGACCGTCAGGAAGTTCTTCCTGAGGTTCAGGTGGAATCTCCATTCCTGCAGCTTGAATCCATTGCTCCTTGTCCTGGTCTCTGGAGCAGCAGAAAACAAGCCCTCTCCCTCCTCTACATGGCATCCCTTCAAATATTTAAACATAGCTATCATGTCCCCTCTTAACCTTCTCTTCTGCAGACTAAACATACCCAGCTCTCTAAGTCTATCCTCATAGGGCATGGCTTCCAGGCCTCTTACCATTTTGGTCGCCCTCCTCTGGACTTGCTCCAGCTTGACCATGTCCTTCTTAAATTGAGGTGCCCAGAACTGGACACAGTATTCAAGATGAGGTCTAACCAAAGCAGAGCAGAGTACCTCCCTCGATCTAGACACCATACTCCTGTTGATGCAGCCTAGAATAGCACTGGCTTTCTTGGCTGCCGCATACACTGCTGACTCATGTTCAGCTTGTGGTCTATGAAGACTCCTAGATCCCTTTCACATGTACTGCTACCCAGCCACGTGTCCCCCATCCTATATTTCTGTATTCCATTTTTTCTACCAAAGTGTAGGACCTTACACTTCTCTCTGTTGAATTTCATTTTGTTAGCCGTGGCCCAGCTCTCCAATCTGTCCAGGTCATTTTGAATTTTGATTCTGTCCTCTGGCATATTAGCAACCCCTCCCAATTTGGTGTTATCTGCAAATTTGAAGAGCATGCCCTCTATCCCTCCATCCAAATCATTGATGAAGATATTGAACAGCACTGGGCCCAGGACAGAGCCCTGTGGCACCCCACTAGTCACTTCTCTCCAGGATGAAAAGCAGCCATTCGTGATCACTCTTTGGGTTCGGTCGGTCAACCAATTACAAATCCAACTAACAGTAGCCCTGTCCAGCCTGCATTTTACTAGTTTCTTTGCAAGAATGTCATGGGGAACTTTGTCAAAGGCCTTACTGAAATCGAAGTATGCTTCATCCACAGCCTTCCCTTCATCTATCAAACTTGTAACTCTATCATAAAAAGAGATAAGATTAGTCTGGCATGACTTATTTTTGAGAATTCCATGTTGACTTCTCTAAGACAGGGAAGAGCACAGATTATCCTCTGGAGCAAGTTAGGGTTTGGATATACCCACGAACCAAAGGTATTCAAGCCAGACCTTTTGCTTCATCTGACAACTGCTTGTATTTTAGCCTCTCTCCCTCTCTGACACTACATCTCTTAAAAATAAAAAAAGCTAGAACAGGGAAGGAAAGGGGGCTCGTATAATTTATTTTTTAAAATCACATTTTCCAATTTTCATGGTTAAAACTCTATAATTGAATCACACCAAAGATAGACTACGAAAAGGGCCAAATTTTGCTTTCTTTACTCCAGTTTTCAAAGTAACAGGGAGAGGAAAAGAGAAAAGTATGCACAGAGACAAAAAGAAAAAAAAAACGGAGTGCGCGAATGTACAATCCCAATGGAATAAACTGCCTCTTGCTAGACAAGCTGAAAGCTGATTAAAATATTTCTCATCCTTTGGGTATGCAACAGCTTTTGATGATGGAGAGTGTATTAATATTCAGGCGAGCCGCTTGTCAACACTTCAGACAGGTCCCAAGAAAGAATCTGAAATTGACCAGGTTTTCTCACTGTGCCAGAAATCTTTATGAGACACAGAGCAGCACCCTTGCACCGGCAGAAGCAAAGATAACATTTGGACTTGGCTTTTAGACCTTTCTATAAAGAAAGTACCAAAAGGAATGGGGGCGGGGGAGAAATCTCATTGCCACTCCTCCACCTTTTTCCCTCTTTAGATGTGGTGCGTCGGTAAATGCGAAGGTTTATCAAACATTTTTAAGCAATGTTTAAGCGCAGAAAAGAAAAGAAAGCAGCGCATAAAGTCATCTTGATTTGGGTCGACATCAATGATGCTGTTATTGCCTATTCGATTTAAGCTCAGCTCCTCGAGCCGCTTCCAGACACACAGACTCCAAAGTTAATATCACTGAGAGAAATCTCTAACAATAATTGCTCCGGAGAAGAAGCCGCAGCTGAGATGGCAAGGTCTGGTCTTCTTTTTGTTTAACCATTTCCTTGACAGTGTCTTTCCTTGGCTTGAGGAAGGTGCGCGGCCTGTGTGTTGGCTGGTTTTCCTCCCTCAGGATTCTGTGTTAGTCCGTCCTTCTTTTCCTCCTTCCTCTGAAATTTCTAAGTCATAAGAAACACACAGAAAACACGAGGCAGAATGTGCACCTTTCAGGATGCTAAACTGCTCCTACAAATAAAAGGGAAAGCGCCAACCTAGCCAATTTACTTGGCTGCATTATGCAAAAGAAATAAAAACCCTTGCGCATTCAGCGGCGGCAAAACAATTTCCAAACTTTACGAAAGTTAAGGAATTTCTTTAAAAAGTTCCATAAGATATTGTCAGTATTGAGTATCATTTCACAAAGCTGCCTGCATGCCCTGTTTTTATTCAACCAACAAAACTGAAGGCAACACCTATGTTAATATTAGAAAACAAGCCTCCCGAAACAGGTCAAATTTTCAAAAACCTGTGTTGGATTATAAATACCAAATAGGGGTCATTCAAATGTGAGTGAAAAGCTTGGAAGTAATAGTTACACATAACTTGCTCCATAGGGTTAAATAACCAAGTTATTACATTACAATCATATTTTAGAAAGGGATACAGGAAGGGATACCTTCATTCTTTCTGCAGTAACACAGTAAATTTTGCTAATTTTGCAGTTATGAATATAGAGCTTTCCTGAATGGATGAACAGGAAGATCCAACACAGTGTAAATGGTGGCTCATATTGTGCTCATGATACTCGATAAAAAACAACCAGACTGTAAGAAAGAATAAAAGAAAAGAAAGAATGAACCTATTTTAATTACTTTTAGAAATTTGGTTTAAAAAAAGTATGACAGAAATTAACTCCTTGGGGGGCTTGGAGCTATAACTATAATTACTTTGTAAAGTAATTTTCTAAGCTCAAGGGGTACAGCCATTTACATTTTTACCCAATGAGCTTAAATGCTTCCTGTTAAATGCAGCACAGTTCGACTCTAGCAAAAAACCTGATGGAAGGAACACAACTTGCCTCTATTTTTCATGAAATTGTCTTTTCACCAAGCTGTGCACACGCCCTTACTCCTAAGCCTGACATCTACTAAAGTGCTTCTTGTTTGGACAAGTTTCGCCCTATGTCTTCATAGGCTGTTGTCTCAATCCCACCACCTTTACAAGTGTTAGTGAGGATACACAATACGGTCTTCTCGGTGGGTGCCCCTCGGCTCTGGAATTCCCATCCTAGGGAGGCTAGAAAGACTCATTTTTATTTATTCCAATGAACTTTTGAGAACTGAAAGTTGTTGTTTTTTTAAGAGCTTTTAAGAGTGTGATGCACTGCTTTAATTTTACTGTCTAAAGTTACTGTAATGCTACTACCTAGAGATCAATCAAACAATATTTGGGAGGGTGATGGGTTATTATTTCTTTATTTCTTTATTTCTTCAATTTCTTGCCTGCTTCTCCCCAAGGCTCGAGGCGGAGTACAACATAAATGAAAATACAGTAAAAACACATAAAACTGTTTAAAATACTAATATATAATTAAAATACATCACTATTAAAATACATCATACCTAAAAGTAGACTGGGCAAGCCTGCTGGAAGAGATAGGTCTTTAGCACTTCTTTTAATTTGGACAGCGTATGTTGCTGTTGAATGTCTTCCGGCAGGTCATTCCACAATCTAGGGGTGGCCAACAAGAAGGTCCTTTGGGTGACCGTTGCCATTCTAGTCCTGGCCAATTTAAGTAAATGGTCCCCAGAAGACCTGAGTGTACGGGGTAGATAGATAGGTAGAGTTGTGCAGCATCAAGCCATTTCTGATTTGTGATGACCCTAACGTGAACCTATTATGAGGTCTGCTTGGCAGGATTTATTCAGAAGGGGTTCACCATTGCTGCCTTCTGAGGCTGTGAGAATGTGATGTGCCCAAAGTCACTCCGTGGAGTTTCCATGGCCAAGCAGAAATTTAAATCCTGGTTTCCGAGAGTCCTACATCAGCACCCAAATCACTATACTACGCTGGCTCTCAGAATGATTGATAGATAGATAGATAGACAGACAGACAGACAGACAGAGAGACAGATTTCTGCTAATAAACTAATTTCCTCTATCTCCCTGCCACTGCCAGTTTTAACATCCCCTTGCTTGCATACGTTTTGGATGAAGTGAAGAAGGAAGCTAAAACAATAGCTCTGGTGGCGCAGCGGGTAAATGCCGGTACTGCAGCCACAAAGCTGTGAGTTCGATCCTGCCGGGCACCAGGTTGACTCAGCCTTTCATCCTTCTGCAAATAAGTAAAATGAACACCCAGCTTGTTGGGGGCAATTAGCGTACAACATTGTAAACTGCTTAAGGAGTGCTTAGCACCGATAAGTGGTATAGAAATGTAACTGCTATTAGTAACTGCTATTGCTATTATGTGGGCCACTTGGCAAGGCAATACAGACAATCCCTTCACCGAGTGAATACACCGACCCTCCCAATAGGCAACCCCCTTGAGTCCACCCTGTAGCAGCATGATGACTATTGTATGACCATGTTTTCCAGTTCATTCCAGTAAAGGGGGGAGGTATTTTTTTCCTGACAAATTCCAGCTTGAGAAAGAAAACAGTCTTTTCAGATCTCCACTAGTTCATGGAAGGGTTAAAAAAAGAAAAAGAAAAAAGAAAAGAGGAAAGAGGGGGAGAGAAAGTAAGTGCTATCCATTGGTTTGCTCTGATGTTCCTGTAGATATTGTCACTGGATGTATTCTCAGAAGAATACTATTCAACACCTCTGTCTTTAAGTACAAAGCTGTAGGCTGTAGCAGCTTTAGGAAACATAAGTACCCTTTTTTTACCACACAGTATCTGTGTGTGAAATTCTCTAAAGGGGTTTAAGTATTTACCCTGAACACTATCAGACAGTTTTCTAAAATTTTCCTTATCCTATTGCAAAAAAGGGGGGGGGGAATAGAGAAGAAGGGAGGGGTAGAAACCACTTCAAAGAGAATCATAAACACAGCCCTTTGTGCTTTGAGCACACATTTTGTTTTGGAAGCTTAGCTTTGAAATCGCTCAGAATTGTAAATATATCTATATGGGGGAGATGTGATAGACGCTCAGCAACCGGAGAGAGCGCTGAATATTCTTCCCCTCATTTACGGAGATGGTCAACGTCACTCGCCTCACTCCTTAAAAACATATTTATTAGGACGTCCACAGAAATCAGCTGGTCTTGTCCTTGCATAATGGGTTTTGCATCCAGCTGCCAGGGAGGAAAGGCAGAAAACAGAATGCTGTCTGTTCAGTTCAAACTTTTTAGGCTCCCTCCTCCCTTTTCTTAAAAAAAAGATTGCTGCCCAGATTTCTCCACAAATGTGAACTTCTTAAAATCCTGGCCATAGTTATTTCTACAGTCCTTCTAATCCTGTATATCAGAGGGTAAGTTTTACACCAGTCAGCTGAATTAACTTCTAAATAAATCTGTTCAGAGATTATGGGTGCTATTTAGTCCATTTCTACATCATGAAGAAGATGGAATGGGATGTTGCAGGCCCTCTCTTTTCTTTCTTTCATTAGAGTGTGGAGCCCTAATTCATTTCACTTGGTCAACTTGACTTTGCATTTCCTCAGAACCCAGCAACCATACTTTCTCTTCTCCAAATGGATGCCCTGTTCAAGTTATTCAATGAGGGCAACACTTGACAACACCAACTAGGGTTGCCCAGTGAATCACAGAACAGGGCTCCTGTACTTTTAACAGTTGTGTAGAAGACGAAATTTCATGAGGTTGTTGCTTGTCACCACTTTCTGAAATGCCCTCTTCCACCAGCCATTAAAGGTAACGGAGCCCTGTCTTCTTTTCCCTTGGCAACTCTGATGTTAAGTCAGGTTGCCTTTTTGCTCCTCACATCCAGACAGTGACATGTTGTTGTTTTTCCCCTCCTTCCCTCTCTCCAGCCACTGAGTTCCATCTCAGATTGCCAGCCCTCTCCACTTTTCAGTCTGGCAACCCTATTTTCATTCCACAGGAGGAATGGAGATGTGCTCTCTGGCCTATCACATCCTCCGTTGTGTTCCTCCTGTCCTCCACAAGTTGACTGGCGAGGCCTGAAGTGAGGAGACAACTCTATGCATGGTGATTCCTTGCACAATTCAGAACCCTGGGCAACCTTCCACTCACCCACCCACCCATTCCATGGAAGGAAGCTGGAACGGACAACAGGGATGAACCAAGAAGGTGGAACCAATGAAGAATGGGGTCATATTCCCCACCCTTATACAAAGAGTGTGAGCATCCAAGAAAGAGTTCTCCTCTCAAACCCTCCTCCTAAGGCATTCTAGTCTCCCAACTCCCTGAGCTTTGAACTGTGATTTTTTGAATTATATTTAATGAAGGTTAAGGGCTAAATTTGGATTCAATGGCCTTCGTGGTCTCTACAATTCTAAGGGTTTTTAAAAGCAAATTTGCAAAGCTATGTTTCACCACTGAAGCATAACCCTGACAAGTATAGATCTTCCGCAGAAAAGTTAACCAAAAAAAAAATTAAACATTGTTTGGACTGCCAAAAAGCATTTAGGCCCACGAGAGCCATATACACACAAAGGGGCACATGCTACCACCAACTAGGTGATAAATTATTTTTCCACACCCTTTGGGACAACAACGGCTATGTAGTTTGCTCCACTACTGTGATGGAAGTTCTAATAAATGACCCCAACCCAACACCTGAATCAGGGGAATGTTTTGACCACTGACGTGTTTGGACGTGCATGTATCATTTCAACCTCAAGCAGATGGTACGAAACAAAGGAACAGTATTAGCAAGGAGGGACGAAGGGTCTAAGCTTGTATCTTGTTCTCTGATTGCTGCAATCATTTTCTAACTGGCAGAAACTTCTCCTTGAAAGTTACCCATTCAGTCCAACATTCTGTTGCATTTGTTTTACAAGGGCCACAAACCACATAGTAACTTCCTCCACAAATGCGCTGGGATTAATTGGATTTTTGCCTTTCAGTAACAACAGTGATAATACCAACCTCAACAGTTGCAACAACGACAAAGTTGAGATTTTTAAGATGCTGCAAGGAAAATGGTATGTTTTAATATTGATTGGTTACGCAGTGCTACGAATGAAGGTCAAATATCTTCTAAATACATAACTCTATTGCTAAATGGATTCTCAAATAAAGTGGAAAAGGGAGATTTCATACCCTACAATATGATTTATATTTTTTTTAAAAAAAGTACATAAGGGAATGTGTTAAAAGAGATCAATGGAAATGTGTCATTCATTGCCCATTTTTTAAGGTTTATATTCAGTTTACTTAGCAAATAAACTATGCGTTTAGTGTCGGTCGTTTTACCATACATTAAGCCAAAATAAAATAAAATAAAACAAAGCATGGTAGAGATGCTTCTCAGGTTTTCTTTCCCTATTTTTTTGCTTCTTTTTAAAACATGTTTCTGTACTCTTCCCCCACCCCACAATCTTTCACACAACGTTAAACATTTTTATAGGTAAAATAAATGTCAATTTTGCAAGGTTTTGCATGAGACTAGACCCTGGGAGACAAATTGTCTCTGTGCTGAATCTCAGAACAGCTTCGGCAAGGCTCTTTGGCATCACATGAGATTTCAGCCTTTCAAAACAGATTCTACCCAGAAAGCAAAGCTTCTCCAACCCCTTTCAAATGGTAACTCTCCCTTTGAATTCGCCGAGAACTTTATCTTGATGTTGAGCGTGATAACGTGCTAATCTTGAGCGACTAAAATTAAAAAAAAAATACAAATATTTGAATTGCTTTCATTTTTTAAAAAAAAAATACAGGGGGGTGGGGAAAGAGGGAGGAAAATGGAGGACACCCAAAGTTTAAACTGCTTTTGCTTTAACTGTTCATAAATTCATGAAGTAATAATGGGGAGGAGGAGAGAGAGAGAGAGAGAGAGAGCAGAAGAGAATGTGGTTTTATCAGAATGTCATTCAAATGAAAGGTTTAACATTTACATCACAAGAGTGAGGCTGGGAGTGGAAAAACCATCCTTAGGGAAAGAAATGCCAAGAATAAACATTAGATCTAAAAAAAAAAAATCTGCACTCTTACTGTAATATGCAAAAGAAAATGTTTTTTTCAAAAAAAAAAAAAAAAACCCAGGAACATCCCTGAGCTACTGAGGCAGGGTGGTGGCAAACTTTTTGATATATTGCATTATTTTTGCAAGCATCCAAATTATTGTTAACATATAGGAAGACCGAATGGTTTCATTTTCGAATCTATACAGAAAGAGTTATCACAAGAACAATGCCTACTATTACAATATTGCATCTACATATATGCAAAACACACAGTGTCATTTCCTTCAGACAAACTGTACAATCTCAGCGTTGCTTTTGTTGTTGTTTTTATGGTTTTAATTGGAGAGTTTACTTCAATTCTAAGAGGAATTAAAACTTGGTGGAAAAAAGTAGAGAAAACTAGCATGTGTTTGTGAGTGCGCATAGATTAAAAAAAAAAGATTCAGCCTTTATAATTTAAACATTATCTTTATGTGAAGCACAGGTTTATTTATGTTTTAATCACTTAATTCCATAGAAATGAGATCTGTTCCAACACACTGCACTTTTTTTATGTTAAATTGCTGTTGAATTTGTTAGCCCACAATTGATTTCCTGTATTACGGAATCTTAGAGATTATGGTTAACTTGAAGAAACAAGGCTAAATTTTTGATACTTACACCAACATGTATAGGCAGGATTTTTCTTTCCTTTCAAAAGGAGTGCTTCAAACCCTACCTGGCCAGTGTGGCTCAACAGTGCCCCCTGCTGACAAAAGGTGTGAGGTTTTGGTTCTTTGGAGCGCTTGAAACTTCTCCCAGGTATGAAAGGACTACAAGAAAAGTTGTGGCAGCGGGTTGGAGGAGTGGGAGGAAGGAAAGTGTCTCTGCATCCCAACCATAATAAGCAGCCAAATTTACTTACAGACTCAACAAAAACAACAGACATTCCCAATTAACATTCTCTCCTGTCTCCCTCAATAGGGCAAATTAATTGTGATTAATGTGTTAGAAGTCATAAACTTTAAAGTCGTTCTTTTTAAGGCTTTAAATTGGAAGCAGCTTCTGTCTTGGCCCCCAAAAAAAGCCTTCCGAGAGAGCCGCTGATAAGTATCATCCCAAGTCCCGTTGAAAGGAGATACACTTGACAGCGCCATGTTTCTAATTAGAGACACATGGAAACATCACACCAATTGCCGGCAACTCAGCCCTTGAGACTTCTCTGGGTACACAGGTTCCCCCCCCAATATATTCTCAGTGCACAGCACAGATGAAGTGACAACCAAACAATCTCACTTTTTTGCCTTGCTCAGTGCCATGGTTTCAACATTGCGGTGGGGCGAGCATGACTGCAGAACCAAGACAGTCCCAAATTGTGTGCATTAAAGCGGGGAAGGGGACAAACCACTCTGTTCAGCATTTCCCGAATTCCTGTACAGATGCAACATTCTTTTCCCTGCCACCAAATTCTAATTAGACCCACAAATTGCTCTTACCCTCAGAGTATTGACTACAGTCAGCCCTCCACATTTGCGGGTTTCACTTTTGCAGATTTGATTATTCACGGATTATTTGCTGCCACCTCTGCTGCCTCTCTGTGCCATTTTTAATTGGGACTGCAAGCCTTGTGAGACTGAGAAACTGCAAACAAGGCTTGTAAGTCCCTATTAAAAATGGTGTGGGGCAGCAGTGGAGGTGGCCGTAAGCCCCACCAGCCCCACACTTCTGCCTTGTGAAGGAACCCTGATGCCCCAAAGGAATCCACGGCGGGTTGAATATGGTGATCATACTTTTTTTTAATGTGTGTTAAATATAGTTTGGTAGGGCCTAGAGTTATTCACATTTTTTCCACTTTCACGGGAGTCCTGTGCCCCTAACCCTAGCAAATGGGCAGGGATGATTGTACTTTTACAATAAGTAAGGGTTAAAAAAAATCTTGACCCCCCCCCCGCAAAAGAGATCACCTGGATCACCTTGCTAAATGGGGAAAAAAACCAATCATATTCAAATAGGAAAAGTTTAACATCCAATTGCCTGATGCGGCACAATGACTAATGGGAACTTTTAGGAAGTGTTGGAACACCATATGGTCAGAAGATGCTAAACCAACAACTGGCGCTTACCATTACTTCCATCTTCCTCCATTTTTCTTCTAGAGCTGCCATTGGCTCATCCCACCAGTCGGTGCACTTTCGGCAACGTTTGCCCTGGAACCAAAATTGCCGCAGCCATTCAAACTCCACCTGCAAAAGCACAAAAATAACCTTCTCTAAATGGCTGGTGACTTTCACCCTCCATATATATGCTGAAAAAGTAGTAAATGTTGCAGAATTTATTCTATAGGATCAAATCAATATGATGGTGTTGCAACTTTTAGGAGATATGGACTCAAATACTTTTTAGCTATGGGTTATTCTCAAGGAAAGTCTTCAGCTCTCAAACTCCATCCTTAATTTAAAATGAAGGGAAATGATTTCTCTCAGGCTCATTCAACAGCAAGTTCAATGTGAGAACATGGGGAAAATGTTTACTTAAACAGAAAAATGGCTGTTTTAAGATTACCTGTGTTAATATCATCATAGAAGATTTATATCCCACTTCTCAATTGTGTGCTCCTGAGATGCCACTTGGAATAGATTATAATTATATAATCACACGGACACCTTCAATGGTTAATGGGACAGAATCACAGGCTCTGTAGTTCGGTGAGGCACTTGTGTGCTAGAGAGCAAAAGTTCTAGCTCACTCTCCTGAAGGATAGCAGTAGACCTCTAGCAAAGAATTTTTTAAGTACAGTTGGTCTTCCACATTCGCAGAGCTGCCTTTCACAGGTTTGAATATTTGCTAGTTCCTCCAACCCTGCCCCTCTACCTCAAGTACTTATTTTCTGAGGGAACCTTCTTTCTCAGCAGCTCTGATCAGGCTGCACAACCCTTTAAAAACACACTTCTAGTCCTCTTCCTCCTCCACCAGCCACAGCCTGGTCAGCTAACGATGGCTCACACCTCAGTTTCTCAACACCACAAACCCTCTCCTGATGCCACCCCACACCAAGGGAAGAAGATGGGTGAGAAGAAAGTATAGGACTACCATGCCAGCCCAACCCCTTTCCCTGGCCTGGTTTGGACCCTAGGTATCCGTTCTCCCTACCATGCCTCAGCCCCTTTCCCACAAACACACACACATTTTGATATTTGGAATTATTCTATTTTTACAAGGTGCCTGTGCCCCTAACCATAGTGAGTGTGGAGTGCCAACTGTGTCACATAAAACCCCAGATCCCAAGACTCCTGAGGATGAAGCCACGGCAACTCAACGCGCCATCAAAATGCTACAACTGTACAGTGCGAAGATGTAATTGCTATGCTATTCCTTCAATTAGACCAAAAGAACCTTCAGTAGATCTGCCTAGCAGTGGGTATATCAGATGAGTCTACTGTTCATGTAATCTCAGCTTGCTTCCATCCCATCGGTGCTGGGCTGCAGAAGTTAGCTAAATCAGAGCTACGTGGCCTTTGATGGATTTGATCTTCCTTGGCATATTTCCTCAAGCCAACTCCACCACTATGAATTCTGTTACTTACTCGGTCATATGAAGGGCCAATATGCAATCCCCTTATTCAACATCCTGCGTTGCCACTACCCTTCGTTGGGAAAGAACAACAAGTTTAATTGGCAAGTGAACAACAAATTTAAGAGAGTTCACTCCTTAATTGGCAAGTTCAGTTCTTTTTCTTTGAAATAACTTCTTCCTACTCCCTTTTCTTCCTTCTCTCTTTTTAAAAATATACATATATATATATGCACAAGCGATCTGCAGTTCTGGTCAATTGCAATTGCGTATTTATCTTTGTTCTGGCCATTGTGTTCTTTGCTGTCTACAGGCTCAAATCTCATCTGAGCCTTCACCTGCAACTACAAAGACATTTCTTCTGTTTACCTTTATATAAACTGTGACAGACCAAACAAAGAGAAACTTGCGGATAGAGCAAGCTTGACCAAAAAGGAAAAAATAAAATAAAATAAAGATTAACTTCTCACCTGAGAATATTCTCTCTTTGCCTCCCCCTCCCCAACACTTCCTCCTCCCCGAGGCAAAACAGAGGAGATACAAAAGTCTGAAAGTGATTTTAGTTGACAGTGGCTAAATGGTTGTTTGATGTGTGTAACTGCTTTCAATAGAAGCTGTTTAAACAGAAAGAGCTAGAGATACAAAAAAAGAAAAGAGAAAGAAAGAAAAACCCACATCTTTATTTTAACGACAACCATGTTGATAAAACAGATTGACAGGATTAGTGGACATTAGCTAACAGAGGTAGGCTTTAGATATTTTTGAAAGAAAGTTTACACAAACAGTTTTAACTTCTCTTAGGACAACACGCTTAATAATGTACGTCCTCCCTTGACAGAGTTCAGCTGAAGTTTATTAATGTTCTACTGTTAGCCTTACAGGAGAAGCCAGTCTGGTGCCATCTTTTGAGTTTTGGACTAGGGCTTTGGCAGACCAGGATTTGAATCTCTGCTTGGGTGGCCTTGGGCAAGTCACACACTCTCGAACTTGAAGGAAAGCAACAGCAAACCCCTTCTGAAAAAAAAATCTTGCCAAGAAAAGCCTGTGATAGGATAGCCTCAGGTTCACCATAAGTCAGAAGCAACTTGAAGACACACAACAAATTAGCCCTATGTGAAGGCGTCTATTTTCTTCTATAATACGAAATAAAAGCAACAGAATATCTGGTACAGTAGTGCAAGAGTAATATATTAGGTATAGTAGCACCCCAGCACTCTCTACTGTTGGTTGGATGAAGGTTTAATTAACTTGAGCTCCCACCATAAAATACTGTGATGGTAGAAGTATCTCAGACTGCTGAGGTGGTATAGTCTAGCCCAGCTGCTAGACTATACCACCTTGTGTCCTGCACCGTCAGAGCTCCAAACAAATTACAGTCCTGCCAGTGGTTCTCAGCTTCCAGTCATACAGATCAGTTTTTCCCAAACTATCTGATGTAGGTGAAGGGCGATTGTTTTGTCCAATGTGCAGTGACTGGTATCCTATTTGTGCCCATTGGCTACAATATTCTTTTTCCTTTTCTGGAAACTTAACAGGGACAGATAGCCAAGGCTGAGGGGCTAATACTGATCCATGGACCACCACTTTGAGGGTCTGTGGACTGGAAGCACGAGGCTTATCACTAGGACTGTGGAAGCTTTCCCTGAGGAAAAGTTTTCTCCTCTCTTTTCACCGAGAAAGGTAGATCTATAGCAGGTGAGTCATCACAGAAGCAAGGAGAAAGGACCACAGTAAGAGGAATGCAACTGATGAGCCTTACCTTGCTGATGCTAAATTTGGTCCTTGCACATATTGCTCCCTGATTTTGAGTCCGGGGTATTTTTGTTTCCTAAAATGGTGATATGCGTGTGTCTGTCTGTTTACCACTGTTGTTCCTCTCACACACAAAGACACACAGGGAGAGGAATATCATTTTTACCAAAGCACAAGACTTACAAGCAGTCCTGAGTCTGATGAGCCAGATCAAGACACAGTGGTCAGCTGAATGGCACCACCCCAGAGTGCATCGTAAAAGCAGAGCAAGCGAATGCTGCACGCTTTTTTGTTTGTTTTTTTGTCTTGATCTCCTTCTGTTTTTCTGTTTGCGGCACTGATTTACCCTGGCAACACAGCAACCCCTCTCCACTCGCCCTTTAAGTTATTATTAAAGGCACACTTTTGAGAAGAACAGTCAATAAGGCACAGGAGGGGGGAAAGGCCAACGGCCATGCCGGCTGACATTTGGCAAGCCAGGGGTGGTGTAGTCCGCCGTCAGTTATTGAAAAGCACTTGGATTCTTAAATGCCACCTAGGCAGGGGACCAATATTTCCTCTCTCTTCAATGCCAGCTGGCCCACTGACTGGGCTGTCATTTCACCCGGTGAGCTAAACCTGAACATCAGCCTTATCTCAGCTATGTACATTTATTCTCTTCTCAACAGTGGCCTAGCCGGGGGCAGATTAGGGAGTATGAGGGGGTTGAGGAGGACAAAACTGCTGTGCTTTGCAAGAGATTTGATCCATTTCAGGTGGAGGAAGCTTTTGGGGGACTTCCATGGCTATACATAGGGGCTCTAAGGCCACATGCAGCCTGAGTACCACACTTTGCATAACCCATGATTTAAAGAAACACACACACAGAGAATTTATGGTTACCACAATAGTACCATTTATTTAACTTGGGCCCTTTCACTTGCAACCATTTGGTTTCCTTTAATTGTACAGGAATGAGGCCATGGACACCCCTAGAAGCCTGCCATAACCCACTATGAAACCATGGGATTGGGTGGGATATCAAATCAACCTAACAGGGCATAGGAGGGCAAGTGTTGTTCTGTTGTGAAATTGCCTTTGGAAACAAGGATTCACTGAAGGAATGGCAGATCAAAACTCATTAGGTGATCTTGGGCCAGTCACTGTCTCTCAGCCTGACTCCTCCACCTCCTCCTCCTCCTCTTTCTCCTCCTCCTCTTCCTCCTCCTCATTGTCATCATCATCATCCCTCTCAAGACTGGGACTCAAGTTGGCTTACTGTTAAAAAGAGTACAATTAAAAACATACAAAAAGTCAGCATCAAAACTGAATTAGACTATTAAACCACATTAAAAACAT
Organism: Iguana delicatissima; assembly: GCA_948472985.1. Classification (NCBI taxonomy): domain Eukaryota; kingdom Metazoa; phylum Chordata; class Lepidosauria; order Squamata; family Iguanidae; genus Iguana; species Iguana delicatissima. The sequence continues at coordinate 442,360 of CAOKZL010000533.1, forward strand.
AAAATCCTTCCATGCTATAAGCCTCTCTGAATAAGAAAAGGTCCTTACCTGCTGAAAGAAGGAGAGTAAGGAGGAGGTCATTCTAGCCTTACTAGGGAAGGAGTTCCAAAGTCTAGAGCAGTGGTTCTCAACCTGTGGGTCCCCAGATGTTTGTGGACTTCAGCTCCCAGAAGCCCTAGCCACTATGGTCAATGCTCAGGGCTTCTGGGAGCTGAAGTCCAAAAACATCTGGGGACCTACAGGTTGAGAACCACTGGTCTAGGGGCAGACACTGAGAAGGTTCTCCCTCATGTTTCCACCAGCTGTACAGAGTTGTCATTGTGGGGGCACAATGGAGAGAAGAAGAGTCATGTACTTGAGCTCACTGGAGGAAGGCAGGATATACATGTGCAAAATGATTTTAAAATCAAAATTATTTGCAAGTGCTAGTCAGTCCAATTCAGAGAAGTTTGTTGTGTGCCTTCAAGTCATTTCCAACTTATGGAAACTGTAAGGCAAACCTAACATGGGGTTTTCTTGGCAAGATTTGTTGCGGGGGGATTGTCTTCGCCTATCTCCGACTTGCTTGATGTCACCCAGTGGGTTTCCATGACTGAACGGCATTTCAAACCCTGGTCTCCAGAGTTATGCTGCAATGCTCAAACTGCTATACCATGCTAGCCCTCAGAATGCAGAGCTGCCTTCAATTCCAGATCCTGCTTCCTCCATAGAAGTTCATTCAAAGAGGCCATCCATCACCATGAGCTGACTGTGGCTTGGACTTTGGCTCATACCATATGATCTGCACCACAGGTTGAGGTCAGGCGAGTTCACCTGCACACTGTCCCCAGCAGCTCTGCAGATGACAGTGGTGTTTGCTGCAGATGGACTGGGGTAGAGCAGAAGGTGAAAACAAAAGCAAGTGATGACACATGCCACAACATTTCCTCAAATACAGAGCCCAGGACAGAACTTAATGAACAGAAAAGATATGATTGTACTTGCAGCAATCAGTAGTGAGTGTCGTGCTCAGGTTCACTTCTGTGCCAAAAATCTCTTTTTGTGTTTTTGTATTCTCCTAGACCTGCCCATCTAGCTTGGCAAATGAATTTTCGCTTCCCCGTTCAATGATATTCATCCATGAGTGCTTTTTCTCCAACTGTCCAGGAGGACCATTCTAGACACATTCCAGCAGCTGAATAAATCTCCTTCAGGTGTTTGGCTACATCAACAGCTCAGCCTTCATTCAGTAGTGCCAGATCACATATTTCAAGGTGAATTACCAATGACTACACAACCCTCTGATTGCTTGAAGGGCTAAACTTAATTCATTTTGCAACCATGGTGCGGACTATTGTTTCTTCTTCTTGCTTATTGTACAAAAAGCTGTAGCTCAAGCAAGCTGCCCAGCGGTTACTGGAATAACCTTATCACGCTCTCTGATGATATATACATAATGTCAACCAAGTATTTCAAGCTACAGTTTGTTAATCCTAAAAACCAGAGTATGAGACAGGTCTGCTCATCTATGATTTTTTTTTTATTACATTGTCCATTAAATAGTATATCTGTGTGATCTTTCCCCTGTGCAGTTCAGTCAGGCACCAACCAAGAGCATATTACTGTGCTCAGCTCAAAGGGTATCAAGTACCTAAATGGCTTAGGTCCATATCTCCCTGTACAAGCCAGCTAGAACCTTCAGATCTGCTGAGGAAGGCTTTCTCTTGGTCTCACCACCATCCCAGGCTCACCTGATGAGGACACGGGAGAGAGTCTTCTCAGTGGCTGCTCCCACCCTGCGGAACGCTCTTCCACAGGAGGCTAGGCAGGCCCCCTCCCTGCTTTCCTTTTGCCAACAGGCTAAAACTTTTCTCTTCAAACAGGCTTTTACATAGGTCAGGTTGCTTTATTTATTAACTGTTGTATTGGAATATCCTTTTAAGTGTTTTTATTGTTTTATATCCGTTTAATGCTTTTTAATTGTTTGAATGCTTTTAGTGTATTTAATATTTTTTAAATATTTTTAAGGTGTATTGATTGTTGGAAGCCAACTTGGGTTCCAATTCCAGGAGAAAGGTGGCCTAGAAATACAATACATATATAAATACAATACCAGGATCCATGCGTAGTCGGATACAATATGCAGACGGACTGGCCAATCTTTCAGGTTGTCAAAGGAAAGACATGGTGTGGGTGGGTGGGGGGAGAGATGGAAGTGCTAGGCACAGAGATACACATGGAGAAGGGTGACAATAACCTTTCCATGGATCCAGTTTCCACAGGGAAGAGAGTGCCTAAAGTCTAATGGTTCACAAATACGCCAAATACATACACACAGAGCTATTTCCTGGCAAGATTTGCTCAGAAGGGGTTTGCCTCTCCCTTCCTCTGAGGTTGGAAGAGTGTGACTTGCTCAAGCTCAGCCCGTCAATTTCCATGGCCTAGCAGGGATTTAAGCCCTGGTTTCCTGGAGTTCTAGATTGACTCTTAAACTACGATACCTTGTTGGTTCTCTCCCTAGTGATCTATGGGCCCAAAGCATGGTATTCCCTGGTGCACCCCTACCCAAGTATTATACAGCCCATCCTTACTTAGCTTTCCACAAAGGACTAGACTGGGTATGTTTAGGATAGTATCCAGAGGCTATTCTTGAATTATTTTAGTAGCAAGACTGGAGAAGCCACAGATTCCTCTGAAACAAAAACTCATCTTGTTTGAAAGTAAATCTACGTGTAGTCAAAGAAAAAGAGATCTTACTTTTACATTATTTCTTTTGTTCTTAGTAGCAAAATTTCCCATACCATAGAAAGTCTTGTCAAAGCACTGCAGTATCTCTAGGATTCAGGACGTAAACCTGAGGCTTTCTTCAAACATATGCCTCGCAGATTAACAACATACCAGTTGTATTAGGCCATGAACCTACCAAACGTTACCCTATAATTAGTGTACAAAAAGGCTTTTTCTTTTCTCCTTTTCTTTTCTTTTTTTTTTTTAAAGGAAGAATCAAAGATCTGCATTAGCACCGCAGATGTCTAGGCTTCCCATTTACACCAGTTGCTCAGAAAAGAAACGTGTCTCTACAGCTACATAAACCACAGATAAGTGGGCCACATGTGTGGCAAAGATGAGATTTGTCATGGGGAGGGGAGGCTGCTGTCGTATGGAGTTAACCCCCTTGCTGACCAAAAATCTCATCTTATCGAACAGACGGGAAGGGAGGTCAAAGGTCCATAAATGGACCATTTGCCCTCCATGGGCAGAAGAAAGCTAGTCACTTTATTTTACAGTAATAGACACAAATAGAAGCCCATGAAAATGATACACAGATCTAGATGGGGAAAGAGCTGGGATTGATCCTTTAAATGCTAGGAAAGAACGTGGAACCCTTTGCAAGCAAAATGGTGTCCTCTACTGAGTTATAGCTGTTCTGTGTTCCAACTATGGACCTTCCTTTAACTGAAGCAACCCCAGAAAATCCAGACTCCACATGCGTATTGCGGCCTCAGTGTAAACCTTCCTCTTACCTCATTATGGGTGTCCTCTACTCTCTGTATATCTTTGACATCCAGCGATTTCAAAGACAGGAAGCTCAAATCAGCAGCGGCATGCAGGTTCTCAAGAGTTTCATTGCACTGTCCCATAATATACGGCAGAGTCCCTCGCGAGCACTGCAACAATTTGTGGAGACAGAAAGAAAAGCTCATTCAAAACAAAGCCAAACAAACAGGTAAAGCCACTTAGAAATTATGTAGATGCAATTAGCACTGCTATAATTATACTTATTTGTACTGATTCTGTACATAGTATATTGCATAGGGTACATAAACAGACAGACACAGATGGAGATATGTATATATGTATAAGGTACGGATGGATGGATGGATGAATATTCATTCTTCCACAAAGCAACTTCTATTCCTCCAGTAACTGTTGTACGGACTGACGCCAGTTTTAGAAGGCTTTGTCAACAAACCACAATCTTTTGCAGGATTTATCAGGTTAGTACAGGTAGTACAGTTTCAAACACAGTCCAGGAGGCTCACGTCAATGAAATCCCAGCTCTTCAAGGAATAATGACCATTACACATTTAGAATGCCCTTTACGCTTGCATGGCCAATTGATGTTTTAATGTGAGCCAAACAAACAAACAAACAAACAAACAGCATAAGCATTATGTCAGAAATTGGCAGCCTTCCAGTGTTATTCAAAACCAGTTCCTATCATCCCCTGCCCATCTGACCAGCATAATATGAGCCTCTAGCCTTCTTTATCTGACGAATCTATCACCAGGATGTACCTCCTCAGACAGCTGGCATGAGCAATAGTAAAATCCCTGGGGAAGCAAAGCTATCAGGGTAAAGGCTAACCTAGAAAAGACCAGCCTTCTACTTGGCAGGTATGACCCCTCAGTACAGCTGAACAACAAGAAAAGCAAAGTCTGCCACTGAAATTTCGAGCAAATAATCCACAGCTGATAGCCCAATTCTGACAACTGTGGCAACAACAACAAAAACAGCTTACGATCCAAAACCTGCAGCAATATCTTCAGCCACTCAACATCTGAAAGCAAACCTGAGTAGCCACAACACTGGGCCAACATCAGAGACAGATATGCCAGAATAGGTATTTAATGTTAGAAGGTCAGATGGCTTCATTATTTACAGCTGAAAGAGACAGGTTATTTTGAAGATAATCTAGCATAGCGGCTGAAGTATCTCTCAGCCTCAGAACCCTACCTATAATATGGAAACTATCATATTTGTCCTACCTGACACTATTGCTGTCAGGATTACAACACAATAACTTATACCAAGCACTCTGAAGATTCAACTGTAGCCGTTCTAATAGCCAGTTTAATTACATTTGGAGGCAGTGTTTCATCCAAGTCAAAGATCAATCCGACAATTGAACGCCTGTGTATTAACAGCAAGAAAACCCCACCTCAACCAAACCTGGGTTACAGTCAACCAGAACAGTTGAGACCCATATAGTAAGTTTTATAGGATAATAGTACACTCCTTTATATCAGGCAGGCAGCGGGGGGAAGGAAGAAAACTCAGATATTGAGGTGCCTGTAAAGCCCATTGCTTGGAGGCAGAGTTTGGTCCAACTGGTTGGGAGTTTCTAGGAAGTGGAATCGAAGAAAGCAACTTTTGCAGGTTTTGCTTTGAGTAGTATATGTGGGCATTCTTTGATACACCAACTCCCAAATATATCAAGTTCAGTTTCATCTGGCTTCACTTTTCCCCACGCCAGCTTCTTTTCTTTTTAATTCCATTTCCACATCCGTTTGTAGCAAGTCCACACAAATATTTGCACACATTTCAGTAGGAATTTCTCCTGGGGCACACACATCTATTACACACTTTTCCTGACGGATACTGTTTTCAAAAGCCATTTTCTACAGTTTTGTACAACACAGCCATTTTTGTGACCCTTTCCATTGCTGCCATATATGTCTTGGCTGCACATTTTAAATTTATTTCTTTATTTATTCTGTTTGTACCTTGCCTTTCTCCTACCAAGAGACAAAACACTTTTACATGGAAGAACTACATGGTAAAATTCAGAGAGGTTTGTCTATTAAATTGTAATTGGTTTAATTGTGGAGTCTATGGTGAAAAAATGTAAAAACAATAAATTTCTTCTCTTTCTTTATTTACTACACATTTTTGAACATTTTGACAAAGGCAGTGGGGTTCAGGCACATCATGCATAGGTGGAAGATACAGGAAAATGTTCATAGTAAAAATGTGTCACCAGCAAAGAAAATGTAGGCATATAGGTTGAACAGAAATCTCCTCCTCCCATATGCCTTTCACGAAACTTCCTTCTGTGTCAAAAGAACAAACGCAACATAAAACCAGACTCTTCTTTCAGAAGCCCAAGGATGTGCCTATATCAGAATCCCTTTCAGTTTAAATATTTATAAGTGCAGCAAAATCTCCGGGAATAACCTTGAGAAAGGACCCCTTGGTGTTCTAATTCTCTGTATTGAACATTTCCATACTATATAATGTGAGGTCACAGTGGTTTATGAAAACAAAGCAAGAGCTTCTAAAAAGGAAGAGCCTCCCCCCTTTTTTTCTTTTCTTCATGGCTGCGTAAGAACACGTGCATTCTAATATCAGGATAATATACGGGCAAAAAGGTCAGGGGAGCTCCATCTTCATTGCAAAGTACAAATAGCATGTCTTTTAAGAGGCATTTAGAACACTCTTCTGTTAACACTAGTATGATAATAATCTAATTATGCTATTATACTAATATAATGCACAAGTTGCTTATATTAACACCCTCTGCTTGATGGGTTCTAGAATAATGTTTAAGACATCCCCCACAAATCTATGTGGGCCACCAGCACGGATAGAAAAAGATACTGTCACAGCCATACAATGCTATCAATTGGTGCAGACTACGGGCCCACAACTAGTCAGAGGCCCAGTAGTAAAAGGGGAAAGGTGTTGCTTGCATTTTCTTCTTCCTCAGTCATTTCCTGAATCTCCCAATGTTTCTCTTATCATCAGCATTCTGTGTGTTAGTTGAACAACTGAGTAAAAATAGATACCATCAGGCTGTTAGTCTCCCAAGAGCAGCAAGACTGAAAATGGGTTCACACATTAAGGCTTCTTGTGCTGCTGCCTACTGAGTTTTGTATTTTATTTATCATGGGTTCAGCTATTTATCTCATTTCTGCGCCACCCATTTTCAAAAGAGTTCTTGCATTGCTCAAAGGACCCCCCAATTCTGGAACTGCTCTAGGGTCCCAACCACTCTAATCCAACCATAAGGGCTGGTTTCTTTCTGTAAAATGCATGGTTACATTTCTATAAAGTGCACAGGTACATTTCTGTAAAAGGAGCAAGTGCATTTCTATGAAATGAAGAGCAGTGGAAAACTGAGTATGGGTTCACTTGTTGTAAACAGTAAAAAAAAAAAAAAGCAACATTAGATAAGTGCATTCGTTACCTAACAACTTGTCCTGTTGTGCCTGTTGCATCCATGCATTTTGTGTAGAGACAAGAGTTGTACACAGATTATACTAGTGGCAAATTGTGAAAAACACTCTGGGGATAAAACTGGCATGAAGATAAGATCTCTTGGAGGGTTAGAGAACCCTACTGGTGCTCTTTTAAATAGTAGCAGAGGGAGGCAGGATTTGGGATCACAGTATAGAATTTTCCTGTCCTTTTATCACAAAATCCCCCCCCCAAAAAAATTGCCCACCATCATGATCTTCATCCTGAACACCTCCTTTGACTTATGGGTTCTACAGGAAAGATTTTTAAAAATATGTGCGGCACTCTACACATTTCATAGAACCATAAAGTTGGAAGAGGCCACAAAGACCACCAAGTCGAACCCCCTGTCATGGAGGAATACACAATCAAAACACTCCTGACAGATGACCATCCACAGTTGAATTCTGTTACTGTCAGATAATGGAATATGCAATTTTTTCCCTAGGAGAAGGGCAGCTGTGATCATGGAGGAGAGGAATTATTTATTATTTGGACCACTGCAGAAAGCAGAGAAGAAAGAAATGGAAGACAAGGTGATGACTCACCTGCTATAGATTTATCATTCTAGATGAAAAAATGGAAGACAAGGACAATGGTGATGACAATTACAGTGACTTCAATGACACCAAATCCTCTCTTAACTCACCTCCGCCACCCTATGAGTAGAGCTGAATCGGGGCTGCCGGCCAGCCAGGACACAGTGCTGGTGGGTCATATTCAGATCATCTGGGAATGGATAATAAAAAATATAGTCTATCATGGAGAAAGGCAGAGATGTGGAACCTCTTTCAGCCCAAGAGCCAAATTCATTTTTGGAGAAGGGCTGTGTTTCAGTGGTGATCAGAGCCAAGAGCAAAAGAGTAGGGCAGAAATAACAGCATTATTTTAGCTTAAAGCTATTCCTTTTAATAATCAAGCCTTAGGATACGTGTTTCAAACTTTCATAGTGGCTAAAATTCCCTTAAAAAATCTGAGAAACCACCAAAAGCTGGGACAACACTATAATAGAACAGCATCCAAAATCCACAAAATAAGAATATCTTAATTGGGATAACCAAAAATGCACGAAATACAAGATATTGAGGCTTAACACTATAATAGGAAGGAAATGTGGGCCTCTGAAGAATCCCATAGAGCCAGACAGGTATTCCAGGAGATCCAGATGTGGCCCAAGACTTGAGGCCCCCCAGGCTTTCCACAAGACATCTGGCTGGCCCCTCTTGGAAACCGGAAGCAGAACTGGGCAAACCTTTCTCTCACATGGCAGCAAAAAGAGCACCCACCGTAAATGTGTGAATAAACCTAAAAATACATCATTTTTCTGTAAGAACCTAACATGGTGGTACACACAAACCAGAGAGCAAAGGGAAGAGGAGAGAAACCCCTTATGATTAACTAGCCGACAATTGAACAAGATGTAGCAGATTTACAGAAGTTCACATGATCAAAGTTCGGCAACAACAAATAATTTTCAGGGGCTCAGGGACTTAGCAAATAAAGACACAGCAAGTACATAGATCAAATGCCGAGGTCAAATTTCAGACGGAAATGAACTGGAAGGAAACAGGAATTAACCACACTGTACATATGGAATATTTTTTTTCCATTTAATGTTGCAGTTCCTCCAACTTTAGCCCATTCATACTAATGTGTGCTCTCAACTTCTGGCTAATTAAAAAAAAAGATGCTCCTTGAACTATAATTTGTTCAATCCCTTGCCTGGGCAGATCTCTTTTCCCTGCCTGTAAACAGAGGTTGCCGAAGCCATTCTCAAGCCCAGTTTAAACCCTGTAACCTTGCGACTTTTCATGTATAGGAAACAGCGGTGGCGAAGCTAAGACTTCTCCCTTTGAACAGACCCAGAGTGTACTTTGCTTCACTGTGTCCTAAGGTCACAAAATCAGTGACAATTGTCCATCTGTTGGCAAAACCTGACCATGCTTACCCCTTCAAGAGTGTGAGGATGCAGGGTGTGTCTGTGTGTCTGTGTGTAGACAAAAGGGGAATTTTAATTTACTACGGAGACCATGACAACCTGAAGGACAATGGTCCTCTCATTCCAATAAGCTTTCCAAATCTCAAAGCCTGTCCCCTCTTCTCTAGTCTACAAGCAAAGGGGAAGAATCTCATGCCCTGAAAACACTCTGTGTGTGTGTGTGTGTGTATTCTTCTCATTTGTATATGCATGGTGTTTTTGATAAGAATTGAACCCCGGTCTCCAATGCAGAAATCACTACACCATGCTGATTCCCTGTGATATTACAAGTTCCTAAGTCTTGGGTTTTGGTGCCGAAATATCAGGGCATGGGATAGACCAGATCTGGCAATGCTACACTCCTGTGGTAGCTATGCCTCTGCTTTTGATGAAATACTGGGAACCACAGTGTTCAAATTAAGCCACCTATTCAGGCAAGTATATTTTCATAAACTGAGCTAAAGTGTTTCTCTTTCACATAAGCTGTGAAGATCAGGTTTCACTTAGGAAGAAAAAGCTTCTGTACAAATACGAGGGAGGGAAGGAGGGCTCTTCCAATTAACCCTTTGGAAAAACAAATGGAGATAAGCTATTATCCGTTCTCGGCATAAAGTGAACAATTCCAGGTGTGGTTTGATATTCACCTGGAAAAAAAATTAGAAAGGCAAGAGCTTAAAAGCAGGTGTTGAACTAACCTTTAAAATTTCGTCTTTAACACCTCCCCGCACTCAGCCTTTCCATGCGTAACAAAGGGTCTTATTATATTCTCCAGCACCTGAACTCAAAAGGTTTTTGGAATTCTTTGAGGGGCAAAAGAGCAATAAAATACTAAAAACGCACACACACTCCTTAGCTTTTTGAAATATTTTTTTTCAGGAAGGGGGTGGGGTTGTTCTCTCTTCAGATTGCCATAGTAAATTATTTAGGATACGCCAGCATGGCATAGGTTTTCGAGTGTTGGTCTAGGACCATAGAAGCCCAGGGTTCAGATCTCCACTCTGTCATGGAAATCCACTGGACGACCTTGGTCAAGTCAGGCCATTTCCACGCTAGACTGTTATAGTGCCACTTTCAACATCCTATGGAATCCTCAAAGGCCCCTCCCTAAACTGCAAACCCCAGGGTTCCATAGGATGTTGAAAGCGGAATAATAGCACTATAATAGTCTAGTGTGGAAATGGCCTCACTCTCTCGCAGTCTAAAAGGAAGGCAATGGCAAACCTCCTCTGAATAAATCTTTTCAAGAAAAAAAGGGGTAGCTCCAATTTGAAGTCATCTTGATGACTTATAGCAATAACAACATGTATACATGCTTACACATACTGTTATTCTGTGCCTTCAAGTCATTTTCGACTTATGACAGCCCTAAGGCTAGCCTATCACAAAGTTTCCTGTGGCTGAGAGTATGTGAAGTCCCAAGGGCACCCAATAGGTATCTGTTGCTGAGCAGGAATTACACACACACATACATATACATGTACATGTCTATTTCAAAGAAGTCATACCATTTCTAGAATTTGCAGCCTCAGTGTGCAAAGTTCTATGGCAAGTTTTGGTGCAACTTTCTCTTTCTAATCAGGAATCTTTTACTATTAAGGTTTGTACCAAAGGCTCTGCACTCTGGTTCATATATTGTCTATGAATGCCTGAATAGTCTACATTCCCTTGAAACTGACGGTGTACCATGATGAGCAATTGTTAAATCTGGTGCTGTAGCTCTTCCACAAGCAGGGACAACTGGATGTTTTCTGGGTTTTGTACTCTCTGCTGCTAGAATACCACCTACCTCTGTGGAGACCAGAAGCTTGGAGAACTTTGCTTGTTCCTGAATCCTAGCTTCCAGATCCCTCATTCCTAAGCTAGCTCCTATTCCTTGTCTAGCTTCAGTGTGTCTGGCCCTCTTGACTATGCCTGTGTACTGCATTTACAAATAGCTTTCTTCTCTAATTTTTAACTTTGGACTATATTTGTTTTAGCCCCTTCTCAAGGCAGCTTGCAACCTCCAAGCTGCAGTAGGAGTGTGAAGAGTGGAGCGGAAGAAAGATACTGGATGGCATTTCTAGATCGGAGTATTACCCAGCATAAAGTAGCAGTCTCCCTGGTGAAGGGGTATTGCCAATCCCGGAGTCTTTATGTCCCAAGCAACTTTCAAGGCAACGTGCCAGACGGCTGGGTCTCTGCCATTCAAAGCTTTCTTCTCAAGGTTATCAACATCAGGTTCTGGGAAGGAAAAAAGAAATAGAGAGAGAGAATGTATTCTGGCTTTTTATTGCAGTCTGTAGAGGTTTGCATACATCCTAGTATCAGGGTGGCCACAATCCTAGATATTATTAACAGCAATAATTTAGGAAGCCTGGATTCTGTTCCTGTTCCAGGAAAAATTCCCTGTGGCCATGTTCTGTGGTTATTCCCTGTGATTATGTTCTTTAGATAAACTAAAGGTCATAAATGCATTCATTTTAGAATCTGAAAATACATGATGGAGCCATGAAGCAAAGCCAGTTGGTACCTAGATGGGAGACTTCCTGGGGTCCTCGTGTCTGCCTCCTTGAATTTCAGGATAGCAGTAAGGTATGGTGTAGAAAAGGGCCCAAATCCTCTCACTACACTACACTAGCAGTGGCAGCAGGGTGAAAAGGGCCACAGGCCTTGCAGTCATAAGGATGGAATAGTCTTATGGGTATCAGAGCTGAAAGGTATCAGATCGGTCAGGCTTCTCTCACCACCATGATGTGAGTCTGAGGGGAAACATGTAATTATTAGCATAGCTAGGGCTGCCATATCTTAGGCCCCGGCCCTGAGTTTCCAGTTTTCTTGACACATCTCCAGGCAGGAGATGACGGTATGAATTCTCCATTTTTTTTTGAGGGGGGGCTCAGTTCCAGGCAAGAGGAAGGGGCTGTGTGCCAAGCTCCAGCTCAGCTAGGAGAGCACCATCTTGCTCCTGTTTCCAAGGATTAATTCATTTCTTGCTGCAACTTGCAAGACCCTCTGAGGGGCCATGCATCTACTTAGTCAGCTTCTTCCATTCTCTCCCTGTCATTTTAATACGAGGGTGCACACATTGTTCTGCTCTCCATCCAACTTCTGCTAGAAGCAAGTTGCTGCTGTTGTGCACCTTGAAGTCATTTCAGACTTATGATGACCCTAAAGCAACTCTAACGTGGGTTTTGTTTTTTGTTTTTGGCAAGATTGTCTGAAGGACAAGCTATGAGCAGCTGTAGTCAGTACTTAATGCATCACGCTTAATGACATCATCAGGGTCCAACTCTAGGTCTCAGGTTTTGGTCTCAGGATTCTACCCCAACCATGAGAATTTTTTCCCCTGTTGAAGGCCATTTACCCATGAGGATACTGTGTTAGGGGCCACACAGAAACCAAAGGCAGAGCCCAAGCAACCAGTGGTTGAAACCAGAACCAAAAGTAAGCAGTCCTGCCCCTTTTCTCTCTGCGCTTTTACCATTCTCTTCTGCTCGAGCTTTTCTCTCTTTCCCTCTCCCACAAGTCACAGAGGGCCTTTACAATTATGCTGAATTCAGGCAAAGAGGGGCAGATTGCCCCTCCCTGTGGCAGATAAATAAATGCAGCATCAACTGAAAACGTTTTCAATACAAAAATCTATTCACAAAACTCTTATCTTGCTTTACTGAACATTATTATCTTAACAAGTTGTAGGCAGGCTAGAAAACACAATCCAACCGAATATGGTGATAGGACTGGCAGGTGAAATAAGGGACAAGACCAACAGGTGTTGCTTGGTTGCACAACAAGTGACACCTGCTAAAATCCCCCCTTCTACACAGCTATTACAGGTACACAAGCCCTGTACCTTGTTTCACTTGGCACTTATTGCTTTACTTTCACTTATATGTTGGACACGTAGTATAGAAAGATTTTTATGGTTCCCTCAAAAACACAAACAAGACGCACTCAAATATTGTCCAGTATTTTCACGTCAAACAAGACACACATTAATAATTTCATTTAAATCAGAGGAGTTTTATCCACATACCTGTTGCCTTTGGTTGGAACACAGAAATGTTCCTTTCTTGGACTGCCACAATCAGAATACCCCCAAAGTAACTTTCCCAAGTTTGCTGTAGTTCTGCTCCCAAGGTGCCATGCTTCATCTTAACCTGTCCCCTTGGGCACATCCCCTCACAGGCTGCGCTAGAAACTCTGAAAAGCACATCATAGATGCTGTGAAGTGCTCTTCTTACAGGAATGCAAGAAACTACTTTATGTCAAATCAAACCATTGGTCCTGATGGGCTGAGCAGTGTTGGAGATAAAGTTCTTTCTAACCTGGAGAAGCCAGGAATTGAACAAGAGAGCTCCTCCATGCTAAGTATGTCCTCCACTATCAAACTGTTGTTGTTGTTATTCTTGTTGTGTGCCTTCAAGTTGTTTCTAACCCTAAGGCAAACATAGCATGGAGTTTTCTGGGAGCTGAGAGTGTGATATGCCCAAAATCACCCAGTGTGTTTCCATGGTCAAGTGAGGAATCAAACCCTGGTCTCCAGGATCACAGTCCAATGCTCAAACCACTGACTCTCTTATTATCAAGCTACATGCTATTTTTTGCAAAAAGTCTCATCACAGTAAATGACATTTGGAAAGCAAGTAACAGCCTGCTTCCTCTTGCTTCCAAAATAGCACCATGGGAGTAATCAGTTTCAGTCATGAGGATAATTATAAGGCATGTTCAATGGGAGTGATGGGAACGGCATTGCATGAAATGCATCTGAACTCTGTGCTTAAGCACAGAGGGGGTAGGTAGGGGAAGGATATCAAACTGCAAAGAGAGAGGAAGAAAGAGAGAGCTACTTTAATGAGCACATTCCAAAGGTGCTGAATTTACAAGGAAGGCCCAGAAGCATGGATTGACATTGCTGTCTCTGGCTGGAGTTCCATATTTTATGGAGGCCATATTTAAGCCAGCTTGGTGTGGTGGTTTGAAGGCTAAACTACGACACTGGAGACCAAGGTTCGATTCCCCGCTCAGTGGTCATGGAAACCAACTAGGTGACCTTGGATGCATCATACATTTTCAGCCCGAGAAAGCCTCACGATAGGTTTGCCCCATCAATGACTTGAAGGTACACAACACTGAAAACAGGGTGTGAGCATTGCCAAAGCAAATGGGGAATGCAGCCAAACAGACAGAATACAAGTCCACTCCAAAAGTTACTCTTTTTTAAAAAAATACTCAAGTTCGGCTGTATTATTAGGGGTGGAAGAAAGCCACGGTAACTGCAATTTTCACCACATTCCCCCTTTCTAATATTGAGTTACAATTCATTCAGAAAAAAGACAGGATACGCTGAAAGTTGTTAGTATTGATTTTGCTTATGGCAGCATCGGTACTGTTTTTAAAGCTGTTGGCTAGTCCTGCTTATCTTACTGGCATCTTCTTGTCTCAAAAAGCATAAAACCATCCAGAAGCCATGTCTTCCTGGAAGGAAGAAACAACTCCAAGAATAAGGTCCCACACTTTAAACAAAACAAAAGGAAAGGGGAAAAAGGAAAGGAAAGGCCACATCTAGTTGGGTACCTTTTTTATTTTTCTTAAAATCAGCTGGGAAATAATTTTCATATTTTATGACTGGCTTGTAAAGCCCCAATCTAAATAAACACCACAAGCTGGCACACGTGATGGATGACTTGAATACTGAGAAGCCAGGAGGTCAGCAGCGGTCTGTCTGTGTGTGTGTGTGAAATAATGAAAGTTATAAATCTTTGGGGAGAGTGTGGGTTCTTTTGCCTCCCCTTAAGTTTTGGGAACTGGAAATGAATAGAGATTTTTATTTATTTATTTATTTATTTATTTATTTACTTTTAATGGAGAAAACACTGCATTGACACCTGTTTGCATGGGCAACAAATACATTCATTCAGTCTAATTATAACTTTATTTTTAAGTGGCTAGGGCAGTGTATACAGCACTCATTGCTTATTGATGGCATCTCACAAGCATAAAGAGATCGCTTTCTTATTAAATGCCCTCCCAATAATAACATCAAAAACAAGACTGATCCCTGGTTAAACAAGTCTTTGTTGACTAACTGTATGAGTTTTCATTGATTTATTAATGTAGTACACAGCTATAAACAACCATTTTGATGCAAAAAAGGCACCCGTGGTTTTTCAATGATACACCTATGTGTTTTGTAGACATCTTGGAAGAGGCATTCTCTTGCTTGAAATGAAAATGCCTCCTAGCACAGTGTTGGCATATAAAATTGAATACGCTAACACTGTGCTAAGATGTATGTGTGTTTTTATAAAATTCAATCAAAGAAACTCTTTTATTCTGTTAATATTATCTTGCATGCATCTACTCTGAAGTAAGCCCCACTGAGTTTAACGTCTACTAAGGATGGAAAGAGTATTTAAAAATATCTTACAAATTGTCAAAAAAAAAAGTTTTATATAATGTATATTGTATACTGTACATTATATTTATAAGATCATAGCTGGGGCAAGAGAGAGAAGGAAGGAAAAGAAGACAATAAAAATATACATGCATATTTACATGTACACAAATATCATTGATTGATTTATATAATGCCTATTGTATAATATATTTATGAGATTATATTTGGGGTAAGAGGGAGAAGGGAGGAAAAGAAGATAAAAAGATAATAACAATATATACATATGTATTTACACTTAGTTAAGGAATAAGTACCAAAACCAAAAGTAGAGGAAGTCAAGAGGAGTTACTAATTTGATAAGATATTAGGAATAGAATAGTTTAAAAGTTAATGGATATAAGTGACATTAGGTTATATGTAACATTGAATGCATGAAGTAGAGAACAGTATGTAAAAATTATAAAATTATGTTAAAAATGTTTTTGGAGTGCTGAGAAAGCCTCATGAGAAGAATCCTGGACTGATGAGAATCTTTGCAGTTTGGGACTCGTTCCGTGAAAAATTCACACATGGTTGTTTTGAGCAGAAAAAAGGGCCTTTTGTGCGCAAGAAATGAAATTTGCCCAGAAAATGCCACTTTCTGATTTTCAAAAAAATGTCTGAATTTGTGCAGTATAAATCCTGAATAGACTTTGAAAAGTTTCCAACCATTTTTTTGCAGTGCGAAGAAAACTGTTAAAAAGATACAGATCATAAGGAAAGAGTGCAGATGAGTGCTGTTGTGTACGCTTTGTTTCTAGTAAATACCCACAGTGTACACATGAGCATGCAGATACACACATAATATGCACCCAATGTACCAGTGTGCCATGAGGGTAAAACTGGGTTGGACTAACCTACACATTAGAACTTGGAGAACCAACTCTTTTGGACAGGTGGTTCCCAAAATGCTTTGGCTACCATGGCCATCAGCCATGCCAATGGCCATGCTGAATGTGTAGTCTGACCACTGCAGCTGAAAAAAGCAACTTTTCCAAGCTCTGCTCTATTCCCCAAGGGGTGGGTCAAAATTAAAAATGAATAAGGGATCGGCAGACTTTCAATGACCTAAGCTGGTAGCCATTTCTGCATGAGACTGTTACAGCGCTATTATTTCAGCCCCTCCTTAAACTGCAAACCCCAGGATTCCATAGAATGTTGAAAGTGGAATAATAGCACTGTAACAGTCTCATGCGGAAATGCCCTAAGTTACCTTTGCATGTTCACTTCAGAAAAGTATAGACCACAGACGGGAATCATGCAACTCTTCAGTTTTCAGACTGCAGTGTCCATCAGATCTATACAGAACAGCTAATGGTGAGGAATACTAGGAGTTGCAATCCAATAATATCTGGACAGCCACAAAATTCTGACCCCTGGTGCAGGTACTGATTCCACATTCCAAGACATTTACCTAGCTTTGGTAGATGAACTTGTTTTTTTCATATCCCTCAGCAGCTGCCCAGTTTGTTTGTGTGATTAAATCAGCCCTGTTCTTAAAGACCATCTCCTGGTCTTTTCAGAGGTGGCATCCTTAAACTACATACTATGCCTGAAGGAGGTGGGGAATGGAAATTACCCAGAAACAACAATGACGAAAGGTCTTTGCAAGCTGTACCAATGCCTGTTAACTGACCTTGCATCTATTAAGCAGCAAATAGAAGGGATTACTGGTCAATTATCAATCCAGCCGAACATTCCAATTGGTTTATAAAGTCATTAGCAAAGAAGGAGCTGTCAGTTTTTCACAGCCAGTCAAAACCACCGTGAAAATTAAGCTGCAGTTGCTCAGCTTAGCCACAGTTTTTAAATTTTAATAATAACAACAAAACAACAACAACAACATTACTAATGATGAGGGGGAAAAGTACTTTTTGCAGAAAAGAAAACCAAAGTTGTGTGTCATGAAAAGTCTAACGTAATAGGCCTTTCCCAACTGGTGGGCACTGCAGTCAATCACTGGTCCGTTAGCCTGCTAAACATTAACTTGTCAACCAACAGATCCAGTTGTTTATTACTTAAAGATTTACACACTCAAGTAAGCCTTGGAAGGGGGCAGCAGGCTGAGAACACCACCAGTCAAAGCATCCGCTCAAAGGAAAATTCCTTCATAAGAATGAAATAGGCTATCCAAGCTACAGGAACCAGAACAAATTGATAATGAAGGGAGAGATCCACACTGAATGCTCTCATATTTGTCCAGACTTGTTAGTCTTTAACTATTTTCATGAGCCACTCTTAAGAGAGAATCTGCAATACACATTTATATCAATTCAATACCACTATAACTGTCATGACTGCTGTGATTTGTAGTTTAGGGAGGCACTTAGTATTCTCTGCTAGGCAACTCTAGTGACGTAGTTCAGGAGGGTCCAGTAAAGCTCTGTTATTAACAAATTCTAAATATTTCACCAAACTACACATCCAAGAATTCCACGGGATGGAGCCATAACAGTTGAAGTGGTATAAAACTGATATAACTGGGCAGTGCGAATATACACAAAATCTGGAGCAATGGCTCTCAACCTTTGGTTTTCCACATACTTTAGCAACTCAGCCCCCAGAAGCTCTAAGCATATGCCATGCTGGCTGTGGCTTGAAGTCCAAAGCATCTGAAGGATCAAAAGTTGAGAGCTGCTAATCTCGGAAACACCAATTACATACCAACACAAAATGTCCATCTTCAACCTGACCTGTTGATAGTTTTTGGGAAGGGTAATAGAAATCTCCCCTGAATAAACCTTTCCAAGAAAATTCTACAGTAGGGTCAACATATATTAGGGCTGCCCTGAAGGCACATAACAACAAAGTAAAACACAAGAAAACATGACCCACAGAGAGACTGAGATGAAGTTAACCCACCGGAGAGTAAAGAAGCGAGAACAGTTATGTACTATTAGGTAGGAAAGAGGGTATGAGAAATCAAGCCTCACTGATAGGTTCAAAATTTGATCTTTGCTTTTAAGTTCCTACTCAGTAAAGAAATTCAGGGCATATGGTGATGAAAGAAAGACCAACAATTATGGTTACTCTGCCCTCTACTGTACTCAGACAACAGCCTTAGACTGTCAAGAGTACTGGTGATGGGTGAATATTAAATTCATGGCTCTTGGTCCCAGTTCCCAAAAGATTTACAACCTTAAAAGCTATTAGCTTAAGCAGACTGGTGAATTCCACCTGTCATGAGAGTACATGAAATAGGAGGCAGCCTCCAACTGCTAAGACTCAAGTTATAAAGAACTACATAGATCAATGTCAACAAGTTTAATTGTAGACCCAAATGCAAACAGGAAGTTGAAGCAGCTGTTGGGAAATAAACTGGCCTGACGCGTTTTCAGCGGCAGATACCACCAGTATTAAAAACCAGAGTGACTCCAGAAAGGTAGACCTCTTGAGCTTTTGCTTTGAGAATCCAGCAATGTTGGGAGCAGAGTATATATTTACCATGGCTACTTCAGTTCAGTAGCAGAAGGGCTGCCACACTGCCTAAACAACTCCTTGAGACTTGGTATGATAAACAGGTTCTTCAAAATTGCCTCTCATCAGTGAGCACTTGGTCGAAGCAGTGTGAGAAGTAAGGAGAACTTGGGAAAGTTGCACGGCTGTCCTCCTCCCCTTTTTTTCCTTGCAACAACCTTGTGAGGTAAGTGTTAGGGTAAGAGACAATGACTGATCCAAGGTTACTCAGTGGCTTTCTTGATTCATGATGGGAATAGAGCCTGGATGTTCTTGGGTCTCAGACTGACCATTACATCGCATTGACTATCCACATTTGCCAACTATCCCTGAGGCTTCAAGTCCAACTTGATATATTACACCCACAGCCATAATTGTTCATTACTTTCAAACAACAAATATGTTCCAGGAGATCAGTTGAAAAAAAAAAAAAACCTCCTTGTAACTGTAGCTATAAAGCAATATTACTCAAAGTGATGGTCTGTTAACCAGTACCAGTTTGCAGCCTGTTGGCTGCTGGTCCACAGTGTGTTTCTAGGAAAGAAAGAAACAGTTCTAGTCAATGAGTACAAATATGGGACCAGCTTGTGGCACATCAGGGGAAAAACTTGCCAGTATCCCACATCAGATAGCTGAAGAAGCTGTGTTAGAAAGTATGAAGGGATGGATGTGAATATTTTACCCTACTAGTATCATCCTGCCTCCTTGTAACTGCGTTATCCTATTAGTATTATCCTGCCTCTACTGATACAATCTACATGTATTCAGTTCAATATTCCAGTTTTGCCTTGGAATGTCAAAATCCCAATACAGTTCTCAGTTAATTCCATTTGCCTCAAACGTTAGTCCCTACTGCTTTCATCCCTCGCTGTAGTAATGAGTCTTTTAGGAAGAGCCTTAATGCTTTTGGGGGGGGGGGGGGAGAAGACAAAATGGCGGCTGGTGGTCCCCACGTCAGCAAGCTGGTGAATCTGCTCTGGGTTTAGTTCAAACACTATAAGAGCTATCCAAGGTGCTGAATCCAGAACTTGTAGAGTTTGGGCTATAGCCTGGAGTGGATTCACTACTCCACTGAAATGGGTGTACAGACTGAAATGAAAACAAAGGCATTCATTTCTATTTTCCATTTCCAACTAGTTCCATGGCTGAATCTTCTTGAAAAAAGGGGAAAGAAAGAAAGAAAGAAAGAAAGAAAGAAAGAAAGAAAGAAAGAAAGAAAGAAGGAAAGGTAGATTAGATAGTTAGATATGGAATGCCTCCAACTGCTCACAATTGCTGTGAGGGGTGGCACAGAAGAAACTCTGCATTTATTGATACAAGGATCATTATGACATTGTATTCAATAGCACTAATTGCCTCTGCTTAATCAACCTATTAGCAAGTAGCAACAATTTTGAAAAGTTTCCTTGGATTTGCAAAATGAATAGCTTACCGCCACGTTCAGCCTAGCAGAGACACACAACGAGACTATTGATCAAACTGTGCCGAGTAAATTGGGAAACAAAGGAACTTTTGTGAAGCTTAATACTATCATATAACAGTACACCGAGTACATATTCTGCCAGGTGCACTCCCCTGCTAAGGAGATCCTGAGATTCTGGAGCTCCCAATAAGGCCCAGAGAAACTGAAAAGATATCAGCATTTCTCAGGAAGTACTCAGCACCTTGAAAAACAAAGTCCCGATTTAGCCAAAGTCACCTTTTTGAAGAGGGCGAGTGGAGAAATCCTCCAGCAAAGTGGAGTCTCCAATTACAGACTTCATAAAGGATCACAATTTACATAGGCACTGAAGTTCAAGCTTTTGCAATCATTAGGACGACACATAAACCATTTATTTCTGAAGTGGTCTTTTTTTTCTTAAAGTGTAACTCCACACTGGCCTCTGCTTTCTCTTAACTCACAGGGGACGTCTCTGCCAATACCGCCTGTTGCTTTCATTTCAGTGTCCCCCCCCCCCGCCATCATCGCAATGCTGATTTTGGGTTCAGGCACACCCCGTGCCAATATTTAATCAGACCGGCAGCTCTCAGGGACTTCTGTCTACTAGGGAACATCACACAAGTGGGAACTAGAAGATGTAGGGATCCAGGGGCCAGCACACTGTGCAACATCTGTAGTGATGAAAAAGCACAGGGTGGTAACAGAGGGTATATTGCTTCATGACAAATTGGGCGATTTGTCTCTCCCTGTATTTGAAGGCTACACTTCTGTTGTTGATATCATTTGGGTTTTAAGGGGGGAGATTAAATACATTTAAAATCAACAAACTATTTGTAAAATTAATTTTTCATTAATTATAATTACATTTGTTACACTCCTCCCACTTAACCAACATAGGGTAGTCATTTGAGTGTTGGACTACGATTCTGGAAACCTGAGTTTAATTTCCTGCTCAGCCATGGAAACCCACTGGGTCACTTTTGGTATGCCACACACTCTAGCCCTAGAAAACCCTGTGATAGGTTTGCCTTAGTATTGCCATAAGCTGGAAATAACTTGAAGGCATGCAGCAACAACAATAGTGTTTTTGGCAGTTTCAGTTGAATTTCGGTAGCAAACCATAGTATCAGTTTAAAAAACAACAACAAGTTAGCACTGTGGACCATAAAACAGGGCCCCGGCTGAGGGTAGGGGGGGTCTTGGCTGGCAAACATAAGAACTGGAAACTATATCTAGTCCCTATGCCTCCAGTGCCAGGGTCCAACTGCACTCTTGAGCAGCTAGCTGAGGCCATTTCCACACTAGACTGTTAGAGCACTATTATTTCACTTTCAACATCCTATGGAATCCTGTGATTTGCAGTTTAGGGAGAGGCTGTTGAGGCCCCTCCCTAAACTGCAAACCCCAGGATTCCATAGGATGTTGAAAGTGGAATAATAGCGCTATAACAGTCTAGTGCAGAAATGGCCAGAGTTGCTACTCAGAGTACAGTTCATGATGGAAAGGAATGGTAATAACTCTGCCACAACTCCATTTTTTGTACATGCAAGAGCCTTGTTAAGGCATTCAAATTCCACTTTCTAACATGCAAAGAAGCCAAACATGTGCAAACATGGTAGCTCCACCACAACACTGCTTCTGTCTTTATTGTATTGAGGGCAACAGTCTACAACAGATTTCTGTCCTACTTGGAAATTGGGAAATTCTGGACTACTATGCCCAGAAGCTGGAGGTAGTAGTCCAAAAAAGTAACTTTTCCAAATTCTATTCCTACTCACAGAGGATCTCAACCCAATGTAGAACCTTGATTTTTCAAAGCATACAGTGGCAGGGCCAGTAGTTAGTATTGACAGTGTCCATGATGACTGGGACATTCCAGGAGATGTAATCCAAAGAAGTAACTTTTGTTGAGTTCTGCTCATAGTTATGGATGCAGAGTCCCAGTTTCACAAGATTCAACATCTTGTGGAGAGAACCTATAACAGGAGAGGCTCTCTGCTTCAAACATCTGCTCTCCACAACAACAAGGGTGACAAGTATGGGAGCAGAGCTAGCAAGTTCCAAAGTGTGCTGTCTGATAGGATCATCATAGTTTGACATGCCAGGACAAAAATTTATGAAATGTTATGTGTAAACATGAGATAATTTCTTCCAAACTGAGGGCGGTGTGTCCCTTGAAAAGAAAGGACAGCAGGCAACTCAGTAGAGAGAGCAGGAACAGGGATGTGTTTGACAAATCACAGATGTCAAGCCACAGTTTAAAAAGAATATATACAACTCTCAAAACAGGCATCTGTGGGAACCTGCAAAGCAGAGATTTTTGATGGATTTTGTTTTCTTGGCTCCTGATCAGCGAGTTAATTATAGCAACTTTTCAACCCACTTAAAGTGCTCCAGATAAGGCACACAGCAGCACACATAGCTGGGCTCACTCTGTCTTGCTCGCTCTTTTCACTCTCCCTTCCTCCCCCTCTTGATATCCAGAAAGATAGAAAGGGACAAGTAAGTGCCTACAGAAGAGTTGGGGGGTGAGAGTGGATAGAGAGAGACACAGTTTTGCATATGACAGGGTACAGTGGCTAACACGTTGCCTACGTAGATACAAGGAAAAGGCTGACAGGTTCTTTTTGTGCACAGACAGTGAGATGCAGAATAGCTGCAGGGGTGGTGGTGGGTGTTACGCAACTCTCCCAGCAAAACTGGGTTCATTCTTTTGCTTCTCACCAACTTGCCTTACCCACCTTCACAGCAATAACTGTAGACAGCCACTGTTGACCTTTCCATCAGATTTTCATCATGATGCCAGCTCACAGCCATTTTCCCCATTCCATAATACGGCTCCTGTTTCAAGAACGACATTCGTTGGGGATCCATATAATTTAATAATGTCAGGTTGTAAGATGTTCTCCCTTTCAGATCAGTACAGTCATTCTTTGGGACATGAGAAGGGCTTTGATCTCGCAAAGCGGACCCCGTCCCTGTAATGGAAGTAGCATAATCCCGATGCCTATCGGTGACAGGGGAATCTTCCATTTCTTTTGTCTGAGTCCGACTCTGCTTTTGCAAAGCTAGGATCGTTTCTCCACGCAAGTAGTCATTAAGTTTGATTAATGCCTTACAAGCCTTGGATATTTCAGGATGGGAATAATTTATTTCATAACCTTCCACAGGCCAAGGGACCGTAAATAACCTCGTCTTCAAGTATTTGTAAGTACATCCTGGATTTCCAATTAATATACGAGATACAGGGGTAACAAAATCTTTCCCTTTGATCCTGATGAGATCTTGGAAGAAGCAAGCGTGCTTTCGGAAAATCAAAAGGGCTCCTTGAGCTTCTTCATGGACCTCTTTGGGGATCATCTCAGCATTTTTGAGGATGAGTTTGGAGTATTTTGTCTTCCACTAAAAAGGAAAAAAGAGGGAAATCACTTGGTTCTATTTTAAACGTGAGATAGATGCATATTTGGAAGCTACAGTTATTTGTCATGCAAACAAAATCAACACATGGCTAAATAAGGGAGCAATATTGGCTTATAAAATGTAATAGGCTAAAACCCATTTGCCATTCAAGAGCCCCCCTCCTCTTTTGGCACATTGTGACAACTGGCTGATTTAACAGAATGACACAGAATGCTCCCAGACACTGTAACTGTTCAGGATAAATGTGCCACCAAATGGTAACCAAAACAGACTCTGAATCATAAATGATAACTCTCACCTGGAGGTTGTTTGTTCCTGCCAGAAACGTGGATAAATTATGCTGAATAAGCTTAGAGCATTGGTTGTCAATTGGAAGATCCTGAACTACAATTGGTTCACGACTTAACCCTGGTTTTCACCAGAAGTGACACATCATAATTTCTCATCTCCTTATGTGCTTTTCTAAAAGAAGAAACTATAAAGAAGGAAGGGGAAGAGGAACATTAAGAGGAAGAAACAAATTTGAGAATGAAAAATGAAAAGAAGGAAGTGGAAAGAAGAAAGTATAGAAGGAACCATCAAAGCAGATCACCTGGGAAAGAGAGGACTGAATATCTAAGAGCTCCCAATTTAAGGTCAGACTTTGACAAAACTGGCTGATCTTTCATGGTGCTCTTTGCACCAAGGGTCATGCACAACTGATGGCTCTCAGGCATGATGACCTATGGAAGCTATACATTCAAAAGCAGTAGGCCACTGAATGCCAACTGCTAAAGGAAACAGAGGGGAAGAACTTGTGCCTTTGTATCCTGATTTTAGGTATCCTTGAGGCATCTTTATGGTCATTATGGGAAGACATACTGTGAACTAGATGGACCTTTGGTCAGATCCAAATGCTAACAGTGCAGGTAGTAAAAACTGGGTCCCATTGTTGTTAGTTGGGGTTAAATGTGGATGCCAGAAATAACCTGGAAAAGTTCTGGATTTGGACTACAACTCCAAGGATGACCACTGGTCTCTGTGGCTCAGGGATCTGTAAAAGTAACTTTTACAAATCAGGTCTCAGATTTGCATTGGCACAGATGTGTAAAGATTTGTTCCAGATTTGTAGACATGAATATTGGCCCAGAAGTTAAGAGACAGAAACTTGTGTTGTGAGACAGTTCCAAAATATTTGTTGGCCTGCAGCTCCAACATGTGCTAGTCCCAACTCACCAATCTCAGGCTCCCATATGGACCTTCACAAAGAAGAGAAAGATTGTGCAAATCTGTACCACAGAAGAGGAAGAATGACTGGAGATACTATGAAAATGAAAGAAAGCCCCCAGCTGTGCATCCAATGGGAAGTACGCCACACTTGTATCATTTCACATCCCTGTTAAAACTGGGAGCCAACACAGTCCATATTTTAATGCCAGCCTTATGAAAGGCATGTTACCTTTTGGCTTAAGAACTAAAGATTACATGCTCGAAAAGCATTTTATCAATATGTCTTAAATGGTAACTGCAGGGTTCCTGCTCTTTAAGAGAACCCAGGGGTGGGGGAGAGAGAAGGAGAGAGGGAAAGAGTCTGTCTTACACTGGTATCTCAGAAGTTAAAGGGGGGGGGGGCTTTGCAGGAAATAGGAACATGTTCCCAACACATCATCTGAGAATATCGGTCAGTCTTCTCTAATTCTCCAGCCAGTCATCCCTGCTATGTTCTACATAAGGAAGGCATTAAGAGATCAGAAGACAAAGGAGGAGGGAATGAAAGAAGAAGCAAAAACACACACACACCATGAAGTTCATGCTGGACACTTTTACTGACTGAAGGAGCAAAAATCATGTAGTTTTTGCTGTATCTCTGACAGCTAATATTAAAGGTCACCTCGCTGGTGGTGCAGATAAAAGCAGTCACGTGACTGGACTCTGCCCAAAAGCGTACAAAACATTTCATGCTTAATTTTTTAACGTGTCCATTTCCCAAGAAGAAAATTTAAACACATGCACAGCAACTGCAGCCCCTGCTAAACATTTTCAGCAATCTACAAATCATATAGCCTCTGTTTCAAGGAGCCAAGCCCCTGCTTGTCACTCAAGTGACCAAAGCAAATCAGAAACCAGTGAGGCAATTGCTGGCTAAATGAGGTGGTCTTACAGTTCTGCATTAAGTGATAACAATGATTCGCTCAACTGAGACATGGACACACAGGGACCCTTTCACACTACACAGTTACAGCACTTTAAGTCTACTTGACTGCCATAGCAACATCCTACAGAATCTTGAGATCTGTAATTTGCTGAGGCATCGAAGCTCTGTGGCTGAGAATTCTAAACAGCCCTACATATGTCAAGATTTCATAGGATGTTGCCCTCACAATGAAAATAGAACCATAGTGTGGAAAGGATCTTGGTTACTAGATACGTGGTGGATTTTTCCTTCCTTCCTTCTTTCCTTCCTTCCTTCCTTCCCTCCATCCTCCCTCCCTCTTCGATTCTGTATCTTCAAATTCAACCAACCATGGCTTGAAAATATTTTTAAAAAAAATCCAAAAAGCAAACGTTGATTTTGCCATTTTACAGAAGGGATGCCATTTTGCTACACCGTTGTCCATAATGGGACTTGAACATCCAAGAATTTTGGTATTCATGGAGCGTCCTGGAATCAAAACCTTAGTGGATACCAAGGGTCACTATATGCAGCCTTGGAGTGTGATGGAGTCTCCTTCTTTGGAGTTTTTTAAGGCTGGATGGCCATCTGTTGGGAGTGCTTTGATGGCAGATTCCTGCATGCCAGGAGAGAGGATTGGATGGCTCTTAAGGTCTCTTCCAGATCTATGATCCTATGAACTCAGAATATTTTGGTAGATCAAGGCATAGACAGATCAGACTAGTTCTACATCTAGTAAATCACTACTGTCTATTCTGATGAGCAAAGGTTCTCTAGGCCCCAGGAGAGGATTTGCCACTTTACCTACACATTCCTGGGAGAAGCATTCTTTCATTCCAAGTGGACTGGGCTCCATCTGCTGGATCTCAAGTTTCTAGTAAAAGTCAGTCAGTCCAGCAAGCCTGAAATCTTTTGACTGCTGGTCTAGACAAATTGGCAGGAGCTCTCCGGAGGAGAATCTTTTCCGGACTTTCTTGGAGAAGCAAGGGATTGGACTTGGTATCTTGCATATGGAAAAGCGCTTAGGAAGTAAATTCTCAAAAGTAATTTGTTACCATTGCACTATCCACCTTAATTACCACTATTGTACAATTTTTAAAAAGCAACTCTCTGCTTTATTGTTTCTCAAAAGTAGCTTTTTAGATTTGTAAGGCTACTTAGAATTCTCAGCCACAGAGCTCTGGTGCCTCACTAAACTACAGATTCCAGAGTTCCATAGGATGTTGCTATGGCAGTTCAAGTAGATTCAAAGTAAAAAGATTTTTAGACGTTACTTTACAGTTGCAGTCTAAATTCAACAAACCACTGGGTACACCCTAGTAGCCTAATTCAACCTTTTTTTTTCCAAAAATATATTCAAAAGAGCAGGAGACAACAGTAGCGGGCTCGACATGAAACTCATGACAGTCACCTATTATCTTTCAGTCCTTGATGTTCCTTTGAGAATTATAGTTACCCTACAAAAGGAGTGAGGTTATTATGCCTTGCCATATTACACTGTAATGCAAGTTTGTTACAACTCTTTTGGTGGTAGAACTAATTACAAGTAAGTAACTCATTAGCAGTAACACATTACTCCCAAACTGCGATGGAAAACATGTGCTGTACCACTGAAGGATAAGCCCCTCTCTTGATACACATATGAGAGTTTAGCGCTTTCCCTTGGACAGAAATAACCAGCTTCAATTTATTTTTAAAAATCAATAGAAGGGAGTGAGTTCTTCCCTTCCTTCCTGTGTCAGCGGTGGGGGCATCATCTAGGGAGGGAGTGGGAGAATTTACTTTAAAAAAAAAAACCACGATGCTATTTTGTATGCATCTTTCGGCCACATGTCAATACAAGAAAGTTGACATGGCTATAATGTAGGAACTCCTGCTGTAGCTGTTCAAACTAAGTAAGAGATTCCTTTTTATGTCTTTCATCTCACTCAATATGTTCCAACTTAGTTTGACTGAACTTGCCCAAGCCTCTCCATGTGTTTCCCATTTGGCCAGAGTGTTGTCAAAGAGAGACTCAGCATATTCTTCCGTTTCTTCAGCAACACTTCTTCTCTCTCCCAGTTTGGGTTGTATTTGTGCGCATTGTGCTCAGGCTTCGTTTTCTTTTCTTAATAACTGTCATGGAAGGGTATGGTAGAGAAGGGCCAAAGGTTATCACATCCAAACCACACTGTTCCTAATCAAATTCCTCAGCACTTCCATACACACCCATGGAGGAAGCCACAGAAATCAGACTTCAACGCGTCCCAGAAATAGAGCGGAAGAAAACATGGCATACAAATCACAGCAGAGCTAGGCCAAATCAACACGAAGAGGAGATGACATAACAGCTCTTTCTGTACCATTTTGGACTTCAGATGGGAATGCACATCAGTGATTATTTCATCAAAGTGGTGAGAATTCATTTTCAAAATGACTGAAAAAAAGAATAAGCAAAGGGACCCCCTACTCACTGTACCTTCAATTAGATGCATTTCATCTTTGTTTTACTTAGAGATGCTTGTCTGGTTGGCCTTAAATTTGGCAGATCTGATGACTGGGAACAGACAGTAGGAAACGGCATGCCAATTGAATGGAAGAGACCAAAGATCCAAGCAGAAGAAAAGCAAATGTATTTTCTATTGGGAGAAAGGAGATGCTGTCTTCTTTTTTAATTGTCTCTGAAACAGTGACGCTTTGTCCAAGGCGTCTGAAACGTGGTAGGTCTGACATGCTGGGGGCCAAGTAGAATTTCTCAAAAATTCAAACAATTTGGATAGAAAATCTCCAATTACAGACACAGAAAGACAAGAAGGACTTCACTGGGATCAAAGGAAAAAGCAACGGCAAACAATATATTCAATTAAAACAGAAGTAAAATGAAACAACTAGCACATATAGTTTTAAAGAGGACAAGAAAGCACCAGCCCAAAAAGTTTGCTGGCATAAACATGGAATAAACATATTTTTAGACATACAGTCAGCTAATATCAATATATATAATGATGTATATGCCTAGCCCCCATCTGTATTCTATGTCTTTCTCCTCCTGCTACTATCTGCCTTCTCTTCCTTTTTGTTCCTTTTCTCTTTCCACCTTTCCTTGTGCATGTGTGTATTTTAAAAAATAATACATATTTTAAAAGACAATGAAGTAGAAATGTTCTGTTCTGCATATTCACACACATACCAGTGCACACATGTATGCACCCTGGCCATTTCTACACTAGACTGTTATAGTGCTATTATTCCACTTTCAATATCCTATGAAATCCCGGGGTTTGCAGTGTAGGGGGAACCCTTTGAGGCCCCTCCCTAAACTGCAAACCCTAGGATTCCATAGGATGTTGAAAGTGGAATAATAGCACTATAACAGTCTAGTGTGGAAATGGCCCATCCTAAAGTTGACAAGGAGAACTAGATATTAAGGGAATGGCACAAGCCTGGTTTTTATGAAGGATATGACCCAAGTCTTTGGGTAAATGAATGCATGCACTGTGCACTGAGCTCAACCCACATTCTCCCATAGCTGTGAAATTTCAACAGCAGACAGATTGTCAGCTATTACCTCTCTTTCCAATAGCATGTCCACCATTACCAATATTCTCACTTGTGGAAACTCTAGTAAGTCCTGGAGTTAACCCCTAACACAGTTTTTGAAAAAAACAAAATCATTTGTGGCAGGTTTTCCACAGCAATTTTCTCCCGTCCGGTCTAAGCAGTGAACCAAGAGATTCAAGAATAAAAACTGAAGTGAGAAAAATAAACGGTCAGCTTGTTAGAGCATGTTTTCCAACGCATGTAGCATTAATCTTTTTAAGCATTACCAGTTGATAGAAGCCATCATCTTTAGGTGTCAAATATGGAGTCCGGCTCTCTCCAAGTTCATCAAGGAGCTTCCGTTTCTAAAGATACAAAAATAAACATTGCACATGGAGTTATGGAAGAACAACTGCAGACTACAAGTCAATTGAACTCCTATTTAATGCTATATGCTCCCATCTACTGCAGCTTCTGTCTGGGTATGTTTAGCATTTCTTTTCTTTTTTTTCCTCTTTTCTTTTCCTCCTTTCCACAGAAATTTTCAAAACATGCAATCTCATCTCCAGATGTTTCTAACCTTTCAGATGTGGTAAAATGCAACTCCCTTCATCTCCAGCCAGCACAGTCACTGTCCTAAAGCAATTCTTAACCTGAGAACCAAATCCACCTACTGCCTTTGTTCAAGGGCCCTTTTGTCCTTTACAGTTACAGCTCTAGGATTCCATTTTAGCTGACATGGCAACATCCTACGGAATTTGCAGTCAAGGTAGGGGTATCTAAATTTCTTAGCCAGAGAGCTCTAGTGCTTCAACAAATACAAACCCTAGAATTCCAGAGGATGCAGCCACAGCAGTTAAAGTGGAATCATTCCACTATAGCGGTGCAGTGTGAAAGGGCCCTGGTGGCACAGTGGTTAAATGCTCGTACTGCAGCCACAAGGTTGTGGGTTCAATCCTGCCTGACTCCAGGTTGACTCAGCCTTCCATCCTTCCACAGGTTGGTAAAATGAGTAGCCAGCTGGTTGGGGGCAATTAGCTAAAATACATGTAAACCACTTAGAGAGCACTTAGCTGATAAGCGGTGTAGAAATACACATACTATTGCTACCCACTGTTTTAACTCCTTTGAGACCCCTCCCTAAACTGCAAACTCCAGGATTCCATAAGATATTGAAAGTGGAATAATAGCACTATATCAGTCTAGTGTGGAAACGGCCTAAGCCTGGATCCAGTCCCATGTAAAGAAGGCTTGAGGTAAATCCATACAAAGGTTTACACAGACATTTCACTGTCTTCAGTGGGGCAAAACAGCAAAGAGTCACCTGGCACCTTTAAGACCACCCCATTAATTACAGCATGAGCTTTTGTAGACACACAGCCCACTGCCAAGGTAAATGTGCATAGGATTGCAACCTTACTTTCAGACGCCTTTGGTTCTACCTCACAGTTTTAAAAAGTTTTTTCTTCTGTTGTTGTTGTTATGCCAAAAAGCAAGAAGAAAGCAAAAACAAAACTCCCCATCTCTAACGTGGTCCTGACACAATTCTTCCCACCTTACATCTCTGGCTTTGTTTCACGTTCTTTTACTTATCTTTAATTTCTGTGTCATGGTACAGGACTAACCCATTTTTAAGCTTTACTGTATTTTGGGAAATGGCATTTTTCAGACTGAGCTGTTTGCTCTGAAGCTACCCAGTCTTTGGCCTATGTGCTTCTTTCACACAGTCCAGAAACTACCAGAGAGAAAGAAAAAAATGTTACCCCAAAAGCAGTCATTCCTCTGCACCAATCAAACTGGGCTTTGCCTTGTGCAGACTGAGAATTACACACTAAAAGAAAGCTTATCTGCTGTCATTTACATACCACCCAGACTTACTCTTCAGCGGCAGAACTCAACATATCTTTGGAATTCAACTGGAACAATGTAAATGGTTGTATAAGAGAATGGGAAAACTGAATGAGGTGATAACAAGATAATTAGAAAAAACGAGTAGTACAGACAGAAGGAACTAGATGTCAGAGGGAATAATAAATGGAATCCAAGGTAACATGGTCACACTCTGTACTGTCTGAAGTTACCACGTCAATAGAGAACAGCGGCACCGGTATGACTGTTCAAACACGGGCAGAAAGACTGGCACTGATGCCTGCTGGCCCCAGTCTAGATGGTCTCAGAACGAAAAATAATGGGCTCTAAACAGCTGGGAACACAGCCCTAAAATGTGCCCCAATTACTCTCCTTTTGAAATTCCAGCATATAAGGTTTACAAAATACTACAGATCTAAGATCCAGTGGTATACTTCTATGCGCACAAATACAGGACAGGTCTGACAAGATGTTGTGTGTAAATGGTCTAGAAGTCTTAGTCTTAGTAGATCACAAGCTAATCATGAGCCAAGAGTGTGATGCAGCAAGCCAACGCAATTCTAGGCTGCAACAACAGGAGTCCAGATAAGCGAAGCAACAGTACCACTTTGTTCTGCTTTGCTCGGACTTCACTGGGAACACTGGGCCCATTTCTGGGCACCATAATTCAGAAAGGATAGTAGCAAGCTGGAACATGTCCAGAAGAAGACTTCTTGAAGGCTTAGATACGTGGAGCAACTTTGCCTGTAACTATAAAGTTTCTCCACTTACCTGAGTGTATCCAGTAGTCTATACTTAAGTATCCTTTGAATATTTTCCTCAAAATATGTTGACAAAAGTGATGACAGCTTTCTAGAAGCTGAAGTCCCAAATTTTTGAAGGGAGGATCAAATATCAAGAACTATTCTCAAGATGCCAGAGTATAGCTTATTCCACGGAAAATGGCAAAGACCAAGAGCCATCAATACAACCAAAAGGTAGAATTTATAGTACCTATCTACCAAGGGCAAAAGTCTAAATACCAAAAAGGCACCAGATCTCACCGGATCATGGAAGCTAAGCAGGGTCAGCACTGGTTAGTACTTGGATGGGAGACTACCAAAGAACACCAGGAACTGGCAAAACTACTTCTGAGTTTTCTTGTCTAAAAAAATAATGGGGTCACTATATGAAATTCATGGCATCATTACTTCTGGGGTCTGTTTACAGATCAGAATTATAGTTCTATTGTTCCACTTTAACTGCCCTGGTTCCATCCAATGAAACCCTGGGACTAGCAGATTAGGAACGGACATTTATAATTCTCAGTCAGAGAGTTCTAGCATCTTACCAAACTACAAATCCCAGGATATCACAGGATGGAACCCTGGCCATTAAAATGGTATAGTAACATTATAACTGCATTGTGTGAATGAGCCCCTGATAACTCAAGATTAAAAGTCCTTCACTTTCCATAAAACTACAGTTTCCAGGAGCAAAAGAAAAACATGCTTTACACAGTCCTTGAGATGTTTGGAGACAGAGTGAGCCCCACTACATTCAGCAGGACTTACTCCCAAATGCATGTGCATATGAATGCAATATGAATGCATTCCGATTCTGCACTATAGATATTTCCTTAATATATTAGTTTGCTGTTTTCAGTATCCCTTTTTTAAAACTTTATTTTAAAATAAAATACACATAGTTTATTATCATACATTTCACAATGATACGGATACCATTTAACACCTGTCAGGCTGAATTTAATTAACTTATGGATTTTACACTGGAAGTCTAACTTTAAATTATTAAAGACTAATTAAACAAGCAATCAGATTTGTACTACAAAAGTCTGGTTCTCCTTTAACCTCGGTTACAGGAAACCAATTCTTTCATTTTCTACCCATAAACATTAATTGACCATTTCTTAATACTTCCTTCTTATCCTTTGTTGGAGTTATTTGTGTAAATTTACATAAACTTCTTTACATGTAAGTATGCCATTTGAAATAAGATGCAAACTGAAGACAACAAGCATCTATCTGCTCGCTAGTTGGTTGGATGGTTTTTTGCTTTCCTTTCCTTTGCTTTATTTTGTTTTTTTTTTAATTTTGTAACCAGTCGTGCTTTGGAAAATGGAAAATGATGCTTGGGAGTTCAAGACCAGTGGTGGAAAGTGACTAAGTTCCCCCATCCTTCCATGTTTCAGTTCCTTCTGTTTTTCCAAAAGCAGTTGGGGTCTACTGAAGTCAACATCTCAGTTTTTGAACAGAGACCACATAGTACTGACTAATCATTCCCACAATTCCTTAGCAGAAGCTAGCTGATTCTAACTGGACTGACAACCCCTGCATTAAAATTTATAAAATAGACATGTAGCCTGAGCTCCTTGAGTTTACAGTTTATACAAGTCTTCCTTGGAGACGCATTATAAAACTGACATGGAGTCGCTGGTGAAGCCAAGTGGAATGTAACTTTAGATTAAGTTGGCAGGCAACACATTAGTCCGCTGTGTGATTTCCAAACTGCCGCAGTGTTATACACACACACATAAAGAGAAAGAAGAGGTATTAACATTATTTATGGCACTAAACACACTGAAATGATTAGTCTGGTTTGGCTAAGCTTGGAACACAGCTTAGCAAAACCTGTTTTAAGGCTACATTCCTGTTTGTATGATAAAAGAATGTTGAGCTGGTGGGGAAAATATTTCAAAATGCACAGGGGTAGCAATATATATATATATACTGACAATTTCTTTGTCAAATGTTAAGCTCTTGGCAAAAGCACGCAGCATTAAAATGCACTCTGGAGTGGAGGTAGTACCAGCTCACATTTGATTGTCAGATCTGGCTAACTGGACGCTCTCCTGCTTGATGTGTAGACAAATACACACACAGCTGGAGGGTAGAACACACAGCTCTTCTCATATACGGGGAGCTGTCACACACATGTCAAATGCATCAAGCTACTTGCAAATTCCTCCAAAACAAAACAAAAAGAGGAGAAATAAAAAAGGGGGAGGAGGAAAAGAAGAGTTAAGAAAAAAGAAAGCCAGCTTTGCCAACTTGCTGCTATTGGTCAGGGAGGCTGCTTTATATTTCTAGGAATGACAACAAAGACAGAGTAAAAACAGGGAATTGCAACAGGTAAAGACAAGGCTGAGCCAGCATAGTGTAATGGTTTGAGCGCTGGACGACAACCCCAAGATAAGGGCTCAATTCCCCGGTCGGCCATGGAAATCCACCTTGGGTGGGTCACACACTCTCAGCGCCCAGAAAACCCTGTGATAGGCCCACCTTGGGGTTACTATAAGTCAAAAACAACTTGGAGGCACACAAAAACAACAACAAAGGTAAGGGTGTGGCTGGGAGCGGGAGGAGGGCATTTCCCATCAAATAAAAATTCTGCCCCTAAAAGGAACTTTTCTCTCCCCCAACACCACATTCCTAGTATTCAGAGAATGAGACACCAAAAAACCTTCACACTTAGAACTCTTATATTTGCTGCATACACATTTCCTTGGTAACTCTGTCTGCTCATTTCCTTTGGAGGACTAACCTGTATCTCTAAATGCTCAAATGAAGTTTTAAGTCATTGCAAGGGTAGAAATTTGAGCATTAAAGGGAAATTTCATTGGGGAAGGATATCGCTTATGGGCAGGCAACGCCCTCACATTTTGTCCTCTCTGTCACTACGTCCTGGGATGCAAACTTTTTTTCCAAGAGAGCACATGCTTAATGGTCAAAGATGGATTTTAATATCCCTTATAGCTTGGGTTGAAAAGAAGAGATTCTGTGTAGAAGTCTGACTAGGAAATCTCTTGTTTTCTAATAACCTGGACACATTCTCTGACAAGAGTGAGAATCCCATGGTGCTCCAAAGTTTTGCTGGATTGCAGCTCCCAGGTGCCCTAGCCAGCATGGTCACTGGTGAAAAATGCTGGGAGTGGCTGTTCAATAGTATCTGGAGGGATGTATAACTTCCACCCCTGTTCTCTGAGAAAAAAGCCAACCATGGTGGCCACAAGCAAAACCACTCTTCTTCACATGGTTCAAAGCAAATTAATGGCACTCACTCAAATAAGATGAGAGGATGAACATTGGTCTATGTTTCCAAAGGAGGCATGGGATATTCCCGAAGTGGGGAGCCACCAAAAGTTGTTAAGACATCCAGCTTGAAGAATCAAGACCCAGCATGGCAGTGTTTTGAGCACTGGATCTACGACTCTAGAGATCAGGGTTCAAATCCCCACTCAACCATGGAAATCTACTAGGTGACCTTGAACAAGTCACACTCTCTCAGCCTCAAAGGAATACAAAGGCAACCCCTCTCTGGACAAATCTTGGGCTAACAGACAACGACCACAATACCCTGGCCAGATTTTTAACTTTTTTTCATCATTCATTCCCCGAGGATTTTTTTGGTGAAGGAGAGGTTATTTTTAAAAACATTTTTTATTTATTTATTCTGGCATCATATAAACAGATTAAGAGTTTCTGAACAACTCAGATCCTCACACTGTACGTGTATGTGTGTGTAGGTGTGATGTTTTGGTTTGTTCTATTAAGTGTATTACCCTAATCTGAATTTTGTTCAACCTGTTCTGCAGATCAGGGACAAGGTAACTTTGACTTTCCAGATTTGATGAACCACTGTCCCCATAACCCCTCATGCCTGGCCAGGCTGGCTGGGGATGATGGGAACTGGGAGTCCAACAGCATCTAGAGCAGTGGTTCTCAACCTGTGGGTCCCCAGATGTTTGTGGACTTCAGCTCCCAGAAGCCCCAGCCACTATGGTCAATGCTCAGGGCTTCTGGGAGCTGAAGTCCACAAACATCTGGGGACCCACAGGTTGAGAACCACTGATCTAGAGGGCCACAGCTTTTGTAGCCCAGGTATATATGCAAGCACAGCAAATGAAAACAGACACAGACTCTTTCCATAATCAAGCACAACTGTCAGAAATGCAGCCAAGATGAATGGATAATTTAAGGCTCACACCTATACACACACACAACCTCAGGAGAGTCTGCTATGGGACAAGAATCTAGAAATGTGCATTTCACTTCTGGGCTAGGAGCTCTGCCAGCATATGAATGCCTCCTTTCATTCCTGCCTCCAACTGGAGAAGGCTACACGACATAGATGTGAAATACACCACACCAGCTTCTAAAATGAGGGAGCATTCCCTTTTCACCTGTGTAAATATGACCATTAACGGAACATCCAAAAAAAGATCTGCACTCCAGATTTCCTCCTCAAAATGGCCATTCTCAATATCGGCTTGGAAAGTTACTTTTAGAAAGAAATTACCTGAAGCTATTGTTTCAAAGCAGAATGAAGAATAAATTACAAGTTTTACACTACTTCTTTAATTCAAAAAGTTGTTGGATTTGATTTCAGAAGTTATTGGAATTTTTTTTAAACTCTCCTACTAAAAACCCATTGATCTCCTCAAAACCCACAAGAGACCACAAGGAACATTTGAATCAAGGTAAAACTCTTCTCTACCATTCAAAGAGGTGATATCCCACACTTAGAAAACTGATTTCAAAGTTACAAAATTAGTCGAATTATTCCTTCTCAAAGCAATTCATCTATACCTTTAATGCCAAAAGAAATCACCTGCAAGTAACTAATTATTTTAACTAGTTACATCCAGGCTCTGTAAAGGGTTCAATAACATTAACATAGATAATGGCTACAACACAATAGGATAATTGATGGAAAGCAAATCTGTCTTAGGATCCTTATGGGGTGAGGGGAATATTTAACCCCAGTCCCATGTCATAACTTATGACTGGCTGTGGGCTAATAAGGGGCATTGCTCTACTAGCTTTGGTATGGGGAAGGAGTGCCCACTCCTTTGATATGGGGAAGGAGTACCCACTCCTAACCAGGACAAAAGCTTCTCCTTCTTCCTTAAGTGCACAAAGGCAGCTCAGTTATGTTTGGGCACAATCCAGCTGCAGTTTAGTAACCTGGAACTGTCCAGTTACCATTTAATACCCAGCAACAAGCTGTCGCATAAGAAGGTGCTGGATGTCTCCTTGCACAATATCTTAGAAAGTACTTAGACAGAACTGAGGAAGCGATTACACAGTCCAAAGGCATTTCCGCACTACACTGTTCTAGTGCTATTATTCCACTTTCAACATCCTATGGAATCCTGGGGTTTGCAGTTTAGGGAGGAGCATTTAGAATCCTCAGCCAGAGAGCTCTTCGGCCTCAGGAAACCACAAACCCCAGAATTATACAGGATGTAGAAAGTGAAATAATAACACTATAGCAGTATAAGGGAGAAAGGCCCTAAGTCACCAACAAGATTCTGGAAAATATTTCAAGTTGTGCAGATTCCTTCTTCAGGACATGAGCGCCACTTGTTGTCAGGTATACACTAAACCAAGATTTGTGCAAAAAAATAAAAATAAAAATAAATTAGGGTTCTTCCCATGCCCTCTGATGGTCAACTTTCCATCTCACTCAGTATCATCTACACTTAGCTGTAATTTTCAAGAGTATGTAGCCTAGAAAAGTCTCAGCTAAGCGTAGAGAATACTAAACCAGATGGAAAGTCTAATCTATAAGAGAGCCAGAGCAATGCAGTGTTTTGAGCATTGGACTATGACACGGGGCTCAGTTCCCCACCTGGCCGTGGAAAGCCATTGGGTGACACATTCTCAGCCCCAGAAAACCTCATCTTAGGGTTGCAATAAGTCAGAAATGACTTGAATGCACACAACAACAGCAACATCCAGCCTAGAACCTATTTCTTGATTTTATTCCTAAACAAAGCACGGCTGTGACTCTGAATCACCGACTGGCCCTGCCTCCCATTATGCAATCTGTGCAAAACTGACGTACTGGTATATTGTTGCCGAATCACACTCTCCATGGTTGAGTAGAGGTGAAGCACCTCAACAATCTGAAGAATATTAAGCAAATATTTCAGGTGGAGGACATCGCCCTCAAATGCCGTTTACCTTCACACCGGAGAGTTCCCAAATGTTAACAAGCTTGCATTCTGCCCTGATGGCTTCTTGGCACAACGAACGATTACTGTAATGAACTTTACGGGTAATTCTGTCAGTTTGTGTTTGATGTTATTGCAGAGTGTGTATTTTGTGTCCTCCTAGTTTACCCTCTCTATTCTACAGGATAGAAAATGTACTTGCACTGGCTTGTCTGATGAAAAGCCCATCACGCTAATAGCAGCATAACTAGTCTGCATATTGAGATTCACTGAAGCTTGCAGGCTAAACACATCATCAATTGAGTCTTCTTACAATGGTCTATAAATGCCAGTCTAGAGGCTAATGTGCCTTTAGTTCAACCTTTTTTAAAAACAACACCACCACCATAAATCAGCTATGACTTCTGGTCTTGAGTCATACCAATTCTGATGTTCACTCTCACATAAGAAAATAAAAACAGCCATGTTGGATCAGACCAATTGTCTACTTGAGCCAGCGTTTTGTTCACAGAGTTGGGTATTATGGATAATTAATATGGAATATTTCTTTGTTAATGGATGACAGCAGCAAGAATATTGTTTGCTCAAACCTGGAAACAGTTGTTGGGGTTTTGGGGTGGGTTTTTTTGAAACATTGGAAACTGTTTATGGACTTTTCAGACAACAGGAAATCTAACAATGCAACAATTTGTGGCTATGGTTACTAGCAATTCCGGTAGAATTAATTGGTTTGATCAGTAATGGTAGATTTTTTAAAAATCATTTTTCTTTTCATTAGTTTGGCTTGGGGCAGTCGGAACCTTTTTGTATTTTAGTAAGTTAGTGTTTACTGTTCTGGTTTAGTGTGTATTGTGTTTTAGCTTTAATCTTAATTCTTTCTCTTCTTTTTAAATGTATATTTCTCTGACTATGGCCATTTCCGCACGAGTCTGTTATAGCGCGATGATTCCACTTTCAACCTCCTATGGATTCCTGGGGTTTGCAGTTTTGGGAGGGGCCAGCTGGCCCCTCCCAAAACTGCAAACCCCAGGATTCCATAGGAGGTTGAAAGTGGAATCATCGCGCTATAACAGACTCGTGCGGAAATGGCCTATGACTCTAATTGTGGATTTGATCATTTTAAACTAATAAATAAATAAATAAACTTTAAAAAATATAGGGGAATGAAGTCCAAAATACATAGGAGAGCATCAGGCTAGAGAAGGCCAGCCTGTAGTATCTTAAGGGAGGACATAATCTAGTGAACTGGGACCCTTTGTAGAAGTACTCCTAGGAGACAATGATATAGTTCAAATACTGTTACCAATACTGTTGGTTCCATCAAAATCTAAGAATATCTGACTGCTAAGTCTGGCTACACTGATTTAGCAGCCTAAAGGAGGGCAATATATCTAGAAGCCAAGGAGTTAAAATGTAAAGTAAAACTATTTGGGGAATCTCCAGTTCTTCAACTGGAAAAGAATTTCCTGAATGCCTGTGTGGTCAATAGATCATGTGGAAACATCACTGCTTTCCCCTGCTTACTGATACATCTGTACCTTTCTGATGTTCCACCACTCTCCATCCTCATCTCACATCTATTTGCACGCCTAGCAACCAATATAACACATACTAAGGACAGAAGAAAGACTACTACGTGTATCCACAAACAGGGTACAGAATGAGTGCACGGGCTGAAGAAATGAGAAAAACCTGGCAGAGGTGCTCCAAAACATATCCTCATCATTTGGCAGACATGTTGCTATGAAGCCTACAAACGTCAGTTTTTAAAGTAAAGCAGCACTTACACAACACACTTTCTTCCCAAGGCTGCAGCTTGGCTTTGTGCAGTGCATTTCAGTTTTCCTCCTCTCATACAGAAGGTGGTTCACTTTCTGGTCTCTACCAAGATACACAGAGTAAGAGAGAAGCTAATCACGCATGTGAAGAATTTGCTTGGCCAGTGCAACTGAGCCAAGAGTTAATTCATGCATTGCAGCACCTCTGCTACAAGTGAAAAATGTCTTCATTAGTGCTATCTTTCACAGAACCGCACCTCTGCAACGCTAAAGGTCCCTTAATTGCACTTTATAAACGAAAGGGAAACATTGTTTTAACACACATACTATACACATCCCCACCAGTAGCCCCTAATGAAATGAGATGGCCAATCTTACAGCAGAGCAAATCAAACAATCTATTACATTTGATTTAACTCATGAAATAATTATAATCAGAAGCTCAAAAATGATAAATCATTCAAACATGGCCTCTCTTTGCTGGGTGCAGGGTCTCTTGCCCCAGCAAAGAATACCCAATCAGGTTAACTTCAGACATAACTACGAACATAAGACTTCCATGGGGAGGGCATTCCACAAATGAGGTGCCACGTTGAGAAGCCCCCTCCCACATCCTCACACAGTATATTGACCTCACGGAGGAGACCCCTCTCTGCAGACCTCAATCCTCAAGCAGGCACATATAGGAAAATTAGACATTTCTTCTCCCTCCCCCAAATGCTCATATTTGATACAAAAAGGCAGAGGTCACCCAAAAAAAATGCCCTTCATCTATCATCGTAAATCACCCAGCAAGTTCACAAATTCTAATCGGCACACTGGTATGTCTGGCACAGGGATGAGAACATTTATCCCTTGAAATAATCTCGCCCTTAAGCTTCGAGGGGGGACAGAAGCGGGTGGGGACAGAAAGCTATGTGCCGATTGCATTCTGTCAAGTGAATTCTGACATATTGAAATTATTAAAGAGATTGAGCCCCGCTAAAAGATTAATGCTCAAAAGAAAGTTGACTCTGGGCAACAACAGAAGTGTGATGAGCCCTTTCGCGAACGTAAAACTATTCTAAACAGTGCCTCCACTGACAGGCAGAGTTCAGAGGTAGAGACGATTGAAAACAGAAGCCTGCTTCGAACCTGACTGATGTTATTGGAATTTATCTTCCACTGACAGGGAAACAAGAAACTCTTGTAGAAAAAAACAAGACAAGAAACTAAGGGAAACCAAAACTACTGAAAGATGAATCAGATTTTTTTTTTTTTTTTTTGCCACCACCCCATTACTATTACCAAATAGTTTATATACTACATTTATGTTTCAATCTCGCCACAGTTGGTAACAGCACCTGACGTGCCTTGGCCCTTCCGCACTGCACAATTACAGCACTATGATTCCCCTTTAAAAACCATGGTGGGATCCTATGGAATCCTGAAGTTCATAGTCTGGGAAGGCATTAGAGCTCTTTGGCTGAGAATTCTAAGTTTGTTGTTTGCTTTTAAGTCCAACTTATGGCGATCCTAAGGCAAACCTATGATGGGGTGTTTCTTGGCAAGGTTTGTTCAGAGGGCATTTGCTCTTGCCTTCCTCTGAGGCTGAGAGAGAGTGGCTTGCCCAAGGTCACCCCGTGGGTTTCCATTGCTGAGCAGTGATTTGAACCCTGGTCCTCTAGGAGTCCTAATTGAATGTTGAGAATCCCACTGCTGCCATCAACACCGTTACCTGCTTCCTCCCTCCCCCTCCATCATCATCATCATCACCATCATCCTCTTTCTTTTTATTCATTTATATTCTGCCTTTTCCCTAATTTGGGGACTCAAGGCACTGTATTAAAACCAGTCCAAATTAAACACAGACCAAAAAAGTAAACACACACAATTTAAAAAAACAATCTGCTGAGCTAAAAACTTTCACAATTCCCTAAAAGATGGACTATTTAAAAAAACACAGCAGCACATCATTTAAAGCCCACTGCTGCCAATTCCTGAAAGCCTCACAGAATGAGGTTTATATTTGCTGGTAGGAAAAAAAACAAGGAGGGAGTCATTCTAGGGAAGAGCTCCAATACTTGGGGGCAGCTACCAAGAAGGCCCTCTCCTTTGTTCTTGCCACAAGCAGTCTCCCAAAGATCTCAGAGCTGGAACAGGCTCCCTCAAATAGTCTGGCCTAAGTCATAAAACAAGGACCAACTATAATAAGGCAGCTTTGTACATTTTCGTAACCTGATTTTTCCTTTCCCCTCAATGCCCCTGCAAGCATTTCTTTAAGGTGAAGTCTGAAATGCTATTTTACCACTGCCATTTATTACACAGCACTGGCAACAAGGGGAGGAATATTTTCTGAAAATCTAAATAATAATTAAGTCATTTAAAATAAAATATCGGGAGCTTAAAACAGCTCTAGAACCATTCCGAGGCCCTTAAGAAAATAAATCATGCTCTGTAAATTCTTTGTGCATTTTAAAAGCACCCTAATTGTTGCCGAGTGCAGTTTTGCAAAGTTGTCCTCGATGACCGCTCCAACGATCATGCATTAGCACTAAGACTAGGTGCTAAGTGCTCATCCTGGTGCCCACACCATCGGCTAAGGAGAAGATCAATAAGTAGCCAGAGCATTAAATCCCACATACTGTAGCTGTCAGGCCCATTACATATTATCCGAACATCTTCACAGGCAGTTACAAAATGGCTGCCTCTTGACATTTTATGCTGTGAGGTCAAATGTGAAATACTCCCCCACCCCACCCCGTTTTCCACTTTCACCATGAGGTAAGGCTGTGGGATGTCACAAATCTATGGATAACTTCACAGTTCATAAAGTGAAGAGGGGGGCAAGGGAGATGCCATTTATTATTTATCCTACTTTCCTTTTTAATCTTCCCAAGGAGCGTCCTTTGTCAGCAAATGCTTGGTACGTATACAACTGGTTCAAACCTAGCCGGGATCATGAGAAGAATACTCCAAGTATGCCTGGCCCTTGCACGGTCCTTTCCCTCTTCCTCTTCAGAGCTTGGAAAAGTTATTTTTGGGGGGATTTTGGGGAATCGCTCTAACATCCACAACTGGGGTGTGCTTCTAGGAGTTATAGTCCAACAAATTGACTTTTCCAAATTTTAGTGAAGATGTGCCCTGGTTCATGCATCTGAAGAAATAGACTGAGTTATGTTGGCCCAGGTGGGGCAGGGAGCCTAAACCATCACACCAAGGTCCGTTTAGAGAGGAGGGGAAAAACCATACCTTTATTGGATATTACTGTTCAGTAGTGCTAAAATGGCATGAGGCATATGGGACAATCCACACATTACCTGATAAGCCCAACTCTACCCTAGCTCAGCCTGCAAGGGAGGGAAACTGTGGGATGGCAGTTGCTGAATTCCTGTGGGTTTATCACCATCATTGTGCGCCTCCCCTGCCACTGCCATGTACTGGATAACCCACAATCCACAAACACATTGGCATTTCCAGTAGTTTTTATTCAATGGATTAATAAGAGCAACAGCAGAAAACTTCAACAGAAGTTGCCAAAACTGATTAACATAGGCAGCGTACAGCTTTTATAGGTTAACAATACAAATTTAAGCATGCAAAGTATTCTTTTTAGTGCCGTATCATTTATTCCACCCAAAATGTTCCCGTGGAGGTGCCTGTCTGTAACCACCTTGTCCCTAAATATTGTTGACCTTGATAACCTTCCCCAGTTATCCTCATGCCATCCCATTCCCATAATATTCTAGCACCAGGCAGTACTCACTCTTAGGGCATTTCTGCACTACACTGTTATGGTGCTATTATTCCACTTTCAACATCCTGTGGAATTCTGAACTTTGTAGTCTATTGAGGCCAAAGAACTCTCTGGTTGAGAATTCCAAATGCCCCTCCCTAAACTGCAAACCCCAGGATTCCATAAGATGTTGAAAGTGGAATAATAGCACTATAACAGTGTAGTACAGAAAGGCCCTTACTTTCCACCTTTTCCCACTCACCTCCCACAATATATCAGATGCTCTCTTGGATAAATGTAGCAGCAACCAGCAGTTGTAGTTGCATGGGATACATAGTGGCTTCTAGCAAGGTTACATACATACCAAGCAGCTTGCAAAGAATACACATTCAAATATACATTCCGCCATAGGGTGCCTTGCTTCACATTGTACCTCCTCCCTACCACTTACTACTATGGCAGGGATGCTTTGCAACCTGACAGCCATCTAGAAGTGATGCCGGTCCTGTGCCTCTGAGCCAGGCTTGACCTTGCGTGCCGGCATCCCCAAGATTTCTGAAGGGGACTCCCAATGGGAAATACAAAGGGGTCATAGTCCCCATTCTTCCCAAAACGAGATGCTGTCCCATGCCACACCACCCCCAAGCTGCGGCAGAATAAAATACCTCCAGAATTAACCCAAGTACAAAAGAACTGCCTAAGGGCAAGAAGGTGGGAAGTCCAACTGGCCTCAGCCAAGCTGCTGAACACTCTACTGCTGGACCTAATGGAAGCCTTTAGGTCCAGCAGAACTAAGGTTCCTCTTCCCTTAGCGTACCATTGGCTGCTTTCCCTGAAGCACAAGAAACTCTACACAGGT
Organism: Iguana delicatissima; assembly: GCA_948472985.1. Taxonomy (NCBI): domain Eukaryota; kingdom Metazoa; phylum Chordata; class Lepidosauria; order Squamata; family Iguanidae; genus Iguana; species Iguana delicatissima. The sequence goes on from CAOKZL010000533.1 coordinate 486,919, forward strand.
TTCCTGGAAGGAAACAACCCTCGCTGGAGAAAACATGGCACCTCACTTGCCCCTCTTAAGCTACACCACAGCCTGCAAACGGACTTATTCCAGTAAGCAGCAGCCGTTGCTTCTGAAATGAGGTGGTTAATCCTAAAGATGCCACAAGACTCCTTCCTTCTTTTTCTTCCAATGCCAGGAACCTGTGGTTGGTTCAAAACAGAAAACTGAAGATTTCAATTTCCTCCTCTTGTATGTTAAAGAGGAAAAAGTGGGAAGAGGGACGGTACCAATCCAAGGCTCACCATGGTGCTTTTCTCCTACTAGGAAACCATAGACTCACCCTATTATTTTAAGAAATTTCTATCATCCTCCTTCTTCAGAAAGAAAACAAAGTGGTTAACAACAAGAGAATGTCAGAAAACTGGTAATACATACAAAAATCAAGCCAAAAGAGACAGCAGAAGTAGTAATAGTCTCTGACAAGAAAGCAGCGTAGGCCAATGTTGTATATTTGAATCAGGCCATCACATATGGGAAAATATGGAAATGAGATTGCTGAAGAATATTCAAGGACTCCTGACATATGGTAACAGACAGCAGAATCAGGCAGCAAGCTAAACAGGATCCCAATCTTGTAGCCCGTTCTATATTAATATCTGTTTAGATATTGTCTAAGTCCAGTCAGGACTGAAGCCTTTTCAAACAGTGATAGGTTGTCAAAATACCAAATATATTAAGAACGCCCTGGTTCAGAGGCTATGATTTTCATAATATGGCACTGGGGCAGCCAAATCTTAGAGCCTGGCCCTGAGTCTCCAGTTTTCATGGGTCGTATTCAGATGGGAGACAAGGATGCACATTCTCCAGTTTTGGGAAGCTCAGCTTCAGGCAATATGAGAAAGTTGAGTGCAAATCTCCAGCTCAGTCAATAGAGCAGCAGCTTCCTACAATTTGCAGGGCTTGATTTATCTCTGCAACTTGAAAAGAAACTTTGGGAATAGGGGAAAGGGGGGAGTCTATGTATTTGCTCAATTAGCTTTCTCTTTCCCTCTCAGTTGTTGTGGTGGTAGGGCTTACTTTCTACTATATATCCGCCATCTGCCTAGATTAGATGTGCTCTAGCCTGTCTCCCCGAGCAGGGAAGCAATTGTGGTTGGTACATAAAGCTTAACACTTAATGACATCATCAATGGCTGTCTCTAGGTCTCAAGTTTTGGCTCTGAAAACTCAGGGTTTGGGATGATCCTGAATTGGCAATCTTACACGGCACTACCATTGATGATGGCACTGGTAATGAGAAAAAAATAATATTATGAAAATATGAGTTTCTATAGAACAAGAAGACATTAAATGGACTGCCAAGATTAAGTGGTTCTCAAGAGAAAATAAGCTACAAACCAAAAGAATTTCAGAGAGTCTTCTGTTGAACCTCTCCATTTTTTAAGATCTTTCCTGCAAACCCTTCCTTACATATTTGCTGCTTGAGGTATGGTGTTTACACAAAGGAGATATACAATAGGTATTTTCTCAAGAGTGATTTTGGAACTCTTTTGCTCTAGGAAATTTGCTTCACTCCTTTATGTCATTTTAGAAGATCTGAAACCTTCTAATGGAAAAGGTGTCAGTTCCCATTTGATATTGGAAGCTAAGCAGGATGAGCTCTGATTAGTACCTGGATGGGAGATCGCAAACAAATAAGAGGTGCTGTAGGCTATATTTCAGAGGAACTGGCAAAACCACCTTCCTTGCTATGGAAACCCTATGAAGTTCACTAGGGCCATTTCCGCACTAGAGTGTTAACAGCGCTATGATTCCACTTTTAACATCCTAAGGAATCCTGAGGTTTGCAGTTTTGGGCCCCTCCCAAAACTGCAAACCCCAGGATTCCATAGGATGTTGAAAGTGGAATCATAGCACTATTAACAGTCTAGTGCGGAAATGGCCTAAGTCATCTTTAGTCAACAAGCAACTCGAAGGCATATACATACACATACAATGGTGAACTCCAGTGGCTGCTCTTCTTTCTGCTTGTTTATATTTATTTATTTAGCTTGCTTCTTCATTGCTACTCAAAATGAGTTAATTGCCTTTCAATACCTCTTTGAATGTGCTGTGTTTTAATTGCCATTTTAATCTGTTCTTTTCAAATGTGGTTAGCCACCTTGTCAACCCTTTTGCTCAAAATGATGGAATATTAAAAGGCAAATACCTCTTGCAAGCCCCCTTCGTACTTAAGCATGGTGTGCACTGAATTTTTAATGAATGTTGTTTGCTATTGTTGCGGACCTTCAAATTTATCTCTGATTTATGGCAACCCTAAAAGGAATCTATCGTCGGATTTTCTTGGCAAAATTTGTTCAGTGGGGTTTTTCCCTTGCCTTGTTCTGACACTGAGAGAGTGTGACTTACCCAAAGTCAGCCAGTGGGTTTCCACGGCCAAGTGTGGATTTGAATCCTGGCTACAGAGTCATAGTTCAATGCTCAAACAACTACATCACGTCAGGTCTCAATGAACAGTGTACTACCACAGAAATACCTGTTTGTAGTTCATAATATTCACTTTCTGTTATGGAAAATACATTTTGACAGTGAAAAATTTTCCACCTCCGAGTTGCCCTTAGTCCCTTCAGTCAAACAGCCCCAAAAGCAAAATATTGAAGTGTTTTCAGGAGGTGAAAAGACAATGAAGCATTGATGTATTATGCAATGGGTAGAGAATTGCAAAGACATGAGCTACAGAGGCCAAACTGAGACACATTCCACAAAACAAAGGCATCACTCTTCTTCATCAACAGTAACTTGCTGGAAGAATACCTTTGTTGTTACACAACAACCTGGGCACTATTGCTTGCTTTGGCCGATTGATCTCAGTAAAGGATTAAAGGGCCAGGAAATGAAGATATCGTGAAAATAGTACTACTACTAATAAAAATTTACTTTCATCGAGTTTATTCCACACTTGAGAGCAGACCTTGTTTGCCTGACACACAGAATCTTCTAGCACTAGAGTTCTCTGGCAGAGAATTAGAAATACCTCATCAAACTACAAATCCCAGGATTCCATAGGATGGTACCATGGCAGTTAAAGTGGTACTAAAATGCTGTAATTCTGTATGGTGAAGAGACCTAAGACCCAAAACTGCAAGACAAGGAAATATGAGCATGCGGCATGCATGGGGTAGAATGGAAAGATAAGTCCCAATCCTGAGGGAAAGAAGCAAACAGGAGTCCCTCTCTTTTTCTAGCGTGCCCAAATAGTCCCAAGAAGCACGAACAGCTTTTGTCACTGACTTCAGAGAGAAAAAAAATTAACTGCTGAAGTTTTAATTATTTACTGCAAGTTAAGAAGGGATGCACCTTAACTTAAACAACATCTGTGCGCTGCAAAGGCAGTGCTCTGACATAAGACCCTAGCAGCTACTGTTCTTTCTTTATCTGGTAAAATATTATTTCAGAGGCCCAAACCTAAAAATGCAGGAGGCATCCAATGTCAACTAAAAGAAAGCAATTGTTAACTTTTGGTCAGTGGAAGAGCAGGTACTTTGCATGCAAAAGGTCCTAGGTTAAATTCCCAGCATTTTCAAGCAGGGCTCCGAGGGCTGACCATCTGAACCTCTGCTGACCTGGATGCAGTCGATCCAGAGATAAACCAGCAGTCTCACTCAGCATAAGGCAACTAAAGCACTTCTTTTCCCTAAAAGTGTCAGCTGGGCAATAGGTGAATTTCCAGATCTTGTGGGACAGATAAGGCTGAACAGCCCCGAAACCGTATATTCAGTGATGAGGACCAACATCTGCTGGGGGAACAAGCTGCCCATCCCTGTTTTAAAGCAGTGATTCTCAACCTGTGGTCCTTCAGAGCCTAAATTCTCTTGCTGGTCCCAACTGGAATAAATCTCTGTCAAATTAAATGCAAAAGAGGGAAACAGAGACTCACCATATATCCTCATGTATAAGTTGAGGGCAGGTTTGGAAGCCAAAATTATGGATTTTGAGATGACCCATGGACAAGTCGAGGGTCATTCTGGACATAGGGGAAAGCACCAACACCACTTCAGGGGGCCAGCCCCCTGTGGCAACTGTGGCTACCACCTTCTTGCCCAGGTATTCAAAAAGGCCTTTTGCCATTTTATTCAGAGAAGGGGACGGTTCCTTTTTTTTTGACAAATGTTAAGGTACAGTATTAACTCTTTTTCTTCTTTTTAAAGAAAGGAACTAACCTCTTCCCTCAGTAGAGTGGCAAACAATGAGAGCTTAGTCCATCCTGGGAAAACCCATAAAAAACATTAACCCCCTTCTACTTTCTTAGTGCTCCTTTGAGGGGGAAGCGCCATCTTCCCCCCAGGCCAGAAACAGTGCTGCGGCAGGGAGAACAGAGGGAGCCGATGCTTCTTTTAGGTTCTCCAGGGATGGAGTAAGCTCTGGCCATTTGCCACTCCATCCAGAAAAGGGGAAGTCCTCCCCCTCCCTTTATATAAAAATTAAGGTACAGTATTTACATTGATCCATGGATAAGTCAACCCAGGTTTTGGGGGTCAATTTTTTTTGATTAAAATTTTTAGGCTTATACCTCAATATACAAATTTCATTAATTCAATGGGTCACTTTTAACTAGAACTAGCAAGGAGATTTTGGCCTTTGACTCCTAGAATCCTCCACCAGCATGGTGAAGGATTCTAAGAGATGCAATCCAAACATCTAAAGGGTGAAATTGTATTAATCCTCTCTCCAGAACCCCAAAGGAAGGGTTGTTTATATGGGTAGTGGTATCTTCTGTCTGGTAGTCTATCTGATGCTAAAAGCAGAAGAATTTAAATGACAACCTGTGTGGAACTTTCATTATTAATAAACCCAAAGGTCAGCTGATAATGCAAAGAGAGAAAAAAAATCCGTAATGTATTTCAGTGGTCTTCTTGCAAATGGATGGCCATCCTTTTTTTTCTTTCACAACTCTTCCTCCCTCCCTCCCTCTCTCTCTCACACACACACACAACTGACCCACTGCTATTCATTTCTTTTCCCACCCTTCCCAGCCAAGTTGAAAAATTAACAGCATCATGTTTGCAAACATTGGCCAAGCTATTACACAAAAGCTCAAAACTTGTTTGCGTTAGATGTCGCAAGGATCCAAGAAGCAGTTAATGTACACCTGCTCAAAAACAATTGTGCGGAAAATAGCGGTGTCGTACAGGCCTGAGGTTCTGACCTGCTTAACTTTATTCACAGAATGCGCAATCCGTCACGTACAAAAACACAGAGGAAAAATGTGAGGCGTTGGTAAGTGCCCCTGTTAGAGAGAAATTCTGCTAATTATTACACCAAATAAGCATAGTTAACAGGCCAGAGCTGTGAGAAGGCCATGTTTCAGGGCATTAAATGGCTGCCTTGGATGGAGATGAATATATTACACTATGCCCTTTAACAATAAAACAATTTCCCTGACACCTAGAAACCAAAGCAGCTGGAACAGTAGAGAGGAAAGGTTGAAGAATTCCCTCGCTACAGCGAAGTTTTAGTGCCACCTAGCGACACACAGGCAAATTCCATCTTCTTTCGACCCAAGAAAGCTGAATAGCTCATTTAGGCAGAGCGCTCAGCCAAGTGTGCCACTGAAAGGCATCTCCACCATTACAGAAGGAATGTGGGGAAAAGACAGGGTGCGATGGGACGTCTGCCTTTTGCCTCTGTCATTTGAGGACATAACAGGAGTACTTATGGGAACGAATTAACCTTGATCTTAACTGTTGCCATGAGAAGAAAGGTAAGAGCCCAGAATAAGAATACACAAAGCCACCAAAAAAAAAATAGTGCTCTAAAATGCTGTGGCTTCTTATCTTGTCATACCAGAGGTCTCATTCTGCTTACTCTCTTTATCGCCATGAACGTCTAAACCAGGACTTCAGCCACGGAGGTATCCTCTCCGTGGAACTCAACGCCCCTTGAGATATCCCAGGCTCCATCCCTCCACATCAGCTTTCCTCAAACTAGCGTTCTTCAGAGGGTACTGGACTGCAACTCCTATAACTCCTATCATTGCCAGCCAGAGCCACTAAAGGTTGTCCTGGTGAGGTTTGCAATAGTTGTAGCCTGACTCATCAAGGGAGGGTCAAGTTTTAAGACTGTTCTCGACTTTTGTTGTCAACTCAGAGAAACATATGTGTGTGTGTGTGAAATAAAGAAAGAAAGATGCACGGAAGGTGTTCAAAAAATGCTGTATAGTTGTATGGATAAGCTAAGCTTCGCTATTAGCTGAGTATTTTATTTGTACCGGTTTTAAGATGCTATACATTCTTTGTTTAAAGCAGAGACATTGTTTTAATTCTTTGCTTTATTGCATATCAATAACGGAATTTTTTAGCTAGGTGTCTTATATGACATAAATTAAACGTATTTAAAGGCAAGGAGGATTACTGAAATATGCATTAACAGAAGCCATGTTGAAAGACATTCAACAACCCGGGAAGAAAAGCACGTGTATCTCATTTTTTAATCCATCCATTTTATTTCATAGCATCTCAGCCTTCCAAGCACTGACGTGGCTCATACAATTAACAAACCATGGCCGATTTGGGAAAAAGCTGTGGAAATCCAGTATGAACCTCTAGCTACTGCTTCCCTTCCTCTCTTTTACCCAAGAGAGTGTACATTTTCATTTTCACTGTAAAACAGACCCTAACTGCATCTAAACAAAGGCAACTGTGGTTTGAGAAAACCAACCTTGTTTAACAAATGCTAATTTTTCTAAAAATGTGAGGATTTGTGAAATGGACAAGAGAAAAGTAACAGATTGCTACTTTGCCTCTAGGACTCCTTAGGTATACTTCGCAGGTTGGTATGATTAGTTGCTGAAGATGGATTAGTTTGTAGGTCAGCCTCCCTTCAAAGTTCAGAAATGAGTTCACTTAGCAGATACAAGAGATCACAAAGATTTAATAAATCCGTTAAGTGAGCTCATTTCTTTCTTCATCACCTCACCTCAACTAATATGGCATAGGCTGCACTTACTTTCCCATGCCAAATGATTGTACAGAAAGCCAACAGAATAAATCATTCTGTTTTGCAGAGATCATTTCTCCTTGGGGATCCAGTTCTTATTATGCAGGGCACCTGTGTGTGTGCTCTTACCTGCAAATATTCATTTGCTAGCTTCATCACCACATCAAAGATAAAAGCTCCAGACACTGAAAGGAGCTCTGTTGTTGTAGAGAATATCTGCAAATGCTTGGGAATTATATGTTTACAGGCTATAAATGCTACCCGTGATATCTGCACTGTATCCTCCACACTGAATCAGTCCCGAAAGTCATGCATATCATTGGCTTTGAGTTTCAGAGGAATTCAGAAGTATTTCAACACTGTAAGATGAGAGAAACAAATGAAAGCCACCTCAGATTGAAGCCTGTCTTCAGGAGGTTGTAAGGTTTTGCAGTCCATATTATTTTAGACTTGACCCAGGTTCAGCTGGCATTATCTTCCCATAGGTGGGCAAACAGATTATCAGTTGGTTTATAACCTCCCTATTTAAGCAACTCTTACAGTGAGAGGAGGCAGCACAATATCAGACTTTATAGGCTGAAATGGGTTATAGGACACAAACAGCATTGGTCACTTCAAGGCATGATCTCCATCAGGAAATGGACAAGGGGAACGTCTCCTTGTTGGTTCTGCCTGACCTCCTGGCAGCATTCAATACCAATACCACCACCCAGATGAGCTTATATGAAGTCATGTTATCCTTCTGGGTCATTTGGTTGAAATGGGATTCAGAGCACTGTTTCACAGTGGCTCCAGTCCTTTCTGCCTTAATTCCTGAGAAAGTATTACCAGGGGACTATTGCTCAGCCTTTTGGCCATTAGCCTGAGAGATTCCACAGGGATGAATACTTTCCTTTATACTTTTGAGCAGTTACACGAAGCAATGAGGGATTATCCAGAGTTGTGGGGCTAGGTGTAATTAGTATGCTTTCTTCTACAACTGATCCCAAGGAGGCTGCGTTAATCCTGAATTGATGTCTGGATGCAGTGAAGGACTGCAAGTAGGTGAGTAAACCCAAGCTCAATCCAGACAAGATGAAAGTTCTGTTGGTCAGTAGGAAATCTAGTCTAGAATTGTGATGACAGCCTGTTCTGGATCACACTGCACCACTCCTAAAAGATCAGGTTTATAGTTTGAAGGGTACTTCTGCATCCATTACTTCTCCTGGAAGATCAGGCAGCTGCTGTCCAAGAGTACCTTTTCCAAGATTCAACTGGTTTACCACTGGAACCCTTTCCTGGGAAAAGAGGATACGATCACTGTGGTTCATGCCTACCTCTTGATTAGACCACTGTAGTGTGCTCTATGTGGGGCTGTCCTTGAAAACTGCTAGGAAGCAACAGCTCATGCAAAATGTGGCAGCCAGACCATTGTTTGGTGTACATCTTGGACATCATACAGCATCCATCTTACAAGAATTTCACTAGCTTCCAATTTGCTTCTGAGCTCAATTCACGGTGCTGGTTTTGACCACCAAAGCTCTCAGCAACTTGGGATCAGGATATCTAAAACACAACTACCTTCCTTATGAACCTGACCAAAATTTGAGATCATCAGTGCAGGTCCTGTTGTGTGTCCCACACCACCCCACAAGGCTAAGTTGCTGGGCACCAATGACAGGGCTTTCTCTGCAGCTGCACCTCAATTGTAGAAGTTCCTCCCAAGGAAAGGCAAGGTGGCTCTACCCCGTTAGAGTTTCAAACAGGCAGCTACGTTTGGCATAGCCTTTGGTCCTTAAAACTGCTCTCGCTCTTTTAACTGTCTGGTTTTAAATTATTTTTATGGAGTTCTTTTAGCCTGTTCCTATGTCAGTTTTTAAAAGTTTTTTTTAAATTAACGTTTCAGTTGTTTTGTCGTTGTGCATCACACTAGGGTCCCTCATGAAATAAACGCTTTAAACAAACAAAAACATTGAGTAGACTCAAAGACAGTAGGATATGCAGTGGGAAGAGGAACTGGGTAGCTCTTGTTCTTTCCTGCCTGTAACAGATAACCTGCAAGAGAGAGATGAGATTAATATTGAAATAAACCACAAAATATTGACAATATAATAACAGCATGCATTGCAATTAATGTCAGGAAGACCAAACACTCTGTATCATCTCCATTCTACATCAAAACACAAATTCTTCTTTACTCCACCAATACAATCTTTAGGGAGATAACTCCTTGTTATAGAAACAAACAATCTGCACATCAGAAAGTTCTAAAGCAGCATGCCTTATATTAAATAGCTATGATTTTTTTTCTTTTGAAGTCAGTGGCAAAATACCTTAAGAAAAAAAAACCAGTTGAATGTCATTCCATTTGGGTATTAATAACTTGCTTTTAATTGCTTGACATGACAGATCATTAAACCTAAACAGGTTTATCACAGTAAGAAAACTTTATGCCTTAAGATACAGCAAGTCTCATTTATTTTATCCTATTTTTTCGGTACTTGTTTTTGATCAGTCAAAAGCTATGTGGCATATTTACATGGTAAACATCGAAGATAATTTATTCTTCCTCTAGATTTGCATTAAAATGATTCATTATGCTACATAGTCAATAAATTAATTTCCATTTCCAATAGAGTAATTTCTGTAAACTAATAACGACATATATCAAAAAGAGCAGTTTGGTGATTGTTCTGAACCTTTTATTTTACTTTTGTTTTTTAAAATTAGTTCCGTAAGAAAATTTTGCTTCAATAAAAAGATTTACTTTAAAAAAAGAGCAGTTTAAGCTAAATTCACCTGTGAAAGGACTGCAGTTGATTGATTTATGTTAACAGGTTGCAGGGAAGGAAATCATATGATCTTTTGCACCAGGAGAACAGGGCAGAGAAGGTTTATAGCCAAAACTCTTACAACTAAGCTAGATTAAGAATGGTAGGAGAAGACCCAGTATAACATACTGGTACAGAACAGTCATTTCTGCATCATAAGCCTTGCAGTTCCTAGACCCAATTTGCTTTCATCATAGAGCAAGTCCCTCTCCATTACAAACTTTTTTTCTCTCTCTCGGAATGGATGAATCAGTATGTTTTGCTTTATGCAGCATTCACATTCTTTCATGTACAAGCTCCTTCTGACCCTTCTGTTTGCAATTTTTTTTAATAATCTGCACAAAAGCCCATCATGCATTTTTACGTACATTTGTGCACACAGAAATGTGCACGCACTCTTGCCTAGTTTCCTCTAACGTCAACATTTTGGAAGAACCACCCCTCCAAAAATGCCTTTTTTATATAAAACTTCCCCTGAATTTATCTATTTTTAATGCAAAATTTAGAGAAGAGGAAAAAATGTAAAGGGTAATTGTATTTTGGCTTGTGTTTTATTTTGGAAATATGAATTAGGATGGGTCAGACTTAAATGCAAAACAAACGAACAAAATTTATCTCCATTCCTATGTTCAACAAATAACACAGCAACGGTTTTCCTGAGAAATTCCATGAGTTTCCCCTAACCCCTTTAGCTTCTCCCCATTCACCTGGAAGCCCAGTATATAATGACCCTGATTCAAATTTCAAGTCCAATTTATGATACTTGCCACAACAGTGCTTCTTGGGCTTTGGTCCTCCAGATGTTAGAGATTTCAACTCCCTGAGGCCTCAAAGGTACAGCCAACAGTCAGAGATTTGAGAGTTGATACCCCAAACATCTGAAGAGTCAAAAGTGAGGAACCACTCTCCAAGCGTACAGGGGCCTCAGACCAAATGCTAAAGTTGAGCTCCTGTTCCGCCCAGCTAGACGAGATCCATTCAATCCATTGTTGAAGTGAACATTTACACAGATCTCTCTTAACCTATGTGTCTACCCTAGCACCCTAGCTGGGACTAACAGTTGGGTTTAATCCAGAAAATTCCCAATACAATAAGTATCTTCATGGTGGAAGAAGGCCAGCTTAAGTTGACACTGAGGTTTGTGCTTTGCAACAGCAAGCCCAGTCTGCTCATAAAATATTTTAAGAACATCTGAAAGAAAAACAAACAGAAAGACTGATCCTTGTCTCAGTATGCATACAATCTTATTTATTCATATCATTTTAATTTCAATTTTTGCCTCCTTACGGACAGTCCGCACTGGACTTAAAAAGTCATTTTAAAATGCAACATATCAACTCCATTAGGACTTTTTGACTAAGAATGTATACCTAATGTCATTTTAGTCCACCAAACAAGGGAAACTGTGTTCCCTTTCTAACTGCAGTTCCCATCCTGCATTCTTTTCAACTTGAAAATGTATGCATTTGGGGACTCCTGTTCTTTTCCACCTGCGGACAATAAATGACTTCTACATCTGAAGGCACCTTCTTAATGCCAGCTTATGGATTTCTATTGCCAATCAGTGCTCCCTCCATTTATGCCACAGTTTCAATGTGATTATTAACTTATCTTCCATCTTCAAGCTTTCCCAACACCAAAGGGCTCCTTTTAAATAGTACTGCTTATTCTAACACATACAGTTCCCTGGTTATTTAAGAAAGGAAACCTTACACAGAAGCAGCCGGTTGCACTGTGTTTGCCTCTATTCAACTTGACAATAAGCACACCGATTCTTTTCTCCTGTCAGGATGCTCCCTACACATGTAAATATTTAATGTTAATACCATCCTTCACTCAGTGTTCCTATTGTCTGATCAAGCATCTATTTCTGTCTTTTAAATACACTGGAGGATAGAGCACATTTTTCATGTCTCCTGCTCAGTCACACAGAGCCTAGGATTCTCCAAAGTTCTTCAAAGTTCAATAATTTATTAAATGCTGTGCACAAGGATTCATCTTGTTCGCGGAAAAACATAACTGTAGACTATGGGAAACAACAAAAAGATGTCCCGGTGACCAAGGTGTGTGTGTGAGGGTGTTTTTTTGTTCTCAGAAGGTAATTCTCTGGTATTGTCCACAAAGAGCTGCTGTATGCATCTTTAGAAAATTCAGTGGCTGAATTGCACTCTGTTGTTCAATGCCAAGGCTGTGTTTGGTTTTCCTGACGGGGGCTCTCTGGGAATAAGTAAACAGTTGGGATGCTTCAGAAATTCCAAGTACCGCAGAAGAGATTACCAGAATTGTGTCTTGCTCAAAATACTGATTGTGGTGCTTATTACATCATAACAAATGTCAGTTTTGAAAATTTTTCCAGCGCCCTCCGTAATGCATAACTAGATTTTGAAAGTTTATTTGACATGTGCTTACTAAGCAAGGTTTTTAGAATTTCCCAATGACTCGTAAAAACTCAAACCAAAATATTAGACTAGGAAAAAGATAAAGCGCGTGTAATGTCATTTAAGAGAGTGAGCTTGTTTTGAGCACTGGACTAGTATGTTATAGACCAGGGTTTAAATCCCTATTCAGCTGTGGAAACCCGCTCAACGAACTGGGGAAGTCACACTTTCTCAGCCTCAGAGGAAGGCGAAGGCAAGCCCCTTCTGAACAAACCTCGCCAAGACAACCCCACAATAGGTTCACCTTAGCATTGCCGTAAGTTGGAAAAAGTTGGAAAGCGCACAATAACAACATCAATTAAATATTACTTGCAAACAAATGCAAACTTTTATGTGGAAATTATGTTCAGTAGACCTATTGTTGTTAATTGCCATCAAGTCAACTTAAGGTGATTCTACAAATCAGGGCTCTCCAAGACACCTTGTTATTAATGGCACTGCATCAGTCTTCCAAATTCAGGGCTGTGGCTTTCTTGACTGAATCCATTCACCTGTTATGCAGCCTTCCTCCTTTCATACTGCCTTCAACTTCACTGAGCGTTATTGTCTTTTATAAGGAGTCATGTCATCCGATGACAGCAGAATACTTGTCTTTAAAATGTTTACAACATGTAGTTCCTCTGTACTGCTTGTTTTAAAAAGACAAAGTGCTTATAGGCTTCCCAGAGGCATCTGGTTGACCAATATGAAAACTCAGGCAAATAGACCATTAGTCTCATCTGGTAGGATTATTTATCTAAGCATCCCAAGGTTTAAACTAAGGTCATTATAACAATGCCAACTTATCGTACTCTTGTCAGGCAAGCAGTGAAAGTGCCAATCTCTATCCAGGCTGCATTCTGCAAAAACTCAGAAGAACCGCTGCTATTAAAAGAAAAAGCCAGCTAGCTCCTGATGATGTCAAAAGCCATTTATTATAATAACGATAATTATTATTATTAGTTATTTTTATTAAGCCTCTCCCTGCAGATTGAAGCGGGGGACAACAGATTAAAATGTAGCAACAAATAATACAATCAGTTAAAAGAACGTAACATCAGTTTTAAAAGCATACATATTAAAACCAATTAACTGATAATTTAAAAACTCGTAATTTACAAACCATCTGGTTAATCCTAGCAGAAGAGATTGGTTTTAAGGGCAGACAGCATCTCCAGCTGTCAAATCTCTTCCGGCAGGTCATTCCACAATTTGGGGGTGGCTGATGAAAAGTCTTCTGGTTAACAGTTGGCAGTCTAGTCCTGGCTGACTGAAATAAATACCCCCAGAAGACCAAAAGATACAGGGCTGTTACACGGAAGAAGGTGATCCCATAGATGACCTGAACCGAAACCATGGAGGGCCTTAATGGTAACAACCAACACTTGGTACCTTGCCTGGAAACTAACCGGCAGCCAGTGGAGTGATTTTAATAAAGGTGGAATATGATCACTCCTAGATGCACCAGAAACCAATCCGTGCTATATTTTGCCCTATCTGAAGTTTCTGAACTTGGTATAGGGTAGCACAAAACACAACAAATTGCAGAAGTGCAGCCTTGGGGTTATCAGTGCATGCACTACCATCTTTAATGGAAAGATATCACCAAACACACACATCCTAAGGCTTCTGGAAAACAAACGAATCCCTGGAGTTTGAAAAGAAGGTCCATTGAAACAGTTTCTGTTTCCACCACATAGGTAGTTTCTAATTGTTACTTCTTGTGCCAGGCTGATACATCTTCCATGGAGACGTTTTATTGACTGCCTTCCACCAATGTTAGATTTCTTCCACCTACACAGCAATCATGGTTGCCCCTCATTAAACACTGGCCCTTCACCTCCTATGTAGCAATACTAAACATAAATTACATTTTGTTGTAGCCCAAAGGTGAGAGAGATGAGAGGAGTATAAACAAGGAATAATGCAAGAGCCAGTTGGGTCAGCCCATCATTATAGCCCTTTCAGAAGCTATTAATCTTGTGCGTAGTCAGTGGGCTGAAAATAATTACTTCTCCTAACCTATGTTGTACACAAGGCTGGCAATGAGGAGAGGTCAAGAAAGATGCACAGAATGTTTGTTTCCCATTTAATGGCTTTAAATGGTCTTTTCTGGGCATCTGCTTCAGCTGCCAGCTAAGGGGAGAAGGAGGTGTCAATGGAAGTATGGAACCATAATTTATCTTAAAACTTAATGCCCTGATTATTCTGCAACACGCTGAAATACCTTAAGTATTTAATCATTCAAATATGTCCATGCAAACGCCATGACCAGGATCCAAAGGACTGTTTCAAATATACCTATGGTTTAAATTCCATTCATATACCTATGGCCCAGCTTCCCTCTAAACATTAAGAAGAACTTCCTGACAGTCAGGGCAGTTTGATACTGGAATGCCTTGCCTTGGAGTGTGGTGGAGTCTCCTTCTTTGGAGGTTTTTAAACAGAAACTAGATGACCATCTGTTGGGAACGCTTTGATCGTGTATTCCTGCATGGCAGAGGGTCGGTCTTGATGGCCTTTGTTTGTGGTCTCTTCCAGCTCTTATGATTCTAAATCCAATTGTTAACGCCAACTAGAGTAGACTCACTGAATCAATGGAAGTGACTTAAGTGTTGATTTATGAAGTTCCCATTGATACAATGAGTATAAGCTAGTTGTGACTACCGTGCCTATGTGCAGGAGAAGATTAAAGGCCCTTTCTCCATCTCAGCACTCACTGCCTTGGTCTTGGAGGGACAGAAGAAGAGAGAGTATCTGCTCAACTTAATCCCCCTCCCACACTGCCATCATCTTTTGCTTTTGTATCATGTCTCAACTAGATTTGAAGCCTGAGGGCGGGGAACTGTTTTGCTGTTCTTTCACTTGTGTAGCACCATGTACAGTGATGGCATTATATTGTTGTTGTTGCTGCTGCTGCTATTGTGCACCCTCAAGTGGATTATGACTTATGGCGACCCTAAGGTGAACCTATCATGTCGTTTTCTGGGGCTGAGAGTGTTTGAGACATCCAAGGTCACCCAGTGGGCTTCCATGGCCAAGCCAGGAATCAAACTCTGATCTCCAGGGTCATAGTCCAATGCTCAAACCATTACGCCATATACACATAAACAACAACACCACCACTACTTCTGGGAGTATTTTTCCAAGCTCTGACTGCTGCCTCTGCATCTTAAGCAAGCCAAGACAAAAGCATTTCATTGGGATTATCATTTAAGACGAAAGTGTTTCCCCATGAAGATGTTGACCAGAGTCCTGCTGAAAGCACAGAAGAACTTCCTGGAATCGCTCTCAAGCTCCACCTAGCCCACCGTTCTGTTTACAACAGTAGCCAGCCAAACGCCTCTGGAAGCTTACACGCTGCGTTCAATGACAGCACAACTTGACAAGACTCAAATAGCAGATAAGAATAGTAGAAAGGTAACCATCTACCAGCATTCTGCCTTTCTCTGGGTGCCGAGGAGGCCCATTATGGTAAAAGTTGCTCAGTTGGATGCATGTGTAAGGAAACGCCTGTCACAGTCCAGATGTAAATTTAATTACTTCAAGTTAAAACCTTCCATCTTGTCTAAGGGTCCTTCAGGAAAAAAAAAAGGAAAGAAAAGAAACCCTGCAACTGTAAACAAGCACTACACTGCAATCAGGTGTCAGGGGCTTATTTGATCTCTCGCAAAATATGTCACAAATCACTGGCAGAAAGTGGGTCGAGTGAGAGAACAAAGGGAAAATCTGTCAATGGACTAGGTCGCTCATGTGAGTTTGCCTATTAGTGCACCAGATCTTTCTGCTCCTGTCTAATGCTGTCCATATAAAACAATCCCAGCCTGACAGTATTTTGTTATCTCGTAGTTGATGTGATTTTGCTACAGTAAGCAGAAACCGGGGGAGAACAACCAGTAGACTAACTGTGAGAAAAACTAAAAGGCATCAAAAAATATTGTACTAAAAGCATCAAAATGCACCTTGTTTGCTCATTCCATCACATACAGCACTTCACTTCTGTACACGTTACAAAAAGTTATCTTAGACAGTGCCTGAGAGTCAAAAGAGAAGCTACACCAAAATAGATTTCGTTTTTTGTGCTTCCAATCCACCTTTTTTTCTGTTTAGACTCTCTCCTTTGACATCAGTTGCAGAGCACAGCATTCCTAGGAAAGTTGGATTAAAGAGAAGCATAGCTGTCTTCATTCATCTCGAGCATGTCTATGGCAATACAGCCAAGGGGGAGACCAACAGGTGAAGTAAGAAAATACAACTGTGCAGAAATGTTCTGGTGGATATCAACACGGTATCTGCTATCCAGGTTGGAAAAGTTACATTAAGGACTCTGAGCCCTGGACCATCCTTCCCTTTAAAATCCCAAAAGAGTTTATTAGCATTAAAAACTATCATCTTTGCATAATGAAAAGAATGGAGAAGGACATGGGCATATTTTCATGCCTTGGAATCTACCGGCTGACATGCTCTCTCCCCGAACTGTCAAGCCCTATGAGACTGACACAAATGTATTTGGCAATACGGGATGCAAGAAGTGATTGGAAGATCCTCTAGAGCAGGAATGGGTAAGATGTGGCCCTCCAGACGTTGCTGGTGCACAACTATCCACACCCCTCACTGTTGGCTTATGCTAGCCAGGGTTGACAATAGTTGCTATCGAAAACAACTGGAAGGCCACATCTTCTGTGCTCCTGATCTACAGTGCAGCCACACTATATACGTTTATTTATTTGATATAGTTTAAATTATGGCTTTTCCTTAGAAGAGTTCTGTGATTTACAGTTTGGTGAGATATTAAAATGATCTGCTAGGGATCTTATTGTAGATTACGGTCATCCTTCCACATTTGCTAGGACCTCCATGAAAGTGGGAAAACTGTGAATAACTCTAGGCCCTCCAAACCATATTTAACACATACAAAAGAGTATGATCATTCATTCATTCAACCTAATGGATTCCTTTGAGGCATCAAGGTCCCTTCACAAGGCAGAAGTGGGGGGCTGGTGGGGCTTCCTGGCACCTCCACTGCTGCCCCACACCATTTTTAAGAGGGACTTACAAGCCTCATTCGCAGTTTCTCAGTCTCAGGAGGCCTATTAAAAATGGCATGGGGGGCAGCAGAGGTGACAGCAAATAATCCGTGCATAATCAAATCCACAAATTGAAACCCACAAATGTAGAGGGCTGACTGTACTCTGAACTATAGTACTAGAGTTGTCCAGCAAAGAATTCTAAGTACCTCACTAAACTATAAATCCTAGAATTCCATAGGATGGAGCTTTGACAGTTAAAGTAGTATGAAGCTGATATACCTGGGTAGATAACACCTAGCGCACCATCCTGTTTCTCACAGCTGGCAACCAGGTACCTCTGGCAAACCCACGAAAGAGGTAGAGGGAAATTCACTGGGCCAAAAACTAATCCTGATGTCACTCTGCGTAGAATCTCTGGAGCCCAATGATGCTTTGAAAGGCCTCTGCACATACAGCATGGCGCATGCATTACTCTGGATTGGGGTATTTGCTTCTGAGAAGAGCCATCGCTCATTCTGTACCATAGCAGAAGTAAAACATGGAAACATATTAACGATTATTCCAGTATGCTTAGCAGCTCTGATGTTTATGCATATTTCAGCCTTCTAGAGTACCGTGTAATCCCCCTTCCCCATCCCTTCAGCCACTTACGGTTATTGCAACGAACTGGGTTTTATTATGTTGATAAAATGGATGCTTGGGCCTCTTTGTTTCCAAACCAAGGTGCAAAGGAAAGGAAATAGACTGACTATGTGATTTTGGATGAGTTTCATTTATTCGCATACAGCTATAACACTATGGGGACAGTATGCTTCCTTGGTCTGGAACAGAGTTCTTTTCATTTTCCAGCTGCTTCCTAAACTGAATTCATTATGAGAAGAGTGCCAGTTCTATTTATCCCATTCCGTGGAAATTTAAACATTACACAAAATGTTATCATTTGCTGCATTATAAACCTGCATATATGAAGTGCATGCTAATAGTAACATTAATGTTTTCATAGCCTCTGAAGCAAAGCAAATGGGGGATGAAGTAATTCCATCTATTATCCAATAACAGTTGCAAATGAGAAAATTGCAAGAGGCATATTGAGTAATAATAAAGAGCCCGGGCGACAACTGTAACAATACATCTACTTTGTAATCGTATTGTTTATATATTTCAGAAATGCTAATCTGTGATTTTTCACTACCAATACATATTAGCTCCCCTTTTAACTTCTAGACTAATAAATTCCACCTTGCATATATATTTGCACACTTCCTGTGGAAAAGTAAAATAAAACAGAAAGGAAATCAAAGCTAGATAATGCACTACATCTGTGCATTCCGTCTGTTGCTCTGCAATTGTGGAAGAAATAATTGTAATTTGTTGCATTGCTAAAAGGAAGCAGTGCTATGTGGTACCACACAGGTACCACTAGAAGCATGTCCTGTACCTTTCTGTGGTAGGCAAACACAGATGTGATATATGCTGTTTCTGAGCTCAGTGGCAAAAAGCCACACCAGCTGTCAGCAGATGTTCCAAGTGGTTTCTTGTTAACATTTCCTGCCACTGTGCAACCAAAGCTTTAGGAGGAAAGAGCATAATACCTTCCTCAAAACAGAAAGTGAGATGAGATCTGATTTATTTATTTTAATGGGACATATATCCTTTCCACTTTAAACATGTCAAAGCTGCCATGAAGCCTAGCTCCAATAATACGGGCTCAGCGGGACATCCCAGTTTCAACAGAGAACTCTGCACAAACAATTAGACACGTGATCACAAGCTTGGTTAGTTAAAATATCCAGCTTTGGATATCTGTTGTTGTGGAGTGCCTTCAAGTTGTTTCTGACTTGTGGAGACCCTAAGTGAACCTATCACAGGGATTTCTGGGGCTGAGAGTGTGTGAATACACCCAAGGTCACCCAGCGGGTTTCCATGGCCAAGACAAGAATCTTGGTCCCCAGGTTCGTAGTCCAACACAAGTCCAGAATCAAACAGTGCCCCTCCCCACAGGATATACCCCTGCCCTTTTTCTACATTGGCATTTCCATTTAAAAAAAGGAACACCAAAACCTTCTAAAAATTTAATTGCACAAATCTACATGCCTAACTCATTCAAGAGTCTCTGCTCTTTTCTCAAGCAGTATCAGAGAGCTTGTTCAAAACAGACCCAAACTCAGGGAAAACCAGGGCTAAATGGAGAACTTGAACCTTGTCCTTCCAAGGTCAAGAGATAGAATCTCTCAGCTTACACTGCATGTCTTTTGATAGCAAGAGTTCACACAATGAGAAATCGCTGCTGCTTTTTTTCCCCTTCCTCTTCTTTTTTCAAAACCTCTTTCAGCATCGCAATGCCGATTTCTTACTTCTACCCCTGAGTATATTTTATCTGCAGGCAGAAATGGGAAATACTCCTCTACTAAATAGAAATATTCTGGCTTTTTAATTATTATTTTATTTTATATACAGACCAATGCTTTTAAAAAAAGGTAACCATATAATCTGCCCTGGGCTATTCTATCATGACTCACACTAGAGGTCATTTCATTTTTATCAAAGAGGAGAACAGATCATCTCCTTTTAGCACATGTTGACATGTCAGCTACTTGACAAAGAAAACAGACAATACCCTGAAGGTGTCTTATGCTGTATTTACCTAATGGAGACACTTTATTGTTTTCCCATTAATTCCAAAGGAGAAGCAAAGATCTGTGCCCTTGGAATTTGCCACTACAAAAGCGTTAACCTTTTTTAATACACAAACATTGGCACAGCAGTGATAGTGTAGTTGACAAAAGACTGCTTGCCCCAAGACATCACCTTCAGTTTGATGATAGAGGCACCAGACAGTATTATGTGTCTTTGACCTCTTAGAAACAGGTGGGTGGTACTGATGGCTTCCTTAAGTGGGAAACAAAGGGAAAAATGGATGATGTCTGATGGAAATGGGCAAATGTTATGATTTGAGCAACACTGTTACACTTGCACTATACAGTCCCCCCTCCACATTCGCAGGTTTGCCCTTTGCAAGTTTGTTCATTTGCAAGGCACGCGCTTGCTTCCTCACCACTCTCCTCCTCCCATTCCCTTGCATTTCCTACCCCAGGCTTGTGAAGCGTGTGTTTAAAATGGACATTTTTCCTTTTGGGCGAGCAAAGCCCTCTCCCACTGCTGGAGGCACGTGCTCTCTGCCACTGATCTAACCTACGATCATCAACTCTCAGTCGCAGCAGCTATCCTAGGTTATCTGAGGATTTTTTCATAGCCCCACCTCAAAATCCCATCCAAGTACTGACCAAGTCCAACACTGCTGAGCTTCCAAAATCAGATGAGATCTGGTATATTTAGGGTAATATCAGATACCCGATGACAGCAAAAGCTGTTGTGGAAGCAGTTGCATGGCCTGTGAGGTGACTATACCATTAGAGATGGGTGACCATCTGGAGTGACTGTTGCGCAACAGGTGTTTCATTACCTGTTGTGTGACTGCCTGAGCAACAGTATCATCTAGCTTAGCTACATTGGCCTAATTTTATTCTGTGCAAACATTGAACAAGAGTTTGGCCCACAACTTCAGAGCTGATTCAGACCATACAACGCAAGCCAACAAAGAACGGACAAAGTTTACAACTTGTGGTTGAAGGGGGAAAATATTTTTAAAGGACTAACACCAACACGTTCCATCCAATTTACATTAGGTTGTTCCTTTCACGTATCCCTTTCTTTTTGTCTACATTTCAAACTACCACAAAATTATACTGAGTTACAAAACCAATACCGACTGGAATAACTCTTGGCCAACCATGCCGAGATGCATGTTCTCAAGGCAAATTTTATTTATGCATGTGTATGTGTGTGTGTATTTTCCCAGTTAGCTCAGGGCCATTTACTCGATACCACATGGCAGAGAAAGACTGTGACCATGTCATCCAGCAATAAGAGTTCTGAACTCAAGCAGGTATCTTCTTTTTCTTTTTCAATTTAATGATGTGAACATGCTCCAAGTGAGCCTATACCCAGATAAGGGCACAAGGGCTACTCCCTTACATGAAATTACTTTCAAAACTGTGTTACTAACATACTCCACTGCAGCTAAGAGATTGTACATCAGGAAACCTGGAGTTCTCCAGATGTTGATGAACTATACTTGCATCATCCGGCAGATGATGGGTATTGGAGTCTAATAGCATCTGGCTGTTTATGGTTAAAAAAAAAGATCCAGATTCAAATTCCATCTCACCCATGAGCAGCCTTGGGCCAACTGCTCTGTCTCCTTCAGATAACCTTCCTCTGACAACTGCAGTGAAGAGAAAAACTGAGACATAAACCACCTTGAACTCCTGGAGGAATAATAGGATGCCCACAGACAACTTGCCACATTTTAGTTATTCACAAGGATGGGCAATAGCAGCCAGTGTTCCCAAACCAGTCAACTTCCACAAACAGAAGTTTCTTTCCTTTGCAACCCCCAGATTCACTGTCCGGATTTGGATTTGGAGAGATGACAAGATATCCACTGCTGTCTCGCATGTTTTTGAGCTATTTCGTATGCTTGGCGGATTTTTTTCACCCCTAAAACTGGAAGATCTGCAGTCTGCGGGCGCTGGAAAAAGGAGACTGAAGCTGCTTGTTTATTTTGATTAAATATTAACAAATCTGCATGTGCTTGAAAAAGGGTTTCTCAGTCCTGATACGTGGGACCTTAGAGTTCCGTGAGAAATTGTGACTGAAAAAAAAAAATCCTTTTTTTCCCCCCAGAAGATAAATTAACTTTTATGCAGCGATTCCCCTGCAACCTTAAAACTGTATCAAGGGTTCCTCCAGGGTACAATGGCTGGCGTAAAACAATAATTCTGAAGCAGGAAAACCTTTGCTTCATATGATACAGACAGGCTCACCAATAGATGTCATTTTAGAAGAGCTACCTCACCACCATATGCGGCATGAGAAAGAACTGGAAACATTTCTTCTAAGATTGTGCTTGCCATCTGTAATTTTTATATTTGAAGCTGTTAAATATATTTGTGACTTATTTTTTTTTTTAAAAAAAAATAGGAACGATGGTTTGTAACAATGATATTTGAAGAGCCTTTCTCCCCATACAAGTAGGCCGATGGACGACATTCATTGTGCCACAGTATCAGGATCAAAGTCTTAGAAGATACAGGTTGGGTGGGACATGGGACAGGGCCTTTCTGGTCACAGCACCAGATGGTATGACTCCTTCAAGAAGGTTGGATGCCTCATCTCACATAGTTTTTAAATGGGCTGCAGAAGCTTATTTTTTAATCATTTCAGCAAACTTTTTACCTGTTTTATATTCTTCTCTTCTGTTCATTCTTTAAATGATTCCTCCTCCTCTAAAAGTTCTCCATTTATACAATATCTATGAATATGAATGCCAAAAAAGCAGATTGTACACAGACAATACCAGATCATTCCTTCTTTAATCACTGTAACCCTCACATTCTGGATTTCTTTTTTAAAGCCTTCTTGGACCAATTTAAGCCTGTTTCAGCACAACCAGTTCATAAAGTAACCTAAAGAGAGATGAAAAGAAAAGAAAATCCATGAAGGGTGCCACACTTGAAGCAAAACTATCCTTCCACCATTTAAAATTTTCACTGCAAGACTTACAAAATCGCAGGAGCTCGACCCCTTTCTCTCCTTCTCTCTCTGTCTCTAATATCACATTACAAAAGCGCTCCAAAATGAACATTCCACTTTGACAGCTAACCTCAGGCACCACTGGTCTGGTATCTAGCTACTTATACCGAGGGCTGGAAAGCTGATAGGATAGGCAAGTCAAGCTGAGAATTTCACTGGCAGAGCTCTTTAAATCTCAATCTCTGTGCTATTTGAAACTGAGACCACAAGAGAAAAACAGTTCACTGCTCCCTCCACCACTTCTTTTTTATTTTAAAAAAAAAAGGGGGGGGGGAGAAAATACTGCCCTGGCAACGGAATTATCCTATTGGCCTGGAGAAAGTCATCTGAATACATTTAGCAAGCAGAGCCACAAAGAAAGAATGAAAAGAGAGAGAGAGAGAGAGAGAGGGAGAGAAGGCTATCCTGACGATCTGATTGAAGATGTATTCAATGCGCCTCTTTTTCTATGCACGTTTGGCCATCCCGTTGACAGCCTTAGGAGTTAAGTACTATGGGCTGCTGCACAGAGGTTTCAAACCTTGATGGAGGCCCGACGGCAAGCTACTTTTGACGGTCAAATGATGACAAGCGCGTTGCAGGCTGATGCCCGTCAATTCGCGAACATCCCAGCTTGCTCCAACCGTTGCGGGGGCGACTAAGTGGAGGGTCAAAGGTTAAGCTCGGAAAAGACAGCAATGAAGGGCAACTGTCATGCTCCGCTGGATGCCGCGCGAAGCAGCAAGGAG
Organism: Iguana delicatissima; assembly: GCA_948472985.1. Lineage (NCBI taxonomy): Eukaryota > Metazoa > Chordata > Lepidosauria > Squamata > Iguanidae > Iguana > Iguana delicatissima. Next base: position 510,537 of record CAOKZL010000533.1, read on the forward strand.
TGGTTGTCTCTGGGAGAACATGCAAAGCGTTCTCATTCTGTCCAAGCAGACACATATCCGAAGGTCCTAAATGAGACCACTGCCAATTCATGAGCAGCCCAACTGACAGTATGCCATTCAAGCTGTCCATCTCAAGCGGGTCTGCGTATTTTCCCTCGCACACACACCTATTTCAGATTATAAACGCATGCAAAGTTAAGCAGAAACCTTTGGCAGCTGTTTTTTTTTGGTGGGGTGGCTGCTGTATCATATAAGTCTCTCCTTTAATTTAACAAAAGAGAGCAGAAAGTTTTATATTTAAACATTTCTTGTACCCAGAAAAAGATAAAAGTATCACAACTTTTAGTAAAAAAATCTGCATTTCTGGTAATCATTACTATGAGGACAGACGCACTTTCTTACTATAAGTATGTGCAAGTGAGGTAAGGGAGGCAGGAGGAGAGAGAGAGAGAGAAAAAGGGAATGACTACCTCAAGGTCACCCTATGAGTTTTAGATCAAAAGTAGAGACTTGAACTCAGGACTGTGAAATCCAAGTCCAGCGTTCTAACAGTTACATATAAAAAAAGTTGGGGGAGGTCTCTTCACTGTTCCAGCAGGTAGGACCAACAGCAATTCATACACTTCAGCATGCAGAAGTTTTTGTGAAAGAACATCTTTTCTTCTCTCAGTCCTATCATCCTCTGATGAGGACATAAAAGAAGGCTTTCTTGGTGATCATTCCCAGGCATTATAAGTCCCTCCCCAAAAAAACCTAGGCTGGCCCCCTCTTTGTTGTTTTTTCTTCCAGCAGACAGAGACAATTTTATTCAAGTGGGTTTTTAACAAGTGAAAAAGCTGAAAAGGAAGGGGCTTCTTGCCAAGTGATGGCTGTATTTTCTTTATCAGTGTATTTTAACTAGTGTGCTTAAACTGTACTTTCAATTCTGTTTCAGTTTTTGCTCTTGTTTGGTCTTCATACTGCAGTTCTTATTTAATATTACTTTCAGCTCCCCTGAGTCCCATTTGGAGAGAAAAGTAGGATATAAATCCAACAAAGCACCAAAGTAAATAATAATTCATTATATTTATCTTAACTTTTCTTCTGCAAGGTTCAGACACAAAACAGTAAAGGCTTCCTTGCTTTCTTCTGTTCTTTTCTCTTCTCTATAAACACAGCCAACACAAATATTTGGTCCCTTGATGTGGTTGGTGAGTGTGCACATTACAATCAGAAAACAACCGTATTTGTTACAGAACTAGAATAATGTTTTGTGGTAGGATATCTTTTTTTAAAAAAAAACATTTAAATTAGCTATTTTGTTGTTGGCAATATTTAACTATTTCAAAATACTTCTTCAAAAGAGTTACAGCTTCCAGCAGATGATCAAACACAAAGCAATGTTATTTGGCATAATACATGCCTACATTATTTTAAAACCAGTTGCTACCCATGATCTGTATGTTTGCTATTTACGTTTAAGTGATGTGAACTCATTTAGCTTTGCCTGCATTAACATATAAAGTACTTTCAGGCGGGTAGGGAGGGTCTCTTGTTTATTAGATGAACGTCAGCACCTCCAGTGCTTTAACTCAATCCAAAGTACATCAGGCACTACATTTTAGAAAGCAGACAAAACCTCGCCCTTGATGAATTTTCAAATAAATAGCACATTCACCACGAAGAAAGAAACAGATAGGGGGTGTGAGAACACTAACAAAGATACATGACAAGGGTACAGTTATTTTTGCCTGAGTTGCAGGTATTCTTCGGCCATTTCCGCACTACACAATTGTAGTGCTATTGTTCCACTTTCAACATCCTCTGGAACCCTGGGGTTTGCAGTTTAGGAAGAGGCCTTTAGAATTCTCAGCCAGAGAGCTCTTGGGCCTCAGGAAACTACAAGCCCCAGAATCCCATAGGAGATTGAAAGTGGAATAATAGCACTATAAGAGTGTATTGTGGAAACGGTCCAAATTCCAGCCCAGCCTTCCTCTTGGCTCATTGATTAAAAAACGCATATGATTATACAGAGAGGGGCATTCAGTCAAGCAAAGTCCCTCCCCACTCTTCCCCCTAAAACAGTACAGCCTGCACCGAACACACCTCAGATGAGAACTAGAAAAGCTCTTCCAAAAATAGCAGCATCTGCTTCATCACAGGAGGTATCATTTCAAGCATTCAGTGCATGGAGCGCCGATTGCCTCAGGGTCATGAAATAATACTCAAAACTTTATAATCACTCATTGATTCAGTTTTCAGCATAGTATATCATTTGAATCCAATGGGAACATAAAGAGCTATTTGTGAGGTCAACCACAGTACAGTCAGAGGCTGACATGATATCGATGGCAAGGTAGAAAGAAATTGCCAAATACAGCAGATCAATACCTCGTTTCACCGTTACAGCCTTCTCCTGACATATATATATCTTTACAGCTACGAAAATAATAATAATGAAAGTTGGAGATAAATGCTTCCCTCCAGCTAAAGTATTTGATTAGCTAAGGGCAGAGGTGACGATAGCAGTCGCACAGATGTAACTTTATCACCTTAAATAAAAGCAGTGGGATGAGCAGCAGATAAAAGGGAAAATGAAACGCGTGCCAAATTCCAAGAAAAAGAAACACACCATTCTTTAAGGGAGGATTATGCAGCCATGGCTCAACAAAAGAAAACCCACTGAACTAAAAACACGGCCCTAAATCTAATGTTGAGTTCCTACTAGAGTAAGGCCATTTCCGCACTAGACTGTTATAGCTCCATTATTCCACTTTCAACATCCTATGGAATCCTGGGGTTTGCAGTTTAGGGAGGAGCTGTTGAACCCCAGGACTCCATAGGATGTTGAAAGTGGAATAATAGCACTATAACAGTCTAGTGTGGAAATGGCCCAAGACTTAACGAATCAACGGATCCATCATTCAGTGGGTCTACTCTAAATGAAACCAACATTTGAATTTAGATCACTGAACATTCCCTGCTTTACTACTTCCACATTTCTTCGACAACCTGAAAGCTCAATGCCGCTATTTCAGTTACTAAAACATCATAATTTGCTGTAGTCACTTCAGGATAAAGTGGTCATCACCTAAAGATACCTGTGCTAAACGCAATTATTTAGAAATGAAGACACACCACCACTGCAGTGTTGTTGGCTTTTTTCCCCCAGTCAGCTGTCGACATTTGCTAGGGTTAGGGGTGCAGAACCCTACACTTCCTCTCTCACCTGTCTCCTTCTTCCGGTGTACAGGGGAATTAGGAGAGGGTTTGTGGCACCAAGAGATTGGGGTGCCAGTCTCCTTACCTGGCCAGGCAGTGACTGGTGGTGGTGGAGGAGGATGAGATGGATTTTTAAAAGGCTTGAGCAGCCTTATCATAGCTACTGAGGGGGAAGGTTCCCCTGGAAAAGCACTTGGGGGGGGGCTGAGGTTGAAAAAACTCACAAATAAAAAATCCATGAATGTTAAACCTGTGAATGTGGAGGGCCAACTGTACTGAAGGAACCCTTCTGGCACTGGGTTAGTACAGACACAGTGCCAAGCTATGGCTTGTGCTAACTTAAGATACCAGATCATTGTTTTTCTTCAAGACATACCTGCACAACCCAGTAGAATTAAAGCTTCTTCCTATCTACTTTCTCTTCAGCATGTATAGTTTTATACACTTCTGTTGTCTCCCCTTATTTGCCTTTTTTTACACACTAAACAGCCCTAAGCCCTGTAATCTCTCTTTGCAAAGCAGTTACTCTCTTCCTCATATCAATATGGTTGCTCTTTTCCACACAGTTTCTAGAATGTAGTGATGCTACTGACTCTGTTTGGACAGTGATATTACATGATAATAGAGAATTTCCAAACTTCTTCTTGCACCAGTAGAAGCAGCTAAACTACCCAAGAAACAAAAGGCTGATGTCTCATCTGAGCCAGGATTTCTGGTTTGCTTTATCCCTTACAAACCAGGAATTGTAAACCAAGAACAAACGCCAGTTTGCAATTTTGGCTTGCAACCAAAGCAGTAGTGAGGAATCTCAGTTCCGAAGACTGGTTATGTTTTTAGTTCCCAGTAGTGGGACAAGGCAAACAGAAGCAAAACCTCAATATGCGTCAGCGCATATCTCATGAATAAGTCAGGATTCTCTAAAGTTCTGGCTTAATCTTTGCATGCAAATACAGCTACTTAGAAGCTCAAGTTAGAAAAATCTAAGATGGACGAGGCCATTGACAGTTATCAGTAATGATGGCTATATAGAACCCTTGCATTCAAAAGAGGTAAGCCACTTAAAACTATTTGCAGAGGGGGAGCAAAGTAGAGGTGAGCTATTATCTTCCTGCACTGCTTTTGGGCTTCCCAAAGGCATCTGGGTGGCCACCAGGAGAGGCCAGCAGAAGTCTTTGGCCTAACCTAGCTAGGTTTATTTTTCAAAGTACTTACACTGCTGTGGAAATACTATTATAGAAGAAAAATCAGAGGTTCAAGAGGCATTCATAGAATCATAGAATCATAGAAATGTAGAGTTGGAAGAGACCACACGGGCCATCCAGTCCAACACCCTGCTATGCAGGAACACCCTCAAAGCACTCCCGACAGATGGCCATCTAGCCTCTGCTTAAAAACCTCGAAGGAAGGAGACTCCACTACACTCTACATGTTCTCCTTGCAAGACATCCCACAGCAAGAGAATAGTGAAGCTTGTAAATAAACAAAAGACAGGTGCAAGCACTTTACATTGTCAGAACTTGCTGATAAGCCTTGTACCTGCCGACACTTAAATGTGTACGCAGGTTCCATCCTGGCCTCATTTACAGCACACAAAGCCATAAACGCAAACACGTATACACACAGACAGTTTTACACCCAGCCTTATACTATGCCTCTTAATAAATCTGAGCAACCTAATGCACCAACATAATTCAAGGCAGGAAGAGACAGCCATTGCTCCTTAATTAAGTGGGTGATGTTCTGTTTAAAACCAGAAGACATCCTTGGGCTATAAGAGAAGATTAACCATCCGCTCTAGCAAAAGAAGATCCAACTGTTATCAATGTTTAAAGGCTTTAAATCATGAAAAATAAACCATCTAATGGCCGGGTATTCAATTGCAAGTAGAAAGTCAGGACGCGGGCTGATTTGGATTAACACATTTTCAGTTATAACAAGTAATTTTACAGAGGATTAGTATCTTGATAGGCTGATCAATACGAGGGCTCCGCTGCTATTACAGATGAAGAGAAAATTACCCCTCTGGTAATAAAGTGTGTGTGTGTGTTAGTTCTCCTTCATTTGCAGAGGCCATTACTGTAATGGTCCCAGCATTAACAGCTGGGGCAATTTGAACCGGCACTGGTGTGATGAATTTTAAAGAAGAGAACATTTGCCACGCTCTCCATCTTGCGTTTCATCCCCCCAACCACCAAACACGGGCACTGCTTCCAACACAAAGATGATGCATTGCATCAAACATACACTATTTCTCAATAAACCGTCTCATTAATAGCAGTTGGGGCCAATAACGTGGCACCGGGCCCTTCCCACTGGAGGGCTTTCATTGATAGAAGTGTCTCCACAAATTATTTCTTTGACGAAAAATGGTAACACTGGAGCCATTTATGCACAAGAAGTTAGAAAGGGATCACAGTTACAAAGACGATTAGGTGGGTTGCGTACAGGCCCATGGCGTTTTATAGCGATCACACCACTGGGCCATCAAAAAGCAGGGCTGTCTACTTTAGGGATGGGCACTTTGAGTTCTTTCAGATGTTGCCGAATTGCAACTCCTAGCATTCTTTTCCACTGTCTATATTAGCTAGGACTAGTAGGAATTGTAGTTCAGCAACACCTGGAGAGCTGCATAACCGCCTACTCTGACAACCCTCCAAGGGCTCTTGAGTCAGTGGTGGGGAATCTTTGGCCCTCTATCATGCCCCAGTCCCTGGGCTCAGGTGCAAAGACAGATAGGATCCTCCCCAACAACCACAACAAAATGACATGAACAGGACAATGCTTACTGCACCCCAGCTTAGATGAAAAAGGGAGAGCCCATAAGGCTCAGAGTATTTATATAGAGAAGAAACATTAATTAGGCATACAGCTGGGAGAGGCTGATGGCTAATAAAAACAAGGGGAGAAGTCTGTTGTAGACAACTGGTATTTCCGGTGGAAGCAACACATTTTTCTTTTGGATCTTTGGCTCACGTTCCTGGAAAACCTTGACCTTTGCTTTGTGTGCTGACTATGTTGCTGGATATTCCCTTGAACTGACACTCTGAACTTATTACTGACTTGGACTGCTGAAACAGAAAATGATAAATGAATGATAAGCTTTTGTAAACCTTGTCTGTGGCTGCTACTATTGACTGTATTGGAGGACTGTGAAGCGTGGCTGGCTCTCTGAACGGGGCATCCTCCAGATGTTTTGGACTTCAGTTCCTAGAAACTCCAGCCAGTATTGCTAATTACAGGGACATGAACTGAAGTTTGGCTGTACAGTTATTTCTGGTATGACAAAGTCAAAGAGCATGTTCATTTTAATAGTCATTATGTGAGACATGCCATGTTAAGAGTATGGAACAGATATACACTAAGGTTATGTCCTAAGACACCCCTCTGGATATCATTGGAAGAAGACTTTTATAGGAAGAAGGCAACAGCAAAAGCAAAATGGGTGACATCAAAAATCTTTGAGCAAGAACACTACAGAATCAAATTAATTGAAAAATTAATGTCAGAAGAGTGTAGTTTTCAATAATTCTCTTACAGACAGACAGTAGAAAGATTTAAAACGAATAAAAATGGTATGATTGTTTGAATAGACCAAATCAGAAACAGTTGTGCTCAGATGATTAACATCTGACTGGTAAGATGTGCAACTTTTTGTTAAAACTAGAGATGGGAAAAGGGATAATGAGTTGGGCATAACACATAGTTGGAACAGTGGGAGAATGTGATCAGAGGGAAATAAATTTACATTATGTCATCATCTTAAAGAGAACTTTTACAAGATGATGTATCTTTGGTACTTGATACCAGAAAAATTGGCCAATATGCATAAAGAGGTTTTTAATAGATGTGGGAAATGTGAGCAATAAGTGGGATCTTTTGATCATATGTGACGGACTAGTGAAAAAGCCAAAAAATTCTGGAATCAAATACATTTTATGGTGCATAAAATTTTGAAAGTTAATGTTCAATTAAAGCCAGAATTGTATTTGTTGAAACTGGTAGAAGATCAACGGGAGAAGAAGTACGGCAAGATACTACGATATATGACCCACTACAGCGAGACAATTATAGAAGTGGAAGAATATAGAGAAAGAGGACTAGCTGAAAAACTGTTGGACTTCGCTGAAATCAATAAACTGACTATATCAATAAGAGGAAAAGCAATGGTGACTTCTTTCTTTTTTTTCTTCGAAGGACTGGGGACATTTAATAGGCTTTTTGCAGGAAAATGAATACCATATATTGACTGTAGGCTTTGACTAATATTTCTGGAAAAGTAGCATTTGAAGCATTTGAATGGTATTTCTAAATTGAGAAGTTTTTTTATAGAGTTATCGATCACCTGCATTAGGAGAACCATTTTTTTTTTGTATTATTGTATAGCCATCTCCTAGTATTCAGCACTTTCTTTTGCTACGTTCTTGTCTTTTCCGTTTGTTTCTCTTATGTATTTGTTGCAATTCAGGCTTTTTTTCTCTTTTGTTTGTATGTATTTTGAAAGCTTTTAACAATAAGTCTTGTTGCTAGTAAACATGAGTATAAAGTATAAAGCTCTTATCCATGGAAATCCACAAGGGAATCTTGGGCAAGTCTCAGAGGAAAGCAAAGGGAACTCCTCTCTGAATAAATCTTACCAAGACAACCCCATAATAGGTTCTATCCTGGGGTCATTGTAAGCTGCAAATGACTTGGAAGAACCACCACAACCAAACTGCAAATCCCAAGATTCAACGATATTTTTCCATGGCAGTTAAAGTAGAGTCACAGCTCCATAATCGCATAACGTGAAAGGGCCTCATCACCGGCCTTTACAAGTTATTTTTAATTTGTCAACCCATATGCCAAACAAAAGTTTCATCTACCAAAGAAAATTTGGCCCTGGAACTCCTTCACCTGGTAAAGCACCCAAACCCTGATAGTCGAAACAGACTTCCGTGAACATATTGCCAGGTCTGTTTTTGCTCTGGGGGTTCCAGGCTATTTTTAATTGTACTTTGAATTACACGTCTAAGGCCATTTCCGCACTGTGCTGTTCTAGTGCTGCTATTCCACTTTCAACATCCTATGGAATTCTGGGGTTTGTAGTTTCCTGAGGCCAAAGAGCTCTCTGGCTGAGAATCTTAAAGGACCCTCCCTATACTGCAAATCCCAGGATTCCATAGGATGTTGAAAGTGGAATAATAGCACTAGAACAGCACAGTGCAGAAATGGCCTAACTGTCCTTTAAACTATGGTACATTTTGATTATAGCATATTTGTATTTTAAATGCTCTGCCTTTTAGTGTATTTTGGAGGATAACTCCTCAAAAGCGACCCTGGCTGTTGCTAAATTTCTCACAGAGGCAGCCAGGATTAGAGCTCATTGTGCGTTAGATAAAAGTGAATTGTTTTACTGTTCTGATTTTGCCTTTTGGATGTTTTGTCCCTTTTCCATCTTATGCCTGAGTCTTTTTTTTTCTTTTTTTTTTTGTCCTGTTGGATCTGTGGATTGCAATAAATCGATGATGATGATGTATTTTAACTACGATTTTTTTTTAAAGTTCTGTTTCTGCTGTACCCTCCCTCAAGCCTTGGGGACAGGTGGGTAACAATTAAAATGTATGATGGCGGTGGTGATGATTAAATGCTTTGAAGCCCCTGCATCCTGGTGCTTTTCTAATTACAGATGATGTGCTTGTTTATTTCTTTCCTTTCCTTGATTGGGGCATATCAGGGTGCCACAGAAGCAAAAGAACATAACAGTTTAAAAGAACTTTACATTCACCTGCAAAATGAGGCTGCCACCCCCTGCACCTGCTTCGCTGGGCTGCACCGCACGGAGGCTTATGCCAAAGGAACCCTGTTTTAACTTTCAGGGGGTTCGCATCCCTTTTGCTCTGTTTACCTTTGCACCCTTCTCTTCCTCCTCTCTCTCCCTCCTCTTCTCCATCCTGCTGGAAGTCGACTCAGATGCAACAGGCCCGCCTTGGAAAGCAAACGCTGCTTCCTTCCCCGCCAGCCCCCCAGAGCAAGCGCCCCAGCTTCAGCCTGGTCCCCCTCTTTGCGAACCGCAACTCCCGAGATGCCCCGCGCGGCGCGGAAAAGCCGCGGCGCGAACCCGGGTAGTTCGCTTCCCCACCAGGGAGCGCGGGGAGCCTTCTCCTAAGAACTGCGACTCCCAGAAGGCATAGCGAGAGGAGGCGGGCGGAATGGCCGCCGCCTCCGAAGGCCGCGAGGGCGGAAGTGGCTGGAGATGGGTAGCAACGGAGGCGGTTGCTAACGGCGGAGGCGGAGGGGAGCCGGCGGAGGCCTCGGCCGGACGGAGTGAGTGGCGGAGGGGGGCCGGCGGGGAGACTGGGGTGGGGGAAGGTCAGCCAGGAAGCTGGCCCTGGAGAGGCGAAGGGAAGGGAGAGGGAGTCAGGCAAAGGCAGGCCTCTCTCTCCCTCTGTCGGGGGCCGCTTCCGCACTAGCCACTTATAGCGCGATGATTCCACTTTCAACCTCCTATGGAATCCTGGGGTTTGCAGTTTAGGGAGGGGCCTCAAAGGCCTCTGATTTCTCCTCTCCTCAAAGGCCCCTCCCTAAACTGCAAACCTCAGGATTCCATAGGAGGTTGAAAGTGGAATCATCGCGCTACAACAGTCCAGTGCGGAAATGGCTTCGGAATCCGTGTTCTGTGCAGAATGGGTCGCTTCAGTGGGTGCCAAATGCTTTAGTCGCCCATCTCGGGGACTAAAGTGCCTCTAGGGTGTTGGCCCTGCATAAAACGATGGGATGCCATCAGTAAGCACCAGTAAGCATTCATCTATATGATGAATGTGACTTTTGGGTGGGCACGTAGCCTCCCCCTTTCACAATTCGGCAAGGGAAGACCCCCTTAGTCCTCTGTCGTCCCACCCCTTCAGCTAGTTTTTAAAAGGTCCCGGTTTCTCCCTCCACCTCCCGCTCCCCTCTTTATCCTCAGCTTCCTTCCATTGCTTCAAACTGGATGCAAAATACAAAGTAGGTTGCACTTGGCTAACTTGTTAGGGTCCCCCCCAAACCCTCCAAAACTCTTAGGGTTACCCCTGAACCCTAAAAAAGTACATAAGGGCAGATCTAAAATATTGGGTCTGCACGGACTACCCGGAGTAGTCTATGTGATTGCAGGTGGGCTCGGAATCAGCCTGGGAAGGTCCCAACTCTGGCCGAAGGGGCTTCTCCCCACTCCGGAAAAATGCAGGCAGAACCACTTCTTACATGAGCAAAAAGAAGGACTCCTCATTGCAAAAAGAAGGACCCTTTATTACAAAAAAAAAAAAAAAGTGGGGGAAGTTATAAATTTGAGATGACAATGATCTCATAAAGCATAGAGTGCATGTGGAAGAATATTTGCTTTCCTGGGACTATAATTCCGACACAGGGTTGATAATAAAGTAACTTCTGGTTAACAATCAACAATGAGCCCTGTATCACTCACACACACATACACACACACGTATTCACTCAGCAGTGAAGTCTAGGAAATATTGTTCCAGAGAGCACTGGGAGCCCAGACCTTGACTTTGCCAATTAGTGTCAGCATAATTTTAAGCAGGACAAGGGACTGATAATAGCAGTGGTTCTCAACCCGTGGGTCCCCAGATGTTTGTGGACTCCAGCTCCCAGAAGCCCCAGCCACTATGGTCAATGCTCAGGGCTTCTGGGAGCTGAAGTCCTAAAACATCTGGGGACCCACAGGTTGAGAACCACTGGATAATAGGAACAACCTTTAAAGTTGACTGGAATTCAAAATGGAGGAACTTGAGTTAAGCAAAGACGGAGAGCGAGGTCCTTTAGCTTAAGAGGTTTAAGCAGGCAATACCCTTTGTGAATTGAGCTGTCCAGGGTGCTGAATCTCTAGCAGCCCTGCAAAGTAAACCAGGCAAAAAGCTGGGAAACACTATCTATTTTTTTCTGTATTTTGTATTTTCTGTATTTTGTTGCTTACAATGTCAAGAGAGCGGAAAGGAGAGGAGGCAGAATCTTGCCCTTCCCTCTTAGATTCAGGCAAAAGCAAACAGCTGCAACCTCTCCGAGCTTGTTTGTTCTTCCTCTTCTGCTATCTTGACCACACTCTGCTGTTGCTTGGCAGCACGTGTCCCAATTTACCTCTCTGAAATGTTAGAGAGTATATGGGTGGCCAGCATGTTGTGGTGGTTTGAGTGTTGGACTATGGCTTTCGAGACCAGGTTTCAGTTCCCTGTTCAGCCATGGAAACCCACAGGGTGACCTTGGGCACATCACATACTCTCAGCCCCAGAAAACCCTATGATAAGTTTGCCTTAGGGTTGCCATAAGTCAGAAATTACTCGAAGGCACACAACAACAACAAATGTGCATGTATGTATGTGTATATGTGTGTGGACTTATATACACCCGTATATATATACATACATACATATATACACAAATTGAGGGGCTTCAAAGTTTAAGAAATCTAACATCTCTATTTGTTATGCAAAGTTACAAATCCTTGCATTCACGTATGGGCTCTAGTTGCTAAAGGCCAGATATTATTGTACATCAGAGATGCGCGGTTGTGACCCTTCTGACTGAAGCCCCCCAAATTCTTTACTCTTGGTTATGCTAGTTAGTGTTGAGAGTAGAGGTGTAGACCTGGTTTGTCTGGAAAGACATGCTTGCTGAACTCTGCTATAGAAAAATTTGCATTTGAACAAATAAACGATAGGAGCAGATCTCAAACAACACATATCACGAGATGAAGTAAATGTTTGGACAGACAGTCCTTATGCCACTGATGTATTCTTTGTGGGATGTGAGAAATGGGAGTTCTTCAAGTACTTGTCATTACTGTCCTCTTTTATTTGCTCACATAAAATTTAGAATTTACTTGTTTTTCTTCCCCTATTTGCTTATAGGCCAAAGAAAGAAATAACACATACTTAGCCATCCAGAGCTCAGCCATGTCTGCCACAGCTGATGAAACATCAGAGGACCTACCGGTGAGAGATGTAGGTCTAAGTCTTGGAGGGCTTCAAGGTTTGTACTGCCTGCTACAACTTTTGATCAATCCACTCTGCAAAACATCCATATTATAGATTGCTTCTCTCGGTAGTTTACTGAGGCCAAAGAGCTCTCTGGCTGAGAGTTCTACATGCCCCTCCCTAAACAGCAAACCCCAGGTTTCCATTGGATGTTGAAAGTGGAATAATAGCACTATAACAGGGTAGTGCAGAAATGACCTTAGACATCTATCTGGCCACTATGTGAGAATGCTAAACTAGCCAAATGGTGGTATTATTCAGCTGTACTCTTTATGTTTTAACTGTTCTATGTCCCCAAATGTGCTCTTTCACCAGTTGCAGCCTGTAGTCTTTGTTGGCTCACCGTAGGAAAAAAGAGAGTAAATTATGTTATTTATCTGTTTTGGAAAGTTATAAGTACACAGATGATAGAGTGATTTATTAATGGCTGCAAAGCACACATATTTAGAAATATTAGGATGTCAAAATAATGCAAGGATAAGCCCTATTTTATCTTGTCTAGATTCCAGGGAGTTTACAGCAGCAGGTGCAGTCCTCACACTTTGATCTTCACCACCTAAGTTAGATGTGGCATAGATTAGATGAGCAGTATATAGGTTAGACTTTCCCAAGTTTTAAGCTTTTTGGCTCCAGAAATATTTGAACTTAATTTTCCCCTTCTCCTTTCTAGCATTCTAGTCAAACATTTCAAAGCAAATTTGTGGTTTCAGAAGCCAGATCTGGGTTGAAAAACTTTGAGATAGAGTTTGAAATAACTATATAACCCTCAGATGAGTTGATCCCTTACTTTCTCTCTTTCCTTATGTCTTAGAACCATCGGCAGCCCAGAATGCAAAAGGTCGGCAAACAGTTTCGCGCATCAGCAGAGAGGAGCTGGAAGACCGTTACCTTCGCTTGCATGAAGAGAACATCTTACTTAAGCAACATGCTCATAAGCAAGAAGATAAAATTAAAAGGTCTTGTTTGGGGCTGCAATTCTTATGATTCCCAGCAAGCCTGAGGAAGGTGGTTTGGGGAACATATCTTCTCATGAGATGGCCATTTATGGTAAAAGTTGGGTTGGGACCTCTTTATCATCTCCAAATCTGTTTACATTCTCTCTGTCCCTCTTAATGGACTAGAAACAGGGTGATGTCGGAAGCGGCCTCCTGTCTGTAATTTTTGTTGGGATTTAACCATCTTTGTCCACTACAGCAATTGGCCTTTAATGTGGACTTCCTTTGTAAACAGATTTTCTGTGTTTCTACCACATATTTAAGACCATAGCTTATAGGCAAGTAGACTTGTTCTCTGACATCTCAAAACTATTAATGTTTTCCTCTCACGTGTAAGCTTTTGTTCCTTTAAAAAAAAAAAAGGAAAAAATCTTGTGAGCATGCTGTACTAAAATAAAGGAAAACCCTTTTAAACAAATGAAGTGTGTCTCTATTTCCAGTCTCCTGTCTGGACCTCTGTGAGAAATTGACTCCCTATAAAGTAGATACAGCTCTTGAAGATGTGCGACCAATTTTGTAAGGTCTTGAACTTCTCTCCTCCATCAAAGCCCCCTTTTCTTTCTTTGTATGCCAAGTCCCTCCCTCCTGATTCCCCCCTCAAGGAAAAAAAGTCATTTCTGGAAGTGTTTTCTGTTCTTGTATATTACATCACCCCCACGTGGCCCCTCTGTCTTTTGTTCTGGCTTCCCCATGTTTATCAAAACTAAGAGAAATCAAAGGTACAACTCTTGAGATGCCAAAAGCAAAATTTGTATCCTTTTAAAGTTAGATGAAAACCATGCCTTCTGCATCCAATTATATCCCACGGCTAACTGCTAAACCTCTCCTAAGCATGTTGGTATTATTTGCTAAGCATAAGATGTAGCAAGGCGACATGAGCTATTAAGAGCTTGCCTTTGAGCCTGCCCACCTACTAGTTTTTAGAACTGAGATGTGTGTCCCCCCCACCTCCTCTCTTGCACTCAAACTGGAAGTGCTACATCAATAGAATGTGTTGCATATTGTAAGCATGCATTGGATAGCTTAATATCATATGGAGCTGTAGCTTTTATATGTAGCCTGACCACATCCCTAGTCTGTAACTATACTTAACAGCATGCAGAGTTCCTTGGGAAGGTCATGCGTTCCAAATTTGAGAAGCATATGGACTAAATATGTGTCCCTCCATCTTTACTAAACTTTAAATGATAAGCCTTAGGAAACTGTTATTTGTCAGTGCTATAAAGCAGATTGCTACCCAGTGGTTTCAATTATCTTCAAAGACTCCTTCACAGGCAGTAATAGTTATATCAAAACCTGAAATTTATTATTCAGGTTCTGTACTGAAGTCTTCACAGTGATTATGTGCCTTTCAACAGAAATGCTTTTTATACTGACTTTTCTTTTTTTCCCATCTTATGTGTGCTATCCCCTTGCCCTGCTCCACCCTTTACCCACCCACAGGATGGCCACCAAGTTAATACGGCTTGTGAATGACAAGAAAAAAGCTGAACAGGCCAGGGGCGGCCCCAGGCGGGTAGGCCAGGATGTCGAGACAGAGGAAGTGATAGAGCAGCTGCAGGAGAAAGTTCGGGATTTGGAGAAGCAAAACGAAGCTATCCGCCACAGACTTATTTCAACTAAGCACCAGCTACAGCTTCAAGGGCACAGACACACACCTTACAATTATGTCCAGGCACGCATTAACACAGGCCTCAGAAAAGTGACTGAAGGTGTGAGATTTCAGGAGCGCACCAAAAAAGGTACATGGTTTAAGCTATTCATTTTCAGTGTCACCTTTTGAAACAGACAATGCATTCCTCATATTGCCTGGCTTGCCAGGAAAGAGCTAAATAGGGAGCAGACTTACACTGAATGAGACTATTGGTCCATCTATCCTGGCAGCAATGGCTCTCTAAGGTTTCAGGCAGGATTCATTCCTACCTGGAAATCCCAAGAATTACCTGGTGGTCTCACATCCAAGTATTAACCAGACCTGTCCACTCATCACTTTGTTTACATCCTACCTTTCTGTCCAGCTGGGACTCAAGGTGGCTTACAAAATGGCAGATAATACAATAAAAACACATGTAATTAAAACATGTAAAATTAAGATTAAAATAGTATTAAACAGCAACAGAATTAAAACCATTTAAAATGAAGATTACTTTAAAACAAATGCTAAAAACAGTGTGTATATGTGCCTTCAGGATGCCTGTCAAGTTATGGCAACTCCATGAATTTTTTTTCTTAGGCAAAGAATATTCAAAAGTGGTTTTGCCAGTTTGTTCTTCAGAAAGATAGTCTACAGAACCTGGTATTCAATGGCATCCTCTCATGCAAGTACTAACCAAGGCTGACCCTGCTTAGCTTCCAAGATCAGACAGGATCTGGTGCCTTAGGATATTTATAGGACTTCTAGCAACGGCGTTCAGGTTGTAGGTTTCAGAAAGAGGCTTGAGACCCTAGACAACATGGCTGCCAGTTAGAATAAGACAGTACTGATGATCTGACAGTAAGAGGCAAAGGCAGATGTTCAAGATTTCATTCTGTTTCTGTTCACCCTGAGGCTTCCAGCATACCCATTGATCTAAGAGTATGGAATGCAGAATAATGTATTTGCAAATAGCTTCTGGGAAAGGACAGCAATGACTCAACTTCACTTTCCAAGGCACTGCATAAGGAAGAACCTGAGTTCACCAAAGGCCAATCTCTCCCCTCAATGGATTATTTCAGCCATAAGCAGGAAGTCTTCTTGCTGTCTTACAGACTGAATGAGAGGGAAGTTGTGTTTAGATGGGGCCAGCTTACCTGTATCACTTCTTTTAGGCATGAAAGCTAAGTTCCCCTCAGCCCAAAGCTAAGGTGGATGTGTATGTTCAGTCCTGAGAAACTGAGGATTTGGGCTTTGCTCTTCATGGCTAAAATTCTCTAACCAGTATAAGAGTGCTAAACATCGGCTTCCCTTGGCTTCCACCACGTTAGAGTATTGGTGAATGAAGAGATATTTTTCTAGAAAGATGTGGGTGGGGATGTCTTTACCCCACACTAACCCACTGCGGCTTCTGTGGTGTCCAGAGACAAGACTCAGAGACATATTATAAATACAGCAGGGAGTGACCATGTTCAGGCTGCCTGCTTATACTGTTGCCTGACATTTCTCTTGCGGTCAGTTACCTTTCACTAAATATGCCTCTCTCTTTTATCAACTGCCCACCATCTTTTAGGAATGAGATTACAGGACATAGAAATCCGACCTGTGAAGTCTCCACAAGCGTTGCCCCCCAAATACGGACAGAACTTACTTGAAGAAGCAAGAGCAGAGATAAGAAACTTGTATGGCTTTTTTTCCCCATTGTCTTTCTTCATTGTTGTTCCCTTATCAGCATCAGTTTCTGCTTGGCCTAGTGTTGTTAGTTAACTATCTAAGAGAATTAAAAGTAGACTGCATGACCGCTCTTCACAAGTGGATTGTGCCCAGTGACTGTTTTTTATGTGCCACAAAGAGAAGTGTGACTTAAATTACATGCTTGAATCTGAATCGATTTTAGTCCTTAGTCTTGGTATAACAGTTAGATACCATGGGATCTAATCCAGGGATTAGAGTAGATACCATGGTTGCACCTCTCCCTCAAGCACCTTGTTCCACCTTAGTAATGGTCAGATGATTCTTGTTTTATTATCACTTGATCGATTTCTTTTCTACTTCCTGTGTCTAATGATATCTTCTCAAATTACATGTTGATGTTAAGATATCTCAAAGCATTTTGGGATGTATTGCCGTTGATCATCAGCATCTGTCACTAACCCCCATGCCCCACTGAAAATATCAGCTCATTACTATTAACCATTATGTTTGTAATCACCTTCTATCTCACTGGAACTCTTCATTAACGTTTAAGACTCTTACCTTGTGATTGGTCCTGTATGGACCACTGATAGAATTAGCTGGCAGGAAGGTATCCATTAAAAGAAACTATCTGTTTTCTGATTCTCTGAAAAATATAGGACTGAGTCCACTTTGATGCTCACGCTAGCTTCAGGATTTTCAGTCAGTTCCCCATGCCAGTTCTCTCTGGCACAGTAAACATACTCCAAAATGTTTTCTGGTCTTCCTGAGCAGGTTTTGGGGGTGCTGAATGGGGCTGCAGTGAGAAGGGGAAATAGCTTCCCATATACATGCTGGATTCCACTCTTGCACAACATTGGGTTTAACCTGTTACTTGCAAGGATCAGCAAAGGTCATCAAGAATTTAGTAATGAAGTGCTAGGTCTGTAAAAGAATTGTGTAGAAAACTTATCAATTCCATTGTTGTTGTGTGCCTTCAAGTCATTTCCGATCTGTGGCTACCCTAAGGCAAACTTATCATGGGGTTTTCTGTGGCTGAGAGTGTGGGATGTGCCCAAGGTCACCCAGTAGGTTTCCATGGCCCAGCAGGGAATTGAACTCTGGTCTCCAACGCTCAAGTCACTACACCATGCTGAAAGCTTTAAAACATATAAAGTATTTTTCAGGCTTTTGCTGTGTTTGTTTTTACAAAACCAGTCAGAGTTTGCATCTTACAGAGGAGACAAGAAGCCTGGAGGAGAGCAATTTCCTATTGTCTCCTCAGTGAGATGACAGGCTAGTCTAAAATGACTCATATCCCTTCATCCACATACTTATTCACTGGCTCCTGAATGCAAACCAGAGGTTTTACTCTCAATTGCCTACAAAAGAAGGACCTGACCACCTGAGCCATGAAAAAAGGTGGACAGATCATGTGATTGGACGTATATTTGTTAAACATTTTATACATTCAAAGCACAGTTTTCTCTGAAAATTTGACATAACCATGAAGTGCTCTAGTTTCCAGTCAAATGGTAGTTTTTAATCAGAGATTTTTATCTAGTCTTTCCACTCAAAATAGAAAATGTTAACATGTTTTAAGGAATGTTTTCTTAAAACCCCACAATAACTGAGCTAGAACAGGTCAGGTGATGTTCTCAGATTCCTATAAAATCATCAAAAAAAAAAATTCTAAGTTTGTTTGTTCTCAGTGTTAGCTCTCTTGGTTGCCTTCAGTAGCAAACATTTAATCCCATAAACTCATGAGGTGATGTACACTCTAATAAAGCTAATAGATGCCAACTGCAGTCAGTTCACCAAAAAGAAATGCTTTACTACATAGACAACAAGACGCTGTCACCATAAATGCAAACTCTGATTGCTTCAAGAACCTTTTTTAAAAAATAGATGTGTGTTCAGGATGTTTAAAGAAATAAGGGCTTCACGTGTAATCTGCTTAATATTCCGCTGTCCTCATCTTTCATTGCCATTCTGTCACCACTGCCTAACATATTGAAGAAGCATGTGTTATCTTATCTTTATAATTTTCTGCCCTCTCCCTTGTGGTGTTCATAGTTCTCAAGATCTGAACACAGTGCAGGTCTTGAATTCCTCACATGAGAGGAGTAAAATCTGTGAACAGACCTGTGCTTCATTGCCCAGTTCTGACTGAAGGACGGACCCAGAGCACTCTATCCCACCCAACTGAAGGTTCCTCAGACCAACAAGCCAGGTTAGGTCAGATGATAACCCTTAACACCTATAAAACTTCGCTTGCTTGCTTGTATGATCCACTGGGAAATCTTTTAAATTATAGCTCCTCCCCTTTCTTCCTCAATCCATTTTCCCCTGCATGTGAGCCAGATTGGATACCAGTGAACATGAAACTTCCCTTTTTGTCTCTCACCTTCCTGCCCACAGGGTTGACTGTACATTGTACAATAGCTATACAAGTTAATAAGAACACTGACGTAATCCAATTCACATTTACTTTTAGAATATATCTCTAAGATTTGCAAATATTTTTGTCTACCCTTTTATTTGCACTTTTTATAAGCTGCCTTTCCAGAAACAGGAGCCTTGGGTGGCACAGAAGTTACAGATAAAAATAGGTACTCCAAGGACAACTATAAAACAGGTCTATAAACATTCAGAATAACTGTTATTCTGCAAAAAGAGTAGCAAGCATAAAAGAAACAATCCATAAGATCCCTGTCAGTTATAGATTATCTCTTTAATGAGTTGTCTATAAATAGCAGTTCTATAAGGTTTTTTTCACACTGCAATCCTGCACACACCTGAGTGAACTCAGTGACACTTAATTTTGAGTGGATATTAACTAGGCTTGTGCTGATAGTTTCCTTTGTAGTCCAAACTGTTTCATTTCCAGTATGATGCAATATGTTTTAAAGATGTGCAGTTTTACTGCACATATTTTTATACAATGGCTCAGCAAGAGGCTAGTGCAAAACAACTGTGTATGATGGAAATCTTAATAATGAGCCTATACTGTACATGAAAACAAGTGGATCATGGTATGCACACTGTGAATGTAACAATTCATATTTGGAAGCATTACAATGTTTTAAATATCTCTTAGATCGTAACATCCTAATTATCTCTTAGAAACTCCCTTGCAGATCTGTTTCTAAAGGCTTTCCATGGGCAGTAGTACCAAGTTAAAAATCAATGTTGCTTTGAAAAACAGTGTGGGAACTTATCTCAGGGTGCCATGAGGCGAAATAAAATTTCTTCAACTATGCAACTGATTATTGTAACCACTCAGATGCCTTTTATTTTGTACTTACATAATGGCCTTTGTGTTTTCAAAAACATGAGCTAGCACGTCCATTTTCAATATTATGATTGTGATTATATATAGACCTATAGATCGAGGTGGGGAAAACATCACATGAAAATACTACACCAGTTAAAAACACATAATATCAGTTGGGGAAAAAAAGTATCAGACCACAATCAGCCCATACTTTAAAATTCATATTTTTAAAAGTCATCTGAATAGGCCTTCAGAGAGAGAGTGGTTGTGACAGGCCAATAGATTGGTTTTGCAACTCCAACCTAATAAGGCATCCTTAACTCCACCCTTTACCTGTAATTTTTAATTTTATCTCCCTTCTTTCTATTTAAACATTTAAATTGTATTCAGGAAAATTTTGAGGTTCCATCAAAAATATATCTTGAGTAAATGTTAAAAAAACCCATAGATCTATAAGTTTTGCCTCCAAAAGGGAAACGTGGAGACTGGGGAACTTTGGAAGAAGCTTTCAAGTGATCACTGGAGGGTTCAAAATTATTTTATTTTTCTACTTGAGCAAGGCATTCTTGATTTCCTTTCAAATGTGCATATCTTTAGTTTTAAAAATATGCTGTTAAACTAACCTTCTTTTTGTGGCAGAGAAACCTGTCCCTATTCTTTCTATGTTATTTCTGCCTCTGGTACCCAATTTTCTGTTAAAGAAGTAATGTCCAGGTTTTGGACACCTGTTTCATTAACTGAGGCATACCTGTGTGTATCTCCTACCTTCTAACTGGTAAAAACAAAGGACATTGTAGTTTTCTTGTTTTGCAGAGAGAATGTTATTGAATCACAAAGAGCGCACAATGAGGAGTTAGAACATGCTGTGGAAGTGCTCAAAAGTGAAATAAGAAAGAAGGAAGTGGAATTTGAAGAAGCCCTCCTACAATTGAAAGAGCAGCAAGCCACAGGCCAACGGTAGGCAAAACCAACATGGAGAGGCCATTCCAGTATCTCAGCATATGACGGGCAAAAGATTGCTCGCTTACACTTACGTATTTATTATGTATCCAAACTTTTCTTGTAAGCATTTGCATGAAGAACATTAGGCACTTCTTTTACCTGTTTCTGGGCAACATATAATGCACAGGTCTCTGTCTTGATGACATCACTAACTGTGGCAATCAGAAGTAATGCTAAGCTAGGGGTGGGAATCTTGTGAGCTGCATGACACCATTAAAGCTTCTGTGCTGCTTTTGCCTCCCCCCGCCATGGTGCTCCCCTCCAAAAAATATTCCAAAGTGCTTTCACCCAAAAAAAGGTTTTTCACTCTAGCCAAAAGTAGTCTTCAATGGCACCTCTTGCCAGGAAAAAAAAAACTTCTAAAAGTGACCAGATAAGACTATCTAGTTATCTGAAACATTAGTTTTGGGCACATCAATGTGCCCACCAAGGGTCCAGGAAATCCAAAAATGGCTCTCCAACTTTCAGAGCATGCCCACTCCCTCTCTAAACAAATGACTGGCAATTTCCGATGTTTTTAAGTACAAGTACATATAAGAATACTCTATATATGCATGTATAAGTTTAAAAAATTAAGTGAGAAAAATTGACCCAAAAAACCTGGGTCAACTTATCCACAGGTCAGTGTATGGACGGTACCTTAACTCCTATCAAAAAAAGGAACTGTCCCCTTCTCTGAGTGGAGTGGTGAAAGGCCAGAGTGTCCCAGGAGAACCTAAAAGCAGCACCAGCCCCCTCTATTCTCTGCTGCAGTTTCGTTTTTGGCCTTTTTTAAATACTTGGGTGGCATTCAAATGCCTCTTCCTCTCACCAAGAGAGTAGAGCGAGGTCAGTGCTGCTTTTAGATTCTCCCAGGACGGACTAAGCTCTTGCCTTTCACCACTCCACTCAGAGACGGGAATGGTGCCTTTTTTATATATATATAAAAATTAATATTGTACCTTAAGTTTTATCAAAAAAATGAACCATCTCCTTTTCTGAGTAAGGTGGTGAAAGGCCTTTTGGAATGCCTGGGTGGGAAGATGGCAGTGGCGATGACCAGGGGCAGCTGGCCCCTTGAGACAGAGGTGGCGCTTTCCCCTATCTCTAGAATGATTCTTGACTTATCCATGGGTAATATCAAAATCCATAATTTTGGCCCCAAAAGGTCAACTTATACACGAGTTGACTTATGCACGAGTATATACTATAAGTTAGCAAGTGTTACTGAATGTTTTAACAATCTACCAGCTGTTCTAAAAAAAATAAATGCTTTTGTCAGTTATTGAGTATGAATGTGAGTGGATGAGTGAATGTTCTCCCACTGATTGTCAAGCCATTTTTTTTGCACAGTGACATAATGTCCATCATGAGCTGATAGCAACTCACAAGACGTCCTGTTGAAAGTGCAGGCCTCAAGTCCCATCTTAATGCACATTTGCTGATGCAGTTGTTCCAAAAACAAACAAACAAACAACCAAAACTCTTGTAAGAGAGCTTGTACACATTCACTGCAAAAATCATCAACCCTTGATCCTCCACTCCATAAAATTTCATGGCTAGTATCATGCCACACAGAAAGCATAATCCTTGGGCAGTCTGGGTAGCATGAAGGGAATTCATGTCATCATGGATTTTCTAAAGCAACAGCTGTTTTAATGTTGGAAGAACTTGGCTCATGAATTGTTCATCTGGAGTGTTTTTGGGTGTTTTCTTCCATAAACACAAAACACAGTTTCATTTAGCTTACTTGTTTTCACTTCATAATAATTTCATGGTTTTGTTATTTGCATAGGTACTGCTCAAGCTAAAGTATCTTAATCTGCCTAGTTACATGTTTGCAAGCGGCTAATCCCTACAGTAATATAAATTGTATTGAGTTTTGGGAGTAGGGTGGTTTAATTCATAGACAGGAAGTAAAGTGGGAATAGTCTGATTCCTTGACTACATTTTTTTCCTCAAAGAGACATTTATTTTCAGTAGATAGAATTTGCCGGTCATTCTGTTGGCGACAACTGATGTAAGTAAACAGTCAGAATCAAAAACAGTGAGAATCAAAATCTTCTAATTTTTTAGTTTGCATAAATTATCTTGGTGATAAGATGTTTTCAAAATTACTGTACAGTGGGTCCTTGGTATCCGCTACAGTTTGGTTTCAGGGACCCCCATGGATACCAAAAATTCATGGATGCTCAAGTCCCTCCGTATACAATATGATGTACAGTACAGTGTACACACTGTACACTGACACAGTACTGTACACCAAGTACAGTGGTATAGTAAAATGGCATCTCTTATATGAAACATCAAAATTGAAGTTTGCTTTTTGGAATTTTTTTTTTTCAAGCTGCAGTTGATTGAATCCATGGGTACAGAATCCACATGTATGGAGGGCCAACCGTATATCACACAGTAGTTGGGTTCAATCATCAAAGAAAACCATGTTTTTCTACTACAAGAACAAGTTGTTACAAATTTTGGGTTTGTGTGCTTCCCTCATTCCTTCCCCCCTCCACTTTTTTTTTTAACTTCCCAGTTAAAATCTTTTGCTTCTGATTTTAAAGCAATCTTTGTTCCTCATAACATCCAAGCTCAGGAAATTGTGGTTATCCTAAACTGTGGTTAGTAAGAACATAACAAAATCTAAAACCATAGTTTGTTGATTCTGGCTGGTTTTCACAAAGTATAGTTAGACCAAATGGAAGTTCCTGGAATCAGACATTGTGAGGAAGTCTGTTCAGCTTAAAATCACAAATAGGAGCTTTCTGTTCATGTGTGTGTGTGTATGTGTGTGAGAGAGAGACTGACAGACAGACAGACCTGTGGCACAAAAAGAAGAGGAAGTAAAGGTGTGTGAGCCCTGGACTCAGTGCAACTCAGTGTAGTCGGGAAACCATGGTTTCCTGGTATGTCTGGACATAGCCAACAGGTTGGGCATAGTGGAATGTCTTAGTTAATGTTGAGTAGCTGGACCCAGTGAGCTTACATCTGCACATCATAAATGTAATTCTTCTCCACTCCTTTTATTTGAAAATAAGAGAAGAAAGCAACTCCTGTAAAACTCCGGATGCATTCCTGCTATTTATTTGATGTGAGGAGCAAGATTAATAAAAACACATATTTGCATTAGAGTTTTTGCTGTTTAGGACGAAGCAGTAACGGCGTGTCTCCTTGCTACCACTGTTTATTTGAAAGGTGCAATAAACCAGTTCCTCAGGCAAGAAACTCTTTAAAGAGCTTTTTCATCTTCTCCAAAAGGACAGTTGACTGGGTAATGCCAAAACACAATGGATTCCGAGATTCTAAAGAATTAAAAAACAACCAAAAAAAAAGTATTTCAAGTCTTCAGCTGGTTTACAGATGTGTATGCTTTGTAGTTTAATTTCTGGTTCCAGCATGGCAATAGGACAATTTTTTCCAGTCTGTCTGTAACAGATAAGTATTGGAGAAGAAACAATGTATTTCAAGATGTGAGATTCTGTTCTGATGTTTGTCATGCTTTATTTGGTATTCGCAGTTAAAATCAATTCAGGGGTTTCCTTTTAAACATTTCTTGCTCAAAATACATGCAAAAACAATAATAATGAGGTCACTCTGTACTATTCAAGGGATACATTTTTGAAAACATGTCTGTATTTAGCTGTGTGATGACTTTTAGCAAGATTAAATAGTGAATTTTCAATTGAATCTCAGCAGGAGAAATACATAACAGAATCTCAGCCATCTAGAATTTCGGTCAAGATGGTCAGTGTTAACATACATCTGCAGCTTATTTGAATGCCAATCTAAAGGAATTATCTGTGTAAAATGCTAAGTCACTTCTCTCAAAAATACTCAAGAAAGTCTTTTTAAGTTCCAGGAAATAGTGATTCCCTGATAGCTAAAGAAAGTGGCTAGATAGTAAAAACAAATTATCTGCCTGTTGCAAGGATGAGATTGCTCCTTTCACCACAGCATCTTCCAGAGTTTCACAGCATAAACCAGTATGTCCAAATAATGAGTAAAGGCCAAATATATTTGAGTGAAACCTGGATTTATTTAACAATCTATAATGCTAATTTTAAGAAAAAGAATTAAGTTAGCTATTACACATTTGCCTCTCCCCAACTATGTTTAAGTATTGAAAAGCCATGAAAAAACAATTTAAAAGTTTTTTTTTAATTTTCCAAGGCAAAAACCATCGTAAGTGGCTGTTGTTGTACTAGAGATTTCACCATAACTTCCCCTCTCCCTTATGTTTGAAAGGTTAACCATTCGAGACAATGTTGAAATGATCAAGCTCCACAAACAGTTGGCAGAGAAAAGCAGTGAGTTTGCAGCAGTGGAAGAAAAAATACTTCAGCTTGAAGAGGTATGGAAAGACTTCAGTTAGGCATACTTACGAGGAAGTAAATCCCCATTATGCTCCAGGTAGCTTATATTTGAATAAACTTAATGGCAAGAGGGAGAGACTTCCTTCTTATACTTATCAAAGTGTAATACAGATCTACACGCTTACGTGGGAATAACGCCTTCAAATTCACTAGGAGTTACTCTGAGTAAATATGTTTAGAATTATGCTACAGCTGAAATGGAGATAAATATGTATGTATTACATTAAGGAATAGATGGGAGTTTATGCTAATATTGTAGTCCTGCTCATCTCTGCTCTGAATTGAGCCACACTGAGTTCGGTGAAACCTACTCCTGGGTAAATACGTACAGGCTTCCCCTCTTAACTGACGGTTAGAAACCGAGCACTTCAGAAAACACAAAGTTGAAAAGGCAGAACCCATATACTATATATAGGGAGCATGAAGGACTTATGAAGCTTTAGATTTTCTGTTCCTGATCCAGGAATCCTGGTTCACATGTTAGATTCCTCCACAGACCTTCTGCATCATCAATGCAGATTTGCTCTGTCCGTCGGAATTAATGTGCCAACCCTTGTTTATATGAAATCCTTCTGGACAGCTGAGACCATAAGACCTCCCTTGTATCAATTGTCCATAGCTGATTCAAGTTCCCTACTCAATAATACTGAAAGATTTGAAGTTTCTGCTGTTCCCAGAGTCCCTCGGTTGTAGAGGTATATTTTTGTCTGCAGACACATCAGTATGTAGTAGTAGACAGACTTGAGATATGAGAGCACCACAGCCCCGTTCGTCTGCCTGAAACTTTGAATGAAATTATTTTCTAACAACTCGGGCATTACCAAAGTCCTGTAAGTTCCTAAATGCAAAATAAAGAGAGATGCACATGAAACCACATTAAACATGGTAAAATATTTCGGGTATCACCCAACAGAATGGAGTCAGCTAAGGCACTGAATTTATTTTGATTAAATTTTAAGAATGCAACTTCTTCCAAAGGCATTAGGAACACAAATGAAAAATCAACTGGTGGGTTAGCAGCAAAATGACAAGAGATATTTGTGGTCAGGTTCATTTTTGCTTGCTACTGGAGCATTCTTGGTCAGCATGTCCAAACCACAGTAACCACAGTAAAAGTCTTTAATTGCTAAACAGATGTCTGTCTTGATGCTCCTCATCATAGCTGTACCAGAAAAGAGATACCCACTGCCCTCCTTCTAGCTATATCTTATGACATTGTGTGAGACTTGTGGCAAGAGCATCTCCTGTTGACTGGATTGAGATTACAGTTTACATGTTGTTGTGGAAAAACATTGGACTCTGTATCAATACCCTGTGTCTGTGAATAGTAACTGCACCCTAACACAGAGATGGATATCTTCCAGGAGCCAGACACATATCCCCACCATACCTCAGAAGGTCACATCTTGCCCCAACAGCAAAAAAATTCATGTCTTTATGGGTCATCGGGACAATTCATCTGGGGAGGGAGTTTCCTTTTTTTCAGAAACAGATATTATCAGAAACCATTTGCAATTTTGGAAAAAAAAAACCTGCCGTCCATCTAAAACAGCTCATTGAAGGGATCAAAAACATGACAAAATGTGCTTCTAGAGCAGGGATGGGCAAACTGCAGCCCACAGGCTATTTTTATGGGCCCCAGAGCTCATTAATAATGTTTTGGAAAATTTCCCCAAATGACTATTTTGACCCAGAGGTAAAAAAAAAATTGTTTTTTAAAAATTTTCCCACAATGCCCCAAATGACCTGCCAAGTCACTTCCTGTTGGGAAAAAATATCCTGGGGACGCTATTCATGTAAACTGGTGAAAATCCTCCCATGCCCTCTAGTGACATTTGAGAGCAAAAGCATTTTTGATTAGGGGATGCAGTAGAAGGTGCAGCCCTCCAAGGTCTCCGGTGGGGGCTAATGTACCCCCCTAGTGTCCAACAGTAGCCCACCCTGTCCTAGAGGCTTCAGAGTGCTAGTATCTATAGGGAGAGAGCATTGTTTGTTTTTCCATTCCCAAAAAGAAATGGCTTTTCCAAAAAAGAATGGAGTGGAATGGAGGTTTGGAGGGACTTGGGGACCTTAGAAATGACCTTGACTGTTGCATCTGGGCAACAGACTTCCCACTGCCCAGCTCCACCCTGCTGGTACTCTTCAGTGCTTACTTTTAAATGTCTTCTTTCTACTATCACCACAGAACCAAAGGCATCTTAAAGTAAGCCACGATGCACTTCTGGCAAAAGGAGACGAGCTCAACCTGCAGCTTAAGGAAGAACGCTCAAAATGCCTCCATCTTGAGAGAGAATTACAAGCCACCAATTTTTCAAAGCGACGGTTAGAGGAGGTGAGGCTAAATCTTGTCAGCAAATGTTTAGGAAGAACACAGTCTTCCCGTAATGCTGTAAACGCGGATGTGCCCACCTAAGTGGTAATTTGGTATTTTGCTTATTCTTAACAGGAACTGGGAACTGCAAAATTCATAACTGTGCAGTATTTATCCACTGATATTCATACCACTCATTTATGTTAAACATTTCCATACTCTGTAGATTATTACCACTATTGTTTCTACTACTTTGACCTTTTAGTGGAGATTCATATGAATCTAAGCAGACTAAATAAGCCAAACAAACAATGATCACCCCAAAATCTACCTTGTTGACATATTGGAGTTCATAATGAACAATAAACTTTTTCAAGGCACTACATTTGTCCTCAGTCATGATGGCCAGTGTCATTACATAATGCAAAAATGGGGAACACATGGCTCTCCAGATGTTGCTGGATGTACTTCCCACCTGCCCTAGCCAACATAGCCAATGGCAAGGGCAAATAGGAGTTGCACTTCAGTAGTATCTAGCTGATCCCTGTCCCTAGTATAATGGGCCGAAAGTAACCATCCAGCTCCCAGACACAGAAAATAGAATGATAGTTTTCATAAGAGTAACACAAGTCAGTCAAACTCATTGGCATACTTCCATTAAGCAAATGGCTGGAGTGTTTTTCAAACATGGAAACACATTTACCTTTCACTAATCTTTTCAGTTTGGCATCATCCCAGACTGCTTTGTTTTTTGTTATATCATTGCAGTTATAAAGTTGTGCGAAAGCTAGTACTCTCTGCCAGAGAATATGAACAGTGCATGCTTCTGGCTAGAAAACCTGTTCCATCAGTTACAGTTGCTTTTTCATTCTCAGTAGCCTCAGTTTTAACCTTTTTCTTCATTCCAGCTGCAAGACAGAATTAATGATTTGGAGAAAGAGAGAGACCTTTTAAAAGAAAACTATGATAAGTTGTACAACAGGTAAATTATCACTGATTACAGAATTCTTCTCAGATTTCATTTCTTGATTTATAGATTGGCTAAAATAACTGTTTTATGAAGTAAGGGCAAGTAGACTTGAAACTAGATAACATTGAGAGAGATATGGGGAGGGAATTGTGGAAGAGGTGAGCAGTGCTCTAGAACAGTGGCTGAAGATTTTTCAGAATGCAAACCTTGTCTGTATTGACACTTTGGTCAACACTCTGTTCAGGATATTGATGAAGTCTGTAACACCTTCTCTTTTTTTGGCCCTATTCGAACTGAATTAGCTCCAGCACATTTGTCCTGGACAAGCAGACATCCTCTGACTTCTAATGTCTTCCATAAGCACCACTGCTACCCTACACTTCATTTAGGTGCATATTTGTTTGTTTTTTGGGGACAGAGCCAAAGAGAATAGAGTGAGGAGAAAAGAAGAAAGTTTAGTGGGGAAAGTTTGCTAGGGGCAGAAAACAGATTTAAATGCAAATTGATCTGATTTGAAGAAGCATTGTTCACAAATTAAATAATCCATGGAAGATTAAAAATAATCACAAGTATCTGATGAACCAGTGGGCTTGACTGTTTTTGAATAACGCCTACAGAATCTGTTTGATTAAGTGTTCAACAGATGAAATATATAAAACAAGTTTTGTTTGTTAAAAAATGTACAGCAGTCCAGTAGCACCTTTGATTCTGGGAAAAACAGATGTCTAGCATAAGCTGTTGTGGGCTACTGTTGACTTCATCAGATCTGTGGAGTGAAGCCTTTGTGGATGTCTGTAGACGTTTTGCATTTCTCTTTCTAGTATAGCAGCCCTACCCCTTCCCACCACTGCAGTGCTGTCAAAAGGCACACTGAGGGACTCCAGAAAGAGTGCAGAATACTGAGCACATTACAGATACCATTAGCAATGTAACATGGAGCTCTGCTATTCTAAGAGGGAAATCCCTGAGTATACCAGTGCCTCACAATTCCATGGGGTAGCCTAAAATATATAGATTTTTTAGTTATTTTTAGATTTATATACCGGTGCTGTAACCCCTTGATGTGCTGTGTTGGAGCCACTCTTTGGAGAAACCTGAGCTGAAATTTTTACTTCCCCTTTAAATTACTGTTCCACTCTTCCTAACTCCTCTCAGTTTCAAAAGTAGCTTGTCCTAAGCTGTGATGAGCAAAACAGTTTAATGCCTTGTACAGCTTACCGTGCTGGTTCTGCGATGGTTTAGATCAATGCTTCTCAGAACATCTGTTGTGGCAGACCAGCTATTATTGTTTCCCAGTGTCCCAGTGTCTGTCACTAAGTTTGTCCTCATTGGGTACAACTGTTTATTTATTTCCTGGAAACTTCTCAAGGATCAGCCGTCAATGGCCTTGGGACCACCATTTTGAGTAGCACTGGTTTAGATCCTGAGTAGTGTTCATCCCTGATAACTTTATAGCAGAGGAAGTGAAGGGCCTGTAATAGCAAGTGTTGTTCTGCACTAGAATCTGCAGCCTCATAACAACATTTGTAACTGGGCCTTGCATTTTGAAGCATTTTCTCCCATCCCTTCCAGGAGTACTGATTTTGAGCACAACTTTCCCTTTACGGCACTGCTGCCATTGCATGTCACGTTGTGAAGCTGGCTGTTTCGGACAGAAGACTGCAGCAAAGCGCTTGGACGCAATTTCTTTGCCTCTGTTCCAACCACAGTTCCCTTAAAAAGAGAGAGAAAATTAAAATGGACTCCCGTCTAGAGCAGTGCAGGGTGTCATTTTGACTTTTCAGGTGCCAAATTGCCTCAGGCCAGAACTGTGGCTACACTTGATATTTATGTAAAGTCACTCCGAGGTAATAGCCTGTGTAAATTCTGTCAGCAGTGCTTAATATCACATAAATAAAAAATTAAGAGGCTAAACCTACTGAACATGAAACGAGATAGGGCATTGAATTCATTTTCTGGTGCCGAACAGAAAATTGAAGCAATTACAGTCAATTTGCAGAGGCTTTAATGAGGAAACACCTGATAATGAAGCAGGAGGGGATGGGAGGAGACCCCTCCAGTTATAGGAGACACAAATTGTGCATTTCTTCAGAAGAGGAGGGGGATTAAACTTTTATTTTCAGGCAGGGTTAATGCGTTTTGAATGCAAAGTATTTTGTGGGTGCAGGGTTAGATTGAAGGTTGTTTTTATGTGCTTCTATGGCCCTGAGTAGTCATGCCCGCCCTCACTACCGTTCTTGCCAACTTGGAAACATTGGTGCGTGTTTACAGTCTAGATGTGAACATAGCAGTTGGATCTGCCCAAAGCAAAGTTACTTTTTGGGATAACAGCTTCCATATACCTGCCGCCATCAGCATGGCTGAGGGAATTCGGGGAACTACAGAAGAAGTAACATGTAGAGACACTGGCTGGTTACCTGAGAACCGGGGCCAAACTGAACCCATTTACAAGTAACAAGGAGGTTACTTGATGTGATTCCTTAGGAACAGAGAAAGCTGCTTTTATGTCATATTGGTTTCTTTAATGGTTAACTGAAATGAAGGTAGTAGCCCTCTAGGGTTTCATAAAAGAGTCTTTCCCAATCATAGCGGGAGATGTCAGTAAAAAGGAGTGCCTTCCTGCATGTAAAAACTACATTCTGTCATTGAGCTATACTCTTTCTATCTGACTTTTGCTTATTTATTCCCACTGTTCCATTCTGTTCTGTTTCTGCATCAGTCTACCATTTTGAGCCTTTCAAAGGCTATATTTAAACTTCTATTTTCTCTGCAAATGGAAGTTTAGCTGCCTTTCAACTGCTGAGAAATATGATGCTCCCATTAGAGAGGAATGAAATCTATAAGATACTTTAGTTCCAATCTGACCTTTAAATCTAAGAGCTGCAGGTTCGGGCATTTTGTATCAGAATTCACAAAGATCAAATTACTGTAGTATCTGCAGCATGAACCAGACCACCATATTATGGTGTGCTCATGGCAAAAGCTTAATTTGCACGTGGGATTTTCAGTATGGTGGTGGAAAGGGCTTGTGCTACTCAGAATGTCAAATGTTATTTTTCAGAAGAAATTAGTTCCCTTTACTCCTTATAGGATTCAAGAAGTAATTATTTCCCATTACTTTCTGGTACCTGAGGGATGAGGTGCAGTTTCTGTTCACTGTAATACTTATGAAATTCATTTTCATCATCAAAAAAGCAAAAGGAGCATTCTCCAGTTTTCATTCTGGCAACCCTAATTGCAACTCACTAGTTCCAAGCCCGAGTGCAATTCTTCCAGCACATTATGTTGTCACTCCCTGCAGCTGAAAGTATGAACCAGAGCATTGGAAAGAAAGAGTGATGTTATGGCCTGGTATTTTCAAAGCAAAAAAAAAATCCAAAATAATGGATGCTTGTTCAGAAGTCAACAGTGTGTCCGGCTCAGCTAGCATCCCAAGAACAGTAACAAATTTGGTGTTCTAAGCAGATGACTGTGTGGGGAAATCCAAGCAGCCGGTTTCCCCTAGTATATATGAATTGCAGGCATTTGCCTTCCTTTAATTCTAATCTGGCCCTGCGTATCATCTGCACAAAAGACACGGTGTGCTGCATAGGCAGCCGCTTACACACACCCAGATGGTTTTCAAAATGTAGCAAGGGAAAAAAAGAAAAGGAACTCCAAAGACATTCCAGAGGAATGCAGTCCTAAATGTAAAGGAGATGATAACTGCAGACCAAGTTTTGGAATGATCTTGTATGTCTTTAAAGTTAGCATTATGTGGATTTGGAGAAACTGGAGTTGTAAACTCCTCTGAATTTTAACTAAGGACAGATTCCAAGTCTGGAAATGTACAAGTGGCTGTTAGAGCTGAACTAAGCAAACTTATCCAGCAAGTGAAAACGATGTGTAACTCTATTTAAAATAAAGACCATAGATGTGATCTTACCCCACAACACCGTACCACAAGAAGTGGAAACTATCCCTCTGTCCTTGTTATTGAGGGAGATTCTAAGGTAAGCAGCATTTCGGAATCCGTTCTTACAAAAGCTACATCCAAATGTTTGCTGTTATTCCCATTTAATAGATTGGAGAAACTGGAAATGAGAAAGGTCATGGCCAGAATGTCCAGTGCTTTCCAGGTCATGAGTGTTAATGTATTTTTGCAGATACACTGCCAAAAGGCAAAGCATGGTCAGTGCCTCAGGGATGAGATTACAGGCTAAACTGTTAAGGATGATCTATAAGTGATTGCAGCAGAACAGGCAGGAGATTACTGAATGTCATTAGATTAGACATGTACTTGGCCATTCACTCGATCACCTGTGGTGAGTAAAAATTGCCTTCAAATGACTTGTTAGAGAAGCTTCACAAAAATAGGGCATGTGGGTTTTTCCCCACATTTTTCATTCAGGTTAGAAATAACTAACCAGTTGGGCAAACAAGCCTATGTCCTCGCCAAGCATACCTATGATGGTGGTAGGATCGACAGGGAGCCTTCTCTGAGAATGTTAAAACTTGGGCAAGCTTATACAGGGATATGCAGTCTTTCAAACAGTCTGGACCTAGACTGTATATAATTAATTCAAAGGCTCTGTAGGAATGAACTAATTTTTGAACCCCCGCCTTTTTTGTTTTGTTTTTTTTTTGCTGTGTTGAATTCTCGTGCAGCTAGGAGAATTTCTAAAATTAACGGTGTGACTGGAGCGTACACAGGTTGTTTAATGTCGAATATTTCTTTGAATACTTGCCCTCATATTGCTAGGATGTGCATTTTGCTGGGTTGTGCATTGATCAAACACTCTCTTGCCCCCCAAGAAGATTTGGGCTATTTCCACACGAGACTGTTATAGCACTGTGATTCCACTTTCAACGTCCTATGGAATCCTGGGGTTTGCAGTTTCAGGAGGGGCCAGCTGGCGGAAATGGCCTTGGAATCACTATAGACTTAAATTCGTCAAGATATTTATGATGTGTGTTAGTGATCCTTGCATATGTGTATCTGAATACCAGTAAAAGAACTCACACAGAAGATTGTGATTACACGTTATAGGTTACACATACAATCCCATCGATGCTGCCCTTCGCAGTGTTTTATCTAGGCATACCAGTGCACATGTGCATTGGTGAAATAAAGCCCACAGACCATCTTGATGTACTAAAACATTTAATTACAACTCCTTTTTTAAAAATAGTGTTTTATCAGTGTTCCATGTGCATAGGGAACAAAACTTGGAAAAGGTTTTAGGATTGCAATCTCCTGAATCTTTTCGCCAGCGCTCTGACAGGGAGTGAAAAGTGGAGAACGACATGAATGAAACCAAAGGCCCAGCAGCTTACCCTAATCTGCGGATGCTCAGGATAATTACTGTTGTAAAATGCCCAAAGCACGATTCCTAATGCATCAGTTCCAGTAATTTCAATCAGAGGCCATTCCCACACTAGACTGTTATAGCGCTATTATTCCACTTGCAACATCCTATGGAATCCTGGCCCCTCCCGAAACTGCAAACCCCAGGATTCCATAGGATGTTGCAAGTGGAATAATAGCACTATAACAGTCCAGTGCAGAAATGGCTAGAATATCAAGAAAGAAATTTTGAGAAGGGAAATGTAGGAAGCACCCCAGCTAGTCTTTCAGGTCTCTTGTATCCCCTCCAGATTTAGTCACAAACTGGAATAAAACCTGTGCTGTTTCAGAGCCGTTGTCAAAGCTATTTTGAGCTACCTGGAAACACTCTTAACATTGAATGGTTCCCTCAGCTGCTGTATTTGCTGTTGTTTTATAGACCACCCCCCAAACACATGCATACGCTTATACAAACAAACATTTTAATGCAAAAAATGTAGTCACAAATATTCATGCTGGTTTTCAACTTGTGAATCATTTGATATAGACTTGTGCTTTCTGAGCCATATTTTCCCCCCTCTTTTGCGTTGCCTTCGAGAGCTCTGCTCCTCGTTCCTTGGCCCTGTTAACGACGCAGATTTTCTGGTATAAGGCTATAAAGTTGGCTTAAGAGTACAAAGATGTTCTAATAGGTTTCAGAGGAGCTGTTTTGCGATAGGAGAAAGGCTGCTACTCTGCGGCCAGTGTTTCTTTGGACAGGCAACTGCCTCTGGGCACCCTCCCTCCCTCATTCTCTAAAATGGATCAGGTGGGAAATACGTGGAGAGGTTTCTTTGCAGAAAAGATGGTTCTGCCGGTAGTCTGTTGCTGAGGTTTTGAGTAGCGGATTCCTCTGGAACAGACCTCTGAATTCCTCTCTGAGCCCCCACCAACGTTCAGAGGCTGCCAGCTCTTCTGGCTCTGCAGCTCTAAATTGAGGCCAGCCCTGTTGCTCATCCCACAAAGCCTTTCATGTTCCACAACCGCAGCCTTCGAAAGGCGCCTCTGTTTCAACAGCAGCAGACCAGCATGTGTTTACTTAATTCCTAAGACACGATGACAATGATCTCTGCCGCTAAAATGGCTTTCCTCCTTCCCCTCCACGTCCCTTTTCTTATTATTTTTGGTTGAAGTCGATTTTAGAGAGTTTCTCACATGCCATGTGTTGTTGTCTTTTCTTTCTTTGTCTTCTGTTTCTGGCCCTCCTTCCTTTCTCCCAATTCCTCAGAGCCTTCGGCATGACCCATGACCAGCAATGGAAGCTGAAGGAGCAGCAGCTGAAGCTGCAGATTGCTCAGCTGGAGGCAGCTTTAAAGTCGGATTTGGCAGATAAAAACAACATCCTGGACAGAATAAAAGTGGAACGAGGTATATTGCAGGAAAGGAAGCATAGTCAACTGCTCTGTGTGCAATGAACAAATGAATGGTTCGGATTTGTTTTTTCCCCAGCTTGATAAGATTGCATATCCAGCAACAAAGGAAGCTCTCTTGTACTAGATTAGGTTACTTGTCGTATCTAAGCCAGTATTGTCTACCTGAAAGTCAGCGGTCTTCCTGGGAGTTAGTCAGAGCCTCCTTTCAGTACCTGTTTTGACCTAGATGCCTGTGCCCTTGTGTTTCTCCTATCCCTGTTATGCAGGGGCAGAAATCAAGCTGCCCTCTGGACATTGTGGTACTGCAGAAATCAGCATACATCACCATTAACTGTGCTGCCTAGGGCTGCTGGGAGTTGCAGTGCCACAACATCTGGAAGGGCATAAGATTCCCATCCCCCTTGTAGTTCAAACCAGCAGGGGATAGTTGGGGGCTGAGGGCAGGCAGAGTGTCTTGTCAAAAACCAACAAGAAGTATACCAAGAGTCACAAGAGCTTGTCTATTTTGGGTTGCCTTCTTTCCAATTGTCAAGTGAGTAAACCTGTTTCTGGGCTATACCACTTTAGCTGGAAGCTGCCATGTTTTCATACGTACCGAACAAACAAACAAGAGAAAGCTTTTCCCAATACGTTGGTGGTAAAGGACCACCTTTCTTTCTGGCACAGTTCTGTTTCTGTGACTACCGTGATCAAGATCCTAAGAAGTAAGCTGATGAAGGAGTGGATCGTGGAGGGGGCTGCCTTCTCCACAGGAGCTGATCAACAAATAACGACAGTTCCTCCTGTCTCTTTTCTCTTCCATCAATTTGCCATGGAAGGACTGCCATTTGAAAAATTCCATGTGTTCATTTAGATAATGCAAAACTGTTTTGGCTCTTTGCTTGCTTCCCTTTGCTCCCTTCCCCCTGCCTTCTCCCTCCTCAATGAGCAGATTAGTTTCAGGTTTTGTAATTCTTTTGGTTAGAAAGTTTAAATGCAGTTTAATGTTTAAATTAATTGCAGGTTTAAGAATCTTTATTCATTTTTTTTCCTTTTTAGCATGAATGCGTAGGTCAGCACCCTACGTATATTGATTGCAGATGATGATACTAGCAGGAGTGGGTTTTGACAGCTGTTTGTTTTAGCAGGCGATTAACATAATCTTTGTTTTCTTAAGTTCCTGTTTGTGTATAGTAGCAGGAGAAGATTCCTGTGTGCACACAATGCACAATCTTGATCGAGTTAGACCAAGAGCACAAGTAGTTGTACAGGCCCATTAGGCCAGTTCCACTCAAAAGTTCTAAAATAAGTTGTTAGTTCCAAAAGGAGTAAACTCATTAAATTATTGGGAGCTTAGTAACTCAACTTGTAAGATTAATTCAATGGGTCTACTCTAGCTGGCACTGGTAATGGGATTTAGGCCTATATTTCTACTTTGAGATTATTTCTACAGAGTTGAGATTGAAGGTCCAAATACCTAACCAGATCTTTTTCTCTACCCTATTTGTTCTGGAGGCCAAATCCTTGTTTTTCTTGAAAAAAAGGGGTAAGCTCAAAAGGCTGTATTACAGTGATATGGACAAGGAGAGCCATTATAAAGATTTCATGAACTTGTGGATCATGGCCCAAGTCATTCAATTGTACAAACCAATATTTTTAAAAAATGCATACATCCTTAAATGATATAGTGATATTTTACTCACACACACACACAAACACGTTATATATATGATCTAGTTAACAGAGAATTATGGCTCTGAAACGTTAAAATAATTATGTCTAGCACACCTAGCTTCTTTTCTGTGTCTGATTACTCCAGGAAAAGTGGAAGGCAGGGAAGAAAAGGCATGGAAACTGTACATCGTAAAGATGGGCAGAAAAAGTCCTAAAAGATCCTATGAACACCAGTTTTATTTTCTCCTAACAGCTAAAAGAAACCCTTATTCATTTACTTTATGCTAGCCGAAAGGTCTTTAATGTATGCAGACTAAATCGACAGTCTATCTATAAAGATGTCTACTGACTGTAGAAAATTGATCTCTCTCCTGAAGACAACCTGTTGTGCACCCCCAAAATTGGCTCCAGAGGGCTGAATTTTTGGGCAGCCCTGCAATCTGCAGGGGAGAGAAGAGAAAGGAGATTCCGCCAGTATGGTGTTGAATTTAAGCCTCCATTTTGATTTGACATCACCTTTGATTAGTGTATTTGTTGTAAATGTGTAGAAAGGGTACATTGAAGAGTACAATGGATTTTGTTTGGTTTCATGTCTAGTTTTTCTCGGTTTATATGTATTTTTGTCTTTTTTTCTGGAGACCAAAATGAAAAACTGGCCCAGGAGAATCAAGAGCTTCATTTGCAGTATCTGGAGCAGAAGCAACAGCTGGACGAATTGAAAAACCATATGAAGTTTTTCACCAAGGTGAGCTTTCTCATCTTTTTCTTCTAAAAAAAAAAGAAGAAGAGGATTGAGGTAGGGATCAGCAGAGGGGGGTGGCTTTCTATATTATATGCAAATATTCCTTTCTTAAAAGCCAAAGCTAAAAAATGCAGGGATATGACAGAGCTTATTTATTCATGACATCCAGCTAAATGTCATGTTCTAGTGTGAATGCACTGTATATTCTCAGTGTCTCTCTCCATAATTCATTCCCAGTGAACAACGCCTTCCTGTTGATTGTCTCTGTTTCAGGAGAGCGACGTTGACGTGGCTGAACTCAGCGAAGCTCTTATGCTTATAAAGGTAACTTAAGAGAAACTGTTGCCTGCCACCTTTTCAAGCTCTCTGATCCTCATGCAGTGTTGTTCTCATAAGGCCCAGCTTTTCAAGAGAGGCTTTTCTTGTGCTCTTTTCACCAGTTAATGCTTCTTGCTTGTACGTACTGGTTAACATCACTCTTCCGTTTCAGGGGGAAAAAACAAAAGCTGTAGATGGAGAGTGGAAAGATGGCAAGGTGGAACTTTTTCAGGTTACGTGCATATTTCATTGGAACATCAAAAGTGAATTAACCTTAAGCTTACATGGCTTTGCTTTAAAGTTTTCCTCCCTACCCTCTTTGGCTTAGAGTGATAACAGTTGCCTTTTCTGTTATCATGTTGTCCCACTGCAGGTCTGATCAAAACAACTTTTTGTTTACAGATTCTGAAGGATATAAAAATAATTCTGTAGGATGTGAAAGCAGATGCCAAACTTGTGTTACACTCTGGAAACAAGCTTTTTTTTTTCCTCCCTGTACCCTAACATCTACTACTTGCTTATTTATAAAAGCACTATGTGGAGAAATGCATTTTTCCCCTTGCACCTAGTTTGTAATTCCCCTGTTTACGAGAGAATTGCAGTGATGTGAAAGAGAAAGGAATGAATTGAAAAGGTTGAGTTTCTTCCCTTATATTCTATAGTAGGTTTCCCCGCTACTGATAACATTTCTAGCTTTATTAGATAAATCACACTTTTGTATAGTACTGTTTCTCATGGCTTCCATTAACAATAGGAAGCACAGATTTCTCTCTGCACAATTTTGGTGAAATAATAATACTTGAATAAATAATATTTAGTATTTATGTAGTGGTGACAGTATCCAAAGCTGTCTGCATATAGTGTTCAGTAGTCGTTACAACAACCTTCTAAGGTAAGTTATTATCATACCAGCATTGCAGATGGAAAGCCAAGAGACTCAGGCTTTAGAAGGTTGAATTGAAATAGTCAATAATCAATGAGTTATATATAAATATATATATAGAAGGTAAAAATAAAGAAATGTTGATTTAGTGATGGAAAGAAGTTAATTTTAGATATTATTAATATTACTAAAATAAAGATAAGAAAGAAGGATAAGATGTGTAGATACGTAAAAAATAGTCTAAGTGATAATATTATATTAAGTAATAATTGGTCCAAGTGGAGTTGATATTTCAGATAGTGTAGAACCTAGATTCATTTAGAGTGGGGTTTTTTTTCCCCTCTTTTTCTTAAAGATATAGATATAAGAACGAGGTTTATATTATTATGGTAAGAGAATTATATACTGCTTGCCGAATAGAGGTGGTTTTATTTGCTGTGAAATTTAGGTGAAAATGAGTGAGCAGGATAGATAAAAAGGAATAAAGGTAAAATAACACCCCCCGGCGATATTAAATGAAGTCAAAGGATGAAAGTAGAGAGAATGTGAAATTTTGTAAGTATGAAGGTGATTATTAGTGTAAAATGTGGTATTAAATGTAATATAATGTTGTGGGTTTTTTTTTTCTTATGTTTTTGTTTAGTTTTGTTTGTTAGATTTGCTAGTTATATTAGTTTGCTTTTGTTATTGGTAGAATGAATGTGTTTTGTAATATGTTGTCATGGATGTTTTTATATTTTTTATTTTTTTTATGTTTTTTTTTCTTTTTTGTCTTTTTTTGTGCAATTAATAATAAAATTTATATTTTTAAAAATTAAAAAAAAAGAAGGTTGACTAAAGACAAAATTTTAAATATGCTTAAAATTGTAAATATGCTTACTTAAGGAGTAAGTCCCACTAAACACAGTGGGATTTAATTCTGAATAAATATGCATAAAATTACAATGTACATTAACCAATAAATTTGTGGCAGAGGCAATATTTAAAGCCATTGATTTCTCCCATTTTAGTTCCAGTTGCAATACACGGTTTACTATAGTATATGCTAAACTACCTGGGAGTAAGTTCTGTTAAAGCGCAACTTACGTCTGAGTATACATGCATATGAATACTGCTTCCAGCTCTTAATCAGTAGCAATATACCAGCTCTTGTTGAAGTGACCAAGTCCCATTAAAGTCATTTGGATGTATTTCTGAATAAAAATGCACAGCATCAACCAACAAAATCGGATTATTAAGTAGTTCAGAGTTGTTTTCATTTTCTGCCATGAAGCGTAAAGAAATTTGCAGGACTGGTGTCCAAGCGTAGATTTATTTTAATGCTAGAAAGAGAGAAGTCCATTTGTTTCAATTAAAAATGAAACTTAAAAAAAAAATCTAATTAGGATGCTGTCAACTTTTACTGCTTAGGTTCGTAGGCAGCAGGCAAGCAGAGACCTGACATTTTTGGAGAAAGTTGAAGACGACATCCAGAAGGATTTGGAGCGTTCCATGCGTGAGCTCCAAGCAACCCATGCAGAAACTGCTCAAGAACTTGAAAAGACACGCAATATGTTAATTGTACAGCATAAAATTAACAAAGATTATCAGGTAGTTAACTCTTTTACCGTGCAGTTGGCTGCTGGTGTCTCTGTCATTTTGTCTTGGGGTTGGGGGTAGAATCTGATTATTAAGATGAATGAATCTAAGATTTCATGTGGTAACTAATCTAATCTTAATTAACTGGAGTCAATCAGACTTGAAGTTTGCAGTAAGTTCTTTGTTTTAAAATCCCATTCTGCTCTTAATACTCATCATTGAGAAATATTTTTCAAGCCAGTCAGGAGAGAGACCTGAAAACTGTGCTAAGGGGGTCATCTGATTTGTACAGAAGTTTGATATGTTGAATAAATGCAACTCAAGACCATGAAGTCACTCAGTTAAACATTTGATTGACTGAAGCCAGCCAAAAAGTTTACAAAACAAACTGAAAAAGGAAAGAATAATGAAATGAAAACAAGGCTGTACAACCAAGCCCCTGTTTAGATAAAATTTAGCCAAGATGAGGTCAGTGAGGGGTTTTGGCCGCTTAGATTCCCCTTTATGACCGTCCTTATTCCAGCTTACCATTGTGAAGACTTATCAACCAAACCAAGGAATTCTGTGTTCAAAATCTCCATAACTATTGATGATGAAACCTGATTATTTAAAAATTTTGTGAATGCAGTAAAATTTGGAGTGTATAGCTTCTGACTTCACATCTCCCTGCGGTAAGTAAAACTGGAGAATGGGGGGTTTATAAGGTCATCTATCTCCCCACATACACTCACCAGGAAAATCACGGGAGAAAATATTGTCTGAATAGCACCTCAGTCTCCTCGTTCTGTTACAAAAGCAGCTTACAGATGGTTTGTACACAAATATGTATATTCAGTTTTTACTTACAGAATTACAGAGCTGCAGGGTTGGAAGGGACCCAAAGGGCCATCTAGTCTTTGTCCCTGCCAGTACAAGAATCCATAGCTAAAGCATGCCTGATGGATGGCCAACAATCCTCTGTTAAAGACCTTCAATGAAGGAGAGTCCACAGTTTCCAAAGTAATTCATTCTGCTGCCAAATAGCTCTTACCATCAGGATGGTCTTCCAAAAATTCGATCAAAATCTCTTTTCTTGTCATTTGAATCCATTGGTTTACAACCTGCCATTTGG
Organism: Iguana delicatissima; assembly: GCA_948472985.1. Lineage (NCBI taxonomy): Eukaryota > Metazoa > Chordata > Lepidosauria > Squamata > Iguanidae > Iguana > Iguana delicatissima. The sequence goes on from CAOKZL010000533.1 coordinate 551,980, forward strand.
AGCAGAAGAAAAGCGTGTTCCCTCTTCCATGTGATAGCCCCTCAGGTATTTGAAGAGGTCAATCATATCACGTTTCTTGACATTTTTCAGGCAGAAGTAGAATCTGTGACACAGAAAATGGAAGCTTTGCAGCAAGATTATGAATTAAAACTGGAACAGTATGTCCGTCTTCTTGATGTCAGAGCCGCACGTATCCGAAAATTGGAAGGTATGTTGATAATAACTCTGGTTCCAGTGGCTGAAAGAAGTTTTGTGTTTGACTTGTTCCTGATCAACAGAACAGGAAGATGCAAAAGTGGGTGAAATTATTTGCTTCCTGATGTAATCCTGAGCCTGTGAGTCTTCCAAATCATGTTTAAATGTAAGATGCTAGGGAATTACAGAAAGTGGGAAAGTTTTGTGTTGAGATACAATCTCCAGAATCCCATACCCAGCATGGCCAATAGACAAGATGATGAGGAGTTGTGGGAAATGAACGATTTCCCCAGCCCTAGTGGAGTAATTAAAGCTACGTGGCAGAGCAGACCTGCTTTGTATGCAGAAGACCCTAGATCTGATCTCTGGCATCTCCAGTTTAAACAAAAGGCCAGGTAGCAAGTGATTTCAAAGGCCTCTGCTTGAAAACCTGGAGCCCCTCAGTGGTAGAGAGCAGACAGTCTTGTGCTAGGTAGAACTGCTTTAAAGACTTTGTTTTCCTGGATTCCTAATCTTGCAAAAAGGAAGTGGGCAATGCAGAGGCTGCATACATGCTTCCTTTTTGCGTTCCCAGTGGCATCCATGACATTGCCCAGTTTTCTTCCCAGAAGAGCAATTTGGCTTGAGAATAAGATGTGTGCTCTCTGCCATATATATTGTTTTAAAGAGAAATTATAGACAAAAGGATGGGGTGGACCAGCAGTGAAACAGAGCAACAACAGAATGGACAAGCCCCCAGTTGACCTTTCTACCCCAGAAATCAGGCACTCCTGTTACAGAGGCTGAGTAAAGTATAAGTTGACTATTTGAAAGTGATATAGAGATTAAAGCTTTGATTTCTCTTCCCTAACAATTGTACAAATAGCATTTATTCTAGTTCTGAATTGCTTTAGCTACAAGACCTTCTTTCTCCTCTTAATTGTAGCAAAGGCAACTGATTGTAGTCACACTAAAGCTGAGAAAGAATGGCTTACTCTTTCCAACCAGTGAGCAGTGTCTTAAGATGGGATTTAGAAGAGCAGGTATTCTAGGACAAAGTCTAGTACTTTTTCTATTGCCTTATAGTCAACTGAATGTCTGATTTTTTTTTTAAAAAAGTGCTTTGGATTTATGGAATAGGAACCATCTTTGCTAGTTTGAACAGTATCATTCATTCTGTTTAAATTCTGTGTTAGCCATGCATATTACATCTAGAATCATCAGATCTGTGGGAGTTTGCAAGGAGAAATAAAAACTAAAACAGTGAAAAGCAGTAAAACATCCTGCTTTTGACTTTTCAGCCCAGCTGAAGGATATTGCTTATGGTACCAAACAATACAAGTTCAGACCAGAAATCCTGCCTGATGATGCCGTTGACGAGTTCAATGAAACTACCCACTTAGAGCGAGGAGAGAACTTGTTTGAAATTCACATTAGCAGAGTGATATTTTCTGCAGAAGCTGCCAAATCTTTTGGAGACCAGGAGCCTGCAACTTTCTGTACCTACGCCTTCTATGATTTTGAACTCCAGACAACCCCAGTCATCCGAGGCCTTAGCCCAACCTATAACTTTACATCTCAGTATCTCGTACGGATGGATGACTTCTTTTTGCAGTATCTGCACAAAAACAGCGCCACGCTGGAGATCCATCATGCCTGTGGCATGGACTTCGAGACAACCGCTGCCTGTCAGCTGAGATTCCATGAAATACTGGAACAGAATGGCAGGATCTATAGTTCAGCCATTTTAGTGGGTGAGTCTTGGTCATGTATGTTGCAATGCCAGCCTGTGTGTTTGTCCATTATTTATAATTATGATGAGTTTAAAAATAATGCATGAAGTTGCCTGTGGTAGAAGAAAAAAAGTGTCTGACTATATCTACTTTTTCTAGGTTTTTTGCAGGGAAGTGTGGTGAGTCAGTATTTTTTCATGTTGAGACAGGGAAAGGATGTATTAGAAAGCAATGGGGAATCTTTTAAATTAGCCCATGGATTGGAATGACTTGCCTTTTAATGTAAAGTGCAGTGCAACCTCGGGGATTCATGCAGGCCTTGCATGTCAATTTTGTGGTCCCTGAACTTGACCTTGCACTTTCAGTAGGAGCAATTTAAAGGTAATTATTGAGTTTGTTTATTCATTTGAAATGAAAGGGGAGGAGAGGGCAAAGTCATGCTTAGGAGCATGCCAGAACAAAACAGACTTCACTGGCCTCAGCAACCATCAAGCAAGGGACAAACTGTATCTCCCACTTAAGGAGCTATGTAGCTTTGGTTGCTACAGTTGAGAAGGCTTCTCACTTGCTTACCCGTCAGTCTCTTCATACGTCACTGAAGGCATTCCCATAACTATCCTGAAAGCCTATGTAGACATAGAGCCTTTCCACACTACACTGTTATAGTGCTATTATTCCACTTACAACATCCTATGGAATTCTGAGGTTTGTAGTTTACTGAGGCCCAAGAACTCTCTGGCTGAGAATTCTAAAGGCCCCTCCCTCAACTGCAAACCCCAGGATTCCATAGGATGTTGAAAGTGGAATAATAACACTGTAACAGTGTAGTGCAGAAAGGTCCATAAAATTCTGTGTGTATGTATGTGTCTTCAGGTCACCTATGGATTTATGGTAGCTTCATGAATTTCACAGGGTTTTCTTAGGCAAGAAGTATTCAGAGGTGGCTTGGCTGTGCTTTACTTGTCCCTGAACCATGATTAAGCAGGAGGCATGGCTGACTTCCAGTACCATAGTAAGGGGGATAAAGGGTGACCCAACTGTTGTCTTTGCATGTTGAGGAACAGAGCATAATGCCACCAGCCCTAGATGAAATAAAGATCATAAAGCACATTGAATTTTCCCATTAATAGTATAATCCAATTCCAGAGGATCTGTTCCTCTTCTTTCTGTGCCAAAATCATGATCTTTTTAGACAGTCTGTTCAAAGCTCTACTGCCTCTCCCGCCCCTTCAACTTCTTCCATTTTTATTAAACATCTTGTTCATAAAATAGAGTGCTGTCAGATCTCCTTCTGCAAAGGTTACTTAACAGTTCATCTGAGTTTCAAAGTTGAGTGTAGCTGCCAGCCTTTACTGTAGAGGATCAGATTTTCTGTGCTTTAATGGAGTTTCTTGTTACCAAGTACAGTGTAAATGATTCCGAGGATCTTTGGATTGTTCAGCGCGCTGAGTGAATTGAGAGTGGGATCTCATTTGCTGCCAAAACTGGATCAAGATTTGACTCTTTAATTTTGTACAATACATCACATGTTTGTCTTTTAGGAGTTGGAAGGGAGATCCAAAACTATGGCACAGTGGAATATTGGATCAGGTTAAGAGTTCCCATGGATCAGGCAATCAGACTGTATAAAGAACGAGCTAAAGCCCTGGGATACATAACAACGAACTTAAAGGATCAGGCAAGCCTAAGAATTCCAATTGCATTTAATAAAGTTCATAGACATTAGCTTGATTCTGTTTCACTTCCTGTAGCTACTTCCAAAGAATGGACTTTGATGCATAAGCATGCATTTTTATGAAATGTCTGGTTTTGCCTTTGTTTAGACTTGCACTTGTCAACCTGTTCACGCATGTCCCATTCCTGATGCACTCTGGCAGAAACTCTAGCATTTGTGTTTTCCTAGTGAATAGTTATGCCAGTCTTGGTACTCATACAGTTCCATCACTATGACCAAAAATTTGGGTGTCTCATAGCAAGATTTCATAACATAGATGTGGCTGTGTTAGAATCTTCAGTGATGGGAGCCTGTGACATAGGAGCCTCAAAGAGAAATCTAAGTTTACCATTGCTTATGGTGAGTCATTGATTTTCCTTGGAGACATAACAGGAACAAAGAGAAAAGTAGCAACATCTGAACTAGCAGGAAGCAAAGACAAATTCTGTTTGTAGCCTTTCTCAGTTTAAGATGGAGAATTTTCCATGTGGCTAGATTTCCCCTGGCTGTGACTTCCATGACTTCATCTCCATCCGTTTAGCCAGGAAAAGATTGTGTTGTCTTCTTCTCTTCCCACAGATTAAATTAATCAGCTTGTTGGGAAACTTGAATGTTAAGAGATGGGACCAGAAGATTGTCACGCATTGCTCTGCACAATGGAAAACAAAAATGCAAGAAAGCAAACAATGTGTCACAAGCATAAAATCAGGGGATTCATGCTGCTACATGAGGCTCCTGAAGCCATTTTGTGTCTCCACTAAAACACCTTTTAAAATTATGCTATTTATTGGCAAACTGAAAGGGAGAGACATGTGAAGATACATTTTGGTTCCTTAAAATGCTTCTTAGTGACTTACTGCCAAAAGCCAGTAGGTAGCAGATAGAGAAACCCTGTTTAAAGCAAGTAATTGCATATTTTAAATGCTTTTAAATGCTTGCTTTCAATTTCATGTACCATCAAATTTCCGCAGCAAACAGCTACAAGCCATTTAATGGTTTAGGGTTTGGGTATCAGTCACTATAAAAGATTTTGTTGGTAATGAAAAAAATATCACCACCACCCCCCACATTAATGCATTTTAATTAGAAATTGTAAAGATTGCTGGAAGGCAAATCTGTTTAAAATACAATATTTTCCATACGCAAAAGTTGTGTAAACTAAATAACAATGGTTAGGAAATGAATACAGAATGTGCAAGTCATCCTGCTATAATGATTTGATCTGTTAATTACATTTAGAATGCTGGAATTTCTCTACAGACTTGTAGGGAAACTATCCACTTGAAATTCCTTCAAATATTTTATTTTCAAAAGCCAAGATAGCTAAATTTCCTTTTTCACTGATGAAACGTGGAACACCTCTATGGTATCAGCATATGTGTTAAGGTTGAAAATGCTCTTTTCTTTGGATGTCTAAATTATATTTCTAAGTCTCAACAGCACTGCTAGAAATTGTGGCAGGGGGCAGAATTCTTATTTGCAGAGGGAATGCTCTCATTCACCCTCCTCCACATTGCTACACTTCCTCTTCTATACCAGAGTGGCTCTTGTCTCTACTCTGGAGTTGTTACATCAGTTTTATATTTAGGTATTTGTAAGCTTGCTGGTATCATGCCTTCCCAGCTGTCCCAGTTTGGCAGGGACCGTCCCAATTGATCCTCTGCCCCTCTTTTTCAACTGTTTTAAAATGTCCCAGTGTCTTTCTCCTCTTCCACTTTTCCTTTTTGTACTTCAGTTGGTGCAAACTGAGTTCAAAGTGCAAACGTGGTTTGCACACAGTTAACTCAGAAGGGAGGAGAAATGGGGGCAGAATCTTGCCCTTCTCAGTAGGCTCAGGCAAAAGGAAACTGCTGTGGTCTCTCATAGCTTATGTGTTGTTCCTCATTAATAACTTTTTCCATCTTGACCACACTCTGATTCTGTTTGGCTACACATGTCCCTGTTTTTTGTCTGTGAAATGTTAGAGGGTTTGCAATGTATGTGTTTAAAAAGATGAACCGACCAAGCAGGTGTTAATTAGCATTTCCCTCTCCTGTTAAAACAGCCCGTGCTTAGTCCTGCCCAGGTCAGCCCATCAACAGATGGAAACTTAAATGAGCTCCACATTACAATAAAATGTTGCAGCGATCTGAAGTGCCGAACAAGTGGTGTCCAGCCAAATCCGTATGTTGTCTACAAGTTCTTTGATTTCGCTGACCATGATACCGCCATCATTCCTAGCAGCAACCACCCACAGTTTGCTGATCACATGTGCTTTCCAGTGCCAATGAATGTGGACCTTGACTGCTATCTGAAAGCTGAATCCTTGAGTCTGTATGTTTTTGATGATAATGAAACAGAAGATGGAGTTTATATAGGAAAAGCAAATGTGCCTTTAATTTCATTAGCGCATGACAGATACATTTCAGGTAAGAGTCTGACCTCCCCCCCACCGTTTTTTTTTAAGATAATAAGGTATCACTTTGAGATTCAGCTGTGCAGTGAAGAAACAGTGAGGCTTGCTTAAATATAGATAGATAATGGTCAAAATGGTTACACTTCAGATAAAACTACATTGCTATGGTGGCAAATGTAGACCTATAGGATCTTGCTATAAAATTACTATTGGTAGCTTTCAGCTGGAGTATGTTTGTTTTGTCCATAGTATAACGTGACTATACTCAGTTCCAAACAGTGTTTAGGGGCTTCATAAGATGCAAATACACAAGGATATTCCCTTGATCCAAGTGACACCGTCAGAGAGATCCACTGAAATTCCAAAGCCACTCTCAGGAATCTCAACGTGATTATGCTGTCTGGTACAGAAGCACTACCATCTTCCAGTTTACTTTCTCCTTATATCTTTGACCTTATTTGAAAACCCTTCTCAAAATTTCCATAGGAGATCTCAAGCTATAAAAGTCATATCTTTGCTCTGATACGTTGATTTATTGTTCATGATTGATTAACAGGTGTGTTATGGGACTAGTTTGTCTTTCTGAAAGTCCGTCTTTGGAGAACAGAAAGACAGAGGAGAAACAGTGAGAAACAAACAAATACTTTCAGGTCCTATTTCATATATTTTGCAAGCATTAGATGAGAAAGGGCTCAGCTGATTGAGAAAGTTATTGTGAGCCCTGTGTTGTCAACACACTGAATCTTAGGAAGATGAAGTCATGGATTTGCTTTTGCACTTGGGTTTTCAGGTACCTTTGAACTAACAGACCACGAAGGCCGCTCTGCTGGTACAATTAGCATTGAGCTGAAATGGAAATTTGCCTATCTACAACCACCTGGTTCAATTGTAGCAGTGGACCTATCACAATACATCCAGAGTGAAAAACCAGTGAAGGGGCAAGGGGAAGGCCCTCTCCTGGCACCTCCATTCTCTTCATCAGTAGTGGTACGTTGTTATCATTATCTTTAACATTATTGATACCCTGCCTTTTCTCCAAGATTGGAACTCAAGGTGGCTTGCAAATAAACATGATTACAGTATAGTTAAAAACATAACAAAACTCAACATTAGAATAGAATTAAACTATTAACAATATTAATATACTCTTTAAAAAGATAAAAAGCAGTACAATACAATACCCTCTTAAAAACTCTTCCTTGACAATCATGGAGAGTCTTTGTTGATGGAAGGACAGCAAGGAGGAAGTCATTCTAGCCTCCATAGAGAGAAAGCATCAGAGCCTGGGGCAAACACTGAAAAGCTCCTGTGTCATGCATCTTCCAACTGCACTGTGAAGGCAGTGGGACTGAAAGAAGGGACTGGCATGAAAGTCTCAGGGTCCAAGGCATGTTTATACAGGGAAATAAGTTCTGTCAGATAGCTGGACAGAAGACGTATCCAAATCTTTCCTGTGTTGTGGACAATGTATGCATCCAAACAAAACTAAATAGTTATCTTTTTTTCCATGTTTTCCACTATTAAAGGCCCTTGGCTTTTAAAGAAAAACAACAAAGGATAAATATCAAACATGCGAAAAGAAATAACGCTTAAATCACGAACAAGTAACATCCAGAGGGCACAAGGCCACTGGCTTCCCCACCAAGACCATAGAGATCTGTACCCACATTGACCATTTTCAATGTATGGTGTCCCACTGCAACTGAAAAAGGGGGCCTTGGGATGAAAATAGTCCCAAATGGCCAGTTGTGCTCCCCAGGAAGTTCTGGAAGCACAAAAAATGGACCAAAGGACCAAAAACCATTGAAAAGGACCAAAAAATGGAGGTGGCGACACTGAGCCTTTCAAAAATGATCTTGGGGGAGTCCTGTGGTTCATAAGATACACTTTGTCTATCCTTGCTATTAAATTTTTCTGGGGAAACCTTCCCTCCTGGAGGCTCCAATCAGGCCATGCAATTTTCTGATGGTACTTTGACCTATATTGACTGGGGATGGGCAAACTCACCCAATGCCTGTAATTCTTCTCAGTAATTCTTCTCAATAATTCAGACTTAGTTGTGATTTGGATTAAGTTTGGAAAATCCTGGAGACTTCACATCTTTCCTGGAGACTTCACATCTTTCCCTTTAGACTCTCAGTCTAAAGGGAAATCCAGGAGTTCAACATGATGCCTTGACAGTCTAAAGGGAAACCCAGGAGTTCAACATGATGCCTTGACTGTTGCATTCGCATTGCAACAATTTCTTCCCCAAATTCACCAATGGCCTTTCATTGCTGTAACTGCTCCTCAACAGAAGGAAAGGGTATGGTGAGGAGCTCACATTGGAGATGTGAAGTCTCCAGGATTTTCCAAACTCAATCCAAATCACAACTAAGTCTGAATTATTGAGAAGAATTACTGAGAAGAATTACAGGCATTGGGTGAGTTTGCCCATCCCCAGTCAATACAGGTCAAAGTACCATCAGAAGATTGCATGGCCTGATTGGAGCCTCCAGGAGGGAAGGTTTCTCCAGAAAAATTTAATAGCAAGGATAGACAAAGTGTATCTTATGAACCACAGGACTCCCCCAAGATCATTTTTGAAAGACTCAGTGTCGCCATCTCCATTTTTTGGTCCTTTTCAATGGTTTTTGGTCCTTCAGTCCATTTTTTGTGCTTCCAGAACTTCCTGGGGAGCACAACTGGCCATTTGGGACTATTTTCATCCCAGGGCCCCATTTTAATAGTTAATAGTTATTTTGCTTCGCACAATAAGCAGCAACCATTAGGAGCTTCATTTTTCAGGCATGCCAATGGGGTAGCAAATGCTTTTAAATATGCTCGCTGGAGCATTCACTAGGATACCTGGGAAATGAAGCTTCCCAAACTCAATAGGCTGGAGAAGAAAGTATGTTCCGAACTGTTTTACTCTTTTGGATAGGTGACCAATTTTAGGGGGAGGGGGGAGTCAATTGTTTTTCTTGCCTATAAACTGATTGTTCATTTGCAAACCTAATTATTAGGTACTTTGGTGAATATTGCTTATTTTGACTCATCTCTGTTGTTCCTTAGAGGCCACAGCCTAAACCTAGACAGCGCTCAGCTGCAGTGGACAAGAAGGTTTCTTTTGTTGATCTGTCCACATTGCCAAATCCGGTAAATATGGATTTTTTTTTCTGAATGTCTACATGTGTTGAGCCCATTTCTTTCAGCAATGTGAATTAACAGTTGAGCTGGGGTCCTACCTTTCTCTACCTAGTCACCTTGTGATAGCTCACTATCCTCAGTGTTTTGCTATGGAAAATAGGGGCTGGTAATAAGAGCAAAGCAGAGCAGTAGAGAAAGCTGTCCCAGAGATCATTCCCAAATCCTTTTGCCAAGAATCTTAATGACATTCAACAGAAAGCGACATCCCGCAGCCCAGGATTAATGGACCCTCGTCTCAGATGGACTATGTTATCTCCTTAGTGTCTCTTCTAATCATGGCGCTAGCATAGAGGGAAGAGCTAAATCATAGGATGTTTATTATTTATTTGAAAAAAAGAATTTCCGGAAGCAAGATCATACACAAAAAATGAAATACAGTTGGCCCTCCGCATTTGCTAGGGTTAGGGGCACGGGGCCCCTCACAAAAGTGGGAAAATTGCAAATATCAAAATGTGTGTGTGTCTGTGGGAAGGGGGCTGAGGCATAATGGGAAGAGTGGTCACCCAGGGTCCAAATCAGATCAGCGAAAGGGGAAGGTTGGCCTGATGGCCCTGTACTTCCTCTCTCTCGCCCATCTCCTCCTTTGGGTGTGCGTATGGGGGCATCACGAAAAGGTTTGTGGTGCTGACAAATCAGGCTGCGATCTGCCCTTAGCTGACCAGGCAGTGGCTGGTGGAGGAGAAGGGGGACCAGAAGTGGGTTTTTAAAGAGCTGCGTGCCCTGATCGGAGCCTTCAGGAGGGGAAGGTTCCCCCAGAAAAGAAGCCCCTGAGATGGGAGGGACGGGGTGGGAGAAACTCACAAATAATCAAATCCGTGAAAGTCAAATCCACAAACGTGGGGAGATGACTGTATAGTTTAGTCACAGCATGTTAAAGAAATAAGATTAGAATAAATTAAAAAGCCAAGAGAGCGAAAACATCTTTACCTTGTTTTGAAGGTAGAACCAAATAGGCCTCCTGGGGAAGAGAATTTCACAAACAGGGGGCCACCATGAGAAGGCTCTTCCTCTGATTACCATGCCTTACCTTAGATAATACTTAGGTTGTCTTTGCATGTGTTGATATCACGGTATACTTAATACTCAGTCAAAGAGAGGGAGCATATCAGGGGTGGAGGTGAGTGTATGTATGATTGTGTGTTTATCCAAATGTTTACATGATTTGTTGGAAAGGGCTGCATCTAGAAAGCAAGGTCATACGTATACCATATTTAATTATTTTTATGTTACAAAGTGTAAGAAACTCTTTTCTGTATTTTAATTCTAATAATTTAGAGCCCAGTTCCTGAAAAAGAAGATAAAGAGACAGAGGAAAAAACTAAAGATGGAAAGACCATTACAGTAGACATTCTACAGGTATGCAGTAATATAAATTTCATCAACCTGCAAACCAAATTCCTTTTGTATTTCTCTGTTTATCTAGAACTGAAAACATTAATTAATTGTGCAATCTGTTCACTAATTTGGGGTTTCAAATTTTGATTTTCATTTGGCCTCAGAGCTATCGCTTGTGGGTAATTGAAAGCATTGTTAGAAACTTTATTCTTATGCTTCTCAGTTTGGCGACTACAAGTTAGTTTTTCTTCAAAATGCTGCATAACTTTCCTACAGTTTTTGATTGAAGTAATCTAGCATCTTCCTTAAATGTTCTCAAGATAACAGCCTGTGTGACACGCTATATCATCTTGAATCCAGGATGACAAAAGGATCTTAACAAGTAGATCTACCACGATAGGGCTAGGAAGTTAGATCTGTACAACTGACTCCATTCCTCTTTGCTGGCAGACTTGACCATGCACAAAGGAAGTTAAGTGATCTGACAGGTTGTTCTTAGTTACAGGAGAGGGAGTAATTTTCTTCTTCCCCTCAATGGATTCTCCATTTCACAGGCAGCTCAGAAATGCATGGCAAAAATTCAACAGGAGAAGGAAAAGCTAGGCATTGCAAATTGAATACTTTAGTGAATATTTTCATACAGGTTTACGAGACATGTCATGTTACATATTAAAGAACCAAGAGTGCATTGCCAAGATAGATTAAGGTTCATGGAGTCATCTTCTATTGTGCTTCCAGTATGGGCTCCTATCCCAGTTGGGAAGTGCATTTACAGCAGAAAACATTGGAGCATATATTTGAGTATACCAGCAATGCAGTAAGCAGATAAAACTCTTTGACCACCATTGGTTTGAAACTCCTTTTATAAAGATGTAAAATTAAGTTGTCAAACTGAGCCACTCTTTAAAAGTAAAAGTTGTTTTAAAAGTTACCTTTAAAACAAAGCGAACATAGCCCTATTGTGCATGTAAAACTAAATGCTGATTTGTAACCCTCGCCCACCCAAAAAAGGGTGGCTAGAGATGTAGACAGCTTTGTTTCTATAATCCTCATGTTTTTCAAGAATAAACCAGAAGTCAAAGCAAGTCAACCTGCAAGTGAGACTCAGCAGGAATGCGAGGATCCTTCTCAGCTTTCCGAAGGCCAGTTAGCTGACCAGAGCTCAACTTCTTCAGGAGATGAAACTGAAATTACTGAGGAATTGGAACCAGAAGGTATTTCTCTGCCTACACAATACGCCTCAGCTTCACCCCTTATTAAACATATGGTGTTGACAGCAGAAGTAGTTTCAGCAGAGGGACCACTGTTTTGATCTCCTTCCCAGCCAGAGCCAAGTTGGGGTTGTTGGCATATTAATCTAAAAGAGGAACTTGCAGCTTTGTAATAATTGACTGAGAGGGAGAGGAGAGAATCCCATCTCCAACCTTGTTCCATAAAATATTAAAGTGAGCTGGCTTCTGTTTTAAAATGTCTTTATATTCTCTCTTCAGAAGAGAGATTCCTCTTGCAGAAGAGTGCTTTTTTGAAGAATATTTTAAAGCAGGTACTCCTTTTGTTTGCAGGTAGCAGTCACCCATAATGTCAAAGAGAGAAAGAAAGAAAGATGGAGGGGAGGAGAGAAGGAGGGAGGGAAGGAGGCTCAAGTAACAAGGGGCTAGAGCATGCCTTATCACATCTCCCAGTGAAAGATTTTACAAGAACCTTAATGCAAAGAATATAAAAATGCCTTTTCAAACAGCTGCTCTACATTTTGTGAAAGCTTACTCTCCAGGAAGTGACCAAAGAGAATTTCTGATGCCTTTAATGTCAGACTGTCTTTTGAAAGCAGTGTGGAAATTTCAACTGGTGAAAAATTTGGCTGACCAGATACTAAGAGTGGCTAAAAAAGTCTGACTTTTTGCCACAGTTGCATTTTTGGTCCAGATTTGAAGTATTGATGTTAACTTTTTTTAAGCCCTAACTAGGTTTCCTTAATGATAGCCTTTACACACATTGTCCTGATCATACATTCATGTGCTACCTGGATAAAACTATTTGGAAAAGCAAGCTTGGGAGACAGGGCCTTCTCACTGGTAGCACCACAGTTCTTGATCTGCTTTCTTGCTGATTAACAGATTCCCCCATATTGTTGGCCTGTACAAGGCAGCCTTGAAGATTTAACTCTTCAGCCCAGCCTGTCCTTTTGAATATCATTTGTTTATGGGAGTCACAGGAGTTTTTCTTTTCATAATGATACCCCTGTCTGATGTGCCTCATTTTAAAGGATGTCACTCCTTTTTGTACATCACTTCATAAAGATGCATACCTAACAAGCAGTTTCAGAACAGTGGCTTGTGAATTCCAGTATAATAGCTCAAAGAATAAATTGTCTTGGGTCATTAGACAGTGTTATGTAGCAGGGGACATATTTTAGCCAGAATTAGAGATTCTAAGGGGCTGCATTCACATTCGGTTATTACAGTATCTTTGCTGCAGTGTGATAAAACAAATGAACCAGTGATTTTAGAAGGAGAGCATGGGCTGGCTCATGTATGCACAGTCATTGCCTGATACCTTTGCATCATCAGTGGACCACTTACATGTGCGAATGGGAAACAAGCAACACCAATGCCTCTTCCGTCAGACCAAGAAATCATGTGATGAATTTGTCTTTGCAAACCAGTTCCATGCCCCTGTATTCAGAAATCACTCCATTAGTAATAACGAACCCAAAAGCAATTCAGAGGGTGGTGACAATCATCATTCTCTCTTGCTTTCAAAAACATTTGCAGAATGACTAGTCCTGAAGGAATACACTGTCAGTGTAATTGCTGAGAAATACATCATAGGCAACCATTTCTACTATTTTAAGTGCTGGTTTGGTGTAATAAATTCTTTTGTTGTCCCTGGGAGACATGGGATAGTGAACAGTCATTTGTATAACCATCCAAAAAGCTATTTACAAAGTTATAATTTCCCCCATGTGGGGGCCTTACAGGATCACCATTTTGTTAATGCAATGGATGATGAAGTCATAAATCCTGATTGCAAAGCAAGACCTAAAAACATGGTGGAAGCCATCCCATTCAAATCATGTATGTGTGCAAACAATTTGTGATGGGCAAAAGAAGTAACTTCCTGCCAGGGTCCTTCCATGCACACGTTTCAGGAAGACAGCCATATGGGATTCCATGCTTAATCTCACCTTTGGAAACTGATGGGAAGCAGTGAAGATTATTTTAGGAACCAAACTATTCCCAGGGCAGAATAACCTTAACACATTCTAAGTCTCAGCGAAGTTAATATTCAAGTTCAGTGTAGTTTAAAGATCTGTACTGAATCCCTGTTGTTATTCGAAATAATCTCTTTCTGTGAGCAAGTTGGTAACCTCGCATCTCTCCAAATGCCAAATCAAAGTGAAACGAGGCCTGAAAGAAGAATTGGGTAATTCTGCAGACCATTTAATGATCATTGATTAGCCTGTGTCATGTTTTGTCTGCAAGAAAAAGAAATCGTACATTGCTGTTTCAAACTGCTTTTGCTTCTTACTGGGTGGTTTATATTTTTAGTACACTTTTACTTTTTTCAGTTTCTTTAATAATCTCAACTGGCTGTAATGCTGCGTATTTCATTGTTTCTTCATATTCTGAATGTTTTTGCAACAGAGCAAGATGAGAGACATACAGCTGATGCTGTTGAATCTGTGACTGACAGTGATGACTGTATTGTTCCAAGCTCAGTATCTGCAAGCCTTAATCAGGTTAGTCAATATTTCTGAAGGAAAATAAATAACATTTTCCGTATGGGTATCCAAAGGAAATTAAATACATTTTCCTTATGGATATCCTCAAACATTTTATTAAAAGTGGCCGTCACCATCCATACAATGATATTGCTCTAAAACAGCAGTAGGGGAGATGTGGCAGGTTGAGTGAAAGAAGGCACACAAATCACCAACAATAGAAGAAAGAAAAAAACAACAACAGAAGATGTGTGGAAGTATCCAGAAATCCATTTCTGGTTTTTGAAAACTGGTATTTTTTAAATTTTGAACAATCTGGATAGGAGAGAGGTCAGTGATCTTTTTAAAGTGAATTGCCATTCCTGGAAACTTCAAAGGAGATAATTCACCCTTTAGGGGGCAGAAAAACAGCAGTCTAGAGAGTCTGGGGGGTGCGGTACCGCGAAAACAGCCTTGGGGAGGTACATGCGGGCCCAAGGTTGCACTTTCCCCAACCCTCCTGTAAAGTTATAAGAGTGAGCAATGCAAAATAGTACCCTGCTTCACTTATTTATTTAAATTTATATCCCACCTTTCTCCTTATACAGGATCCAAAGTGGCTTACAAGTATAAATAAAAAATAGGGTACATTTTTTTTTAAAAAAAGATTCATATTGAAGTTAAAGAAACAATTCAGCTACAGTTCAGTTGAGAAACACAAGGTTAAAACAATTAATTGTTTTACAACATAGTGAAAAAGATAAAAACACCACCTCATTAAAAGCTCTTTTTTGCCACATAAATTCTAAGCCAAAGGCCTGTTTGAAGAAAAAGGTCTTTGCCTGCTGGTGAAAGGAAAGAAGAGGGTGTAGCTAAATTCTTGTGCTGGGGGGTGTGTGTGTGTGTGTTTCAATGATACATGTTTTAACCTAGTTTTAATTTTGTTTTTTGATTGCTTAGTCTTGTTCTAACCTTTGTATGTTGTGGATTTTTTAATTGTCATAATTTAATTGTCATAAGCTGCTTTGAGTCCTATTGTGGGATTGAAATAACTATTGTAACAAAAACAACAGCAATCACAACAACTGAACCTCCCATGGGAATTCTGCCAGGAAATGGACCAGTAGCCAATGCAGCTATTCCAGTGAGGGAGTTATATCTTGCATGTAACCAGTCCCAGTCAGCAGCCGGGCTGCACTATTTTGGACTTGTTGTTTGGGGACAGAACTAGTAATGTGACTGTGGTGTTGTTTCTGCTGCTGCTGCGGTTGTTCTTTGGGGGACAGTTTTGCATCCGTTAGCTCATTTCCTGCTGTCTGTTATCTTCCAAAAATCTGGCCCTGGTTTTAGCATTCCAAAGTGCGCCTACAGTGATTGATACCAGCCTGATGATAGTCTTCAGACGCTAGCTTAAAAAGTAATGCATGTGCAACATCTTAGAGTGTAACCAGCTACATTAAGCAATATTTTGTGCTCGATTGGCTTCTTGTCTATTCATCATCCCTCGCAAGGATTTTGAAATGTTGCCACCTATCCAAACCAGAGAGAGAGAGGAAAATTGTTTTAATAGGTGGAACTGTATGATGATTAACTGCATATTCAGTGCCATCAGATTCTTTTAAGCTGGAACATTGTGAGCCAAATAGGAAAATTACTCATTGCCAATGAGCCCTGCAAAAATACAGCTGGGACTACAAATCTCTAGCTTTGTTGCACTCCATTATTACCAGAATGATTTAAGAAGACTTAAAATGTCTTTGCAGCTCCAGAAAGAGATGAGTGTGAGAGTGTGGATTCTTTATTTCTGCCTTTCTCCCCTCCTCTCCACTTATGGAGAAGCACAGTGAATGATCCAGAAGGAGAAAAATCTTAGAATATTGGGGTTACAGCCCAAAGTCCCATAAACACCTCATGAGAGTTGCTCACATCAGTGTCAAGGACAGATAAAGAGTCAGAGATGGTATATTGGAATTCCATCTTTTAAGACTTAATTAGTAATAATTAAAATGATCATAATATTTCCTTGAGTATGACTTCCCTCCCTTTTTAAAACAAATTAGAATGTTCAACTTCACATTGGATATGTTACTGCTCTTTTAAAAAGCGTGGAAAAGTTACTTTTTGACCACAAGGCCCATAATCCCCAACATTACAGCCAGTGGCCATTTTGGGTGAGGGTTTTTTGGTCGTGTAGTCCAAAAAATAATATTTCCACGCTCTGCATTTGAGCAGCTAATGACATATGAAAGTTACCTCTTCAAGTTCATGGGGGACTTTCAGCCACTGGAGATAATTCAGTCAGGATTAACCATTTCCTTAAGTCTCATTGATTTCAATAAGTCAATACACTAAGGGTGTGTTTCATCTCTCTCTTTGAAATCAATAGAAACTAAGCACTAATATAAACTCAGTAGGGAAGTAAACCCCTCTGAGGGCTCTTAAAATGAAAGACAGGATTTGCTTCCACCTAACAGTCCCAGTTCAACAGTTCATAATGTACACAGAAGTTTCTAACATTTAGGTTACAGCTATTATCCTGATGCTTGGAATATTTCAGTGATATTTTATTTATTTTATTTCAAGAGCTTCAGAACCTAAATGTTTTTCCAAGGTGGCTCACAATCACTGTAAAAGCATTGCAAAATGCCTTCAGCATCTAAAATGTGAAAACCAAAAGAGTGTTATAAAAACACTTCCGACCAACAATCTCAGCAACAGTCATGGGAAACAGATTTCCATAAAACGCAGTAACCATCTGAAAAATCAACTTCTTGTCTTTATTTAACACAGCTTGAAATTAAATAAGTAGTTTAAGGCTGACCTGGAAGTAAAAAGGCAGGAGGCCAAATAGACATTGTGGCAGAGAATGAGTTCCATAAGTATGGGGACATCACTGAAATGGTTCTGATGCTGGAATTTTTGGGGGCCCTTTCATACTATACAATTATGGCTCTGTTGTTCCACTTTAACTGCCATGGTTGCATCTTGTGGAATCCTGGGATTTTAAGTTTCATGTAGTATTTGAAATTTTTAGTCTGAGAGCTCCCCCGATGCTTCTGACCAAACCCCAGGATTCTATAGGATAAACCCATAGAAGTTATGGGGGGGGGTTGTAATGCTGTAATTGTGCTGTGTGAAAGAGGCTCTAGTCTAAAGCAGACATTCTTAACCTTTGGTCTTCTGGCTGGTTGGAATTTCAACTCCCAGAATCCATGATCATTGGCCAGGCCGGTGGAGCCAGAAGACCAAAGGTTGAGAATGATCTAACTGATTCTGCTGGCGAGACTCTGAGCAGGGCCTCTGTAGCTTACCTAAACAATGCATCTGGATATACACAGTCTTTCAGGTGATCTTTCTCCAAACCATTTCATTACATGTTAATAAGTTTAAATATTGGTATACTGGTCTGTTCCTCCCAGTACTGCTTCAACCAGTAGCAGATTTTCCAAGGTGTTATCCTGCTAACTGAGAACTTTTGTGTGTCTTAAAGTTGAAATATCGGAGCTTAACTCTGCTGCGCCACTCACAGTGCAGCCCTTCCCTTGATGTTGTCACTGGCGTAACCCTTTCTAGATATGTTTGCAACATCAGCTGCTTGGTTTTCAAGCCCAGGGCTGCTGAAGGTTGTGTTCTTACCACTAGGATCAGAATCTTCACATACAGTAAAGCCATTTCTCAAGGAATACCTGGTTGTTTTTTCTGAGAAAAATTAGAGTGAATACTTGTTTAAGATCTAGCTCCTTATTTTTTTTTTTATCAGCAACGTAAATATCCCTGCAGCTATCCAGACTTTGTAAACACAGTTTCTGATTCTATCAAGAGATTGCCTCGCTAATTATCCCATGAATCCCAGACCGCGCACCACATTGTTTAAGCCACTGAAGATTATGCTGTTCCTTTTTTTTTTTTCAAGGTAGCAAATCAGACAGTCTGTGGTTTTTCCTTAGATATGGTGATTATAAAAGGAATCTCAACCAAAAAAAAAAAATTGCCCAGGATTTAGCTATGCAACTCGCCTTTTCTCTCTCTTTTTCTTCTTGTCTGTTATGTATAATTAATCATAGATTACTTCATTTTGTTTCATTGCATTTACAACATTTATGAGCTTCGCTTTGTCGGTAGGAAATGCTTGTCCCCTTCTTTTTCCTTTCCAAAGTGGCGTAATTAGTGTTAGCATCTTTTTTAACAGGCTACATAAAGTTTAGTGGCTGGATTAAATCATGTCATTAACATAATGTGCTATACAATTTGCCCCTATCTCTTTTCGTTTCCACTACATCAAAGTGCCACAGAGTGCCAACGTAATTGGGCCTTGCTAGCTTGTCAGGTTGAGTCAAGATGATGACTGGTGCTTTTGCTAAAAAAGCTTCTAGGCATGATAATTAATGGAAGGGGGAGGAAA
This sequence comes from Iguana delicatissima, assembly GCA_948472985.1. NCBI lineage: Eukaryota > Metazoa > Chordata > Lepidosauria > Squamata > Iguanidae > Iguana > Iguana delicatissima. The sequence continues at coordinate 570,622 of CAOKZL010000533.1, forward strand.
AAAAATCAGGAAAATGTAAAACTTTGGACAGTTCTTTATGAATATTTCATACTTTTTGAATAATCAGAAGTTAACATTATCAATTTGATGTATAATACATTGATTAAAAGCCTTGTTAGAGGCCTTCGAAATAGACATCAGAACTGGAAATTTGCATTTGCTTTTGCAAAAGCCTAAAACAGAAATAAAACAAAATTAACAACTGCTTGTTCTCATCTCTCCACCTCTGCACTTGATCATTTTGAGTAATAATTTAGCTTTCAATGATCACAATAAAATTTTACTGCTGTCAGCTCCCAAGTTATCTTCAAATGTGCCCACAAGGCAAATCTTAGCAAAACCAATTTATTCCATGGTGGTCTCATTTTCCTCTAGGTGTGTTTACATCTTTCTCCCTTCGTTATAGATAGGCTTTATGTGCTTTTCTTGCACTAATAGCAGTTTAGTGAAAACTGTCATAATCACTTTTCTTAAATTAAGATCTTAGGATTCTTAATTAATTTTGACATTTGGCATTCTTGAAAGAGTGCAAGTCAGGCTTTCCAGGTGGCTGTATTTATCCTGTAGAGGACCATATGTTGTTTAAAAAAGGCATCAAGTAAGTCGAAATATTTAAAATTGGAGGGGAAGACAATGACTACCTTTTGCTTTTTTGGTGGTGGTGGTGGTGTGTGTGTGTAATCTTTTTGGGGTTAGTAGTGTTAAAATCTCCCTGATCCAACTACATTAAGTGTGGGAGGATGAAGAAAATCATGGCACAAGTTGGGGTGGGGGGTCATTTACAATTTACAAATTATACAATGAGAAAAAGGTAGTACTAGCTGGACATAACAGAATCCTTATTGCCTTGGCTGTTCCCTGGTTTGTCTGGAGAATGCCCCAGTATTTCTTCCATTGCAGCCAAAGTGGTTTGCATATATCAGGTACAACCATGCTAAATGTAATCAAAGTATGTTTTTATCAGTTTTTCCTTTATTATTCAAAGTCTTCTTAGTACTAACTTGACAGAATGCCTGACCCAACATGTGAGGACAAATTCAGGTGTAGTAACTTCATTAGAACACTAAAACCTCACAAGCATAGCGGCCTTTTAAGAGCTTCCATAGCTCTTCATCAGTCATGGTGGTACAGAAATTATAGGACTGGAAAGAGTCAAGAAGTCTTTGAAATCAGACCTGGTAGATTGGCCATTTTATGTATGTGTGTGTGTTTGGAACTGCAACAGGCCAGGCATTGTGGCCATTATATGAGGACAGACTGACTTGCAAGATGAAGATTGTGGATTGGGAACAAAGAACATCAAAGTATCAGAATTGACAATTTTTCTCCTCTTTGTAGAGGAAGAGTAGAAATATGGTGATCTTCCAGATGTAGGATGTGGTGACCTTCCATAAGTGTGACCCCACCCCCAGCATTCCTGAACAGTGGCTCTGCTGGCTAGAGATGCTGGGAGTTCCAGCCCAACATTATCTGGAAGGCCAAACAGTTCCTCCCCATGCTGTAGACAGAAACCTGGATGTAACTTTCAGTAATCTATGCATTGTGTTGGACAAAACAAAAAGGTTTTCAGAATGGCCAAGTGCAGAAGAACAGTGGAGCTGCTTTCTGATGACTGGAGATCAAGAATTTGTTAAGGACCCAGATTGGGCAGATCAGATCAAACCACCTTGAATCAAAGTGACCTGCAACTCAGAGCAGAAACTGTGATTCCATGTTATGATTCTGAACTATGATTCCACTATAGCTGCCATAGCTGCATCTTGGGGACTCCTGGGTTTTTGAAATTTGTTAAGGTACTAGAATTCTCTGGCTGAGAATTCTAAACATCCCTCCCTAAACTACCTGTATGAAATATTCTGGGGCAATCGCACAGAAATTAAATAGCACAACAGAGAACAGCACAAAAATCTTCATATGTGAACCCATTTTAGCCTAGTGGCTTCATTGAAACCAGTCCTTTTCATTTATGCTCAGGTAACACACAAAAAACTGAACTGTTTGGAGTTCCAGTAGGTGACTGGGAAAGAAAAGAAAGCAAGTGACACCTTTTCCCTCCATCGATGGGCTCTAGCCACTGAGGGCCTGGAGCAATTGCACCATTGAGAATCCATCCCTGGGCACATTTCTGGGAGTGTAGTTCCACTCTCAAACAAAATGCACGAAGAGCTGATACCACGTTTTAAATAAAAGTACCTTTTTCCCCATCCACCCAATCTGAATGGGTTGACATGCCTAGTTTTCACTCACTGGCAGTAACTCTGTAGAGTTTTTAGCAGGAATCTTTAGGATTTGGAACAGGATTCATAGCTTTGCCTGGAGATACTGGGGATCAAACTTGCGATCTTTTGCATGCAGAGCATGTGCTCTGCCAGTGATATATTGCTTCCTGTTGCTCTTCTGACAATAACCATCACCTTTGTGCTTCTTTTAAAGAAACATCCTCCAACATAGTTGCAGGAGAGTTGTTGTTGTTAACTTCCATCAAAGTTGACTTCAACTTGTGATGACCCTATGAAGGAGAGGTCTCTCCTTATTAACAACAGTCCAGCACCGATCTTGCAGACTCAGGGCCATGGCTTGCTTGATTGAGTCGATCCATACGTAATGAGGTCTACTCCTTCTTCTACTGCCTTACCAAGCATTATTGTCTTTTCTTGTGGGTCATGTCTTCTCATGAGATGTCCAAAGTATGACAGTCTCAATTTAATTATCTTGGCTTCTAGGTAGTGTTCAGGGGAAAGCTTCTTTTAAATGACTTAAAAGGAGACCTTGGGATTACAATCGAAGTTTATTTTACCAGTTTCTTGTTGGGGCAGCCCAACAGAATGTGCTCATTCACCTGCCTTGCCCAGTCCTCTGTTACAAGTTCTTCTCTTCCTTAACTCAAAGCAAGCAGACCTATATTCTTCATTCAAAGTCCTACTGCATCTACTTTCTACATTTGGACTTCCTTTGTAAACTGCCGTCTAGCCATGAGCTGGTTTTGACAGCCCAGTTAAATATTTGGTACAATATTACTCTGAATATCACTTAAAAATGCTTCTAATATATCTATACGACGGAAGGAGAAAGGGAGTTGTTTCTAAAGTAAAATTAGACAATAGAGGCAATTTCATTTTTTATGCATGTGAATGTAGAGTGCTTGAGGTTATTAGTTGAAACTGAGTAACCTTTCAGGCTTTCATCTCTTTCTTTCAAATTTGAATATGAAAAGCATATTCAAGTCAAAGACCATCACTTTAATGACATTTGGCAGTCATTTGATTTATTAGGTTTTTAGAAAAAAAATTCCTTTAAATATTTCATCATACTATGCTAATCCTAGTAATATTGCCTGCTGAAGCCGTGTACCTGTATTAGCGGAGACAGAATGGTGTGGAATTTTCTCTGTCATCCTAGTAAAATTTCCATGAATCTACTGAATAATAAAACAACCTTATTGAAATATTCAGATTTGGGGTTTTAGTTAAGGTGTCTTAGGCTACATAATAAAAGGAAATGCCTTTTGAAGGGGGTGTGAGTAAAGTTACTTCATCAAATATTGAAGGAGGTTGACAGCAATGAGTATTGTTCCATATGAAGGATGGAAATATATATATATAAAAATCTCACATATTACATTACACTGGGATATTTGGGGCTTTTCAATTGATTAATTATAGAGTATATGTCTGAAAACACATCCGTTGCCATGTTGAACTTCAATATTGTATCAATTTACAGTTTTACCAGACTCTAGAAACCTGATCTCTCACATTTTTTGTCATTTTAATTCTGTAATTACCACTGCAAGGTTAGTGATTTGAATTTACAACCAGAAAGACTTCAGATTCCACACTGGAGAAATAGTCTTTTAATGCAGAAGAGGAACTATAAAAAGGAAAGTTAAGAAGAACTTGACAGTTGAGATCTGCAAGGTAGCCCTGTTTGCTCTTTGAAGAGCAGAATCTCATCGTTTGAATGTTCTCCTGTGTAGCCTGATTTTGAAATCACAGTGGTTATGCATTCTTTGAAGCCATTGACTTATTCAAGAGAACGTTTGAGTGCTACCATGTTAATATTTGATATGCACAGACTTCCAAAGAAGGGTACACATTTCAAACCACAAATATAATTGGGTGCTGTTCAGTTTGTATTCATATTTTTTTGACCTAAGTCTATCATGTAGTGATTTTTCCCTGTAGTCTTCAGATAGCGAAGTGGTCTTGTAAAAAAGTTTACCATAAAGTAGTTTTCCGTAGGGTAAAGTGGATATTTTACTAAATGGAGAGAATCTCCAAGTCTTCTGCTGCAAATACAAAATTCTTTCAGTGCACTTCATGCTGCACTGAAAGTATTTTGTATTTCCAGCGGAAGAAAAACTTCACAAAAAGGTCAGATATATATCCTGAAATGTTTGGAACGTGTGATGAACACATTATGCAATCAACACACCAGTGATTGGCTGGATTCCCAAACACATTTTTCAGATTTTCAGCCTTCTCTGGGACACTATACCAAAGCTACTTGAAAGAGTTTGCTATAGATTGCGCTAGGGATTCTTTGATTTAGTATCTTATATTGATGTATATGGATGTATACATTTTTACATTGGTTTTACTGCTTTTAAACTGAATTTGTAATGGCTTTTAGTCAAATACAGTAAAACTGACTGACTGACTGACTGACTTTATACATATATGGGTACCCTCAAGTTACATGGAAATTGTAAAAGAAAGTCATAGTGCTGTGAATTTTTTCATACGTTGATCATATTAGAACCTAACCTTAAACCGTTATTTGGTTCTACATAATTTGACCCCTGATTGGCAAGGTCCCAGTTACAGTTTCTGTACTACAGCCACAAGAAAACTAGAAGCATCCACTTCCAATTACATTATTTTACTTTGCTGCCACAAGGGCAAACTGTTTTGTTTAAACTACGCTTTGCCCACAGAAGCCAAGATTAAAACATGGTTTCTAATCCTGGGCACCCTTGATAAACCATAATTAGAACTTAATGCACTATCTGGTTTGGACAAGGTGGCCTTGTGCTTGGAAAACACGAACAGATGCTTTCAATCCTTGGAAGCAGCACGAGATGAAGAGAAGGTAGCTGGGTAATCCAGGTAATACTGCAGTATAGTTTAGGAGAACATCTGAAAACTGGATTGTTTAAAAATTGATTCTCCATGATTGGTCCCATTTAAAAACCTGTAGGGTATATCTGTAGGGAAGATTCCTTTATGACTGTAACTGACATATATAAAAGCACCATCAGTACAAGACCACAATTTGGAAGTGGCGATTGAGGGATATCGACATTAAATAATTTGTTTGATAGGAAATTAGGGTATGGGGTGTTATTTAGTGGATTAAGGTATGGATTTAGTGGATTAGGAGCTGATGACATTAAATGGAAAAGAATATGTATAAGAGGGTAAAGTTTTCTTAAGAAAATTCTTTAAGATGAGAAATTACAGCCTTCACATGTGTGTGATTTTTGTTGAGCCATAGATTAGTGCCTTAGTGTGTACTTGCTCATATAAGGTCCCAGCTTCAGTCCTTGACATCTCTAGTTAAATGGTTCTCAGATAGTAGAGCTAAACATTATATTTTCAGCATAAAATCTGTAGTCTGTTGCAAAGTTGGTGTTAACCGCAAAGCCCAGGGCATCAGGACTTACTATTGTAGCTCTGTCATAAACCATCAGTCATGTTTTAGCATCTAAAACATCTTGGGTGATTTGCATGTTTGTTGTGACACTTTGTACGACAAGACACATACACATGTTGTTGCTAGTTCTTTTGCTTGTGTGTTCTTTTTCTGATAGACTGTTGAAAAAATCCGGATTGAAATAGTATCACTCAGTCTGATTGACAACCAGATTGCAAGGGATGACACGATAAAACGGCTGTTTGTAGAATTCAAGTTCTCTACTTTTCCAGCAGAGGAAACTCCAGTATCACTTCCAAAACCCAGAAGTGGGCAGTGGATCTATTACAATTACAGCTACGGTATGTTTTCATTAAGTATATATTTCCTTTTATTTCTCCAGGCCTGGTTCTATGTCTCCCTCTCTCTCTCTCTCTCTCTCTCTCTCTCGCTCTTTTTTTTCTTTTGAAGTGATTCCTATTGAAAAGATCTGGTAGGTATTTTGTGATATGCGCCCTGGATATGCGCTCCTGCATTCATCCAAAGTGCTGTCTCAGTCCTGCTTCCATTAGTAGCTAATCAGTTGCCATCAGAAAACCTGTAAGCATAAACCACAAGCAGTAGCTCTGCCAAGTTCAAGGGGGCCCTGCAACTCATAGTCCCCCATTTTTCCCCTTACCTGTAAGAGTGAACAGAAGTGGTCCGTCAGTGGATTTCTGCCATATTCACAAGAAAAGTGCCTCATGGGTGGGATTGCCAAAATGAAAACTAGAGACAGCCCCTTTCCTTTTAATGGTTGTGTAGAAGAAGAAGTTTCAGGATGCAACTGGGTAGCAAGCAATCCCTGCTGAAATTCCTTCTTCTACACCACCATTAAAAGAAAAGAGCTCTCTCTAGTTTTCATTCTAGCTACCCTACTCACTGGCATTATTTGTTGTTTTAATAGTGATTTTAAAAATCATCCCACTAGGTTTTGTAGAAAAGAAAACTTGTCAAGAGAAAGCAAACAAAGAGCAGTAACAGATCTTGCAACATTTGGCAGATTGTATCTCCAAATCATTACTTTTGTATGTAACACTAGAGTGTTGTGTATAAGCAGATAAATGCTGCTCCTAATGCCAAGCCATCATAAATTTTGATGGGACGTTGTCCTATAGTAAAATATACAAAACATCTGTGTCTTAATGAATCCACAAGACGTTGCAAAGCCAAATATCCAGAGCTTTTGCCATAAGCAAGTTTATTGTTGAAGTTGGATGTGTCCTTGGAACGTGGAGCAAAGCAAGTTTGTACATATTGCCACTGGCGCAGGCTACCGCCATCCTTTACCATGGCTACACTGCCTTCTGGGACCACAAGCTATTCTTTATATAGGAAGACAGCAGATATGGGTGCTCTTTTCTCACTTTCAACCCTTCATAGTGCCTGGATAGTAGGAAGCTACGATCACTGAGCATTAAATGTTAATGACAATGCTGATGTGATTATTTTAGCAGTAACCGAGTTGACTGTAAGACCACGTGGCATCATTTCTCTATATTGGCTCTCTGTATTGGTTCTCCACATTCTCCCCACCACCACCACCACCACAAAGATGCAGTTTGATTGCAGTTGGATCATTATGGAATAGTTCCAGTATATGATTGCTTAATTAATTTCATATAGAGTATGCAGACTCACTGGAACAGGAACATAAAAACATGACTGATTAGCCCAAAAACTGTGCTTCTTTATAGACATCTTGACTTTGCAGAGCCCATTAATTTCTTTTTAAATTGGCTAGTGTGCCATCTTTTTTTATATATACTGAATTCTGGCTGTGTGGCAATCTAAGATATTTGTTGCCTAATCAGTCTTCTAACTAGGAATGTGATATAATCTCTCTCTTGGGATTTTTTTTCCCCTTTTTGAACAATAATTGCCACAATGTTATAAATCAAAACTTGTTTCCAACACAATGGCTTTATCTTTCCTAGAGTGTTATTTAAATAACTAGTCAGCTAATTTCTCCTTGGTGCCGGTTTTGCTTGTAAAGGAACACCGTTTCAGGCAAATGTCCTAATGAATTTGCTGTTTGATAATGTCAGTGAGGAAGCCAATAATCTAATAGTAATGAAGTGGGAATGTGTGTGTTTACTATAGCTTTACTCCATTTCTTATTCATGCCTAATTAGATTTGGGCATGTAGAATATTTGGGGTTAATTGAATATTTTCTTTAATAAAACTGAGATTTACATGATTGGGAAAGAAAGTGTACTTTGAGCTTAGAGGGAAACCAGTAGTTCTCAGGATTTTGTATGAAAAAAATCATGATAAATCCAGATGTAATTTGAGAAATCATTATTTCTCAGTAAATAATACCTTTTTTATTGAGTTCTCTTATTATATTTACATCTTAGCACTGTGGCTGACGTTTTTCAAAAACTGCTTTACATCTTTTGGAATTCTGGTTTAATAAGCAACACTTACGGTAAAGCTGGAGCACTCTCGGTCCCCTGAGCCTTTGAGTTTTCTTTTTTAATCTTAAGAAAGAACCAAGCTAGTTCTACAATTAATAAATTAAATCTCATCGTTATGCTATAATGGAGACAGATCATCTTTAATGGTTTGTTTTTAATGTAAAGATTCTATTCATAGAAAGAACATTCCTAAGAAGCAAGGTCTTCAGTGTTCCTCTCAGGAGTATTCACTGTTCTAATTCTGTACTGAGTAAATTTCAAGCAAAGATGGAGAAAGCAAAGCTACTGGAATGATGGATAATGCCCTCCCCACCCACAAAAGCACTGCTAAAAGAAACGTAAAGTAATTCAGGTTTTCTGAGGAATCTAGCAGAAGAGAATGGATACAGTACATAAAAGAGAAGAGCCAAGTTCAATGAGTCCAAAGGCCTGTCTAGTCCCACATCCTAGTCACACAGTTGTCTATGGGGTGCCCCCCCAGCAGGTCATGAGTACAACTGTACTCTCTGCGCCTTATTCTCCATAAGCTCCATAAGCTGATATACAAAAGCATGTAATGCTTCCAGAACTAAGGGTAATATATAGCCATCTGGACTTGTAGACATTGATGTGCCTCTAAATACAGGCAGAGGACAAAAGCAAAAGCAAAACACTTTAATAATCCTGCCAGGATCTCCCCCTCCAATTGGCCCTGTCTCTAGAAGGTTTTGTTTTATGTAGCCCCAACCCAAGTGAAGAAGCTGGAACTCTCAAATCCTCTTTATTGCTAAACTGTCATCTCTTCTGTCCCTTCTGGCATCAGGCAAAATTCCATAGATTTAAGCCTGTTGTTCTTGTTGTGTGTTCTCAAATCATTTCTGACATACAGCAAGCCAATCATGGGGTTTTCTGGGGCTGAGAGTGTGTGACACACCCAAAGTCACCCAATAGATTTCCATGGCTGAGCACGGAATCAAACCCTGGTCTCCTGGGTTATTGTCTGATGGTCAGAGCACTACACCATGCTGGCTCATAAGCTAATTCCATAGTCTTAAAACTAGTTTTGCAGTTGTTTGTCTTCTTGGGGAACTTTGGAACTGTGTTTCCGTAAGAAGGGGCTGTGTTTGCGTGTATATGCAGGCCCTGTGTACACAGAGCAAGTGAATGGGAAGCCAAGAAGTACAGTCCCAGTCTATTCTCTTTGTACAGGTATTAAACCTCTGGGAACTCGTACCATCCAAATAGGGCCTCGGCCAAAGAAAGACTGAGAGGAACTTGACTTGACCACTATAAGAATGACAAGCAAGGGTCATGCCCATAAAGCCCAGTGATAATTCTAACTCTAAGTGGGAAATATTGTAGATGTAAGCAAACTGGCTTTATACTTTCTCGAACTTGGAATGGATAGCTACACTGAAGGGGTCGACTCTTAATTTCACCTTGACAAAATGATATTTCTTTTTCCCGTCCTGGACGAGACCACCATAATTGAAATAACAAAGATTAAGTTCAATTGATAGACACTGATAACAAGGAAATAGCATTTATATTTCATTGGGCTGAGAGAATATTGCCCCAAGAATGCTGAGAAGGCAGGAAAAGGGCCTGGAAATAAGATTAATGATCGTGGGCCTAAAGAATGTTATCTTGGCTGTATATAAACCTGCTTGGGAATTGACAATAGGAAGGGGAAAGATTAATGAAATCTTCCAAAGTTTTTTATGAGACTTTTATAGATCAGAAGCCTTTGGCTCTGAGGAATGAGCAGTTGATTATTTGGACAAATTGGAGGTACCTCAGGCAAGTGAAATGAAAAAAAGAGAGAAATGAATAGCTGGTTACCCTTTGGATTCAGGATAATATGATAAAGGAATCTTCCATTTGTACATTGCAGAAGATTCTTTAACACTGCTGTTCCCATGTTTGATGTTTAATTCAGAATAAGGGACAGATGGGGAAGCCCTGTATGGACAGATTTTGGCACAACAGTACAGCTTGAGGGTAAGCCAGCTTTGAGTTTGACAGGGATGGGTCTAACTTTCATGACTGTAGGTGGCAAAACATTGGGGAAAAAATAGAAATAAAGATGCCAGTGAAACAAAAGACTCCTTCACATAATTCTGAGCTCTCCTTACTGCTGATCATCTCTGATAGTGGCTCATTGTCCAAGTATGTTGTTCTGGTACGTCAAGTAATACCTGGAAGATGTATGTAGTAGTTGAAACTGATTTGGAGCGCTGTTCAAGTAGCCCTATTGAACCAGCATGGTGTAGTAATTTGAGTGCTGGGCTACAACCCTGGAGACCAGAGTTTAATTCCCTGTTCAACCATGGAAACCCACTGGGCATGTCATGCATACACAGCCCAGAAGACTCCGTGATAGGATTGCCTTACAGTCACCGTAAATCTGAAATGACTTGAAGTCATACAACAGCAAGAAGTAGGCTTACTTTGTAATCTTGGATAAACAGGAGGAAAACTAGAGGTTTGAACAGATAGGTCAGGTCCAGAGGAGAGGTGGGCAGGAGCAGAAAAGAAAAGAATCTAGTTTAAGAAAAGCAAGATAGAACTAAACTGAATGACTGGTATAAATCCCTGTTCAGTTTCCTCACACCAGCCTAAGTCATTGGTTCCCCAAACCAACTTTAAATAGTGCTCTTCTTCCTGAAAAATCAAACCATTTCAGGACTTAGAATCAAGCCTTATTTTTTGTGACACCTCCATGGCCCTTCTCTTGTTCCTTAAAAAAAAGACACACTATCCAAATGGGATTTCCCAAGCCATTATTTATTATTTCTGGTATTTAGGCCAGTGAGTGGAAGAGCGATGTATATGCTTTTCGATTTGCATTTTTAACTAGACACTTTATATTTCCTCATATTAGATACTAGTGATTCAGATGTTTTTAAGACCGGTGAGGTATTTTCGTTTTTCTCTTTTTAAAGCAAAATAAAAGCAAGACTTCTTGTGTTTTGTTTTTTCAAACAAGCAGAACCCTATGAAACTTCACAAAACAGATCAGAAGAGTAGAACATAAGGTTTAGTATGCAAACATGAGGGGAAATAGAGTGCTTTTGAAAAAAAATTAAAAATGCAAAAACCAAAATTAATAAATTATATTTGTATGCTGCCTTATCTCCCAGAATGGGACCCAAGGTGGCTTCCAAAATACACATTGCGGTGATGCCTTTATCGGGCCAACCAGAAGGCACAAAAATCAATACACAAGCTTTAGAAGCACACTGGTTTCTTCATCAGGCAAAGCTAGTAATCATCTGGGGAAAGAAGGGTGACAATTTTTGGAGTCACAGGTCTGGATCGTGCCTGTTTGAGATATTACCGAAAGAGCCTACACAGACAGAAGTTCTGGGAACATCCCTGGGAACAAGGCAATAAAAGAAAGCAATAAAATTTCCTTTCTCTGTGTCACAATTACAAAGTCACTCCCCTTGCGATCTAGATCTGCTTATGGCTTCTCTGAAGCCGAAGGCCCCTGTGTTGGCAGAGTTCAGTGATCATATAGGAAGATCTTGTGCAAGCAGGTCTGGAGATGAACTTAGATGGTGTTAACAGGCAAAGCCTGCCAAAGAAGCCCAATTAGATCGCCGTAGATTATGCTGTTTAATCAGGTCCCAGTGTAAGTGCAGTTCAGTATGATCCCTCAGAGCTACTTGTATTTCAGGTTAATGTGTGCCACAGTTAGGGGAATCTTGGTGACTAGTTCAGGGCTTGGGAGCAGACAGCATTTATTTAAAATGTTTATATCCAACCTACAGATAATAATCTTTGTGGCCATTTCAACACTGTAGCACAGACAAGTACATGTCAGTACAGGACAAAAATACTGCTTTCAGACTAAACACAGCACTAAAATCAACCACTTAACACATGAAAAGCTTGGAGTAACAATAGTAACAACACCATTATTATTGTTATAATGGGAATGACAACGTTTGTATGTGTCAATTTGTATGTGTCAAGTCAACTCCAACTCCCAGGCTTTTCTTGGCAAGATTTGTTCAGTGGAGGTTTGCCATTGCCTCCCCTTGGGTTGAGAGAGTGTGATTTGCCCATGGTGAAGGAGTGGGTTTTCATGGCTAAGTGGAGGGAGAGTTCTAGTCCAACACACAAACCGCTGCTGGCTCTCAATATTCACATAACATGCCAAACATTGCTCCACTTGCATTGTTTAATTTTGAACCAACCCTAGAAGATATGTCAGCATGACCGTTCCTGTATTGCATATTGGGGGACTGAGGCTCAGATGGGGCCACCTAGTCAGTTCATGGCAGAGTCAAGATTCACATGTGGAATTTCCTTATGCGTAGCTCATGGATCAAGACCTAGGATCCTGAGTAACCTGCAATAATGCTGTCATTTAACCCTGCTGCAGTATATTTGTGTACTGTTCAGTCCAGCTGACAGCTGCCATGTAATGCTTTAATCATCGCCTTACGTAGCAGGCTGTGACACTGGATGAAAAGCTCCAACATGGTGGTGTCCACACTGTAACATGGCTTGGGGTAATTTCCAAATTAGTAGCTGTCTTAGGCCATTTCTGCACTACACTGTTATAGTGCTATTATTTCATTTTCAACCTTCTGTGGAATTCTGGGGTTTGTAGTTTACTGAGGCCAAAGGGTCTCTGGCTAAGAATTTTAAATGCCTCTCCCTAAACTGCAAACCCCAGGATTCCACAGGACGTTGAAAGTGGAATAATAGCACTATAGCAGTGTAGTGCGGAAATGGCCCTAGTCTGTTACATGAAGACGTGAAGAGTCCTCCTGCTTCTGAAAGACAGATAAAGTTGTTATAGTGTGAGCTTCTACGAGGCTATAGCCCATGCTTCACATGTGTGTTTAAATGCAGGTGGAGAAATGTCAGCCTGTAGCCTCCTCTACCTGACTGGTCTGAAAGTCTCTCCTGTTGTGGCAGGAGAGCGGGAATTAAATTACAAGGGCTGTCAGAAAGGACAAGTGCTCTGCCATATATTATCACTATCACTGGCTTTCACCAGGGTGAAAGAAACCACCGTAAATCCCTTCCATGGCATAGCAATAAAAGGCACTGGCTTTTACAGGCATGACTGCCGGGGCCATTAACAAGAAATGACAGCTGTGTGGCATTCTTAGATCCTGCCCTGTATCTTTTCCGACAGCGTGCAGCGTAAAGCTGCCAGCAATATGACAACTGGATCATATGACAGTTCCTCCTTCAATTCTGGGTTTTGTCATTGATTTCCTTTTAGCAAATACTGAAAGAGACAATTTGTTTCCCCCTCCCTCCCGTTCCCTTCCTTTCTCTTCCTCCTGTCTAAATAAGGTTACTTTTCCACATCTGTTTAAGTTTAAACAATGAGCAAGTGCTTAAAAAGTAGGTCTCTTCACACACTCCTTAAGAGACAGTATTAAAAACTGTGGGAGTATGTTAGCAATCAGAAAAACACTGTGTACTAAGTGTCCCAGCAATCGTATTTTTTTATCGCCTTTGGCTTCTAAGAAACTATGGCTTATAATGGTGTTGTTAGTTTCTTTGTTGTATCAAATGGATACACAACTCCATCAGAAATATTTGAGTAGTGAACAACAAAACTCCAACAGGGTACAATAGACTATATTAGAACCCTAATAACCAGACTTATGCCCATCAGTTCCATGATCTCCTGCCATATCTAACGGATCCAAAACACATGCCGTGTCACGCTCTTTCCTGACCCCGAAAGTTTTCCCTTTCCTTTTGAGAGAGGGCACAGCTCCCAAAGGCATAGCAGTGAACTCTCACCAAAGGGAGAGTACTTCACTATCACTATATTCACTATCCTGAATATACTACCAGAATAAAAATACCTCAAAGAAGGTTACAAGAAAAAGAGCAAATGGTGACTTTCAGTTCAGCAGGAAGTTTGAATCTATCACCAGTGGTCTGAATCAAGATAAAAGATTCTTACCACAACTGCTTGAGTTGGTTGGGGGTTTTTTTCTTTCTGCATTGATAACCAGCAATAGATTTGTCACTATCCTTAATTTAGCTACTGGAGCAAAGCTACCTCAAAGAGAGTTACAAGAGAAGAAGCAACTAGTGAGTTACAGTTCAGTAGGAAGTCTCGGTCTATCACCATTGGTCTGAACCAGGATAAGAGATTGTTACTACAGTTGCAAGAATTGGTTGTTTTTTTCCTACTGAGATACCAGCAACAGATTTGTGAATAACCAATGATTTGTGAATATTTGTGAATAACCGGTGCTTCAAATATAATTATCACAGTTCATACTCTCTGCATGTAATTTCCTTCTGTCCTTATGGTCTCAACATCATTATGGTCAGCCCCAGACCACGTGCACTGTTAATACACCTACTTGAAATTTTGAGTAACACTTCAGGCATCTAATGCAATAAGCTATGAAAGCTCGCACTGCAGTAAATAAAGTGTCATGGGACTCTTTATTGTTTTTGCTGCAACAGACTGACACGGTTCCCTCCTGGAAATGAGAAGCTAATATTTACTCCAGACTTAAAATCCAAACCCAAGGAAGCTGCTTTGAACATGATTAGCAAGCAAAGCAAATGTCCTCCCTGTCTTTGCTTACAGCCAATGGCATCCACTCTCATTTCTGTCTGATTTTTTTGCAGTAATGCACGTGGATCAAGCAAACAACAAAGCAAGGCGAGACGTCCTCAAAACCATGCTTCGGGGATCTGAGCCCAGCCCCAGAAGGTACGTTTAGGAGCTAAGTATGTCAGAACACTTTGACCCACTCTTCTTACCATGCAAATGAATTTATAATTGGATCTGAAGGGAAAGGATAATGAATAAATGAATGCGTAAATAATTGAAAGCTTGCCAGTTCTTTCACGAAGGTAAGTGGTTCCAACAGTAGGTATCAGCAGTATCAGTTTGTATTTCCATACGCAAACATCTTCCATACGCAAGGGAGTTTGTTTTGTATTCTCCCATGTTTGTTTGGAGAGCACATGACTTCACTGATGTTGAGGAGAAAAACAACAGACAGTACCTGTTTTGTTTTTCCTTTCGGAAGGCATCCATCAAGCAGGTAGAGCAGGGACAGGCAACTATAGATGATTGCATACCTCCTGTTTTCTATCTTTCTCTCCAAAAATATATGTCAGGGTGAAATAGCATGGAAATGGACTGTTGAAACCCTAGAAGCTTCTGGGGCATTTGTCTATTTTCAGACTGGGGAAAAAAAAGTGGAGGGACAATGGAAGGGGGTTGATATGCCACATAATTCCATCCCCCCATGAAGAGAACTTTTTGATTTTAAGATCCATACCATTTTAATCACTGCTGAAATTGCTGCTTGTTCAGTGAAAAGTGTGGAAGCTGCCAATTGGCCTTTCACACTCTTCAGTTAACCATATATTTACAAATAAGCTTTGCAGACCTGAGGGTAGTTCTTGGCAATAAGACAGTAATCTCTGTTTCCTCCGTTTTCCTTTAAAATTGAGCTTCATACGTTGGCCGGTGCACAATTTTTTAATGGAATCCGACAGGAAGTGCCATAAAGTGATCCCTAAAGAGCAGGCACGTATCACATCTAAAGCACTTTGATGTTCAGAAACATTCTTTTTTCCTTTTCTCATTTCAGCAAACAAGCAAAAGACTTCCAGATTTACTGCATACATTAGCAAGATGGATAACATGCTGGTGCTAGCAAAACTACAAATATAGTTACATATTTCCCAGTGGTGCTATGTATGTGGCACCGACCATTGTTTTGCAGGACATATTAAAGTCTAGTGGCTTAGGCAAAATCTTTGCTCAGGCATTGAAATTCCACACCAGTTCACAGACTGTGGTGTCATGGTGCCTAGATCTAGAAAAGGTTCAGCACATCTTTGTTGTTACTGTTGGGTGCCTTCAGGTCATTTCAGACTTATGGTGACCTTAAGCTGAAGCTATCTTGGGGTTTTCTGGAGCTGAGTGTGTGTGATGCATCCAAGGTCACCCAGTCGGTTTCCATGACTGAGTGGGCAATTTAACCTTGGTCTCCAGGGTTGGAATCATTACACCATGCTGGCATTTTTAAGTTCCTCTAATTGCATAGGTGAAAGTTCCAAACACATTCTTTAATTCTTTATCATTGAAATCAGTGGGGCCTAAAAAATGCTTAACGTTCTCTGGCACAGGTAGTAAGAGTCATTGAATCATGTAGCTGGAAGGGTCATCAAGTCCAACCCCCTGCTCAATTCAGGAGCTCCTGCTAAAGCATCCACAGCAAGTAGCCGTCATCCTCTTTCTGAAGACATCCAGAGAAGAAGACCCCCACCACCTCTCTTAGCAATCGGTTCCATTGCCAAACCATTCTTACTGTGTCAAGAAGTTTCTTCTAATGTTCAGCCTGTATCTACCCTCCTGTAACTTTGGGGGTCCATCAAGTCAATGCCCCTGCATAAAAACAAAGTTCTTTTTCCTACCATTCTGGATGAATTCCTCTCCATTGTCCCTTTGATAGTAACTTCCGGGGGGGGGGGCTACATCTTTATCAGATAACATTCCTTTACTGAATTGTTTGTAGCATGTAACCACCCAGCACCGTTAGTTGTACTAAAGTCTCATGTTTTGAAATGGGACATAATTTTAGGCACGCGTAAGAGGCATTTCCTACATGTCTTCACAATTATATCCCAGATCCATTTGACAGGCAGAGTATAATCAGAAAAGTAAAAAAAAATGATAAATATACCAGCACTAGTTTCACTGTTTCTTTGTGCCAAGCTTACAGAAAAATAATTTCAGTTCTTATGGTTGACATCTTAAATATGTGGATATAGTTTTCGTCTTCCATCACTGCCACCATTTTTCTCTTAAGAGTAGACACACCTAGTTCCTTCAGCCTTTCTTGATAAGATTTGACTGCTAAAGACTCATTATCACTCTTGGTTCTTGTTTGTCCCCGCCAGCATATGTTGGCTTTATGTTGGTTTTATCACAACTATATGTTAAACAAACATAACAATTCAAATTCAGTTCCTAGCACACATTTAGCTGGATGGGGAATGAACCTGGAAAGCCTTTGCCAGCAAAAGATAGATTGATCAGTGGTCTACTTACTCTAAGCCACCTTGATATCTAGGATGTAATGGTGGCCAAATCAATGCCATATGTCAAATGAGATCTGTTAAGTACTAAGTCAGCCCTATCTCAAATCATTTAAATCTATGCTGTCACTGCAGACAGGATGCTCTATTCTTTAGCAGCTCGGCAGAAGCAGTTGTTTGTTGTTGTTGTTGTTGTTGTTGTGTGCCTTCTAGTTATTACCAACTTATGGCAACCCTAAAGTGAACTATCATGGGGTTTTCTCGAGCTGAGAGTATGTGACACACCTACAGTCATCCATTGGGTTTCTGTGGCCAAGCATGGAACCAAACCCTGGTTTCCAGGGTTGTAATCCAATTCTCAAACCACTGTATCATGCTAGCTCTCTGTTGTTTATCATAGGAGGACTTTAACTCCTGGTACCAAATCTGGCTCTTTGTCATGGGAACATCATTTGGTGATTTCCCACTTTTTGTATTTTTCCCATCCTGATTAGGGAGTGAATTGCTGATCTCGAGGCTTAATTATTATCAGTAAGGCTTTATACTCAAATATGCTAGAATTTTTGGTCTCACCCTTCTACCACAGCCACTGGTATATGGCCCAGCAAACTTCTCTAAAATGGAGTTGGTCTCAGTCTGAAAGAAGTTCCCCGTCTTACTCTGCATGCATTTAGTCCTCTGTTTTCAGTTTCTTTCCTCCTCCTAGAAATCTGTTTTGCTTTGCTTTTTGACACATGGTCTTGGAGATGCAGTTTCATGCTGATCTGCAGAAACACGTAGCACTGAGAAGCAAAGACATGAGTGTATATGTGCCTTAAAGTTGCCTGCCAACTTAATGCCAACCCCATGAATTTCACTGGGTTTTCTTAGAGGAGGAATACTCAGAGTTGCTTTAACCAGTTCCTTCCTCTGAAATATAGCCTAGAGCACTTGGTGCTCAGCAGCCGAATTATCCAAATGCCATGGGAGTTGCCTTTTGTTTCCCTTTGTGTCTGTCCAACTGCATGTTGGTCAAGCATGTACACCAGCTCTTTACCTCCTTTCATGGGACATTAGCAGGTAGACTTGATCCAAGTGGACTTAATCAATGCCAGTGGTATGTGTTACATTTACAAATGGCCTCCCCAACATGGGATCATTTTTCAGCAGTTACCATGCTGTTGTCTGACATAAGGCCCTGGCCTTACCTATTCAGAAAGGGCAAATCAATAAATCCTCCTCACTGTGGCCCTACCTCAGAAGTGCTCTTACTTCAGAAGTGCTCCATACAGGGCTGAAATGCAGAATGTGATCTCAGATGCACAGACACAAAGCATTTTAAAATTGGCTGCATTGCTCCCTTGGCACATGTTTCCCATCACAATGTGTTATATAATAATATCAGCTCTTTTTTCTACCCCCTCAGTTCAAACAGGAACTAGACTTTAAAGTTTAGGAAACCAAAGGGACCAAGTTTAAAAATATCAGCCCAAATTGTCTGCACATGGTCTAGCTGTGGTGATGGGATAAATCTGTGATAACTGAAATGGTAGCAACTTGTGCTGTGGAAGAGATGGTAAAGAGCAAAGCCAAACAGCTTAGAAACCATCACTTGTTCTCCCAAAGTCCTCCATTCCCACTTTCTCAGCAACAGGGCTAATTTATACAATACTATCCTATCATACCAGGTTGTCATCTGCAAGCAAAACTGAGATAATTATCAGTGAACATTTTCTCAGCTATATAAATACTGTGGATCTAAATCTAACTACCAGTCCCAAATATAGGAGACCCATTCATTCAATTGCTGAATGCAAAGTCAACACTTAGAAATGCAGCGTGGCATAGTGATTTGAGTCTTGGGCTAATAGTCTGGGAGACCAGGGTTCCCATCTCTGCTCAGTTATGGAAATCCATTGGCTGACTTTGGGCAGGTCACACTCTCTCAGCCTTCAAGGAAGATAAACCTCTTCTGAATTAATCTTCCAAAGAAAACCCTGAGAAAGAGTTGCCGCAAGTTAGACCCGAAGGCAAATAGAAAGACAACACTTTATTTAAACCCTATTGATTCAATGGGGCTAGCAAATGGATTTAGGCCTATATAAAAACAGGGTTGTTTAGTAAATTGATGTCAATGCAGAAAAGAACCAAAACTCAAAATAAAAGTGTCCTTTAACTCAAGCTTATTGATTTAAAAATGCCCTTTCTGATTAAACCAGCATAATAAAATGTTGTAACTGTCCACTCAGATATGAGCCCCATGAATTCAATGAAATTTATGCCCAGATAGATGTAAGTAGGGTTACAGCCTAAAACTTTAATAAATTGATTTACTGCCTGGTAGTAGTATTATGTACAAAGGCAGAAAGAATTTCTTTTAAAGCTAAAAGGAAGGGGAAAAGAATGAGATAACAAATTTCCGTGGAGGAATTGGAAAGACACCAATTTAGCAACCCTCCATGAAATAACCAGTTTAGCAACCTCCCATGAAATAACAATGTGATCAATAAAATGGATCAATATTAACTTGCTAAAGTTTTCTTAAACAAAAAAAAGATTTCAGCTTCAGCATCACCTTTCAGCAATATTAGCATTTTGATCTTCCACAACAGCTCAGTGATTTTCTGAATTTGCATCTGCAGCGTTAACTGTGGAATTCTCACTGACACTGATATTTTTATAGACCTTTATATTTTTTCTGACATTCACAACATACTTGACAGTCTCCAAAGCCAACGTTCCATGGTAACTGGCTAGACCTTCCTAACTGTGGAGTTGGCCAAGGTGCCAAGGAAAGTAATAACTTACATGTGTCTCCACATTTTGGGCCCTTCCCTGTTTTCAAGTAAACAAATGCAGGCTAACGTGCCAGGGCGTAGTAGTGGCAAGTGGGTTATTTGTCTGCTCATTAAAGGATAATGTACGTTTAAACTTACCCTCAAAAACTGTTTCCTTCCATGCTGTATCCTAACATAAGTGAAGCATTCAAAAGAATACTCTGTTCCAGTCCTTTGTACTTAAGTAAATAGCTTTATTGGCAGAACTCTTACAGTGCCTTTTAACATTATGAGTAAGCCACTTTCTGAATAATCCTCCATGAGGTATGTGTACAACTAAAGGCTATTTTTATATATTTTATGTACTGTACATGTCTGAGACCTCTTCTTCAGGATAATGTATTTTTCTCCTGTGCAAGACAGCAATGGACAGTTGGAGAACTTCACTTGGAATCTGCCCTCATCCCATATTCCACTACTTATTGGACCTCCATAAACTAAACCTAACCTTTTTTTTAATAGGGTTTTCTTAGGCAAGGAATACTCAGAGGTGGTTTTGCCATTGCCTTCCTCTGAAACAGAGCCTAGTATTCTTTAGCAGTGCCCCATACTGGGGGGGGGGGGGGAGATGTTAAAACAAAAGGATAGGGTGGGATAAAAGGTTCTAAATAAATAACACAGTGTATCTGGTATGCAGTTGCTTAGTCTCAACTAGAGTAGACCTATTCAATCAGTAGTCGAATGGTGAGTAAACATGTAGGAAAATGATTCAGTGCTCTGCTCTAGTCAGGACTTAGAAAGGGATTTAGACTGAAGTATGCATTTAATTTTTGTTCATTTTATATAGTTACTTATATTTTTATTTCCTCTTTACAAAAAAAAAACCTATAGAAGAAGACAGAGAGAGACAGAGTTGGATGGGTAGATGGATGGACGGATGTGTAGGAGAGTTTACAATCTTGATAAAGCATAACACAAAAGTGGAAAAAAGGATGAGGAGTAAAAAGAAAGTAAGCAAGCAGTCCTTCAGTAGTGGGATGGTCTTGTTTGCCATCACATCTCCCTCTGCTTCAGGCTGCTGGAAAAGCTGTTGATAGCGACTGCTGAAAGAAAGCCTTCCGGGAGATTTAAATAAGATAGATGTGGTGGGTGAGAGAGAGCAGAGTGAGGACTGCTGAAATCATGACTTCTGCAACTGAGATTTATTACATGTTCCTAGGTATAGATCCATAGATATAGATATAAGGAGAGGGAGAGTGCATGTGTGTGTGTCTGTGGAAACCTTCTGGTGGAAGATGTTATGATGGTGGGCTTCACTCATTATCATGAAGTGCCTTTGGAAATGTTAGCCTAATGCATAACACTGGAACAACCCCAAATGCTGGCCAGGATCCAGGAAGCTATTTTGACAAGCCAAAAGGCTCAAATATGCCCTTGTTAAATTTCTGACTTTTCTTCCTTAAATAGCCAAGCCACATACAGTACCAAAAATGGGTTTTCACACTCAGCCTTCCCAGTTTGTTTGTTTTCCAAAGGAAATATTTGCCATGCATCTTGGGGTGTTGCTGGAGACTGAAACCCTAATAGGCATGAGCTTCAGCCTGTGCCCGTTCCAATATGGAAAGAAATACTTGAAGCATGTCCAAGGCCTTGGGCTGATCGCATGAGATTTTTGCTTGTATACCTTTGAGCACATGCACATGCCCACTATTTTTGTAACTTCCCTAAGTAGTTTCTCATTTGGAGATGGTATTGTTACCTGGTGCTTCTCATCCTGGACACAGTTAGCTCATACCCGCATAGAATCATAGAATCATAGAGTTGGAAGAGACCCCAGGGGCCATCCAGTCCAACCCCTGCTATGCAGGAACACACATCAAAACATTCCCAATAAATGGCCATCCAGCCTCTGCTTAAAAACCTCCAAAGAGGGAGACTCCACCACATACCAAGGCAGCAGCCTATTCCACTGCTGGACAGCTCTGACCGTCAGGAAGTTCTTCCTGAGGTTCAAGTGGAATCTCCTTTCCTGCAGCTTGAATCCATTGCTCCTTGTCCTAGTCTCTGGAGCGGCAGAGAACAAGCCTCTTCCCTCTTAAACATGGCATCCCTTCAAATATTTAAACATGGCTATCATGTCCCCTCTTAACCTTCTCTTCTTCAGACTAAACATATCCAGCTCCCTAAAGCATTCTTCATAGGGCATGGCTTCCAGACCCTTCACCATTTTGGTTGCCCTCCTCTGGACATGTTCCAGCTTGTCGACATCCTTCTTGAATTGAGGTGCCCAGAACTGGACACAGTGTTCCAAATGAGGCCTAACCAATGCAGAATAGAGTGGTAGCATTACCTCCCTTGATCTAGATACCATGCTCCTGTCGATGCAACGAAGAATCACGTTGGCTTTCTTGGCTGCCGCGTCACACTGCTGACTCATGTGCAGCTTGTGATCTACCAAGCCTCCTAGATCCTTTTCACACGTGCTGCTATCCAGCCACACATCCCCCATCCTATACTTGTGACTTTCATTTTTTCTGCCCAAGTGCAGGACCCTACATTTCTCTCTGTTGAAATTCATTTTATTAGCTTTGGCCCAGCTCTCCAATCTGTCAACCTGTCACATATTTAAGAGATGCCCGTCACTGTGTTCAAACTTATAAAGATGGTCTTCCTACCGAGTATGTTGGGATTCTCAGGTGCCATAAGCATACAGTGGAGCAGAAAGGACAGCTCTAATAGTCCTGATACAGAAAACAAGGAGACAACCATTGTTCAGAAGACATGGTTTATGGCAAACTTGGGCAACTATGAAGGTTCTGAGGGATTCTCCTGTCCCATTTTTCACACATATCCTGGACCCTGCCAAGCCACACCATCTCTCTTTTTTGAAAGCTGAAAATGACACTAAGGTTACATCTGGTTTGGAAACAGTGTAGTTTGAGCCCACTCCCATAGGGTTCAGGGCCCCCAAATAACCTTAAACTGGAAACTTGCACCCACTTGAGCCTTCAGACGATGCAATCCTTCCATTTTAGAGGCAGAAAAACATTCAACTGTGGAGGAGGCCTGGTAGCCTTGGCCCGTGGGCCATGCAATTCTCCCCCTACTTTATGACCTATAAATGAGATGATGTCCCCAGTCTTAAGTGATGCTGATGGTCTTTGTGCTGAAGTGGTATGGAGAACCCTGCAAGAGTGGGGATGATACCATCCTGTACAATGACAACGTGGTAATATAATTCCCCTAGACGCTGAACCTTTAGTTTCTGTCTAGAATGGAAGAAGGGGTTTTTGAAGACCCCAAAACAAACATGTGAATGTTATTTATTTTTCTCCCCATGGACACCCCAATTCTCAGCATACGATTTACAGTGGTCAGCGACCCTCCTGAAGATGAACAAGACCTTGAGTGTGAAGACGTTGGTTTTGCGTACGTCAGTCTAAGTGAGATATTTCAGAAAGGACAAGACATGATTGAACAAGATATCAAGGGTGAGTTCAGGATGATTTTTCAATTCCACCTCCTCACAGCTTTCTCAGTTGTTTCTGAGATGATGGAGAGGGAGGACTTTTCTCTCTTGGATCTGTTTATTTGTTTTAATACAGGCAGTCCTGTGAATAGGGGTTTGTGTGTGTGTGTGTGTGTCTATATATTTTGCGAAAATGAGTTGTGGCTGGTTGGTCCTCCCATTTGAAGCACAGTTTCGAAATGCACTAGTTACCCAGAAATATTTTGTGGAGAGTGAGCTGAGTGCAACATATGCTTTCTGCATTGCTCAGCATCTCCCTGCTAAACTTACATACATTCTTCTGCATGGGATATGAAACAAAGGTAACTGGTAATTTCCAGTCAGAATTAAATCGTTGCTGTTTAAAAGATGGGTGACCTGCCCAAGGTCACTTTCTAAGTTGAATGGCTGAGTGTAGGCTAAAGCCAGCCTCCCAAAATCAGACAGTGTAGCCACTATACAACGCAGGTACTCACTACTTCAGATGTCAAAGGAAAATAATATTCATATGTCGTGGGAAGTAATGGCTTAAAAAACCACAATAAAAATCCCAAAGTCAAGAGGTGAGTGAAGGGGCCTAATAAATGTAGATTTATTAGACCAAGCATGGTTTATTAGACCAACATAATATCATCTCGGCCAAGGCACCACTGGGGCACCACTTACTTTTCTCTTTGAAAGTGATATGACACCCCAGTGACTGGACACTTATAAGCAAGAGGAATATTAAAATATTTTAGGGGATGAGGCAAGACAATCTGGGGCACCATTCACCGTGCTCTTTAAAAGTGATATGACACCCAACACCCGCTGGGTGTTGCTGCCCACTGTCATCTCTTCCCCATAAGGCAATGGGTGCTGGGTCTCAACACAGTAGTGTCCAAGGAAATAAACCCAGGGCTTTGCCAGTGTCAACATGATGCCCCACATCTGGGAGTCATAGGGGTCAGCGCAGGGTCTCAGGAGACCAGCCAGCTACAGCTAATGGGTGCGCTCACACCCGACACCCGGGCAAAGCCTAGAGTCCTCCTGTGGCTTCCCCTCCTTCTTTTTATGAGTGTTGGAAGGCCTTTTCCTATCAGCCGAAGTTAACTCAAAGGTGTGGGAGGAGGGCATCTGTGAACTTGCTGTTGATGTTACTCGCCCCCCCTTGTGTTTTTGTTCCAGTTTTTGATTCGCAAGATGATGGAACGGTAATTGGAAAGCTCAAAGTAACTGTGGAAGCCCTGCACGCTCTGCGGTCAATCCACAAGGAACTAGGAAACGGCCTAGAGTCTTGAAAAAGAAGCTGGTGTGCCTACAGACAGGCCGCTCCCAGTGTAACCAGTGCTGGGTTTCTTGTGCGAGGCAGAGGGATGCTGCAGTATATTTAATGTATAATTTATATCCAAAGGGTGCACAATTTACAGCTGTAAAGTTTGTATATTTTTTCTTCTGTTCATATATATATATATATATATATATATTTCTCTCCCTCCCTAAGGCTACGGCCCCACCCACAGTGGATGCCAGCTTGTAAATAATTAATACCTACATGATTGAATGATGTGCTTTATTTGCATTTTCAACCTTTTTTTTTTGCCTTACATAAAACATAATAAAAATGCAAGTCAAATTTTTAATTTTTAATAAAAAAAAAACCTTAAGCCTTAGAAAACTGATTAAAAATACTTTTATGTTATCCCTAATCACCCCGCTAAATGGAATGCCTGCGATTAGCCTCATTAAGAATTTTATACTGTGAAGCTTTTATTAGAAGCAATATATGAAAATTACTTGGATTAATGTGTTAATCTGCCTCTTTAAAATGCTAATATCCATTTTATGCACATTAAATCTCAGTATGCATTTTCTTTGATGCATGCCGTTTCTATCAATTAAATATAAAGAACGAGACTGGTCCCAAGACTTATTAAATTACTGCAAGCTTTTATAAAAAAAAGAAAAGAAACACACAACTTTTGCCTTTCTGTTAACATTATAATCAGTTGTTTGTGATTATCAAGTTTGAAGAGAGGGTATGGCTTAAACCTCATTTTTGTTTAGGTACTGATGATGTGTGTGTGTGTGTGTGTGTTTCATCTGCAGGAAAAAGAGATTTACACACTTCAACTCATAACTATCAAAGTGCAAGATGAAACTATGAAAAGATCGATCAGCTTATCTTACCCTTAAGGCTGGGCCACAGGGTCCTTTAACCCCTAAAATAACATTTAAAACTGATATAATACCTGAACAATGAGTACTTGTACCCTGATAATCAGCAATTGAATGAAAACAGGCTGGAAACTCAATTTTCCAGCCTTCCACCAATGGTACTGAAGAATTTAATTGATATTTTTTTTTAATGGAGCCGTGGATCAGCACTATTAAAAAAATAAGCCTCTAGATGAGATTCGTAAGGGGAAGGTAACATTTTATTTCTGAATATTCACTTCATTGTTACCTTTTTAGTTTCCTCGAACAGGAACGTATAGGGAGAGGTAGCTTTCTCCTGTTTGCAAAACAGGCTATATTTCTTTCACAAGCATATGTAAAGTATTCAGGAAGATAAGTAATTTATTAAAATCTACCTAATTTGCCGTGATATATTAAATCTCCACTTCAGTGCTCACAGACCATTTCATTTAGAGAATTAGGCATTCCTTCTTTGTGTGATTAAAGCTCTGGAAAATGAGTTCTTTGCTCCTATTTGTGAACATTCAGAGCCTGCTAATGGCAAGAAGATGGAATAGATTATGAGACAATTCATTACAGTTCAACAGAAGAAGGGGGAAAAAAACACAGACCGAATGCGAAAAGCCCAAGTATGAATATCTGCATGTAGTTTGAACCATCTGTGCTCTAATGGCTTCAGATACGTCTCTTTGCCGTGAGCGGGCTTTGAAATGGCAGCCATACAGTATTAATTTGTTGATGTACATCAAGAGGCCAGCGGAATATATATTTGACCACAGAAATCTCTGGATTTTGCCATTAAATTCCCACTCCCTCATTCCAAACTTTAAGGGACGAGGATCTCCAAGGAGCAAACTCGGCAAGTTCTCACAACAGTTTATTCCTATGGAACATTCTAGAAACCGCAGACAGCGGCATTCCAAATCCCTTTCCATTCCCTAGTAAAGGGGCACATGTTTGTGTTCTCACTTGCGCTTGGTTCCTTAGCTCATCGTTTTTGGCCCGTGTTTCCTCGTGTTCTTTGGCTCCCCACCACCGTATTGTCATTAAGACTTGTTATTATACATTACAGTAATTCAAAACAGCTCGATTCAACACCAAGATTAACAAAGTGGCTTTTCAGAAATGGAGTTGCGGTATTGGGAGCAGGAGGTTTGTATTATTCACCTAATATTTTGCAACCCAAAACAAAATCTCTTCCTTATAAAGAAGTGAGCGTGGCACTTGCTTTCTCAACTGTTTTGGTTGAACTCCGAAGCACAAACTGCGTCACGGAAGCCCTGGAGGACACACCAGCCAGGAAACCAGATAAGACGTATATTGTCTCGCTCTCAAATACGATCAGAGCAACAATTGGAAACTGGACTTCACCCAGAAACAGCTAGATCTAATGCCATCTAGTAATTAAACTATTTAATGATACCAAAGCCAGATTATGGTAGCTGGATCCCTGGAGCCGATCCTGGAATAGGACCTGCCCCTTTGTGCACATAGGTGAGCTTTGCTAGGAGTGAAGAAATCAATTAATTAATTAAAAACTATAATACAGTGGCACAAGAATCTTCCAGAGTGAATTCATTTTCTGCCCCGAAACTAATAGCTGGCATCCCTACATTTTTACCCAATAGAGTTAACACAAAAAATTGATCATAGCAGAAACATTGAGAGAGTCAAGAATTTACGAGGGAGAAAAAGGAAGGACGCTGTTTCAGCATCTGAACCTGCAGCTGTGAGGAACCTGGAACAATCGCTCCAATTGAACCCTTGATAATCCAGCCCTGAGTACTACTATCCTTAAAGAGAGAAACTGGGATGTTGGATTCCGTAGTTTTTTTAAACAATCCTTGTAGGCCAGGGTGGGAGGTACAACAGGCCCAGGGGCCAGTTTTCCGTCCCTGGAAATTTCCAGGGTCCATACGGATTGCTAAAAATACCAGCAATATCTGCAAGTGATAGAAAATCTACTTCTGGTTTTGAAAAAAACATGGTTTTTTTTTATGTTAAACAGTGTTCTCAAAGTATTTAAAAGGTGAACTGCTGGTCCTGTTCACTCCCAGGAAAGATAATTCACTCCTTATTTGGGGGGCAGAGAAAGGATTGTCCAGTGAATCTAGACAGAAGAGGAAGAGGAAGAGGAAGGCTTAGATGTCTTCATGCCACTTCAGCATACTTTGCCAGCCTATGTTGGTAACTACTGCCAAGTCGACTTCAGTTTATAGCAACCCTATGGCAACCACCCTGCCACCCTGTCGTCCACCACCCTGCTCACGTCTTATAGATTAAGAGATCCTCTTCTTGACTGAGGCCTTTTCCACACGGGGTAAAAAAACGGCTTAGGGCGACCTCATCCGGAGGTCGTCCACACCGTGGGGTGCGCTAGGGCAGTTTGAAAAGTGGAGGTTCCACACCTCAAACCGCCCTCCCGCGGCTGCAAGGGGTGGCGTGGCGATTTTTAAAAACCACATTTCATGTGGTTTTTAAAAAACACGAGCGCGCTAACCCGTTGCAGCGCCCTGTTTGAAACTGCAGGGACGAGCTAGCGCGTCCCTGCAGAGCTGCCCGGGGGCGGGCTTCCGGCTGGCGCGCTGCCCTGATGGAGCGCCGCCGGAAGTCGCCGGCCGCCATTTTGGGCGCCGCCGAACACCGCCGAAATTCGCCAGCGTGTGGAGCGGCAAATGCACGCTCCCCGCAGGGACGGAGCAACCCATTTTCAGGTAAGATCCGTCCCTGCGTGTGCTGCCTCGTTTCCCCACCCCCCGTGTGGAAAGGGCCTCAGTCTATCCATCTGCAATGTGATCTTCTTCTTACTGCCTTCTACCTTGCCAAGCATCATTGTCTTTTCTGGTGCGTCATGTCTTCTCACGATATGGCCAAAGTACAACAGCCTTAGTTTAGTCATCTTGGCTTCTAGGGAGAATTCAGGCTTAATTTGCTCTAGGACCCATTTACTTGCCTTTTTAGCAGTCCAGGATATCTGTGGGACTTGTCTCCAACACCACATTTTGAATGAGTTGATTTTCTCCCTATCAGCTTTCTTCACTGTCCAGTTTTCACAAATTGGAAACTGGAAATACAATAGCATGGACAATTCTGTCAGCTTAACATGGCAGGATTAGAAAGTCTAGTTTGTTCTTGCCTCCTAAAACATTTGGAATTTGACCCTCAGTGTCTAATTTCCAACGCTGGAAGGTAGAATGGAAGGTGCTGCCATAAAGTCATGAGGAGCAAAATTTATAACAAGTTAACTCATCCTGGCCAATGTTTGTTTGCCACATGTTTTCAGAATAGTTTAGTGCAAGAGTGCCTTCCTTGCTAGCAGAAAATCTCAAGGTTCAGTCAGTAGTATCTCCAGATTGTTTCTGACTTACAAGAACTTTAAGGTGAACCTATCATGAGGCTTTCTTGGCCAGATTTGTCCAGAAGGGATTTGCCTTTGCCTTCCTCTGAGGCTGAGAGAATGTATATGTGTGAACCTCCAAGTTGCCTGTCGACTTATGGCAACCCCATGAATTTCATAATGTTTTCTTAAGCAAGGAATACTCAGAGGTGGTTTTGCCAGCTCCTTCCTCTGAAATATAACCTACAGCACCTAGTATTTCTTGATAGTCTTGGATTTAAGTACTAACCAGGGCTGACCTGTTTAGTTTCCAAGATCAGAAGGGATCTGGTGCCTTTAGAGTATTTAAACCCTTTTTTATACTACATTACTCTAAAAATCAAAACGCCTTCATCAGACCTGCTCAATATTACACCTTTCTCTCAGATCCACTGTATGAACTCTGTATTCATATTCATTCCCTTCTACCCAATGCACATTATAGATCATATCAAATCTCAGCCTCCGCATAGCTTAACACTCACGTGATTACCTTGTGCCAATCATAGCTTCTCAATCTAATGAATTTCCTGGGAGTGTCACTAGAATAAAAATGGGATAAGAAAAAATAATGTGCTAAACTGTTGGGCTTTTAACTCCAGGAGATAAATGTAAGATCATTAGAAAAACACAGTTGGAATAAAAAAAAAAGACAGTCATAAAGAAATATATGTGTTCCAACAACCTTTTAGAATATTTCAGGCAACAGTCTTGCACACATTTACCTTGGAGTAAGTTCTGCTGAATTCTTGGGACTACTTCTGAATGGATATGTATATGATTTCCTCACAAATACAAACAGAACATTGCTCTACAGAGGCAAAAAAAAAAAACCTCTCTCGAAGTAAATGAATAGTAAAATCTCTCCCAACGTTTGGACTCTATGAGTTACAGATTTTTTTTTTTTTCCTGTGGTGCTGTGCAGCCCAGGATCACACAGAGGATTAGGAAATCAAAAGGAAAGGGACGGGAGAGAAGAAAATCGATTGACCTAAACCTTAAAATGTAAGGTTTTGTGCAAATCTACAAAACAAACGAAAGCCAGAACTGAAGGAAGAAGAAAATCAAATCAGGAATGTTTCTCTATAGTACCGATACTATCACAGGGAGATAGTGTTTGTGTGAAAGAGAGATGGAGAATGCACCTAGTACACAGTCCCAGGGATGCTTTAATTCAAAGGGGTTATTCTCAAAGGGAGGCCCTTTTATCTTACAGGGTTGCCTCTCTTCCCTGCTCTTTTGCTCACTCCTTTTGCTTATCTCAAGAAGCAACTTGAAGTCACTCATCACAGGATGTTCTCTTCCAAAGCTAGAGGAGGCTGCAGCAGTTTGGTTTTGACTGAGTCTACTGGGAAGGGCAAAACTATGCCCCTTCTGTCCTTTCCCACCCCACTGAGCTAACTGAGTGCAAACCAGTTGAGCACTTTGAACTCAGTTTGCAGCAACTGAAGTAAGCCGAGGATGAAGTGGGGAAATGAGAAGAGGAGAGAGAAACTGGGGCATGCTAAAAGCAGCCAAGAAAGTGGGACAATAGGAGATTAGTTGGGACGGTCCCTCCTAAACTGGAACAGTTGGAAGCCATAGGGTCATTTTTGTCCTACTTGAAGGGTGAGGAACTTCCTTCTGCATGAGACCAAACTCAGTTTTAAAGATGTTCTTGGGGGCCTCATTCTAGAGTTGGGTGAGGCCAAATATGCCAGCCTGTTTTGTGTTGAATCTCTTCCTAAAATCATAGACCTCCAAAGGGACAGTCTATTCCACCGTCAAACAGCTCTTGCCATCAGTACAATCTTCCGAATATTTAGGGAGAATCTCTTTTCTTCTCATTTGAATCCACTGGTTAGGTTTAAAGGTGCATCTTCCCTGCATCATTACATCAGTTTTGCACCATTTTAATTAACCTGGCTCTATCCTAGGAATCCTGAGATTTGTCGATCAGAGGAGCGCTACAGTAGGAAATTATGAATCTTGGGATTCCTTGGGATGGAGCCATAACAATTAAATTGGTATGAAACTGATATGAGTATGTAATACAGACACATAAACCACAATCTCTGCAGCAGCAGAAGACAAATTTGCTCTATCATCTCCATGACATGTAGTCAAATATCATGCAGAAGACAGAGCTTTCTGTTTGTCCCTAAGTCTTAGGAGCGGCAGTATAACCATTTAGAACAGAAAAGAGACCCAGTAATAAAACTGGGGAACCAGCAAAGAGTGGTTTCCTGTCGAAGTGGGTATGGCATTCTTTTTCTTTTTCTTTTCTTTAATTGAGAAGGAAGAGATTATATCTTCCCATGGAGTATGATTATTAATGCAGAAATTAGATCAGAGGGAAATAAGAGGCGAGGGGAGGAATATCCAACTGTCAAATAGTTTTTTTTTCCCTCCAACTTAAATATTCTTAGTAAGAAGTGGGCATGGTATTCTGAGGAAGTACAGAAGAAAAGATTGTTACTCCAGGAGGGACATATTCAGTCCCCAAGTCTGTGGTTCCTCGCCCTTGCTCTCTTCTGAATAGCAGTGGAATTCCAGAAAAGAAGACTTCCCAGCTTTACATAAAGATGCTGGGAATTTGACTTTAGCACCCTCTTCATGAAGTCCAAAGCTGTGCTTCTCCCCTAAAACCTGGTTCAAGAGGAAATCAATCCTGATCTCTTCGTAGAAGGCAAAATTGCTAAACTGGGGCTGTCATACTTTGGACACATGTGATGACAAGATTCACTGAGAGTGGTGATAATGCCATAAAGAGTAGAAGGTTCTAGGAAAGAGGAAGACCGCATTCCAGATGGATTGACTCAACTGAAGAAGCCACAGCCCCCAGTTTGCAAGACCTGAGCAGGGATGTTAATAGCAGAGATTCTCAGGGGCGTCTTACTCACGGGGCCACTGTAAATCAAAGTCGACTGGATGGCACATAACAACTACACCATCCAGCCAAGAAAACTGCATGGACGGAAGCCCACTTGCTTGACGGGTGTGAGAAACATTTTCATATTCCATCCCAAAGCTTAGCCTTTGCATTAAATAATCATTTCCAGCCACTTTTGTGTAAACTGAGAGGGGTGGGGAAAATCCAACAACCGCTATGGTTAGCAAATGTGGTTTATCCAGAGTATTTTCTCTGCAAGTCTGAGCAAAATTTTATCTTTCACTAGGCAAAGATTTGCTGCTGCTGCTGCTTCCCATATATCAGTTTATTTAAAGGATTAGCTAGGAGGAAATCAACTGAATAGAATAAAATTCTGTCATTACTACCAAAGTTCAATTATTCTTCAACTTTGCAGTGCAAGAGTGAAGAGTTGGGCCATTTCCGCACTACACTGTTCTAGTGCTATTATTCCGCTTTCGACATCCTGTGGAATTCTGGGGTTTGCACTTTAGTGAGGCTAAAAAGCTCTCTGGCTGAGAATTCTCAAGGCCCCTCCCTAAACTGCAAACCCCAGGATTCCATAGGATGTTGAAAGTGGAATAATAGCACTATAACAGCGTAATGTGGAAATGGCCTAGAGTACTCACTTATTGGACTGCCTAGAAAAGCAAGTAAAAGAAGTCTGAGGCCTGTATTTAATCTGCACAGTTTAGGACCTTATGGAACCATACCCTTGTGCTAGATTATTTCATTGGAAAGCCACTCCAACCATACTCGTGTCTTGCACCCTTGCCAAATTTGCACTTTTAATAGCATCATTTACATACTGTTTTCATTTGCAGTAATGGCATCATCCCTTGCTCCTCTACCTCTCTCCTTGTGTCATGGCTGGCTTGCCTAATTAAAAAAAAAAATGAGAGAAGGCTTTCAAAAGAGTTTAGAAAACATACAGTTTTGTCCTCCATGTCTGAGCACCGGCAATGGCACGGGGACCTTCACTGCCCAAGATTTCCTGGAGAGAAGGACAACCTGCCCAACCTCACACCACACCCATTAATTGAGCGGTCATGCAGGAAGTGAAATGAGAGATCTGCACCCAAACTAGTGACTGAATTGTGGTGAGAAAGGGGGTCATTAATGGATTACTTCCATCATGGGGCGGGGGGCATTTTCAGTGTCCCTAAAATGCAACAATGCCTAGAGACCAACAGTGAGGCAAAAGGGAGAGTAATGCATCGCTATAATGATATAATGACATGGCGTAATAATGCCTGTAATACGTATAGAGTCACAGTGATTACTGTAAAACGAAACAAGATACGACACATCTCACTTCAGTGGAGAGGATGGTGACCAGATGACTTGTTCGTCTATGTCAGTGGTTCTCAACCTGTGGGTCCCCAGATGTTTGTGGACTTCAGCTCCCAGAAGCCCCAGCCACTATGGTCAGTGCTCAGGGCTTCTGGGAGCTGAAGTCTAGAAACATCTGGGGACCCACAGGTTGAGAACCACTGGTCTATGTGGTCTGGCATCCAACCGCTAGCCACTCACAGGTAACTTCAAGGCTGCTATTCTCCCTTTCAAGAGTTCCTTCTCTTTCAACCAGACTTGCATTGGACAGCTCTTCAAATAAGAGACACTTTCAAACTGATGGCAGCTGGAGGTATGAATCTGCCCCAGGTTGTAGTCCAAACTTAAAGGAGTTATCTAAGGTGATGACCTATATCTCTCACGATAGGTCTGGCATGTTGGAGAGGTCTTTTAAAGTTGGGAATATGACTCACAGCAGACTCATCACCAAAGATCGGAATGTTAATTTACTCTTGATCAGATTGCTTTGTTGATCTCAGATTCCCATCTCCTGGAAGCTGCCATTGTTTCAAGTAGAGGATTATGATCCGTAAAATAGGACATGAACCTGGAAATTTTATCCTTGTGGACCATGCTGATCTCTTATATTTGTTCTGTTCATTTTCCCTTGATAACCTTGCCTGCTACTTTTCTTTGGAAGTCTAAGCTGTCTGTCTAAAATTTCACCTGAAATTTTTTAAGTTCCCACAATGCCAAAAATTTGGAGACTGAAAGAAAATTTCACAGGGAGGACAGGGAGAATTCTTGTTGAAGAAGAACAGCGTCTTCATTTCACACACACATTGTTACACCCCTACTGGAGGACCAAAAGTTGAGAATCATTGTATAGATCAGGGGTGGGGAAGCCTTGATACTATGCATGTTGGTTCCCATAATCCCTTACTATTGGATGCGCCAAGGGTGGTCACTGGCAGCTGGTCCATGTACCCTCCAACATTTCACAGAGGAAAACCGAAACAGACGTGGCCAAGCAACATCAGAGAGTGGTTGAGATGGCAAAAGCTGTTAATGAGGAAGAACACACAAGGTTTGTGCGCAGCAGTTTGCTTTTGCCTGAGTCTATAGGGAAGCACATTTAACTGAGTGTGAAAAATGTTTGCACTTTGAACTTGGTTTCCACCAATTAAAGCAACCTGAGTTCGAGGGAGGAAAGTGGGAGGACGAGAGAGAAACTGGGACATTTTAAAATCAACTGAAAAAATGGGATGACAGAGGGTTAATCAGGACCTTCCCAGCCAAACTGAGACAGTTGAAAGGTATGAGTCCAAAATATCTCGAGGGCCAAAAGGTTTCCCACCTTTGCTGCACTCTAATATATGACAGAAGTAAACCCCATCTACACATTCTCAAATTTTTTTTATAACAAAATGACAAGATGGTTAGCCATTCCACATCTGGGGTTCCAAATGCAAAACATCACTGTTTGAATAACAGTCTGCCCAGGATTTATTTTTTGTGGATTTGGTAAAGTACAGGGCTTTCTCCTCTTAATATAGTCAGTCGAATTGGCATTGTATGATAGAAAGGAAAATTATTTCCTTATGCATCAAGAGAGGCAACAAAGAAAGAGGGTAGTCTTTCCCCAACCTTTGTCTAGCTCTTCCCCAAACAGAAACTTCACTGTTGAGGGAAACGTTATTCTTGAATTCAACAAAGGGAAGCCTCTGGATTCTGAATGCCCGTGGCCAATCGATAGAAGGCCAAGCCATCATTTCTCTGTATAATAACACAGCCATTCCTGCAGGTCATTGGCTGTTGTGATTGAGAGAAATGCAGGGTATGATTGATTACGAGTAGCCAATTTTCCTGTGGAGATCCAAGCAGAATATTACCGAGCGCTACTATGAACCACACCAGCAATATGATGTCTACATTGAAGCCAGATGGTAAAGACACATAAGATTGCAATCCTAACCCCATCTACTCAGAAGCAAGTCCTGCTGCATTCAGCGAGGGTTATACAGGACTGTAGTCTCAGAAGACAGATAAATTGGAAGGCAGGGAGATGGAGATATCTTTAAATGTCCAAAGATTTCTAGCTATGCTTGGCCCTCCATATCCATGGAGTCTGCACCCACGGATTCAAGCAATCATGCCTCAGAAACATCCCCCTCCCAAAAAAGAAATCTAAAAAGCAAACTTTGATTTTGCTGTTTTATATAAGGGATGCCATTTTACTGCCCCTTTGTACATAATGAGACTTGAGCATCGATTAATTTTGGTATTCCCCAGAGGCCCTGGAAGCAAACAAGCTAGAACATTTCCAGAGGAAGGTGACCAAAATGATGAAGAGTCTAGAAACCATTCCCTATGAGGAACAACTTAGGGAGCTAGGTATGTTTAGCCTGATGGAGAGAAGGTTAAATGGTGACATGAAAGCCATGTTTAAATATTTGAAGGGATGTCATGTTGAAGGTGGAGTAAGCTTGTTTTCTGCTACTCCAGAGACTAGGACACAGAGCAATGGATTCAAACTACAGGAAAGAAGATTCAGCGTAAGAGCTGTTTGACAGTGGGATATGCTGCCTCAGAGTGTGGTGGAGTCTCTTTTGGAAGTTTTTAAACAGAGGCTGGACGGCCATTTGCTAGAGATGCTTTGAGCGTGTGTTCCTGCATGGCAAGGGATTGGACACGATGGCCATTGCAGTCTCTTCCAACTCTATGATTCTATGAAATCCCAACGGACACCGAGGACCCACTGTACTTTCACTGAAATTTTGTTGATGGAAATTTCACACACTCTTACCTTAGACGAAGCCACATTGAACTCAGTGACGTTTACTTCTGTAGCAGACACGTAAAGAATTGTGCAGTAAGCAACCCAAATTGCAGGCAGCAGTGAGAAATTGCTTTGCATCTTACAAATATTACATTGTGGTAAAAGCCTATGTGAACACATCATAAGAGGCGTCATTTGGAAGCTATTTCTGATGGGTTTGGCCATAATTATGCCCCTAAATTAGATGGTATTTGTTCTTTCAATATACCCACAAGTGTTTGTCTAATTAAACAGAAGCATTATCAGCCGGATTTATTAGCTTACACTAAGCATAGATTAAGCGAAACCATACAGTCTTGATAGTTTGTAACCAAGACTGTGCATATTTAATCCTAACTAGGCATCATAAATATATGCTAATCTTCTTCTTAAGGTATAAATAGGAACTCTGTTCAGATACAGTGCCTTGTTTTGTGTGCGATGCATATGCACAACCCCTCCATACTTGCTGTGATAGCAAATAATCAGGGATCTTTAGTCACATA
The DNA here is from genome assembly GCA_948472985.1 of Iguana delicatissima. NCBI lineage: Eukaryota > Metazoa > Chordata > Lepidosauria > Squamata > Iguanidae > Iguana > Iguana delicatissima. The sequence goes on from CAOKZL010000533.1 coordinate 607,080, forward strand.
GAGTTTCAAGGATCAGTTTTGGCTTCTGAATTTCTTCCTTGATTTATTTAGACTAAGATCTGATACTCTTCTAGAGGTACATCCTATTGAAATCAATTAGCGTTGGTTCCAAGTAGACAAGTCTAGGATGGTAGTGTAGGGCCTTTCCACAGAACACATTTCTGCCGCTTTGATTCCACTTTAATGGCCACGGCTGCATCCCGTGAAATCTTGAGATCTGCAGTTTTGGGAGAGGGATTTGGAATTCTCAACCAGAGAACTCTGGTGCCTCAACAAATACATATCCCTGCCATTTTTAACATACACTAAAATTTAAACACAGCACTAAAACACTGAACTAAAAACACTGAATACTAACTCACTAAAACACTACCTTACTAATTAACTAAACACTAACTTACTAAAACAAAAAAGGGCTATTATCCTCTTCCCAAAAAAACCCAAATTATAATGAAAGAGAATAAAATAAACAAAAATATTTTTCTCCCATTACAGATCCAATTAAGCCGTTTTACTAAAATTACTAGTAACCATATTCACAAATTATTGCAGCATTAGGTTTGTTAGTGCTCAAAAGTTCATAAAAATCCAGTCTTTCAAAAATTCTTCAATTGCCCTGTCCTTTAAGACCTGCATTAATTTGGCTACTTGGAATAACTCAGCAACCTTAACCATCCATTCTTCTATCACTGGTACTTCAATCTGTTTCCAGGTTTCAGCAAACAATATTCTTGCAGCTGTTACCATATAGCAAAGAAATAGTCCATATTTACTATCAAATTCTTCATTCATAATACCCAACAAAAACATTTCTGGTGGCCAAAATTAACATAGAAATTTTTGAACATATACATTTTTGAACAAATATGTAAATCTTAGAACAATAACTTTTGGTCTTCTTACAAGTCCACCACACATGGAAAAAGAAGCTCTCCTTATAATGGCATCACCAATAATGATTTGCAATGCTCTTAAACTTTTTCAACAATTTATTTGGGGTTAGATACCATCTGTATGTCATCTTCTACATAATTTCTTTTCGATCACTGCACAGAGGAAGTTTTATATCTTTAGACCACTTTTTTCCCATTCCTCCATTTAAACATGGTGCCCAACATTTTGGGCCCACTTTATCCTATGCTCCTTGGTAAGTCCATCCTCTGTAAATGAATGGCAGCCTTGAAAGAACAGAAATAACTTTCTCTTCCTTCTTTAAAATAGAAGGGAAATAGCTTGACAAGCAAGGTCAACCAGATGAAAGGAAGAGGAAACACAGCCTATTCTTTACTTTCACTCTGCCACCACAAGCCCAGCAGGGCTTTGGATGCTGTAGAAGAAAGACCTGGCTTTGGAGAGCCCCGTATCTACCATTGCAACCTACTTGTTGGACAATTTGTAGACCGAAACAGTGTTTCTCTCCATCCAGTCCAGTCTGGGAAGGACGCACTTGACCAAGACTGTAGCTTTGGGGAGAGGCAAAATAGCAGTATTGCCCCCAAACATGAAGTGTTCATCCTGAATGAAATTTTCCTAGCATTACAGAGACACTGACAATTGGCTCCAGCTAGATCTCTTCTGTGTGTTGTGTCCTCATTCCCTTGATCACTTTGCCTTTTCTTTGGGCTCCTCAACTTAATTTCTGAATGTTCAACTGAGGTTTTAAGTTACTGGAAGGGTACGCATTTGAAGACTGAAGGAAAATTTCATTAGGGGAGCAGAATTCCTATTAAGGGAAGAGAAAATGTCCTGATTTTGCCCCTGCCCCATTCATGTCTGTTACCACAGGTTTACTTTCTTTTCTGTTCTTTTCTGTACTCTTCTCTTCCTGACATAGGCCATTTCCGCACTAGAGTGTTATAGCACTATGATTCCACTTTCAACATCCTATGGAATCCTGGGGTTTGCAGTTTCGGGAGGGGCCCACTGGCCCCTCCCAAAACTGCAAACCCTGGGTTTCCAAAGGATGTTGAAAATGGAATCATAGCACTATAACTGTCTAGTGCGGAAATGGCTATATATGTCTGCATTTTCTCCTTCTCAGACACACTTTCTTTCTCTGCACACCTCTAAGTTTTCAGCTTTATCCTTTGCTAGCCCTTTCTTGGAGATGAAAGGCTGAAAGACAAAATAAAACATGGCTGTGACACTCAGTTTAGGTTATATTGTGAGTTATTGATCAAAGACCTCAGGCATGAGGGCTATGTAGAGTCTGTGAATACACAGCAGTTGGGAATGCCTAACTGTAGGTTACATATTTGTAACTGCCCAGGAGGCTTCTAGTCAATGTCTTCAGGAAGGGAGTCCCAGAACTTGGAAGCAGCCACTGAGAAGGGCCTCCCTGATTTCCCTGTGCTGGTCGAGAGATGGAGAGAAGGCCTCCACAGAAGATATCAAAACACGGCGTGGCTCATACGGGAGGACATGGTCCACCAGATAACCTGATAACCTAGGAGAACTCTTTTTTTGGCACCATGTCTTTTTCCTAAGCTCTTGCAAGTTTAAAATGATACCCTTCCCATTTTCTGTGTAGGAACAGACCTGTGGTATTTACATCTCTGTCCCACAAGGCAGAAGGCTGGCCTGGTTAATTATACCGGCAGGCAGTCGCTTCCTCCAGAGCAGATTCCCACCAGAGCCTGGGAGAACGGAAGCTCTACAGAAATTTCCCAACACTTCTCCCTCAATGTGATTTAGACAGTTTCCTTAACCAACATTGCCTTTCTTTCTGCTGGTATCTATGTATAATCTGCTTTTAACAACATCCAGAAGGTTTTGGTGCTTTCAGGAATTTCTCACCATCCATTAGAAGAAAATACAGGCTTGAATTAATCTGTTTTGTTGTGAAGAACCACAGAAATAAACAGACAGACAGACTCTGCTGCAATCTGGAATTTTC